>CM029650.1:6726277-7326277 GCA_017311315.1 Dendrocalamus latiflorus
CGGTCGCGCCGTTGGGAGGTATTACCAAAGCAGGAGGCGCGGCTGGCGCCGGGTCCGAACCGGTCGATTCGGGGGGGGGGGAACGTTGCCCCTACTGAGGGTTTAGATGGCGGCGAGGTGGCGGGCCTTGGTGCTATTGACCCTAGAGATGAGGTGGCGCCGCCAGCAACGACCACTGAGGGTCTACTGCCTGCGATGGCCAACAGAGATTTTCCGCCTACGGCGGCCACCGGGGGTCTACCGCCTGCGACGGGAGCAGCTGAGGAAGGGTCGTCTGCGTCCCCAAGGGCGAAGCGCCCCCGGGTACAGTCGTTTCCGCCTGCGAGGGGGCGATTCGGAGTTGCTGGCGCGGTTACTGGGATCCTGGCGCCCTGTGAAGTCGGCGAGGTTGGGGGAGAAGGCACCGCTCCTCGGGCCGACGAAGCCCCCATTCCCTGTATGGAGGCTGCGCGGGCACCCTCCCGCACCGTGGCGGAGGGTGTCGAAGGTAGGCGTGATTCCTTTTCCTCTCATGAATTCGCGAAACTCTCTCCGATTTGCTCGCCCATTCCGCCGTCGACATCAGGCGAGACGAGGTCTCCCGGACGCGGTCAAGGATCGAGCAACGGAGGTACACGCGAAGTCGCGGACCTTGCTATGCAGGACTCGGCGTGGATGTCCGGTGCTGCAGAAGCTGCTGGGCCGAGGCCCGTCATCTCTGACTTCATCCCGTGATCTGAGATGCTTCGCGTTCTTAGCCAGGCCGCAGAGCGCGTCGGCAGCAGCTTGGATGTGCCGACACTGGCGACATGCGGGGGAGACCTTCTGGCGCTCGCGTTGGGTGCCTCGGAGATAAGGGTAAGTGGTTTACGGCCTGTGCCACTGTTTGAGGTCGTTCTAACCCGCGTGGTCCTTCCCAGAGTCTTGCCCTCAGCCAAGCCTTGGAGGAGACTCGCGTTCGCGAGCGAAGAGCGCTGCAGAGTGAACTTCGTGCTGCGGACGATGCTCACGCTGCCAAGGATGAGCAAATCCGCAGGCTGGAGGCAGAAAAGGCGATGATAGCTTCCAACGCAGAGGACGCCGTGGCGGCGGTGCCACGCGCCACAGCAGAGGTCCAGCGCGCTGCGACGGAGGAACGCACCGCATTTCTTCAGCAAATCTCCACGCTGGAGAAGGAGAAGACTCAACTCGTCGCATCCCTTGCAAAAAGGACCGAGGCCCTGGACAACGCATCCATGGCGGCATGGAGGGCGATGGGGTCGTTGGAAGGGGCCCTTCGGGACCTCGTCGTTGACATACCCGAGGTTACGCATGGCCCTGAAAATTTGACGGAGACGCTTGGGCGGATCGAAGAGGGCTTAGGCCTCGCTCTCCACGGTGCCAAGTCCTTCGGCGATCACAGCGGCTTCATGGGTGCCTCCTTCGCCCTTGCCTTACTTCGCGCCCGGGGGTGTGGGCACGTCAGTGAGCTGGCGGATTCGTGACTGGATCTGCCGGCCGAGCCCGAGGTGATGTCTGACGCCATCCGATTCACCCAGCCAGCCGTACAGAATTTCCATACTCGGATCTGGGGCTATGTTGGAGAAGACACAGCCAAGATCACGCTGCGGCGCACCATGCGTAAAGAGGGGGACCTCCAGTGGCTCGAGGGAGTTCCTCGGCGTGAAGGAAACGACGCAGATCAAGAGTGATGCCGAGGTTGGGTGTGCTGCGTCATGTACACATTTTTGTATGGTTGCTTCGCAACCAGCTCTTTTATATGAATGAAGCAGTGCTGCCCAATATGTTCGTGCTTTTGCATGCCCCCATTCTAGGCGATTGGCACGTAGGGTAGATTTTCGCGCTCGGCTCCGCCAGACTTGTAGATAGTAGCGCCCGAGGTAGACTCGCGAATGCTTCGCCCTCTCTTCCGGAAGGACGGCTACGGGGCTGGCGTCTAGTTGAAGTAGACGCGCGAAAGCTCCGTCCCGTACCTTTCGAAGGGACGGCAGCGGAGTTGACGACTAGCCGAAGTAGACGCGCGTGCGCTCTGTCCCCTACCTTTTGAAGGGGTGGCGGCGGAGTTGGCGCCTAGTCGAGGTAGACACCTGAGCGCTCCGTCCCCTACCTTTCGAAGGGGTGGCAGCGGAGCTGGCGCCTAGTCGAGGTAGACGCGCGAGCGCTCCATCCCCTACCTTCCGAAGGGGTGGCAGCGGAGCTGGCACCTAGTCGAGGTAGACGCGCGAGCGCTCCGTCCCCTACCTTCCGAAGGGGTGGCAGCGGAGCTGGCGCCTAGTCGAGGTAGATGCGCGAGCGCTCCGTCCCCTACCTTCCGAAGGAGTGACATCGGAGCTGGCGGCTAGTCGAAGTAGACGCTTATTAGAGCTTGGGCGCGTGGGAACTTCGACCACGTCTTATTTATACTCCGGGGAGTACGCGCAAGAACAACGCTTGCGCATGCGCGGGGATATCTGCGTCTTGTTTATACTCGGTAGAGTGCGCAGGGAAAACATCCGCGTCTTATTTATACTCCGTAGAGTGCATGCGGAGGCAGACCTCGACGCTACGTCTTATTTAAAGTCCGTAGACTGCGCGCGGAGGCGAGCCTCCGCGCGTTGCGGGCGGTGAAGGTGCGTGCGGAGGCGGACCTCAACGCTACGTCTTATTTATACTCCGTGGAGTGCGTGCGGAGGCGGACCTCGACGCTACGTCTTATTTAGAGTCCGTAGATTGCGCGCGGAGGCGAGCCTCTACGCGTTGCGGGCAGTGAAGGTGCGTGCGGAGGCGGACCTCAACGCTACGTCTTATTTATACTCCGTGGAGTGCGTGCGGAGGCGGACCTCGATGCTACGTCTTATTTAGAGTCCGTAGACTGCGCGCGGAGGCGAGCCTCCACGCGTTGTGGGCGGTGAAGGTGCGTGCGGAGGCAGACCTCAACGCTACGTCTTATTTATACTCCGTAGAGTGCACGCGTCTTTGTTTATACTCATACCCGTGCTTTTTCACGGAGAGTGCGCGTGCGGACGCGTGCCTTTGTTTATACTCATGCCCGCGTTTTTCACAGAGAGTGCGCGCGTGAACGTGTCTTTGTTTATACTCATGCCCGTGTTTTTAACAGAGACTGCGCGCGCGAACGCGTGTCTTTGTTTATACTCATGCCCGTGTTTTTCACGAAGACTGCGCGCGCGAACGCGTGTCTTTGTTTATACTCATGCCCGTGTTTTTCATGGAGAGTGCGCGCGCGAACGCGTGTCTTTGTTTATACTCATGGAGAGTGCGCGCGAAGGCTATCCTTCGTGCGCTTTTGCGGGAAACAAGACGAATTTATGCAAACGGTGAACTTCATTAAATTCCCGTTTGCGCGGGTAAGCGATTACAAAAGGCGAGGGACTAACCAGCGACCGCTTAGACGGAAACAGCCGCAGCTGTCGTTACCCGGTGATGAGGTCGTGCCCGATATGAGCCTCTAGTGCTGGAGCAGTCCACGCAGGAGCCTGACAAGGTATTTCCCGAAGCCGCCAAGGATCCTTGCGCTTGCACCCCCGGCTTAGGCGTAGTACCGCCGTAGCCTGTCTGCGTTCCATGTGTGGCAAAATGCCTACCCTTCCAATGTGGCGAGGCGTATGCTCCCTTCTGGAGGGCCTCCGCGACGATGTATGGGCCTTCCCATTTGGATTCCAGCTTGCCTACCGTCTCCGCGTGGAGTGCCATCTTGAGGACGAGGTCCCCTGGCTGGAATTCACACGGGTACATGGAGCGATCCCGAGCGCGTACCATCTGTCGCGCATACTTTATGACGTGCTAGGTTGCGCTTACCCGGTCCCCATCAAGGAGGTCGATGGACAACTGGCGCTCCTCTTCTGGTGCCTGGACGGGTGTCACCGCCTCGTCGCCGAAGAGGAGCTTGAATGGCGTGAACCCCGTCGGGCGTGCCGCTATTGTGCGGAGGGACGAGAGGACGCTGTAGAGCTCACCTGGCCACTTGCCCTTTGGCAACCCGACAAGGCGCTTCTTGATCGCGGTGGAGATGGCGCCGTTCGCCCGCTCTACCGCGCCGTTGGACTGCGGGTGTCCAACCGAGGCGAACCGGAGCGTGATGTCCATGCTGTCACAGAATTCTTTGAACGGGGCTGCGTCGAATTGCAGGCCGTTGTCGACGGTGATCTCCCTGGGCACGCCAAAGCGGCATATGATATTCTGCCAGAGAAAACGCTGCATGGCTGCCGAGGTAATCTTGGCCAGAGCTACCGCCTCCAGCCACCTGGAGAAGTACTGCAAAGCGACCGCTACGAACCGCAGGTCGCTTGGAGCCCTGGGAAGCGGTCCCACGACGTCAATGCCCCATCATGCCAGTGACCACACCGGGGGTATAGGATTAAGGCTCGTCGGGGGCCTGTGGATGGCCCGCCCCATCCATTGGCAACCTTGGCACCGGCACACGAGATCTTGGGCGTCGGTGACGGCTGTTGGCCAATAAAAACCTTGCCTAAATGCTTTACCGACTAGCGATCTCGGTGCAAGATGCGAACCGCAGAGTCTCGCATGAATTTCTGTAAGGAGTTGCTTTCCTTCTTCGCGCGAGAGGCATCATAGAAGCGGTGCGCAGAACCCTTTTTTGTAAAGCACCCCGTCAAGCACCTGGAAGGTCCTAGCGCAGTGTTGTAAACGCCAGAGCTCGACGGGGTCGTCCGGCTCTGCGATGCCCTGTAGAAAACCGAAAATGGGTTCTCGCCAGTCACTCTGTTGGGCTATCTGGTGGACAAGGGCTGCATCGCGGTTGTCCTGTGCGATGGTTGCCGCTGGCAGGACTTTGTAAAATGCCCCCGCGGGAGTTGGGAGCTGCTGGCTGGCGGCCTTTGCGAGGACATCGGCTTGTTCGTTGTCCGCCCGAGGGATGGCTTTCACCGTGACACCCAAAAAATGCCGCTCCTTCGCTCTTACGGCTGCCAGGTATTTGGCTAGTTCCGGGTCTTTGGCTTGGTATGACTTGTCCACATGGCCCACCACCAGCCGTGAGTAGGTTCGGACGAGGACGCGCCTCGCCCCCAGCGCTTTGAGCTTCCCGAGGCCGAAGAGTAACGCCTCATACTCGGCCGTGTTGTTGGTGGCAGGAAATGCGAGGCGCGCCGAGTACAAGAGGTAGTGCCCCTCAGGTGTAGTGACGACTGCGCCGACGCCCGCGCCCGCAACGCCGTAGGCTCCGTCAGTGTTGAGCATCCACACCGGGTCCTCGGACTGGTGGACAGGCTGAGCTGGGGGGTTCATTCCGCGAGGAAGTCTGCCAGAACTTAAGACTTAATCACCGTTCAGGAGGCGTACGTTAAGGAGAATGGGGCAAGCTCAACTGCCCATTTGCCGATTCGCCCTGTGGACTCCTTATTGTGCAGCATCTCCGCTAGGGGGAATGAGGATGGCACCGTTATCGGGTGGGCCAGCAGTAGTGTCGGAGCTTTCTTGAGGCCATGACTAGCACGTAGGCGAGCTTTTCGAGTTCCGTATACCGCGTCTTGGCGCCCTGGAGGGCCTCGGAGACGAAATACACGGGTCGTTGGAGAGCACCCTCTTCGAGGACAAGGACGGCGCTGACCGCCGTCGCTGAGGCGGCAAGGTAGAGCAGGAGGGGAGCCTCTAGCGTTGGGGCAACTAGAGTGGGAAGGCTTGCGAGGTGTTTCTTGAGGTCGTCGAAGGCCTTTGCGCAATCGTCATCCAAATGAAACCCGTCGCAATCGCGGAGAGTCTTGAAAAATGGCAAGCCTCGTTCCGCTGCTCTAGACAAGAAGCGGCTCAAGGCCGCCATGCGGCCGGCCAGCCTCTGGACCTTCCTCGTCGTCTTGGGTGGTTCCATGCCCAGGATGGCGTCGACCTTGTCGAGGTTCGCCTGGATGCCTCGTCCGGACACAAGGAAGCCCAAGAGCTTGCCCGCTTGTACGCCGAAAACACACTTGTCCAGATTGAGCTTGATGCTTGCCTTCCTGAGGTTGTCGAAGGTCTCCTGGAGGTCCCGACCATGGCAGGCAAGCTGCTTGGTTTTCACTACCACTTCGTCGACGTAGGCCTCCACATTCCTCCTGAGCTGAGCGGCTAATGCCAGCGCGAAGGTTGCACTCGCGTTCTTCAAGCCGAAGGGCATCCTGACGAAGCAGAACGTCCCAACCGGCGTAATGAAGCTGGTTTTATCCTCGTCGTCCTTGGCCATGTTGATCTGGTGGTAGCCGGAGTAGGCGTCGAGGAAGCTCATGAGCTCACACCCTGCGGTGGCGTCGACCAGTTGATCTATGCGTGGCAAAGGGTAGTCGTCCTTCGAGCATGCCTTGTTGAGAGCGGTGAAGTCGATGCACATTCGCCAGGCGCCGCTAGCTTTCTTGACCAGCACCGGATTGGCAAGCCAGTCCGGATGCTGGACTTCGCGAATGACTCCAGCCTGGAGAAGCTTCGCCACTTCCACCTTGGTCGCTTGCTGCCGGTCTATGGACATACGGCGAAGCTTCTGCTTGATCGGCTTGGCGTAGGGGCGGACCGCCAAGTTGTGCTCGATGAGGGCACGGTCCACGCCTTTGATATCCTCTGGGGACCACGCGAAGACATCAGTGTTACTCCGAAGAACCCGGAGTAAGTCTTGCTCCACCTCCGGAGGGAGACCTTCGCCGATGGACACGAACTGCCCCTCCGCTTGGAGAGGCACCCTTTTGACCCCGCCCTCCGGGCGGGGCTTAGGTGTCCATCCTGAAGCGGATGGCGTGTCCGCCTCGGATTTGTCAGCGAGGACGTGCACCTTGCGGTGCGGACTTCTAGCGCCAGCTTCGACACGCCTAGCAAGGTCCTGGTCGCCGAAGATGGTGATGACACCCCGTGGGCCCGGGAGCTTCATACACAAAAAGGCGTGGTGCGGCACCGCCTCGAAGGAATTAATGGCAGGTCGGCCCAGTATGGCGTTGTATGGGTGCGGGATGTTCACGACATCAAAGACGACGTCCTCGCTTCTGGCATTTTCGGCCTGGCACAAGGAGACTCGGAGGCGCACCTGACCCAAGGCCTTCAAGGGCTGGCCACCGAAACCTTGGAGAGGGGTCTCCGATGGTCTCAAGCGACTCCGAGGTATTCCCATGCGATCGAGGGCTTCCACGAACAGGATGTTTGCCGAGCTTCCTCCGTCGATGAGAGTGCGCCTGACGTCGCGACCTGCAATGTCGGCCTGGATGATCAAAGGATCTTGATGGGGGAACTCCACGCCCTGGGCGTCGGCTGGCGTGAAGGTGATGTTGCAGTGCGGCATCCCCGGGGGTGGTTGCGCCGAGGGGGTTCTCGATGAGGAGCCTCCGGAGATGACACTAATGATGCTGCGCTGGGTCCCTCCCGGGGTCCCGGCTCGCGGGGGACTTCCTTGCGGCGGCTGCACGTGGGCTGTTGCAGCGGTCGGCGCTTCCAGGGCCCAAACTCGAGTTGTCGGTTGTCGCAGCGCCATAAGTTCGATACATGCCCGCGTGAAGTGGTCACCATAGCCATGCACTTCGCACCATCTGCCGTAGTCCAGGATTTCCTGCTCCGCGCGCGGTCTCGCGTCGCGGCTTCCTCCTGGTCCCCTACCCAGTCGCGGAGCGAGGATAGGTTCTCGGGGAACGCCCTGTGTGGCAAAGACGTGGCGAGCCTTATGGAACCTTCGCTGGTTACGTCGGGGCTTGCGCCTGCCGCTTGACGAGTTCTCATACGCCCCGGCATCAACGCGTTCGGAAGCATCTCTCTCGGATGCTTGCTTGCATTTTGCTCTCGAGTCGCCCTTCACGTTTCTTTTTTGCGACAACTCCTCTGTTCGAGTGGTGTCGGAGTCGTCACCCTTGCGCCTCCGCGCATCTTCCTCTGCCCGGGCGTACTCCTCCATTTTGTCGAAGAGCTTCGCCACCGACTTGACTGGCTTCCGCGCGTTATATTCGGCAAGCGGCCCAGGGCGAAGACCCTGTATTGCTGCATTGATGATGGTTGTTTCGTTGACACCCGTGACCTGGCAGCGTAACTTAGCGAAGCGTTTGTAGTAGTCACGGAGCTTCTCCGATGGTTTCTGCTTGACGACGAAGAGCTGCTCCGCGCCGACGCGCTCGACGTAGCTTCCTTGGAAGCTGTTGTAGAGGCGGTCACGGATCTGCTCCCAGGCGTAGATGGAGTTTGGTTTGATGGCGAAAAATCAAGAAAGCGCTACTCCCTGCAATGCGAGGGGAAGTCCCTTTGCCTTCGTAGTGTCGTCTCCGCCAGCGGTTTCGATAGTGGTCTCGTATACGCGCACGAACTTCCGAGGGTCCGTGTCGCCTTTGTACGGGTCGATGGCACTAGAGAACTTGAAGTCCTCCGGCTATGCCGCCTGCTGCAACTTGCAGAAAGCGGAGACTCCGGGTCCACGCATCGCCGTGGGATGCGGCTGGACGCGGGGGCACCGCGGCTATCCGCCCTTTCCGGCGCGGGCTCCGATACGACCATCGAGGGAGTCTGCCGACTCTGAGCCTCTCGCATATCCTGCACAGCCCCACAGAGATCCACCAGCTCTCGTTGGAGCGTGCCGAGGGCTGTCAGCAGGGCGTAGGCGGCAGTCGTGGCCTGCGCTCCTGGGCTGCCCGCTGTGGTGGCGTGGTGGACTTCGATGTCGATGACGGGATCGGACATCGCGTCGGTGGTGGTGGGGTCGAGCGTCGCGGTGGTGGTGGTCGCGGGGGCGAGCGTCGTGGTGGCGGTGGCGGGGTCGGGCGTCGCGTCGTGAACACCAGTGTTCGCGACCGCCACACCCGCATCGCCACCCACGCCTACGGCTGCTAACGCCGAAGCCCTGGTATTGACGCGGGATTCCGCCGCTCCCACCTTCTTCTTCTTCGCCGCCGATGAAGCTTTCTTTGGTGCCATTCTTCTTCGGATCTAGAGGCTTGCTCTTGTTCTCCCCACGGACGGCGCCAACTGTTGTGGTTACATACCAAACAGAGAGAGAGAGTATGGTAGTGGAGAGTTAGGTGAGCAATAGCTTAGAGTTTTTCCCCATGGCCTGTGTTGTATATATATATTCATATGGGGAGTGCTTTTACAATTATACCCTTACATCCGAGTACTCCCCTCAGGGGTACTTATGTCATTGCACATATCCCATTTTGGGCCTTACATTTCTCTACCAGGCTTGCTGGGCTTAGGTGAGGGCTACCCCTACAACATGACATATTTTGAACTGAGGGCAAAATCATCTTTTTTTCAGGGAGGCTAACTGATGGCAATGGCATATAATTAAATTTTGGTGCAATTCAATAGCATATAATAGAGTGAGTGTTTTTTAATAGTATTTTATAGAAGCGGACGCTATTTAGTGGCATAGAATCAATTCTCTTTTAACAAAGGCTTTAAAGAGATAATAAGAAAGGATAATTGTCCCTAAGAGTTTCTTTCCCTTTTTTGTAGAAAAAAAATGTTCCTTTGTCTGATTCCTTACGATGTTTGCTTTGTGATTGGGACGGTGTACGTATCTTGTGTGCAGGTGAGCTTGCCAAGGCAATTCCAATATCCTGTTTTTATCTCAATGGCATCATGCATGATATGGCAAAAAAAAAAAAGATGACTCCATTCAATGAACCTGAAACATGCTACGGCATTGTAAGACTGTAATACCCCCTGATATTAGGGGGGGGGGGGGGGAGATTGAAGTTCTCATTCAAATAGCAACATATTTGATGAGACAAATATTTAGGTCCTGTTCGGCTCAGCTCCGGCTTCTCAACACGTCGCATGCAGCGGCAAATCATACAAGGCATTACAACAAGCATCGAATTTGGACAAAACGAACTGGATTTATCTTGCTGCTGCACTAAACTCTCACCTGTAAGATCTATAAACGTAATCCTAGAAGATAGGAAAAATTATTGCTCATAAGACCATGGTTTCAAAATTACATGATCGCATCGAGTCGTGAAATCTAAGCTCAGCATATCCAACAGTCTGACAAAAACATATGCAGATTTGTTGTTTTCCCACTTGAAACAAGAACTCCTGAATAAGAAGGATCAAAAGGAGAAACCATTGGGGTGGAAGCATGCAAGAGATCTCTGTACAGCAAAGAACAGACACCAAAACGGCAAAACATGACCGTGCCCGGCGAAGAACACTGACAGTCATAATTCTTTAGGAAAAGCAGCGGAAGGACATTTTCCTAAGGTATTCCATAGTATGTAATCTCCAGAGGAGGCCTGTCAAAGGAGAAAATTTCTCACATAATTCAAGTTGTCAAAGATCAATATCTCAACGATCGCCTCTCATCACCAGGGTCTCACAATAGATAAATGCATGTACAATTTTCTGTTTGGACAAAGAAAAAGAAGTTGATTTGTGCAGCAAACATTTTATAACGCTAGTTGTGCGCTGATTAAGTTATTGCTTTAAGGCATGGATTTTATAGATGTGAAGATCAAGTTGCTTCGGAGGAAGAGGCGACTAAGCAGGGATGAAGGGGGCAGTAGTAGACTACGCGACCAAGCACCAACTAGTCATTTCGGAGGGAGGCCAGAGCGAGTTGAAGTGGCATCCGACTATTTGTCTGTTTTTCTTATGTAATTAACTTTCAGAAAGGCAAGATGATCTCCTTGCAAGATTGTCTTCAGCTGCTCTGAGACAGTTTTTCTAACCAAAGTTTGTAAGCAAAATACAGTTTCTCCTAAAAGGAAATTTGAAGCAGTTCTCCTGTGTCCCCTTTAAAGTCAGCTGTGCTCGGAAGAGAAGTTGGGAAGCTCCTGTTAAGGATATATATGGTAGAATTGATTTATTTGTTTCTTTATATATCTTGATTTTCTTATCTGTATATAGCATATTCCTTTGTATATCCCCTTATACTCTCTATATATTGCCCTCTGGGCCATGGTTGTCACGGCGTAATTGGCGACCACGATGCCTCGTAGGCGCCAGGACGCCTAAGCGAGGACACGACGACGCCTAGGCGAGCCCATGGCAACACTACGTACGTACTCTCGAGTCTCGACGCTGTATACAGTGATGTTCCATTCACTCTTCCGCTGCGCTGTCTACCCCCATATATTCACTCTTCCGCTGCGCTGTCTCCTGACTCTTTCTCTCTCTCCCGACTCACTCGTCTCTCCCAAGCCGATCTCCCTGCTCACCGGCGCCGCTCTCTCCCCGACGCCTCCCTCCCCTCCCCGGCGCCGCTCGCTTCCTCCCCCACGTGGTGCCTCCCCTCCCCAGCCACGTCCTCCCCCGCGCGCCACCTCCTCCCCCTGGCGCCTCCCCTCCCCGACGCCTCCCCCTGCCGCCGCCTCCCCTCCCCTCGGCGGCGGGGGCAAGCTGGAGAGGGAATCCGGCGGCGGGAGGGAGGCGGCGCGGCAGGAGGGAGGAAGGCGGCGCGTCAGGAGGGAGGGAGGCGGCGCGGGTGGAGGGAGGCAGCGCGGCTGGAGAGGAGAGGGACGGAAGGCCTAGAAGACCAAGGCGAGGCGAACTGTTGTGGCGTCCGCACAGTCCCTCCTGGACGCCTAGGCGACGCCATAACAACAATGCTCTGGGCCTCATAAATATATGCATAATATTCATAACATAGTATCAGAGCTAGGGCACTAACTCTAGTTTTTCCGCATCCATCGCTGCCGGGTTGAGCCGCCATGGGCCACCGCCACCGTCCGGTCGCCGCTTCTCTGCCCTGCCACTGCCACCATCTTTGGCCGCCATTGCTTGGTTGATCCGTCGCTCGCCCGTCCGACCCGACGACCCGATCTGCCGCCGTCCGCCCCTACGACCCGATCTGCCGCCGTCCGCCTGATCCAGTGCCGTCGACTGCTCGATCCAGCCTCCGCTTGCCCGTGCCTATCTGTCCTGTTGCCAGATCTGGCCTCCGCTTGTTGGCGCTCGCTTGGCAGCCTGTTGCCCGGCGCTCACCGCCCGGTCACCTGCCGCCCCACGCGTGCTAGGCTGGCCGCTGACCAGCGTCCGCTGCTCACCCTTCTTGGTCTAGATCCAAACATATTGATCTGATCTGTTCGGGTTGATTGTTTCGGTTCGGTTGTGTTTATATTTCTCAGTCAAAAAACGAAAAGAAAAAGAGAAAACATTAATCTAACCATTGCGCCGTCCAGCACCGCCTATTAGACTTCGTTGTCTTGGTCGCGGCGCCGTCCAATGCGGCCTACCGATGGCTTCCGTTCCATCAGCTGCAATCCCATTCTCGAGAACAAAGCTACATGGGACAAACTACAGGTTGTGGTCTTCTCTCATGGAGATTACACTCAATCGTCTCTGCCTCTGGGGATGTATTACTGGTGCACGACCTTCTCTGCCACCGCCGGTCCAGCTTCCTCCTAGGCAGTCTACTTTTACATCTTCTGCAGAAGATAAGGTCGCCAAGAAGGCAGATGCTGCTGCTGCTGCTGGTGCTGCTAATGAGGCTTTTCAGTATGCCATTGACACTTTCAAACGCTGGTGTGCTGATGAGGCCCATGTTCGTGTCATCCTGGTGGTCAGCGTAGATGACTCCATCCAGCCAGACATTATTGGTCTGTGGTCTACTTGACATATCTGGGAGTATTTGCGTGCGCGATACCAGCAGAACAGTTATGCTCATTTCGCTTCAGCGTGAGTTGGATACGCTTCGCCAGGGGGATTCTTCCGTCGACGACTTCTTCAGAACTCTGACCAGTCTCTGGTGCCATCTGGATGAGTTGACCTCTCCACTTTATCAGGAGTGTCATAAAGTGCAGAAGACGGATCATGATCGTCTTCGCCTTTATGATGTCATTTGCAATCTTTGCCCAGAGTTTGAGCCCGTCAAGGCTCAACTGCTGAGCTGCTCACCGCGACTAACCATCAACAAGGCTCTTTCGACACTTCGGATTGAGGAGCTTCGACTTGGGTTAGTAGCAACGTCCATTCCAACTGTGGTTGTTGCTTCTTATTTGACTACACCAACATTTTCTGCTTCGCATACGGTCCCTCCCCATGTGCTTGTTTGCGCTCCTGTTTTCGCAGCAATTGGAGTTCAGTGCAACCACTGCAAGAACTTCAGCTACGACTACCAGAGTTGTGCGGTGCGAAAAAAACGGAACAAGGCACGTGGGAGTGGACGATCTAAGGGGGGCAGGGAGGCCCTTCATTCACAGGAGGATAGACCAGCTCGTCAGGTTCTCAGTGAGGTGACTTTGTTCAGCAGCTCTGTCAAGCTCTACTTCGGGCCTGTTCTTTTCCTCCGAAGCTAGCGGCTTTTGGCTTTTGCTACAGTACCTAACTTTCAAACGGAGTATTTTCTCAAAATGAGATCTACAAGTTAAACGATCTACATGTTAAACGCCCAACATCTGTACCAGCCAAAATCGTAAGTGGGTATCTGTCTCTCCGTAATCTGTACCATAAACAGCCAAAATTCAAAAATTTCAGCCAAAAGCCATAAGCCGCAGCCGTTGCCAAACAGGCCCTTCAACTCTCTCACAGCTCAGCAAGTTCTGCCAGTCTAGCTCAGACGTCTCCTCTAGGTACCTTTTAGGTTCTAGATTCTGGTGCCTCTTTTCACATGATACCGGACTCGACATCTCTCACTTTAGTAGACCTCCTGCTTTTCCTATTTCTGCTTATCAGCTGTTAGGGTACTTTTTTGTCCACTGATTTTTCTGTTCCAGCTGTTTTCCATGTTCCCTAGTTTACCATGCAGCTTCTTTCGGTGGGACAGCTCACTGATCTCAGTTGTAGGGTTGGTTTTGACTCAGACTTGTTTTGTCCAAGATCGACAGACAGGGACAATACTTGGGATTGGCCGACGCCGTAGGGATCATCGGTCTCTACATTCTCGACCGCCTCCACCTTCCGTCCACTTTAGTTGCTCCTTCCACGTCTACCTTCACCGCCACTGCTGCCATCACCTTTGGAGCTTTTGCGCAGTGGCATCACCGTTTAGGTCACCTGTGTGGGTCCCATCTTTCTTCATTAGTTCAGTAGGGTGTCCTTGGAGGTGTTATTGTTGACACGTCCATATTTTGTCAGGGCTGTAAGCTAGGCAAGCAGCTATAACTTCCTTATCATTCTAGTGAGTCGTATTCTCGTTCTTTTGATTTAGTTCATTCAGATGTATGGGGACCTACGCCTATTATCTCTAAAAGCGGGCATAAATTCTATGTAATTTTCATTGATGATTATTTGCAATCTATTGTAACTTTGCCACGATGGTTCGTACTCAATTTGAGTACTCTATCCATACTTTTCACTGTGATTCTGCTGGCGAGTACTGTTCTGGTGCTTTCAGACAATCGTTCTGAGCAGGGCACTCTTTACCAGTCTTCTTATCCTGGTGACCATGCTCAGAATAGGGTTGTTGAGCGCAAGCATCATCTGATTGAGACTACTCGCACTCATCTCCTTGGCTCTCACGTTCCACCACAGTTTTGGGCTGAGGCCATTTCTACAACTGCATATTTCATCAATATGCAGCATTCCACTCCACTTAAGGATGTTAGTTCTATAGAGCGTCTTTACTCTAGAGCCCCCAGTACACTCACCATCGTGTTTTTAGCTGCACCTGTTTTGTCCTGCTGCAGCCTGGTGAGCGCACCAAACTACAGTCCAGTTAGTTGAGTGTGTGTTTCTTGGTTACAGTTCTGAGCATAATGGTTATCGCTGCTATGATCCTTTTGCTCGACGGATCAGATCTCACAAGATGTTGTCTTTGACGAATCTCGACCTTTTTTATATCAAGAATCGGCTCCTCATCCTGTTTTCACCATTGAGACGATCTCCTGGTTGCCTCTCCTTAACTCTTCACCCATTTCTCTCCTTTCACAGCCTTCCTCTAGTCTTGTCTTTAGTGGTTCCTTCTGTGCCCCCACCTTTTGTGTTGCCTCCTGCAGCACCGCCTTTTGTTCCTGCAGCACCATCGTCTTATTTCTCTGGAGTACACTACTCCAGACGTCCTCATCCTTCATCAAACTCATCTTCTAGTATTCTACACCGACGCCTGATTCCTTTGATGATGCTCCTCGGTACGCCCGTCATGATCGAACATCCCTTTGACCTCCTGATCGTCTTGGTTTTTCTTTGACAGCTCATGCTCTCTCAGTCTAGCTCTTATTGTGATGCTACTTCTTATTCTGAGTGGCAACTTGCTATAACAAAGAAGCTTGATGCTCTTCGACGTACGGAGACTTGAGATATTATACCGACACCTATGCATGCTTGTCCTATCACGTGTAAGTGAGTGCACAAGATTAAGACTAGGTCTGATGGTACTATCGAGAGCTACAAGACTCGTCTTATGGCTCGTGGCTTCCAACAGGAGTACGATCGTGATTATAATAAGACGTTTACCCCTGTTGCTCATATGACCACTGTTCGCACTCTTGTTGCGGTTACTTCTATTCGTTGGTGGTCTATCTCTCAGCTGGATGTTAAAAATACATTTCTTAATGGTTTTTGTATGAGGAGGTTTACATGCAGCTACCACCTTGGTATTCTGTTTCAAATGGACACGTATGTCGTCTTCGTCATGCTCTTTATGGCCTCAAACAGGCTCCTCGTGCCTGGCTTGCGTGTTTTACCTCAGTGATTGCTGTTGCCGATTTCACCATCAGTGACCACGATCCTGCTCTTTTTTTCCATGTCTCACCTTGGGGTTGGACATTGCTTCTTCTTTATATGGATGATATGCTCATCACTGGTGACCATTCCTCATTTATCACATATGTGAAGAAGCATCTCAGTGAGCAGTTTCTGATAACTGATCTTGGTTTATTTATGTATTTACTTGGAATTAAGGTTTCTTTCACGCCTGAGGGCTACTACCTCTCCCAGCAGAAATATGTTTATGATCTACTTGATCGGTCTGGTCTAACTGATACTCGCACTGTTGCGACTCGCATGGAGTTCAGCTCGCGCTATTGATGGTGATCTTCTTGACGATACTACCCGATATCGTCATCTTGTTGGGAGTTTAGTGTATTTTGTTAGCACTCATTCTGATATTGCTCATGTTGTCCATATCTTGAGTAAGTTCATGGCTCGTTCCACTCATCTTCACTACAACCACCTTCTTCGTGTTCTTCGTTACTTGCGTGGAACCATATCTCGTCGTTTGTTTTCCCTAACTCCACCTCACTACAGCTTAAACCGTACTCCGATACGACCTAAGCTAGTGATCATTCTGATTGTCGTTCTCCTTCTGTTTACTGTGTTTTTTTACTCCTCCTTGATTGCCTCGAAGACAAAGAAGCAGACTACAATTTCCCGTTCTAGTGCAGACGCTAACTTGAGAGCTATGGCAGTAGTGATAACAGAGATTACTTGGTTGAGATAGCTACTTGCAGACTTTAGAGTACCTGTGAGGGGACTTACGACCCTTATGTCTGACAGTACAGGTGCAATCAGTATTGCTCGTGATCCAGTGAAGCATGAGCTCACCAAGCACATTGGTGTGGATACTTCATACACTTGCTCACAGATGCAAGAGGCACAACATTTGTATTTTGCTTCAAACTCAGTGTGTGTGATCCACCATGAGTTTTTAGGGGGTGCTAAGGATACGATAGGATTGGTTTATTTGTTTCCTTATATGCCTTGGTTTTCTTATGTGTGAATGGCATATTTATATTTCTTTGGATATCATCCTATACTGCCTATATATATTACCCCTAGGCCTCATGAATATACATGCAATATTCATAACAGCTACTTTGTAGAACATCAAAATGTTTCACTAGTTCAGTACTAACATAGCATGTTCATCTATTTGCATGTGCACACCACTTTAGGTTATGGATTGTTCTTTATACTGTTTGCAGTAGTTCTAGTTCCTTAAGACTAACTATTGAAATGTTGTCAAAGCAACTACCCGCTTTTAGTGGATTGGCTACTTAAAGAACAGAAGTTATAGCTGATGAGATCAAAAGGTCACCTGCATGGAGTATTCAACTGGGGCTTTGACAGAAGGGTAAATAGTTACCTGCAGAAGGCCGTTAAAGTACCAGAAAATGAAGTATAATTATGATTCATTTATTTGAATAAAGCATTGGAAAAAAAACATTTCATATAAAAGAACAAAACACATCATCTGATAACACTACAGAAGCAAGGCAAGTAACTTTAATATCTATCACCTATGCAGCAGTACCACATCACCACAAAAACAAATTACCATTTAATAATAGAGATCAAGACATGTAAGGGAGCAATTCTCTTAGACATGGTGGTAATGAAACTTTAGCATGACTGTCATAGCCTCATAGGCTACCAATTATATAACATCAGCCTGGCATACAATGCATCCTAAATCCATGGACTGATATTCTATCTGACTTCAAAATGTGAAAAATAGTGGCTAAAAAGGTTGAGCTAGTTCCGCAATACTTCAACTTGGCTGCTTAGTTTTCAGTGGGAGTCTGTGTGTGCAGGGACTGATGCATATGTGTGTGCAGGGACTAAAATTATGGACATAGTTTGTTCATCAGATCTGTGAATCAACCATTGGATAATAATGCTTAGCTACTTGACAGATTGAGTGAAGATGGAACGAAGCATAACCATCTGAGGTGAGCAAGAAAGGTAGTAAGTAACTTACAGATCTTGGATCAATTGTAAGACCAGACAGCGTGCCTCCAACTATCTTAAAAGAAACCTGGAAAAATGTTTCATAATCAATTAATAGTGAAGAAACAAGGCTAAACAAGGACTAAAATGCACGAGTGTGCTGTATGGATATTACAGTTCACAAGACTTCAAGAGTGCGCAAAAGAAAGAAAAAGTACCTTACATTACAAGTACCCTATATTATACAAGCAATATAGAGGATGCAATGCTGGTTCCAGATTATACTCTCTAGTCCCAGATATAAATATTATATAAAAATAATGCTATGAAAAGTATAGCTTCATGATCCTATATGAAACAACAAATAACTGAGAGCTACTAAGCTGAAAAGACAATATGACCAAGAGTGAACAGCATGTCATTACTCATTAATACAATGACCAGATATGATTGTTAATTTGTTACTGATGACCTCATATTCAAAACAAACAACACGACAGTATGGTTTCTCAAACTTTCCAGCTACATCCTGGTTCGGTAGAGACATACCTTAGCATAATTATAAGCTTGCCAAGACAATGGCTCTTCCAAGTCAACTGCTTGAAGGTCCTTGTTCATTTTTTCCATGAGGTAGTCATCCAAGTTGGCACCATTCTTAGTGTTATCTTGCTCACTATCACTATCTTCAGCAAACACAGTGGTTGAAACTGACCGAAATGATGAATTTACTCGTGTTGTTCTAGGAAGAAATCTAACAGTACCAGAGAAGGTAGCCTCAATGCTCCTACCACTGAGGCTCCGGCCGCTGGAAACAATTCTCCATTCAATTGAATGTTCTGTCATTGAAACTGTCCCAACCGATGGATTTCCGTCATATGATGCAACTCTTCTTCGAGGAAATGGCATTGTAACCATGCAAAATTCCATAAGAAAGGGAGACTTGTAACCGTCCATCAATCTCAGCTTAAATAGAAAAGCACCTTCGTTCTCAGATACCATAGACAACTGGTAGAACCCTTTAACAGGCGAGTCAACGTTGCATGGAGCTTGATAGTGCATCAAAACAAAATTTCCCAGAGGTGGTTGAAATATCAGAGTTTGCTTATCATCAGTTGGCTCTGAAGCTTGAACACAGTGATGGAATGATGACACCTCCACACGAGCAGCTTTTAACCCAGTCAGTGGCAAAGAAACATCAGGTAGTCCTTCTAGCTCAGCCCTACATGTCACTTGTCCCGAAACCGAAAGGAAATCTGGCACATCATCACGGTCATATAGCGCAGCATTTATAGTCTCCAGGCTAGAGAAGAGAGTCCTTTGCCTCCCTTTGTATAGGTAAGGCTTCCAGGCAGGTTGCTTCTGATCTGTCGGAGGAGGATCAGCTGAAAATCCAGTTGTTCTAATTGAAGTAACATTGCTATAATTAAGATCCTGAGGTGTGCCTGTGAAAATATGTTGTTAGCTCAGTTCGCTAATCAATAAATATATCCATAATGAAGCTAGATGAGAGAACAAAATGAAATGTTATACTACATGATAGGAGGCTCTGTTGATTCTTACCAAAAGGCATAGCTCCGATGATGAAGTTCCGTAATAAATCCTTGTCAAAAGGTCTAACATCACCTTTTAAAGACTCTGATTGTGCAGCACCAACAGGCGAGGAAACTGATGCAATTGGCGCTGCTACAGGTGCAGCAACAGGTTTCGGTCGGGCTGAAATACCTATACTTCCAGTCAATGAATCTAACAGTCCACCAACAGAGGGGCCAGAACTAACGATCACCTCGGGTTCAGCAATATCACCAGTAATTATGTCCCCAATAACTTGTGCAACCATTAATGCCCTATCGTAGAACATGAAGTGTAAGATTGTAAGTAGTGAACAGGATCATAAATTGGTTGGTGACTATGCAGTATAGCACTCACAAACATTTTCATGTAATCTATGAAGTGATGGTCAGTTGCTAGTGTAAAAGGTGAAACATCAAATTAACATGAATCCATAATAGGTAAGCAAACTCATATTACCCTGTTATGCATGGAAGATTGAGCAGAATGGAAGAAAGATTGTCATTCTCGTTGGCTGAACTCCCACAGTCAGACCTTTTCAAGAGGCTTTCATATGCTTTAAACGACTGAGGATCCACCAGTGGCAGCACAAGGATATAATAGCCTCCACGCTTCCGAAGAACCACAGGCCACAGCATAAACCCATCCCCTTCCTCTTTGTCTATACGAAGGGATACAATGTGGCGAGTGATCGGATCATCGACCCACGAATCCGATCCCACTGATGATACGCTTGTACGGATACCAGAACCCCGTGCAGTGCCTTCCCTGCACAGTGTCATATATATTCAGATATGTATTGCGTCTGTTCCTACACCAACAGCAGAAAACAACAATGCCCTTGTCTGGGGCGGATGAATTGTAAACGTAATCCCTATATTTTCTGTATTTTGAGCTTGTTGCGCTATATCTCATGGCTTGTTCAAAAGTAACAAGATTATTGTATCAATCTACCATCTAAATCATATCCTAACACCTAATTCACTTCCACACAGAGTAATTTTAACTGATTTTTACACATCCACACCAATTTGTCAAAGAAAGCTAGTATAAGAGCCAAGAAAACAATGCGAAACCTTCTCCGGCGCTCGGCGAAGGCGGTGGCGACCTCGTGGTCCGCCGGCAGCGGCATCTCCGGTCCCCTCTCGGCCCCGCCGTCCCCCTCCGCCTCCCACGAGGCCCGCCATCGCTTCTCCACAACCGCGAACCGCCTGATAGGAGGACGAAAGGGTGAGTTCTGGGGATCAGAAGGGCCGAATCTTGGCGAGAGAAGCTCGGAATTTTTTTTTTTTTGAGGGGTTTGCGAGGAGGGTGGTGTCGTACCTGGAGAAGGCGACGGCGTCGTGCGGCGTGAGGATCCATATTGCGCGAACGCTGCATCCGCCGCCAGACATGGCTCGCCGGAGAGTGTTGGCCGCGCGGTGGTCGTGGTCGTGGTGCTAGTTTCTTGGGGCCAGTGGGGAACACAACGGGATCAGTAGACGACAGAATTCCGCCTTCGAGTTCAGCTCACGCAGAACACATCCCGCCTTCAAGTGAGGATTCAGTGATTCACGCACTAGCTGTTCGCCTTCAGACAGAGTTTACGCACTGTTGTTCCACTTTCGCAAAGTCTTCCCTAATTCCATTTCCCTTTTCTTTAGCATCCTCGCATCACAGTCTTATGGCCTTTTATGGAGCTGATACATGTGGGCTAAGGCTTATCCAGATACTTGTGTGTTACGTGGATTGCACACGTTGATTTCTCTTTATTTGCTTGTACCTTGTTTACTTACTTTGGCTCTTTTTTTTTAACTTATATCTTATGCTTCTTGTAACGCCCCTGTTTTTAAGGGCACGTACGGACACGGCATTCCGCAACTATTCACGCATGAACAGTTATGGAGTGTCGCGCAAGAGTATACCATTGCATGCTTACAACAAAAGTCCAGCATATATTTCACATATGGATTAACATCCAGTTTTTAACAGCAGGGTGTGCAAGCCTAAAGTATAATTACATCACAAAAGCTCCAAGATCCGCTTGAGCGCGGTGAAGACTTAAAGCCACGGGTCCTTGTCGAAGAAGAGATCCTCCGAGACTTCCTCAACGGGGAGACATTCACCTTCGTCTTGTTCCTCTAAAGAGGGGATTAAGCAAGCCATGAGCCAAACAATCAGCTCAGCAAGTCACAAAGGAAACCCTAACTTACTACTTGCACGGATCAACAAAGGAAGGGAGTATACTTGGTTTATTACTTTGAGTGGATGCAATTTTATTAGCAAACATTTTGATAAAAACGGACCCAAAACTACTCCTTAAGATCTCAAGGGTTTTTCATGAAAAGTTAATTAACCAACTAATCAAGTTAAAACATTTATAAAACTACTTAAGCTTCGCTGATGGAATCACCCAAGTGACACAGCTCCATTAACCGGGAGTACGGCGTATTCGAATACCATTTATTTGACTCTGCAGAGTTTGCTCAGCTTTACCCACACGATCTCTCAATTTCCGCGACAGAGTTAAGAGAGTCAGGTCGTTTCACTGCTCAATTCTTTATATAGGCTCTACCCGGTAGAATTCACTCGGGTCTGGCACATGAAAACTCTCGTCTGCTTCGAGTGAATCCTACCGTTGTTAGGTATCCGCAACACGGCATACCTGACCCAACTACTCAACTTCCTGACTTCTCAACACCCGTAGAGTTTCAATCGAGTTGAGCAGCTACTAAACCAGTGTTGACAAGTCAACTCCTGTGGTTGAGCGATCACTATGACATTTGCTCAGCGTAAGGGTTTCAATCCTTATATTTTCACATGGCCCGCAACCTCGCCAGGTCTGCGACCCAACCTAGGGTAAGCGGTGGGCGTCGACCGACTCGCGGTTCCCCACAACACCCTTACCCTGACTTCAATCCTAGGGTAAAAGATGGGTGAAGACCGTCTCGTGGCTCTCCCCCAACCCTTACCCTAACCTGTGCACGCCGGCACTCTCCGCCCTAGGGCACGGTGTCCCATACCACCTTACCCTAGGATCGGGTTTTCCAAATTCTATTGGCCCGCAGCCATAACCTTATTAGTGCAAGACTTTGAGTGATAATAATGACCTATAGTTATCTAGATTAACAGATAATTAATTCTAGGGTTACAATGGCAGGGTTACAAGTTGAACATGGCATTTTGTCGGTGGTAGGATTAACTACGTAACATGTCATTCTAAACATTTTATTTTACTTTGAACTAACATTTCACAACTAGCATAATGCAAATAGCATAATAACATAATTAATTAACATGGGATACAACATGTTCAAAGGATTTGCGACTTGCCGTTGATTTGGAAGATCTCGGGCTAGCTCGAACGAAGAAGCACCTGGTTCCTGAGCCTGCACTTGAACCTCCGGAATCTCCGACACTAGCGCAAACACATAAAATAATTAAGTCCAGCTTGAGACTAATCAAGCGAGGGAAAATAAACTATTTAAAAAGGAGTAAAATGCATAAATCCTCAATTTGAAATTTTACGAATTTATCTGGGATGAATCTGGAGGAATGGAGGTCAAAAATGGGTTCAGGACATTATTCTGAGCAAGGTGGTGAAATTTGAGAATTTTTGGGATTTTCTGTGATTTTCTAGGATTTATTTGGATTTTCTGGGATTTTAGAAATGATTAAATCACTGGAAAATCGGTTTAAACAGTGACGGGCCGGCCCGAGCTACAGTGCAGCCCGGCGGGGAGTTCTCCCGCGCGGTCGAGCGGCCCAGGTGGGCCACGCGCGTGTGCGCTTTCGGCTCGGTGGAGCAGGCCGAGAGGCCGCGGCCCATCCGCGCACCGCGCTTGCCCGAGGCGGATGGAGGGCGCGTGGCCGGGGCGGATGGTAGGGATGCGGTGGGCGTGGACGGTTCAGATCAAGGCGGGGAAAGGAAATCAGATGGCTGTGGTGCGGGGAAGCGGGCGAAACAATACGGGACGATCGGACGGACGTGGTTATATGGCAATGGGGGGAATCGGACGATAGAGGAGGGGCCACGTCCCTCCTCTCCTTCCTCTCGCTGGGCACGCATGGCAGAGGGGCAGCGCCTCCGCTCTCCGGCGACGGCCATGGACTCCGGCGGCAAGGGAGGGTATCAGCGGCTAGCTCTCGACGTGGGAAACCCATTTTAGGGTCTTAGGAGGGGAGGGAACCAACGGAGGGGACGGGAGGCAGAAGGGGAAGATTTGGCTTCCCGGCGGTGAAGGGGGTCACCGAGGCTAAACGGGTCCAATCGGCGGCGGCTACACGTTCAGGGGGTCCCGGGGCTCACATTGGCGGCGGTGGTCGAAGCTCGGAACCTTCGGAGGGAGCTGGCCACGGGAGAGCTGGTTCGGCTGGCGGTGAGCTTCGACGCCGAGGCTCCTCAAGCGACGATCTGGCCAGACAAAAGTACCACCGCGATCAGGGAATAGCAGGGAAGCTTCAAGCGAAAACAATCAAGAAATGGAGGGAGGAAGGGGAGGATTCAGTTTACGCGGTCGCCGGCGCAGGGGAAGACCGTGGCGGAGCTACGGGCGGCGGGACTCCGATTGGCGGCTCGGGTAGTCACTTAGGAGGGGTGGGAAGCGAATGGGAGTAGTAGGGTAGTTCGGGAAGCAAAGGAGAAGGAGGGAGCCGGGAGTGGGGGGGAGGGGAGCAGGGCATGGAGGAGCAGGCAACGGGCGTGGGCGCGGGGTCAACAGGAGTGGACGGGGGCTGGTGAGGCGTCCTCTCCGCGGGATGGAGCGGTGACCGGAGCTCTGCACAGGAGTAATGGCGATGGACGGGAGAGGGGAGCAGTTGCGCTGCGGCATGGGCAGAGGGGCGTCCGCACGCGGGAGAAGGAAGAGGCGGTGACTGCCAGGTGGGTCCAGGGCAGGGACGAGGCGACGCGTGGCGCGGAGGAGCTGCCAGCTTCGGACCGAGTGGCGTCAGCACGATGGGGCGGTCCAAAACCGGGGGCGCAGAGGCGGTGCGAGCGCAGCGCGCAGCGCAAGCGCGTGCGCGGGGAGAAGGCGGGGAGGGAGGGAGGCGCCAGCGGGAGAGGGAAGCGGGGCGGCGCCAGCGAGGAAGGGAAAGCGGAAAGGGGCGGGGCGCCAGCGAGGAGGGGAAGGCGGCAGTGCCCGAAAAAGAATGCGGGAAACCAGGGGACTTTCCAAAAAGGGAAAGTTTCCGAAATTCACTCAAAAAATCCAGCAAAAATTCACAAAATTTTCTGGTTTGAATTTTTTAGGGCTTTTCAATTTTGCGTCGAAGTGCACTAAACAATCGCAGATACCAGGAACCTTTTATCAAGAAGATAAAGTTGCTGACTTTCTTCTTCTCCTACATCAACTGCCAAATACGTGCGTACGTATGTGATTAAGTATTAAGCACCGATTCACAGTCGTTACGACGCATACATTCGATGTGTCAGACTACTCTGTCCTTGAATTTTTTAAATAATTCTTTTTTATTCAGAAATATAAAATTATACCTATATTTTTATTTTTTTTTACAAAAGTAACCCCTGTAACCCAATCGTTGGTCGACTGGACCCTGTCGCCTAATTGCCCAGCGACACGCAGCCAGCCGCCCAACAGTTGGACGACAGGGATGCAGTCGCACAACGGTTGGACAACAGGTGTTGTCGCCCAACCGTTCAGCGACTGGAACCCAGATTAAATAATTTATTTTTTATTTGGATGTGAGATTGAACAATATTTGTTGATGGTGTTGTTAGACTATAAAGTAGTGTAGAATATTTTAGGTAGTTAGCAGTATGTCATATGACAAAAAAAGTTAATGTTTGAAATCTTAATTTCTAAATAAATATAGTAGAGTTTGAGTACCAATTTCGTTATCATGGTTCGGAATTCTTGGATGAAAAAAATATAATGCACACAAATCTTGATGTACAGTGCGAATACACCCGAAGGTAGAAGAGTGATGAAATATTCTGACCAAAGATAAGTTAGGAGACAAGGAACATGTAATATATTGGAGTTTCTGAACTGATGCGCATACGATGTGGTTACATGGCATAGTGCTTTTGGTAATTACTTAAGTAAACGTCGATACTACTATGGTACATTGTGACGAAAGCATCCGACTAATGCTAGGAGGCATGTATATTCATAAAGAAACAATATGGCTGGCAAGGGATTGCTACGGAATGCCTCGAACTACTACGTGGATCATGGGTAAAGCCATTTACCCTTCCTTGTGAGCTCAGCGTTGCACTCCTCGCTTGCCGCCCTCACCTTGGCCGCTAGTTCGTGCTCCTCCTCGTGAACCTCGCGCTCACTATGCCTTCATGCCTCAAGATGAGCCTGCGTCTCTTGCTAGATAAGGTCACTACACTCTTCGTCATGGTGGCACTCCTGCATTCTCTCACAATCAGTCTTAGCGTCCCATTCCTCATAGTCAAGACGCTACTGGTTATACAGGTGGATCTCTCAGTCGATCTAACTGCAGTAGGCACATAGCGGATCTAGAGACTATGGGTAGATGGGAGAGGATGTTAGTGCACACTTGCAGAGATAAATGTTACGGGAATAAGTTGTAGAAGGTCCTTACCGGCTGTTGGTAGTAGCTCGTGTCTCAACGGCGATTGGGATACTCCGATGTGTAGTTTGTGCAACCCCAGTAGCACATACTGAGGCTAAGCCACTGCTTGGACTTGAAGAACTTGCATTTGTCCCTGCACCAACAGAAGGACAATGTCTCCCCCTCAGGTAGTTCTTGCGGCGAGTGCTCAGTTGGAATGTTGAGGTAGGGATTGCTGCTACAGGAGGCATCGTTGTGGAGATGTGACCTTCTAGCACGCTCCCTTTGTTCGTCGTGAGCTACAGCAACCCTTATGAGCCTACGGATCTCATCCTACTAGTTCTCCATTTGAGCGAGGTATTATTATAGTTGTGAGGCAAGAGTACCCCGTTGGGGTAGTACTTAAATACTTATGCGGATCAACGATGCGGTTGGGGCATAATTCGGTTGAAGCTAATTCGATGTCCATGAGGCAACGAGCCCAGCGAGGAACCATACTGCAGCCTTTCGTCGCATCACTGTGCAAAGTTGCATCGTTAGGTCATGTCGTAGCACAAAGCTACCTCGTTGGGTCACGCCATGCTTTATATATGCGTACTTACATTGTCACTCTTTGTCCAACAAGTACTTACACATGGTGTATTCATGATATTTCAAACTAACCTTCTAGGCAATCACTAGTCTTATGACGAGCTTTTCCAACATCTTCTATGCCTTCCCTATAAGCTCCATAAAATACTGGTCTGTTGGTTATTCTAGAAGTTGTACTTGGATATAATGACTAATCTATTGGTTATTCTGGATAGTATGTTATTGAGCACTTGGTTATTCTGATAATCTAGATAGTATGTACTTCTGGAGTAGTATGACTAATCTATTGGGTCATTCGGTCACGTCCTACATAAAGCTAGCTCGTTTGGTCACGTCGTAGCACAAAAGTTGCTTGGTCGGGTCACATCCTACGCAAAGCCACCTCGTTGGGTCAGGGGCGGACCCACAGGGTATGCCAGGTGGGCCACGGCATACCCTGGGGCCCAGCCAACTTAGCGCTCCACACGGCCGATCCAGTTAGAGTGCGTTTGGTTTCGAGGCAAAGTGGGATGGGACGTGGTCATCCCTGTTTTCTGGGACGAGGTGGCCCATGTTGCTGTTTGATTCCATGGATGGGGCGAGCCCCTTTTTTTGTTTGGTGCAAAGGATGAGTGAAGGACGAGGCCGCCCCAGTTTTTGTTTGGATAGATGAATATGGACACATAGATTTGATCTTTACCCCATATATATATATATATGCCACAGCATCAGCAACGATTATGCAATATCCATTCACAACCTCTATCACCTGGAATGGTATCAACACAAACTAAATTAGTACAGGAGATATACATTATCCAGATTCTCAACTGTTCCTTCTTAGCCTGAAGATCGGCATTCTTCAATTTTATTTTGACCTCATCGTCAAGCATTTTTGCACTCCACTCAACATACATTGCAAATCCCTGTGTAAGTTGCAGAAAAGAAGGTCATTAGAGTGGACTTGAGTACAAAGTAAATAACTAACATGGCAAAATAATTACTTGCCCAAAGGACATGGAGAAATAATAATTCATACATTTTCAACAAGCTCAAGTGCCAAGTCCTTTGCAGTGTCCCCATCAGGATAATACACTGAACCATAATACACTCATAGCATGCTATCAACATTCAATACATAAAAACTGGAGCAAGAGAACATGAGCTTACCAAGAAAAGGGCAGTCATCATTAGAATAAAAAACCTCCTATAGTTTCTTTTTCCAATACAATTGTTAAGCCACTGTTGAGATTGAGGAAATCAAGAGAGTTATTATATATTCGCTAATGGAAATAAGAAACGAATTATTCAGGAGTATGTTACCCTGCAGTGATGATCAAAACCATCAACACATTTGTCACAAACTCTGCAATGCTTACTATACTTCAACACCTACAAGAAAATTTTGCAGACCATAAAATAATTGCCTGCAGAAAAACATACATCAATACCAACAAATGCAAGAAACACACCTCAACTTCACAAAGGCTGCAGAAAAAACATTCCTTCCTCGCTGGCTTGCTGCTCAGAGGACCATTCATGTGATTGGCAGCAGGAAAAAACAAAAGAGAGAGGGTGGAATATAAGGAGAAATGCGGAGAAAGTTGCACTGCAGGAAGTTGGGTTCTTGTTCTTGTGTTGAGTCATTGACTTCTCACTAGCAAGCCCTTAACATATATAATTAGCAAGTTTAGATCTTACAGACGTTTCTGCCATACAGGCATACATAATTCCACTAGCCTAAAGGCTATACAAAAGAACGGTCAAGTATCAGACCACACCATCGAATAAACAATGGTCCAAAAGAACAGTCAGGCATCACCCCCCCCCATAGAAACCACCAGTGCATTGTTTATGGGTTACAAGACAAAATAAAGATCACAGCCCACAATCCCTACTCTAAGGAAAGGTTTCATTAACGAACTTAGCTAGCAGGCTAATCTGATATGTCAAAGGCAAAGTAGGGAACTTCCTGCCCATACGTGGATTTTCAACCAAATGAGCATAGTAATACGCCTTCTGGGTGTCATCGAAACCTGGAATACTTTCGATTGTTTGAAGCAAGTCATCTGGCACCTCATTATCAGAAGCCTTCTCAATTGCATTGGCAAGTCTTTTAGAACCAGATTTGAAGGCAGCAATCAACCCATCTTCTTCATTGTCAATAATTTTGGCTCTCTTGTTGGGTCTAGTGGCTGAAGATGAAGCTCCATTATCTTCTGGAGGGCTGCGATCAGTTCCAACCACATCATCATTTCCAATCTCAGGAGTTTCAGTTCCAAGAGCCTCACTTGATCCCTTTGCATATTTTCCTGTAGCCATGCTGCTACAAACTTAATCTATTTACCTTCTGGTACACGAAGGCCATTTTCCCGCTCTAAAGCATCTCTCAATACTAAAGCATCATGTGCTGACCCCTCCCAACCAGCCAAGACGTATGTGAACCGAAGATCAAAATCTACGGCCGCCATTACATTTTGAGTGACATATGACTTTCTACCACGAAAGGAGGGCTCCATATCCTTAGAAACTGATGCGCATACATGTGTACCATCAATAGCTCCAATACAATCCTATTTTGTTCAGCACAAACAAAAAAATTAAGTTTCATACTGCTTCGAATACCTAAAATCTATATTGAGAATGAGGTAAAACTGAACCTCGCACCTTAAAGTATGGATCCCATCTTGGGTTTCCTGCTATTTTTGTTGGAGTCTCCAATGAAGGTGGTCTAATAAGTTCAGCTCGTAACTAACCAACAGCACGAAGCACTTTGTTGAAATAGCGACTAACAGTTTCACCTGACCTATCATAGTTAGTTCCAACTAATCTATTCCTAAGATTGTGTCCCACCGTGTTTAGAAACATAGCCACTTGTTCCTCAACACACATATGTATTGTATCCTGAAGCAAAGCACGATCTCTAAAGACCTTGCAAAAACGGAAGAACTTTTCTCTACTAAGTCTAAGCATGTTAACACAAGTTGTATCGTTCCTCCATATTTTTGTGTTAAGGTACTCAAGTCTAATCCTATCCCTTTCTTCCATTGGACCATAAGTAATACCAACTCTAGTATAGCCCCTTTTCCTTTTTCTAGACTTGATAATCATAGCCATCATGGACAGCAACATGTGTGCAGCAGTAGCATAAATCAAAAGCTTTTTCATCTTGTCCATCTACAACACATAATCACTCATTCCAATTAATCCATCCAAGATAATACAGATCTAGATCCAATGAAATCACTCATTCCAATTGAGCTTAGGGTTGACCTTGGACACCATACCTTACTGGTCGCCGTTCCCTGAGCTGTTCCTTCTGGTCGCCGTCGGTCCTCGTCGCGCCCGCCGGTCGTCAGCCCCTGCGTGGCCCCTCAGCTCGGCGGGAACCGCGCGCGTCGCGTGGGGGAGAGCGAGGCGCCGAGGCGGGAACCGCGCGCGTGGGGGAGCGACGCGTGGGGGAACGCACGCGGGGAAAAGCGATGCGGGAGCGCGCGCAGAAGAGCTGCGAAATCGCGCGCGCGGGAGCTGAAGCGGGAGCGGCGCTGCTGGCTGCTGGGGGCGAGCGCGAGTGGGGGCAGCGCCATCCGGTCGATTTCGGTGGATGGTGATGCCCCCGAATCTGCGGGAATATTCGGTGGTGGCTGCCCCTGCCTCCCTGTGACTCTGATTCAAACGGTGACTCCAACAGGGCCGCCCCGTTCCATCCAGACAAGAAACCAAACACACGGTTAATCCGTCGGTTCGCCTGCCCCGAACCATGACCCTGCCTCCGCCGTCCCCCTCGACCCATGGCGCCGCCCCTCGCGCTCCTTCTCCTCGCCGCCCTCGCGCTCTCCCCGGCCCTCCCCAAGTCCCACGGCGGCGGCGGCGGCTTCTACGACCCGCGGCGTGTCACCCAGCTCTCCTGGCGCCCCAGGTCAGCACTCAGCAGGCTCTTGGTTTTTCTGCCTAGGTGTTTCTTGGTTGCAAGGCACCGGCAGTTTGGCGATTTGCCTCTGATAGGCGAGGCTTGTGTGCTCCTGCAGGGCGTTCCTGTACAGCGGCTTCCTCTCGCATAGCGAGTGCGACTACCTCGTCAAGCTGGTGAGCTGCTTCTGCCGTTATGGTTTTTCGGTGCTGCCGTGCAGAGGTTCTTGTGAGTTGTGATCTTTATGCTCTTGCTGGGTTGTGGGGTTTGGGGGGGCTGAAGAAGTCGATGGTGGCGGACAATGACTCGGGGAAGAGCGTCATGACTCATGAGCGAGGTGCGCACCAGCTCCGGCACGTTCTTGGCGAAGCATGAGGTATGAATATGCGCTTGCTTTCTTGCGCAATGTCACTGTTGATTTGTTCATGCCATTCCAATTGTGTTAGTTTACCCATTGGCGTTGCTGATTCTACCTGCATTAGTGCGATTGATCACACACACTGACAGCAAAGAATTCGTACTTGTGGTGAATAGCTGAATAATGTATCGGACTGATAATTTAGCATTGAATTAGCTTCTCGTGTCCACGAGAAATTTCGCTGGATCTGGCTTATGGTATTGCAAAAGAGACGACTTTACACGGTGATTGTAATCTTCACCTTATTTCTTGAGATAAAATGTGATTGAGAGAATATTAATTGTGATGTATGGTGATAAAACTGGTGAATTAGTACAACGCTGACAAAAAACCCTCCCTTTCCAAAGATCTGAACAAATAAAGTAGCTGGTGATTCTTGGTATTTGTGAACTCAACCAATCTGAATAAATTGATCATCTAGCACTTGTACATTTATATTTCTCTAGTGCAATCAATGAAATGACCCATGTAAACATGTTTCGGCTGTTTCTTCAATACCCTATATATGCGTCAAACAACTAGAAATATTCCAAGATCACTAATCTGTTTCCTTTTCTTTAACCCATTCTAGGATGAAATTGTCGCTGGAATTGAAAAGCGTGTAGCTGCTTGGACATTTCTTACTGAAGGTAATTTGCATGACTTTATTTGCCTTTCTGAGTTACATGAGCATTCTCTAAGTGGCTAGCTTGTTTCGGGATCAGAAAATGCTGAGTCAATTCAGATCCTGCATTATGAACTTGGTCAGAAAATGCTGAGTTAATTCAGATCCTGCATTATATTGTAATTTGTGCAAGTTTCTAACTTAATCCTTGAATTTAAGACTTATCATATTATTTAGTGCCTGTATACCGAATTACGGTGCAAATTTTACAATTATTTACCGAATTGGCAAATGGTTTTACCGAATTGCATATGAAAATTTTGGTGCGGCATACCCTTGGGTAAAATTCTGTGTCCGCCATTGCGTTGGGTCACGTCTTGTGCAAAGGTGGCTCGTTTAGTCACGTCACGTCCCTGCGCAAAGCTGGCTCAATGGGTCATGTCGTGTACAAATATGGCTCGTTGGGTCTTGTCAGTGCGAAAAGCAATCTCACTAGGTCACATTGGTGCACAAAGCTACCTTGTTTTGAGAGGGAGGTCACATTCCGCTTTGATAATAAAGGTGACATCATCACTCTGTAAGCTAACACGTGACCCGTTGTGTCAGAAAGCACACTGCCTCCCCCACGGGCTATAAAATGACGCCCCACCTCCTAAAAGTAGGAGCACTCGACCATGCCAAGCGTAGAAAGAAAAACATTCTCTGTCCTATAGTAACATACCATGGCAGACGCCGAGGGGTTAGTCCAACCGGGGTCGCCTACACAAGACCCTCCCATTGAAACGAGGGAGGACTCTGGCCTTAACAACTGCTTGATGCCAAATAAGCATGCTCAATAGATATGACCAAAAGGTAGACGCAAGGACAGCGTCGTGCGGGTCTTGGATGGCTAGTTCGAAGGTGGACGATGTTTATTTCGATACCCACACTCTGGGGTACAATTAGCCAATAGTTTATTTTCTATTACTGCTAATAGAGCTTTCATGTTAACCCTCCTTGCCAACAGATGGCGAAATGCAACATTGTGAAACCGAATCTTAGAGTTGGAGGCGTAGATTGACAGTTTCAATGAGCAGAATGATGACATCCACCAACAGATGCAGCGCGAGAGGGGCAACAAGGAGGTCGTCAACATAGAAAATTCCTATGATCCCACATGCTGCTGCGCGAACCCTAGCTGCACATATGTGTGCCACTACAATGACAACCAGCCACGTCCAAGGCGCCCCCTCTTCAACACTCTATGTGGGTAGCGCCAAGCACCTTCTACTAATAGCCACGCCCGAAGAAGCTTGTACCATGATACTATCCCCTGTTGTACATGGTTATGTTTAATCTCCTAAAGCATGTAACTAAATGGTGGATGCATCATTGCGGTTGCCATTTATTGAGTGGACTGTTCCAGCGTTATGTCACATGCGTTAAGCTAGAGGCATCAATATGCATTGAACAAATATACATCGTACAAAGGAGAACAAATAAGAACTCAACGGTATTACAGACATCACATAGTAAGTACAAAAGTTAAGTATTACAGAAACAACAAAAGTACAACCAGCACAGGCGAACAGCCCCTACTAGATCCCCCAATAGCACCCCCAGCACCCCCTCCCTCATCACCATGGCCCACTCCACCTCCTGTACGGCCCTGCTTGGGCCTCCTCCTCAGCGACCCTGACAGGGAAAGACGGTCAGAAGCCCTGGTCCGATGAGCTCCCAAAGCCGAAGGGGTTGACAACACTAGTGGTTGTGTGGGTACTGGTGCACCGCTGAGCTATGACCAGAAAGAACCTCAAGGGATGTAGGCTAAGGTGCCAGGCCTACCTCCTTGTGGTAGCAATCCGCAAACTAGTAGCCCGTGTCCACGTTGCCTGAGGAGGCCCCAAATCCCTCAGGGAGCGCAAGACCTACAGTGCAAATATCGTTAGTTTACCAAGTAAAGCGATGCGAGCAAATAAACAGAGACACGACGTACCCTTAGCTAGTGACATAATGTGTGCAAATCCGTCTAGAGCGAAGTATGGCACGTCGTACACGCCCTACGTGGGGAAGCCAGAGGAGTCCAAAGGACCCAGGGACTACAACGCTGGCGGTGTACATGGCCATGCCTAGGTTAACCCTTCATCCTCGTTAGGTTGCGACGGTGTCGGACATGCCCTAGTCGACCCTCTGGCCTCATCAAGGCATGTTGGACGTGGCCATGGTGTCCCTCCTACGTGGTGTGCTATCGGACGGGACGATGTCAGTGGATGTAGTGAGTGTTGACCAGGCATCAGCGTGTCAACCTCCGGGAGCTTCGTGCATGACAATAGGCTGACGATACGTGTGGCTATAGCATGCACATGATGGAAAGCCTGGACCACCTACTCACGTGTGAGCTCCATACCATCAGTGATCCTCTGCAGCATGGAGCGGGAATCCCTCGTAATCATAGCACCGAGGTCTACTTGCAAGGTAAACATGAAAGGGTGAAACCTATAAGTGGGTTGCCAGAAACGAAGTTTTTGAAATATGATATAATGTACCACAAGGTGCATGTTGTGCTCGAAGTGTGTAGCTATGGGTGAGTCAACAGTAAGTACCAGCCTGGTATGTGTTCAAGGAGCATACCAGCAAAGGTACTCATCGTACGGACTGTGGTCATAGGGGTTAGCCTCCTGCACATAGTCCTGTAGCGCACCCTCCCACTGGCTTAGCCACGTGTCCATCTTCGTCACCCACTCCGTGCCACGGTAGACTCCCTTCCTAGTGTGCCTGCAAGATGTAACATGTAGTTGGAAGTCATGGCAATGAGACAACAGTAAAAAGAGGGGCATCTATGCCACTAACTCATGCATGGACAATGTCGGGCACAGACCACCCGACTGGTACTAGAACCACCTAACGTAAGTTGAATTGGTGCATCACACGATACGCCACGTAGTCCTCGATGAAGACATCAAACACAAGCTTCTTCTGCATCGGCTAGTAAGCCCGATCACACCAACACAATGAGGACAGCCTGTCAGGAGTGCAGCCTCTAACGCCTTAGGGGAGTACGGCTCCCAGCACACGTCGTCAGTTGTGAGGCAATCAAATTGCTCTACGAAGGGCTCCTATGCGCGTGTGACCTGTATGTGCGTGAACTGTACCTACAAGGAACACCAGTTGTTAGATAGGAGAATCCATAATTCATCATAACACTCATGATTTTCTGCATATGATGGCAAACGTATAGTGCACATAGGTTGTCTTGTAGCTGCTAGTGGCACTACACAAATAGAATTACATACATAGGTACAGTTAGTTTGAGAGACATTATTACGAAGTGTGATATAAGATTATTGTGTTGTAGCGGGTACCATAAATCGTGTCCTATATGGAAGTGTGGCGCTTAATTCCTTGTGTCTCCCTCCCCTGGCAACATAGACACTGAACGACATATGTGATTCCAAAAAGTTATCCTTGATCATTGCAAACAAAGGGAAGACCATAATAGAGTTATGTATGAAGAAATTGAGCATACCTATCGAGTGTTTGTTGTACAAGGGGTGAAGTCGTGATTGTTCTTGAGTAAAGAATTAGGGTATATTACCTTATTCCACGTCGGTATAATGACATCCAGTGCCACCTACTCATGTATGTCACAATAGTCATTAAACATAAGTTTGTATTATATATATAAAGCACAAATGAAATTTGTATAGTAACTAGTGAAGCACTTACTTCTAGTTGTAGGGCACCAGTATGTACTCCTTGTTGCCCTGAGCAAGCAATCCCGTCGTTATGTAATTTTCGATGTAGAATGCGTTTTGGTTGGTACATTGCTCAGAGATCAAGTGTGGGTCGAGGAAACCCACTGGTTCTCACGATCGTTGGGCTTCTTGCATCATGTATCTATACATAAGCAATGAGTTATGATATTTATCAGTATTACATGAATGTAGAACTTGACTGTACACACTGAAATTGTCCAGTATCGTAGAAGTGAGGCGTCGTGGGCATTGAGGTTGAATAGTTCAAATAAATCATTGAAGATCACGATGAAGAAGCTTGACTCATGGAGAAAATACCTCTTCATGTATCTAATGGTGAATCCAGTAGGCCAGTTTGTCCTCCGCTTATTTGTCCTCCACATGTACTTAGCATGAAAACTCCCACAACTCATTCCAAGGTAAGGTAATAGTGTGTCAGGGACCAACGACATTCTGAGGGGGAACATCCAAGGCTTGCGAGGGTGCCTTAATGCTCTTTGATTTGTCCTTAGCACCTCGCCTATGATACATCTTCCCGGGAGATGACTAAGCATGCTTTTCTTATTTCTTCGGGTCGTCTCCACGGGAGCCAATACAATGACCTTCTGAAGCGAAGGTTGAGGTGGAGCCATTAAGGATTCTATTGGAGAGGCATGGCTGTGTGGAGATCGCAACGTTGTAGGGTCCAGGGCGATGTCCCTCTTGGGCCACTAGACAAAAGTGTGCACGGCATCCCCTAGTGTTATGATGTCTTCATTCAGGGGCTTCTCCAGCGGGACAGCTATGAAAGGGTCATGTACCATGTTTACCTAGACCTTGGTGTAACTCTACGCCAGCTAGGCACCATGCAGTACTATCTCTTCTTGTCATGGAAACACCATCCCCGCCCAGCCTCAATAGGAATGGGCCCAACCAGCCTCACTTGGAACTTGTAGGGCATGGGTTTCTATAAAATGACACATAATTATCTAAGGTGTCCTACAAGTCTATCTTTAGAGCATTCAAGAGATATATATTACCTGGATTTCATCGATCGGAAGTTGGGCATCACTTTGGTTAGATTTGTGTGTGGATGCGTAGATACTCTAACGGTGATGTAGATTGACTTCCACAGTAACGGGGGTGGTCTATGACTGGCTGAGCACTTGCTCTAGCCTTTCATCCAAACATGCTAGCTTCCCAAAAAATTCTACATGAATCTCCTCTTTTATGCACTCCTCATGCTTGGCCTTCGATTTCTTTCGACTCCTATATAAGTCGGAGTTAGTATGTCCTTGCTTTACCTTGATGCCCTCACCGTCAACAGAATGGTTCTTACACTTGTATCGGGATGCTTTTTACACCGGAAATATGTGCATGTTTGCATACTCTTTACGATATAGTATACAATCTTTCGGACATGTATGCATTCTTTCTACTTCCATTCCCAAGGGACATGGAACTTTCTTGGCTTGGTACATGGTTTTAGGCAACATGTTTTCCTTTGGAAGCATGTCCACTAAGAGACCTAATAACACCGTCAAACTCTTATCGGACCAACCATTAATTGTCTTAAACTTTAGTAGTTCAAGCACGGATAATAACCTTCTGTGTTTTGGCTTGTAGCACGGGAACAATAGTTTCTCCAAGTTCTTCATCAAGCCCTTGAATTTACCAAACCCTCTCTCGTTAGAGTTCCCTTCTGCATCGTGCAACATCTGATCTAGATTATCATCGTGCAATCTATCCTCATTGAAAGAATAATCGACATCTAGTATATCGTTGTCTCCCTCGATGATGTTACTACCTTTCTGTATAATCTGCTCTTCACCATAACTGCTCCAACATGTATGCCCCTTTTAAAACCTCTTCGAATCAAGTATACTTCTATCTGCGTTGAATTGGTAAACATCTTAAGATTTTCGCAATCAATGCATGGACAATACATAAATTTCATCCCCCTCTTCAACATATATCCTGCTCAGCAACTCTTCTAAACATAGACACACCATCGATATACTCTTCACGCACACGGTTCTCAACGTATATCTAGCTTCGGTCCATCTACGCTATGCATATAACAAATTAATATTAAATTAGATTAATTCTCTCCTGATAGCTATTACATGTACATATACTCTTACACATAATTATCATTCATCATAATTTGTCTATCTAAAGTAGCTAACTATGATTCATGAATCAATTTAACAAGAATTAAAGTTGATAGGAGTGAGACCTTAGATCATCAAGAACAAATAAATACACAAGCACCATTCCAAATCTCCGGTCTCCTTTCACCAAATTGCCTCAAAACCGTCGCCTAGCAGACAAGTCTACCGGGATAAGGGTATTTAATAATGTAGTGAATATTATAAACGCTTTCATTCACAATCTGTCTTGATAAGCAGGTCATTATAGATGATTTCTTACGAAAAAATCATCTGTGAAGTATCACTGATGGATTTTCATAAAAACCGTCTGTGATAAGTCCATACATAAGTATGTCATCACTGATGGTTCTCACTATCGGTTATAACATAAACAATCATGCTAGTAAAACTATTTGAGATAACTGCACTGTAGCTTAATACTGATAAATTTTATAGAACCGTTTATAATGATACGTTTAGTATAATCTTCTATGTAGTAGTGAAACTTAGATGGCCACCACCCAAGAATACTAAGACATGTCCTAGCTACTGCTTGAACTGGCATGCATGCATCCTCCTATTGCACACTAATTAATTAATGGCAATGATTAATTTTTGACGCCAAGGCACAGCCGCACAGTAGTCCACAGACGTGATGACCTAGCTATACAGAGCAAACAATCGTCCAAAAAAGTAATTTGTGTTGATTTATTGCTGCAAATTAGTATGTAGCTGCAAAAAAAAAGAAGCGTAGTTCTTAACAAAAAAAATGTTGGCCCTGTTAGTTGGATGCCCATAATACCTTTCGCTAGTGGGGTATTTGGGGGCCGTTCTAAAGAGCTTAAACTTCTAATTCATAGCAGTTAGTTTTTAGCTAAAATTATACTGTATCAATTGTTAGTTTTCGCTGAGTCATTCAATTAAAAAAATTAATAATAAGAAAAAAATATGAAAAAACCGTTATATCGTTACGGACAATGCAAATAAATAAAACAAAAAAACCAAAATAGACTAAAATTAGAAGACAATGCGTTTTAAATAGTTTCTGGCTTAAATAAGCCGAAGCCAAAAATGTCGCTGCCATTTGGATCGAGCACAATCTCCTTTTTTAATCTCCTTTTTTTTGTGAATTTTATCCCAACATTACTTTTTGATGATGCACACCCATGACAAGCTGGTTTGAAAGGATAAAGTTTGGGAGTTTATACAATATATATACGCACACTCGCTTCGGTCATAAAAGAATACTATTTTAGATATCGACATGGTTTTAAAGCACAACTTTGACTATTAATTTCTATTATAATAGATTTATAAAACATAACAAAATTATACTTTTATGAAAAAAATCAAAATAAATCTATACATACCATTTTTATATCACTACAAGAGATGTGTCATTTTGTGACATATATGGCATGACAAAGAGTCTAAATGTCACTAAATCATCTAGTTTATGACGTTTTTGTAGAGGTAATTTGGCTTAGTGACAAAAATAATATGAATGTCACAAAAAATGTCATGATGCAAGTCTAAATCAATGTAGTGACAATATTTGTTGTGTCATTAGGGCTACTTTGCGAACGTCATAAATTAATGACAAAACTTGTGTGTCAGAAATTATTATATATCCATGTAGTGACAATATTTGTTGTGTCATAGGGGCTACTTTGCGAATGTCATAAATTAATGACAAAACTGGTGCGTCACAAATTATTATATTGAATTATTTAAACCATCATTTTCCTTGTTGGCATACGGCCCACCTGTCAGGATAGGTCCCACCGCCACGTGGCCCAACCAACTGTTTTTTAAAGAAAAATAAAAGTTGGTGGAAGATAAAGCAATGCCCAACTACTGTGTATTGCATGTCACATGTAAGATAACTTTGGTCAAGTATCATATGTAATATTTTTTTGAGCTAGTGTATCTCTTGATTTGGTAACCGTCTCACCCGTTTACCCGTGAACTAGACTGACAGGTGCGCCCTAACATAACTCGCTACCGACGCTACGTCACTAACTCGGCCTCATGCAAGAAGCAAAGAGTGAGAGATACTTGGGGCTACCAGTTTCTATTGGTAAATCAAGAAAGAAAGCTTTTGAATACATCAAAAGGAAGGTGTGGATTCGGATTCAAGGATGGCAGGAGAAATTGCTATCTAAGGCTGGCAAGGAAATCTTAGTAAAGGCTGTGGCCCAAGCAATCCCAACCTATGCTATGTCATGTTTCGAGCTGACGAAAGGGTTGTGCGATGAGTTGAACTCTATGATTGGCAGGTGGTGGTGGAGCCAGAATGATAAGAAAAATAAGATCCACTGGTTGGCCTGGGATAAGTTGACACTCCCTAAGAATAAGGGAGGGTTGGGTTTTCGGGATCTTTATTTGTTTAATATGGCCATGCTGGCTCGACAAGCTTGGAGGCTTCTGATTTTTCCGGATACACTGTGTGGCCAAGTGCTTAAAGCAAAATATTTCCCCAATGGTAGTATTCTGCAGTGTGCGGTGCGGGATGGGATTTCTTACACTTGGAGGAGTATCCTCAAAGGTGTGAATCTACTGAAACAGGGGCTCATATGGCGCATTGGAAATGGTGAGTCGGTGAATATCTGGACGGACCCCTGGATCCCACACGGTAGTACAAGACGTCCTGTTACCAATAGGGGGGCAACGGTTCTGACCAAGGTGGCTGAGTTGATGGACCCAAGTTTGGGTTCTTGGGATGAGACCTTAGTGCAGGATGTCTTCTCAGAGTTTGATGCTGAGGCTATCCTAAAATTGAGAGTGAACCAGGACTTGGTAGATAGACCGGCATGGCACTTTGACCAGAAGGGGATCTTCTCAGTTAAGTCAGCTTATAGGTTGGCGATTCAGAACAGGGAGTATGAGCTTGGTAGAGATGCAGCAAGTGCTGAGCCACACCCAAACGGGGACTCCCAGTTCAGGTGGGATAAAATTTGGAATATGGAGGTCCCAAACAAAGTGAAAATGTTTCTGTGGCGCGTAGCCCATAATAGTCTAGCAGTTCGGCGGAATTTAAGCCGCAGGGGGATGAAGGAGGATACCCTGTGCCCCATGTGTCATAGGCTGGATGAAGATTGTGGGCACCTCTTTTTCAGATGTAAAGAAGTAAAAGAGTGCTGGAGAGGGCTAAATTTAGAGGAGCATCGCATTACCTTAGCAGAATGTCATTCTGGGCGTGACTTGCTGAGGAGAGTCTGGGGCTTTCCACAGCCAACCCAGATACAAATTGTGGTTCTTTTGTGGAGGTGGTGGTCGATGAGGAATAAGGTGGTTGCTGGAGAAAAAAGATTGTCCTGTCCTGAGCTCTGTTCTCTTATAACCTTCTATGTGTCAGAATTTGAAAAGGGAAGGAAAACAACAAAAAGTCAGCAACAAGTCAATCTCAAGATTTGGCAGCCGCCACCGGAAGATGTCTACAAGCTTAATATTGATGGCTCCTTTAAAGCTGGTTCGGGTCAGGGAGGTTGGGGTTTTGTTGCTAGGGACAGTGCTGGTGAGTTTCTTCAGGGGGGTTGTGGCAATCTGTGCAGAGTGGACAGCCCTTTCCAAGCGGAAGCACTGGCGGCCCTGTACAGTCTGCAGAGGATTGCGTATTTGGGAATGTCAAGAATTATCCTGGAATCTGATGCGTCTGACCTAGTACGGGGTTTGACTTCGCCGGACCTTGATCAAAGTGTGAATGGAAGCCTCCTCAAGCAAATCAGAGATCTTATTGGTTCTTCCTTTGATTACTGTAGCATTCGGCATTGTCCGAGAAATTGCAACAAGGTGGCTGATCGCCTTGCAGTGTATGGGGCGAGTGTGGTTAGCTCTGGCTCAATGGAGTTTATGAGTCAAGTCCCCACCTTTGTTTCTAGCTTGGTCTCCAGTGACCTGGCTGGAGATAGTGTTTAATGGAAACAAGCGTTCTGGGATCAAAAAAAAAACTCGGCCTCCCCTCTCGGGCCTCTCGGCTCCATCCACCAAAGCCCCGGCCCATTCCTCGCACCGTCTCCAATCCCCTCTCGGAGAGGCCGACTCCAATCGCCGCTCCTCATTCTGCCGCTCCAATCGACGCTCCTCGCACCGTCGCACGGCCCGCCTTCAAATCCGCCGCCTCCTCCGCCCCCACCTGGCCGCCGGCCTCCTCCTCCGCCCCCACCAAACTTGCCTCTCCCCGCGCCTCCAAGCTTTCCTCCTCCTCCCCATCTCTGTAGCCGCCTCCTCACCAATCCGCCGCCATGAGAGAGTGCATCTCGATCCACATCGGCCAGGCCGGTATCCAGGTCGGAAACGCGTGCTGGGAGCTCTACTGCCTCGAGCATGGCATCCAGGTACCGATCCGTCCGCTTTACCCTCGCTATGCATCGTTCTAGCGTTAGATCTGTGGTGGATCTGGGTGTTTATGGTGGTCCTGGGTGTGGCGCTGTTGGATCTGTGTGTGAATCTAGCTGGATTCGAGGGTGGCTGTCCAGATCCCCGTTTGCTAGGCGGAAATTCGTAGATCTGACAAAATTTAGGGTTGTATGCGGTTGCTGTCGTGCTAGATCCGGTTGTGGAAAGGGCGCAATTTGGTAGTGTTGTAGTATTAGAGATTTATGGGTATCGATTAGTTGAAATATCCGTTCTGGATCTGTGTTTGTATTTGGGTTGGATTGTTTGTTCCTGTGGTAGATCCGATCAATGCAGGTCTCAATTTCAAAAGTGCAGTCTAGTTAGCTTACAAATGCCTTCAGGAATGATAATAATAAGAGACTTCCTTAATATGAATCCAGTTTGTTTTATATTGTTCTGTTGTGAGTGAATTGCTTATGTTTTATGTTTAGGTTTGCAGCAGTAACACTTTATTTGTCCTTTGCAGGCTGATGGGCAGATGCCTGGTGACAGGACCATTGGAGGAGGTGATGATGCTTTCAACACCTTCTTCAGTGAGACTGGTGCTGAGAAGCATGTTCCCGTGCTGTCTTTGTTGATCTTGAGCCTACTGTGATTGATGAGGATAGAATGTCATGGTAATATTGGGGGCGAATTGGGCAAATATCTCTGTCCTGCATCTCTTCCCAGTAAGAACCACAGGGATGTTGAGAGCATCCGTCCGTCCAGCAGAATGAGCAAAATGATATGTTTAGTTGAGATATTGAGGCTACAACTGCTCTGCTGCTGCAGAGATGCAATCTAACTATCATAAAGATGTATCAAATTGCTATTATTCTGAGAAATGGATCATTGTTGCTGTTCATGACTTGTCAATATGAAATAGCTAACTTTATCAATATTCAATTTGGTTCATAAATATTATATATGAAATAGCTGGAGCCCAATAAGGGCCTAATCTATTTTAGTAAATTCTTTTGTTGTTTGCATATTGATCAACCTACACAGTGATATGTTTACATACTACATGTGTTCTAGAGAGGCATGCTGATCTGTTTTAGTGCTATGAATTTTCGTAGATACAAATATATCTATTCTGGTTACTTGTTTTCCTATTTGCATGTAATTTCAGAAGCAAAATGTATGTTCAGAGATGCAACCAGATCTGTTCGGTTAACTTATTTTGTTGTTTTCATGTAATTTCAGAAGCAAGAAAAATATAAGGATGCGCCACCAAGTGCAATTGATATTTTCAAGGACACACACTGCAGTAGCAAGTCAGGTTTTAGTGAGAATGTGCAGGATGCCATTGTGAGTACCTTTTCTCTATCTTATCTTATATGATGAACAACAGTTGGGATACAAGAAACCTGAATTTTTTGTGCTATTGCTAGGCTCAAATGGAGGCCATCATTGCACAACCAACACAAGAAGGGCAAGATCCGAAGACTCCTATCCAAGCTCTCTGTAAGATCATTGCACAGTAGCAAGGAAGTGAGATCCAAGGTGTCGGGACCCCGGATTTCCGAACCCGGACCCTCTGTGTATTACAGCACTAGTCCCAGATCAAAGCTAGTGCACACAGTCAAACAGAAATGATTACATAACCAACAACGCTTTATTACAATAATTGAGAGTACAGACCGAAAGGTCTTATTATTACAACTGAGGTTTCAAGACCTCACACACACACAAAACACAGCGGAAGCAGAAGATAAATCCAGCGATGACCCATCAATACGCCACAGGCAATTGACTGGGGAAGCGCGACCTAGTACTCCGGAAATCCTTCGTCAAATCCACCCGCGAAGAAGTCGTAGTCGCCTTCTTGAGCTTCGTACTCCTCTGGTTATTATTTTTGAGTGTAGCATGTGAGTACATAAAGTACTCCGCAAGTCTTGGGAAAAATGCATAGATGCAAGGCTTGACAAAGGAAGGCTATATGGTTCTTTTGCACAAAGCAATATTTTAAAATTTCAATTACTACTAATTATTTTCGAAGGCATCAATTTAATAAAGTAAATGTTTTAGCAGAAACTATCATTAACTTTCTAGTGAAGGTTCCATCTACCAACACTAGCTAACAACTTGAACAAGTTTAATACTGCGGGTTAAATCCACCCTCTCTGGCTCCAACCGCCAGGATACCCTTCCGAGAGTTCCCTCCACTCCCGGAATACAAAACTTTTGATTTTTAAAATTAAAACCAAAAATCTACCATGTGAATGCATTCCTTGCCCGCCCTTGACCGTGGGCACGGCTATTCGAATAGTTTTACACTCTGCAGAGGTTGTACAACTTTACCCACAAGAGATAAATTATCCTAAAAGTCAACACGCTTCCTTTGGCATGAGACCCAGATAAAATATCACAAAGCCTTTACCTTACTCTAATCTAGCTAGATACCACCCGCTGAGGTTTCACCGCAGGTAGGCTAACCGCCCGAACCGAAGCCCCCTCTTGCGCCATATGAGTACAGTAAATCCCTGTCCCTCACTGTGAATAACCAGTCCATCCCTGGCATCCACTTTCCACTGGTGGCACCTAAACTAGACTATCGTAAGTTAGTCAGCTAGGTCGTACCCATATAGACTTGTGGTTGTACGGTTAATGCTCAGTCTGGACAAACACAAGCGTCGGTCCTTAATTGACTAGGGTGGAACATACACATTACAAGATCTCGTGCTTCCTGCACCAATCCAAACTAACCATCCACCCTAATCTAAACCAATTTTCACATTTTAGTTTATTTTAAAAGAACAGTGGCAACTCCAATTACCACTAATTTTCATAAACACAGGGGTATTACAATAAATCATAATTTCCCATTTTCAAGATTTCAAAGATATTAAATAGCGAGACTAAGCATTATACTACCATTCCACTATTCACAAAGATTCAGTAATAATCTCATTATTGAGACAAATGAAACTCTAGGGTGACAAAGGTACATGGCATTCAATTTCAATGGAGGATATAACAAGGTTGGTTTAACTAACCCTTAAGATTTGAACTAATATTTTATATAAATAGCAATGCACATAATTTAAAATAATTAAAACATTTTGAAATCATAGGTTCAAGATGATCAAAGGAGACTTGCCTTGCTCGGAGACTTGATGTTGCGAATCGTTAAAATCGAACTCTCCGGATTAGTCGTAGTCTACACGCGAAGAACCAAACAAAATAAATTCAAATAAAACCCAATTAAAATCCAAAAATTATAAAATATAAATTGACGGATAGATTATGATTTTAGATGAATTTAGGAGAAAGAATCAACAGATTCGGAGTTCGTATGAGGGAGATCCAATATCTGGAAGTTTTGGACATCACATGAAATGATAACAAAATACGAGTATTACTTTTTGAACAGTACAGTGTCGGTTGGCTATAAGGTGGCTGGCGAATGGGCAAAATGGAATGTTGGCAATGAGGCGAAGGTGGTGACATGGGTACGGCGACGAGGAACGGCGGCAATCACCCGCAGTGAGTGAAAAACTGCACCGACGGCACAGTAGCGACAACTGCAGGTTGGAGAGAGATAGTACCGAGTATGGAACGTGGAGATGTAAGGTGAGCGTGGGATAGTACATGGCATGGTGAAGTTAGGAAAATTATTGGCTAAGCTGAAAATTAATCGGAGACGATACAATCGACGTTTGAATGACGATAGTGGAGAAACAGGAAAATTTTGATATCTTGGTGCTCGGTAGAGCGAATCCAAAACCATTTGAAAGGTAGCTACCTGGGATGGTTTGGCACGATATGACGCGAACGGATTGGGGAAAACATCACTGGATAGACGGGGACACGAGATGCCATTGGCGGCCATGGCGAGGTGTTGGAGGCGAAATTTTGTGGAGGCTTTTCGGGGAAACGGAAGGAAGCACGGCGTAGAACGCAGTGAGGCAAGTCTAAGAAAAATTATGGCATGGGCTAAGGCTTACCGGAGGCGACGAATCGACGTCGGGAGTCACAAACGGCCATTTTCACGGAAAGCTCAATTCCTGACAATTGGCTCCACGAAAAATTAAACAAAATGGTAGAAAAATTTCTTAGAGGCTAGGACACAATATGACGCGAACAAAAATCAAAGCGCTTACCAAAAAGGGGTGTACGCGCAAGGTACAGTTTTAGTGTCTGGGCCTGACAAGGTCGACGAGGACTCGGGGAATATTTAGGTGATGGCGATGGAAGCACGACGTAGAACGCGTCGAGGCAAACTCAACGGTGCAAACGGCTCGGCCAAAGGACATCGGATGGTGGCGGAACACGGTGGAGAAGACATTGTGCGACCGTCGGGTTGACATCGGCGTTCCGGGCAAACGGAGAGGAGTTAGCATGTGGGGTTTGCGGCGAAACGAAGAGTAGAGCGTGGGGAACGTGATGCTCACCTTGGTTTTGGTCGGGCATGCACGGACGGCCGGTGGCGACGCGAGGAACGACGACGCGCTATGGCCCACGGTAGCGACGGTGCTCCGGCGAAGTTCCGGCGAAGGCGAGGTGAGCACCGCGTAGAACGCGATGAGGCGAATCCGAGGATGTGCTCAAAAGTGGCGGGGCTCCACCGGACGAGGCGCAATAAGCCGAAGAACACCGCTTGGAACACAAAAGAAAAACTCCGATTGCGCCCAAGAGAAGAGGAGTGGGGACTTGATATTTTCGGGGTTGAGTGAGGATGAGGAGGGGCTCACGGTGCTTCCTTTTATAGGGGCGGGGGAGGTCCGAGATGGGAGATCAAGAGACCATGTCCATCAATGGCATGGGTTAATTTCTCGCAAAACGGCTCATGAATGAGGGGAAAACGGTAGGGAAATGAAAGAGTTTGATGAGAGGAGTTGAATGCAATTTATTTCGCTAAAAACCGTTGAGAAATTCATAAGGAATGAAAGCTTGAAAGTTGTGTTCATGGCGACGCCATCGCTCTGGACAGAAACGCACGCTCTTGAGAAGATGAATAGGAGGAGAGAGAAAAATAATAATAAAATAATAATTGTTTTTTTCGAAAAAAAAAAATAAATTCGAAATAAATTCAGAAAAATTCCACAAACAACCTTAGAACCCGAAAATACCAAATAAAATAATTTCAGATTTAATTGAAGTATATTTTGACCATTTAAAATATTTTTACTTTCTAAGCTTTAATTTAATTCAAATAAATTCGAAAATTCCAAAAATTTGAGAAAAGGATAGAAATGGATAGATTGGAATGTTTGATGAATTTAGAAATTTGAATGGGCTCATTCGGAGTTAAAATGAAGAAATACGATATTTTGGAAGTTTAAAAGGAGAGAAAAAGAATAAACTGACTTTCTGGAATTATTTTTGAACTGAAATGACATCATTAAGGGAAATGATTTTCAGAGGAATTATTTTTCTATGGAAAAAGGAATTTATGATGTTAGGGTGACGTCAACAGAGATTTTGATTTTCTGGACGAATTATTTTTCAACAGGAAAAAGGGTTTTATTTACTGACAGGTGGGACCGGCTTTTGTGGACTGGGTCCGTTGACCGGGGAGAAGGCTGAGATTAAACCGGGCGAGGATGGATTGAATCAGGGAGGATCACGTGATGGCCGAGTAGAGAGGTTGAGGATTAAATTTGATTTAGATTTTGAAATAAAATTTAGATAAATCCAAATAAAGTTCAAATACTTTAAATTAATTAATTTGAAATTAAATTTTTCAGAGAACGAAATTTTGGGATGTTACAAACCTACCCCCCTTAGAAAGAATCTCGTCCCCGAGATTCGGACGGACTAGGAAAAAGAAAGGAGAGGAAAACTCGGCTCTTAGGTCCTCTTCGCACTCCCAAGTTGCTTGACTTCGAATGATTGCTCTACTGTACTTTGTGGAACTTTATGGTCATGCTTCTTGCGCGGTGTTCAGCTTCCTTCATGATTCTATCTTATTGTTCGATGCTCCAAAGTATTCCTTTAATTGAGAAATATGGAAGACAACAACAAATCGGAGAGGTACATCTTTAGTCGCCTGCAAGCTTTGGATTAACTTCAATTGCCCTTATCATATCGATTAATTCAGTATTCCACCAAAAGGGCTTAACTTCCGCAAGTGTTCATCCGAGAAGGACATAATTATTTCAACTCTTCAAAAATTCTTGATTCCAAAATCATATACCACAAATGCACCTTATCGATTTTGACAAGTAATCTCATTAACTTTTACTCTCTGCTCTAATTTGAATCGACGTCAAACCATAGAATTTTTCCAACAAGAATCCAATAACATTGTAGTTTGTGATTTCCACCAATTATTTTATGATCATTATCTAATCCAACAGATCCATGATTCTGATCAAATAATATAAAATTAATTCAACCTTTTAGTAATCATCAATCAATTTTAAGATCATCTAAGCCATAATTTAATATTCATTAATCCACCAACATCATTCTCTTCATAATCATCATTTTGCTTCCACCAAATTTGAATGAACTCAATTAATTCTTATCGGACAATCTCTCAATTAATTCTCATTGGACCATCTATCTCCCATAATTAATTTAAATCCTCCAGGTTATCCATTTGAACATCCTTAATGATCTAGTTAAAATCCAATTATCTAGCAATGATCTATTAAATCCACCAAATTCAAATTGTCATATCAAAGTCCACTTTGCAATGATAAAATTAATCCACCAAGATATCTAAGGGTATTATCTTCTGGAATTCCACTAGTATCCACTTATCATCAATAGGTCCACCAAACTCTGATAATCAAATAACTCCACAAATTTCATTTACTCTTCATGATTCAACCAAATCACCCAAAATTGATATCATGAATTGTTTATGATAATTCAACTTCTTAATTTCCACCTTTACTATATCAAATTCTTAATATTAATTCTCCAATGATCACAAATAAATCCTTCAACTAAAATCTTGTTTTACATCCAATTACTCCTTTCAATCCAAGATAATAAATCCAAGGCACCAAGTTTGGATACTTCTCGTGATCTAATTAGTTCCACCAAGTTCAATAATGTGATTATTTCCAAAATCTATTCAATCCATAAATATTGTAGTCTTGAGATTTATTCATAATCAATTTGTATCCACAAATATACCTTTATTACTTTCGAATCACCCAAATATTATCCAATCTTGTCAATTCTAACTCCAAATATATCACACTAGCAACAATCCTCCAAATTACCTAACTTGACATCTAAGGATTAGGATGACTTTCCTGATAAGAGTACTTTCCGTAAATGTTGTGATCTTCCATATATTCTTGGTTCTCAAATATTTTCCAAGCTTGGACTACAATGGAAGAATTGGAACTTACACCATCTGAAGCAGTAACTAGGGTTAGCACAAGGTAAGAGGGAAGTAGCTTAGGTAAGAGGTCGGGGAACAACTAAATAACATCCCAAACAAACACACCAGAGATAAGCAAACTCCAACCAGAAGAAACTTAGCTCAAAAACAAAAATAGTTTTTAAAGATGGCTGTACTACAAGTACACAAAGATTTGGTACAGTCCACCTAATACACAAGCAAGTAATATATAAGCGTTCTAAAATCGTAAGACTTTACATGGGTATTACAACTAAAGAGCTAGTCCTCGCTCCTTCATGATGACGAGCTTCTCCAAGTGCTTCTTAGACGCAACCTTACTGAGCCATCTATAGAAATTACAAAGGGAAGGGGGTACAATTACCATTCCAAAAAGGAACTAAGCAGATAGATAAGGGAGATTGACATGACGAAGGTAAGGATAGAAAGACAAGAAAAGACAAGGATAGCACATTATTAAATTTTTACTTTATAAAATAAATTTTGAAGCTCTTCTTTTAATGACCATTCTAACTAGGTCACGTCCTACAGTCAAATTGGCTCTGATACCACCTCTGTCGGGACCCCGGATTTCCGAACCCGGACCCTCTGTGTATTACAGCACTAGTCCCAGATCAAAGCTAGTGCACACAGTCAAACAGAAATGATTACATAACCAACAACGCTTTATTACAATAATTGAGAGTACAGACCGAAAGGTCTTATTATTACAACTGAGGTTTCAAGACCTCACACACACACAAAACACAGCGGAAGCAGAAGATAAATCCAGCGATGACCCATCAATACGCCACAGGCAATTGACTGGGGAAGCGCGACCTAGTACTCCGGAAATCCTTCGTCAAATCCACCCGCGAAGAAGTCGTAGTCGCCTTCTTGAGCTTCGTACTCCTCTGGTTATTATTTTTGAGTGTAGCATGTGAGTACATAAAGTACTCCGCAAGTCTTGGGAAAAATGCATAGATGCAAGGCTTGACAAAGGAAGGCTATATGGTTCTTTTGCACAAAGCAATATTTTAAAATTTCAATTACTACTAATTATTTTCGAAGGCATCAATTTAATAAAGTAAATGTTTTAGCAGAAACTATCATTAACTTTCTAGTGAAGGTTCCATCTACCAACACTAGCTAACAACTTGAACAAGTTTAATACTGCGGGTTAAATCCACCCTCTCTGGCTCCAACCGCCAGGATACCCTTCCGAGAGTTCCCTCCACTCCCGGAATACAAAACTTTTGATTTTTAAAATTAAAACCAAAAATCTACCATGTGAATGCATTCCTTGCCCGCCCTTGACCGTGGGCACGGCTATTCGAATAGTTTTACACTCTGCAGAGGTTGTACAACTTTACCCACAAGAGATAAATTATCCTAAAAGTCAACACGCTTCCTTTGGCATGAGACCCAGATAAAATATCACAAAGCCTTTACCTTACTCTAATCTAGCTAGATACCACCCGCTGAGGTTTCACCGCAGGTAGGCTAACCGCCCGAACCGAAGCCCCCTCTTGCGCCATATGAGTACAGTAAATCCCTGTCCCTCACTGTGAATAACCAGTCCATCCCTGGCATCCACTTTCCACTGGTGGCACCTAAACTAGACTATCGTAAGTTAGTCAGCTAGGTCGTACCCATATAGACTTGTGGTTGTACGGTTAATGCTCAGTCTGGACAAACACAAGCGTCGGTCCTTAATTGACTAGGGTGGAACATACACATTACAAGATCTCGTGCTTCCTGCACCAATCCAAACTAACCATCCACCCTAATCTAAACCAATTTTCACATTTTAGTTTATTTTAAAAGAACAGTGGCAACTCCAATTACCACTAATTTTCATAAACACAGGGGTATTACAATAAATCATAATTTCCCATTTTCAAGATTTCAAAGATATTAAATAGCGAGACTAAGCATTATACTACCATTCCACTATTCACAAAGATTCAGTAATAATCTCATTATTGAGACAAATGAAACTCTAGGGTGACAAAGGTACATGGCATTCAATTTCAATGGAGGATATAACAAGGTTGGTTTAACTAACCCTTAAGATTTGAACTAATATTTTATATAAATAGCAATGCACATAATTTAAAATAATTAAAACATTTTGAAATCATAGGTTCAAGATGATCAAAGGAGACTTGCCTTGCTCGGAGACTTGATGTTGCGAATCGTTAAAATCGAACTCTCCGGATTAGTCGTAGTCTACACGCGAAGAACCAAACAAAATAAATTCAAATAAAACCCAATTAAAATCCAAAAATTATAAAATATAAATTGACGGATAGATTATGATTTTAGATGAATTTAGGAGAAAGAATCAACAGATTCGGAGTTCGTATGAGGGAGATCCAATATCTGGAAGTTTTGGACATCACATGAAATGATAACAAAATACGAGGATTACTTTTTGAACAGTACAGTGTCGGTTGGCTATAAGGTGGCTGGCGAATGGGCAAAATGGAATGTTGGCAATGAGGCGAAGGTGGTGACATGGGTACGGCGACGAGGAACGGCGGCAATCACCCGCAGTGAGTGAAAAACTGCACCGACGGCACAGTAGCGACAACTGCAGGTTGGAGAGAGATAGTACCGAGTATGGAACGTGGAGATGTAAGGTGAGCGTGGGATAGTACATGGCATGGTGAAGTTAGGAAAATTATTGGCTAAGCTGAAAATTAATCGGAGACGATACAATCGACGTTTGAATGACGATAGTGGAGAAACAGGAAAATTTTGATATCTTGGTGCTCGGTAGAGCGAATCCAAAACCATTTGAAAGGTAGCTACCTGGGATGGTTTGGCACGATATGACGCGAACGGATTGGGGAAAACATCACTGGATAGACGGGGACACGAGATGCCATTGGCGGCCATGGCGAGGTGTTGGAGGCGAAATTTTGTGGAGGCTTTTCGGGGAAACGGAAGGAAGCACGGCGTAGAACGCAGTGAGGCAAGTCTAAGAAAAATTATGGCATGGGCTAAGGCTTACCGGAGGCGACGAATCGACGTCGGGAGTCACAAACGGCCATTTTCACGGAAAGCTCAATTCCTGACAATTGGCTCCACGAAAAATTAAACAAAATGGTAGAAAAATTTCTTAGAGGCTAGGACACAATATGACGCGAACAAAAATCAAAGCGCTTACCAAAAAGGGGTGTACGCGCAAGGTACAGTTTTAGTGTCTGGGCCTGACAAGGTCGACGAGGACTCGGGGAATATTTAGGTGATGGCGATGGAAGCACGACGTAGAACGCGTCGAGGCAAACTCAACGGTGCAAACGGCTCGGCCAAAGGACATCGGATGGTGGCGGAACACGGTGGAGAAGACATTGTGCGACCGTCGGGTTGACATCGGCGTTCCGGGCAAACGGAGAGGAGTTAGCATGTGGGGTTTGCGGCGAAACGAAGAGTAGAGCGTGGGGAACGTGATGCTCACCTTGGTTTTGGTCGGGCATGCACGGACGGCCGGTGGCGACGCGAGGAACGACGACGCGCTATGGCCCACGGTAGCGACGGTGCTCCGGCGAAGTTCCGGCGAAGGCGAGGTGAGCACCGCGTAGAACGCGATGAGGCGAATCCGAGGATGTGCTCAAAAGTGGCGGGGCTCCACCGGACGAGGCGCAATAAGCCGAAGAACACCGCTTGGAACACAAAAGAAAAACTCCGATTGCGCCCAAGAGAAGAGGAGTGGGGACTTGATATTTTCGGGGTTGAGTGAGGATGAGGAGGGGCTCACGGTGCTTCCTTTTATAGGGGCGGGGGAGGTCCGAGATGGGAGATCAAGAGACCATGTCCATCAATGGCATGGGTTAATTTCTCGCAAAACGGCTCATGAATGAGGGGAAAACGGTAGGGAAATGAAAGAGTTTGATGAGAGGAGTTGAATGCAATTTATTTCGCTAAAAACCGTTGAGAAATTCATAAGGAATGAAAGCTTGAAAGTTGTGTTCATGGCGACGCCATCGCTCTGGACAGAAACGCACGCTCTTGAGAAGATGAATAGGAGGAGAGAGAAAAATAATAATAAAATAGTAATTGTTTTTTTCAAAAAAAAAAAAAATAAATTCGAAATAAATTCAGAAAAATTCCACAAACAACCTTAGAACCCGAAAATACCAAATAAAATAATTTCAGATTTAATTGAAGTATATTTTGACCATTTAAAATATTTTTACTTTCTAAGCTTTAATTTAATTCAAATAAATTCGAAAATTCCAAAAATTTGAGAAAAGGATAGAAATGGATAGATTGGAATGTTTGATGAATTTAGAAATTTGAATGGGCTCATTCGGAGTTAAAATGAAGAAATACGATATTTTGGAAGTTTAAAAGGAGAGAAAAAGAATAAACTGACTTTCTGGAATTATTTTTGAACTGAAATGACATCATTAAGGGAAATGATTTTCAGAGGAATTATTTTTCTATGGAAAAAGGAATTTATGATGTTAGGGTGACGTCAACAGAGATTTTGATTTTCTGGACGAATTATTTTTCAACAGGAAAAAGGGTTTTATTTACTGACAGGTGGGACCGGCTTTTGTGGACTGGGTCCGTTGACCGGGGAGAAGGCTGAGATTAAACCGGGCGAGGATGGATTGAATCAGGGAGGATCACGTGATGGCCGAGTAGAGAGGTTGAGGATTAAATTTGATTTAGATTTTGAAATAAAATTTAGATAAATCCAAATAAAGTTCAAATACTTTAAATTAATTAATTTGAAATTAAATTTTTCAGAGAACGAAATTTTGGGATGTTACACAAGGCTTCCTTCGTTCCTTGTTTGGCAGCAAATTTGCATCATCTGATGCTGAGTAGTAAGCTCTCAAACTTAGGCTATAGATGAAATTTTGGTGGCTAGAGTTGTCATTTTGATATGGATACCTGTGATGAGGTTGAGACAACAACTATATGTATTTTGAATTTGTGTTAAGACACCAATTTTATGTGTTTTGAATTTGGTGATGCATGAAATGCTTGATATTTAATATCAGATCTGATTTGATTTGAATGTGTGTTGAGATAGCAACTATTTATGCATTTTGTTGGATGGTTTGAATGTATGGGCTGATAAAAATATATGGGCTCAAATTTGTGGGCTGAAAAAAAAATATGGGCTGCAATCATAAAAAAAATGGTACCCATCGGGCCAGAGAAAAAAATAGCCCAATTACTGTTTCAGCCCAAATAATTTGACGTTTTTTAAATCTGCCACGTCAGCGTGACATCAACATTTTATGACGTTTCTAAATCTGCCACGTCATCTGACACGTAAGCATTTTTTTATGACGTTTTAAAATCTGCCACGTCAGCGCCACGTTAGCATTTTTTATGACATTTTTATATCTGCCACGTCAGCATTTTTATGACATTTTTAAATCTGCCACGTCAGCACCACGTCAACATTTTATGACATTTTTTTATCCTACGTGGCAGCTGCCTACGTGGCAAGGCCTAGGATTTTGTGACATAAAACAAATGTCATAAGTTATTGTGACATTAAAATGAATGTCATAATTTTTGTGACACGGGACAAACAAGCGTCATTAAACAAATTTGTGACGCTCATTTTTTGACATAACGATTTTTGTCACACAGATGTCATAAAAGGTGAATTATGACATAGTTTTAGATATTATGACATAAATGATATGTCAAAAAATGGCACTTCTCTTGTAGTGTATGTTCGATCTAAATATTGAAAAAGATATCGATGGTCAAAATTTAAAAAACTTGACTGTACGTACACAAAACATGTTCTTTTGTGATTGAAGAGTACTTCTAGACAGATCATGGTTGAGAGTTTATATTTAGTGACTAAGGAGTAGTAGGTGATAACCTACACGTACCTTGGTGTAAATTCGCATAAGCCTTTGTATATTGAAAGACCCCAAATTTTCAACCCTAAAATTTTTGTGAATTTTTGCTGAATTTTGAGTGAATTTCGGAAACTTTCCTTTTTGGGAAAGTCCCTCCTCTTTGCCGCTTTCCTTTCTCGGCCAGGCGCCTCCCCTCTCCTTCGGCGCCCCGCCATTTCCCGCCTCTTCCCGCTTTCACCCGCTCCCCGGCGCCTCCCTCCTTCTTTCTCCCGCTGGCGCCGCTCCCCCTCTCCGTTTTCTTCCTCCCCTGGCGTCGCCTCGCTCTCTTCCCGCTCGCGCCTCGCCCCCTCCCCGTCTTCCTCCGCGCATATGCGCTGCACGTGGGACGACCGAGCCGCGCCTGGTCTTCGCCCGCGGGTTCGTCCCCCCTTCACCGTGCTGACGCCACCGGCCGACGCCACCACCGCCGCGCGTCGCCGCCTCCTCCGCTCAGTCCCACCGGCCAGCCTCCCCCTTCTCTTTCCCCTCCCCTGCAGGACCGATCGTCGCCCAGTCCTCCCCGTTGACGGTGACCGCGCCCGTGCCTCCTATCCCACGAAAGTTCCTCCCTCCCCCGCCGGGTATAAAAGCCGCTCCGGCCTCCTCACTTTCCCCTTGCTCCCCGAGCTCCTCCACCACCCTCCCTCGCTTCCCACCGCTCCCAAGCCTCTCCCAGAGCCGCCGATTGACGCCGCACCGCCCGGAGCACCACCCTTCCCCTCCCCTGCGCCGGCGACCCCGTAACCCGAATCTCCCCCATTTCCCCCTCATTCTCCAATTGCATTCGCCCAGAGCTTCTGCACCCTTCCCCAAACTCGTTGACATCGTCCCCTGGCCAGGTGAAGCAACGAGGAGCCCCGGCGTCGAAGCTCCCCTCCGGCCGCCGCACCCCTCCCGTGGCCAGCGCTCCAGGAGGCCCCCCAGCTACCTCCACCACCGCCGATGTGAGCCCCAGGATCCCCTGATCGTGTGGCCGCCACCAATTTGGCCCATCCGGCCCCGGTGACCCCCTCCTCCGCCGGGAAACCGGGCCTCCTCTCTCTGCTTCCTGCCCCCTCCCTTGGTCCCCTCCCCTTCCGAAACACCAAATTCAGTTCCCCGTGTTGAGACGCATCTGGTGGAACCTTCCCCGGCCACCGGGGGCCATTGCCGTTGCCGGAGTGCAGCCACTCCGCCGCTCTACCCCTCTGTCGCGAGCCCCGGCGAGAGGTAGACGAAGAGGGGGACGTGGCCCCATCTCCTCCACCCGTTCCTCTCATCGCCGTTTAACACTGGCCGTCAGTTGTCGCCTAGCCACCGCCGTTGGATCTTCATAAACTCCTCTCCCCGCGTCCGTCCGATCGAGCCACACCGCTTCGGCCGCCTCCCTTGCGTCGCAGCCGTCCGATCTCCCCGCTCCGCATCCCGTCCGTTTGCTCCGCCCCATCCGGGCCGCCCAACCGAGACGTGCGTCACTCATCCGGGCTGCGTAGGTGCGCGGGAGTGGGCCGCGCCCCGGCCTGCTTCGTTCTCGCGCGCGCGCGTTTGGGCTGCGCTGGCCGTCGGCCGCGCGGGCCGTTTTCTGGCCGGGCTGCACTGTTGCACCGGGCCGGCCCGTTACTGTTCACATCAATTTTCTAGTGATTTTCCAATTTCCAAAATCCAGAAAAATCCAAATAAATCCTAGAAAATCACAGAAAATCCCAAAAATTCCCAAATTTTACCACTTTGCTCCAAATAATATCCTGGGCCCATTTTTGGCCTCCACTTCCACAAATTCATCCCAGATAAATTCCTAAAATTCCTTATTTGGAGATTTATGCATTTTACTCCTTTTTAAATAGTTTATTTTTCCTCGCTTGATTAGACTCAAGCCGGACTTATTTATTTTATGTGTTGCGCTAGTTTCGAAAATCCTGGAAATTCAAGAGCAGTCCCAGGATCCAAAAGCTTCTACGTTCGTGCTCGCCAAGATCGTCCAGATTCACGGCAAGTCACAAGTCCTTGACCATGTTGAAATCACATGCCATTTAAATTATGTTATTATTTGCATTAAGCTAGTTCTGAAATGTTAGTTCAAAATTTAAAATAAAATGTTTAGAATGACATGATATGTAGTTAAACCTACCACCGTGAAATGCCATGTTAAACTTGTAACCATGCCTTTGTAACCCTAGAAATAATTACTTGTTAATCTAAATAATCGTAGATTATTATTATCACTCAAAACTATTTACACTAATAAGGTTGTGGCTGCTGGCCAATAGAATTTAGAAAACCCGACTCTAGGGCAGGGTGGGATGAGGCACCGTGCCCTAGGGCGGAGATTGTCGGCATGCGCAGGATAGGGTAAGGGGGGCTGTGGTGCGCCGCGAGACAGTTTTCGCCCGCCTCTTACCCTAGGTTGCAGGTCGCGGACCTGGCAGGGGTTGCGGGCCCCTGAGGGAAAAATGTAAGGACCACACCCTTACGCTGAGCAAATGACATGGTGACCGCTCAACCACAAGAGTTGACTTGTCAACACTGGTTTAGTAGCTGCTCAACTCAATTGAAACTCTACAGGTGTTGTGAAGTAGGTGTTTGGGTAACAAAAGTTAGGCAGGCCGTGCTGCGGATGCCTAACAACGGTAAAGTTCACTCGAAGCGGACGTTTGTTTTCTCTTTTTGTGGGCGTGTGTGTGTGAGCCAAACCCGAGTGGATTCTACCGGGTAGAGCCTATATAAAGAATTGAGCAGTGAAACGACCTGGCTTTCTTAACTCTGTCGCGGGAGTTAAGGGATCGTGTGGGTAAAGCTGTGCAAACTCTGCAGAGTCAAATAAATGGTATTCGAATACGCCGTGCTCCCGGTTATTGGAGCTATGTCACTTGGGTGATTCCAGCAGCCGAGCTTAAGTAGATTTGTACATGCTTTAACTTGTTCAGTTAGTTAATTAACTCTTCATGAAAACCCCTAAGATATTGAGGAGTAGTTTTGGGTCCGTTTTATCAAAATATTTGCAAATAAAACTGCATCCACTCAAAGTTAATAAACCAAGTATACTCCCTTCCTTTGTTGATCCGTGCATATAGTTAAAGTAGGGCTTCCCTTGTAATTTGCTGAGTACGGGGTTGGAGTACTCAGGCTTGCAAAAATTCCACAGATACCAGAAGAAAAGAAGGCAATTCAAGATTTCGTCTTAAGAAGGTCTCCCCGTCGAGGACGTCCCGAAGGATCTCTTCTTCAACAAGAACCCGTGGCTTTAGGTCTTCGCCGCGCTTAAGCGGATCTTGGAGCTTTTGTAATGTAATTATACTTTAGGCTTGCACGCCCCGCGGTCAAAACTGGATGTTATTCCATATGTGAAATATATGCTGGACTTTTGTTGTAAGCATGCAATGGTATACTCTTGCGCGACACTCCATAACTGTTCATGCGTGAATAGTTGCGGAATGCCGTGTCCGTACGCGCCCCTGGAAACGGGGGCGTTACATATATGTTTTCAACAATTCTAACAAAAATAATAGATGTATAAGAAGGGAGATTATCCATGACGTACCCCCGTAATTAACGTCTATTGATTAATTGTTCTTTTTAATTTGATGACTGGGGATAGAATGATTCCTCTGAACACATGCACAGTCACTACTACAGAAAGCCTAATATTAGACGCCAAATCACAGACGGTTTTGTGAAACCGTCTGTGATGTACACTATTACAGACGGTTTTAATTTGGAGGCCGTCTATGGTATTTGTGGTGGGAAAAAGGAATATCACAGACGGTTCTTACCGCTGAACCGTCTATGATACTGGAATTATCACAGACGGTTTTTTTATTAAAAAACCATTTGTGATATGTTTCCCGCCTTGCAATTCCTCAAAATTTCATAATTTCCCGCTTGAGTCCGAGTAGGATTCAGTTTTGACACACCTTCAGTAAAACGGGCATAACTTTTGCATACGGTGTCCGTTTTCGACGTTCTTGTACTCGTTGGAAAGCTAACGACGAGCCCGATCCAAAAAACAACTTGCTTGCGCTAGTCGCCCTCCAAGACACCAAAAATCGGCCATCTTTGGACCTAAACTTGCGTCGCAAGTTTTTGGTTTCTGTTTTTGCCCTTTTTCTTGGTCTTCCTTTCGGAATTTTGATTTTTCTTCAACTCAAAAGTTGTTGATCTTATCGAAACCTTTCAAATGAGTATATATAAGCTATATAAAACTTTGCTATTTTATCATTTCAGACTAGTTTCTTATATTGCATCGGTATATAAAATTTTGTACTCTAATTCACAGACGGTTCTATATATAGAACCGTCTGTTATGCATTCATCACAGACGGTTTTATATATAGAACCGTCTGTGATAATCTGACCGTGCCAAAAATTTCGAACTCCCGCCTCTCCCTCCCCTATAAATATAACCAAACCCAGCCTGTCTCCTCTTCCTTGCTATCCTCTTCCTTGCTATCCTCCTACTTGCTGTCCTCCTCCTTGCTATTCTCCTCCTCCTTGCAGACGACGCACAAGTCTACGGGAGGCAAGACACCGCAGAAGCAACTAGCTTGTGCCAACCGTGCAGGGGCGAGAAGGCATCCAGCTCATGCGTTGCATCAGGGGCGAGAAGGCATAGAAGATCTTTGCTTTTTCTCTGTTCTTGTTGTGTAACCTGCTTGTTGTTTTGGGATATTGTAATCTTTTTCTCTGTTCTTGTTGTGTAACCTGTTGTTCTTGTTGTGTAACATGCTCGTTGTTTTGGGATATTGTAATGGTAGGCTCTAATCTTAATAAAAATGGATGTTTTATGTTTGTGAAATGAATTGAGATGTGAATTGGATGTATACATATACATGTTGATCTGCTTGTTTCAGAGGGCATAACTAGCATTTCCTGAGGCTAGCCAATAAACAGAAATAGGTTTAGGAGTAGAAGGGAATATCACAGACGGTTTTTATTATAAAACCGTCTGTGATACTGAAATATCACAGACGGTTTTATAATAAAAACCGTCTGTGATTTATAAATATCACAGACGGCTTTTAGTTAAGAACCGTCTGTGATATTTAATATCACAGACGGTTTTTAGTTAAAAACCGTCTGTGATATTAAAATCACAGACGGTTCGAAAACCGTCTGTGATGACCTCGTATTATCACTGACCCATAAATTCAGACGGTTCACAAAATCGTCTGTGATGACATTTTTGAACCGTCTGTGATGGCCTTTTCTGTAGTAGTGAGTTGAGTACAGACTTCCGCTCAATTTCAGGTACCTAACCATGTAACAATTCAAATAAAATACATACTTTTAAAATTATATATTTGAATTTAAAGTTTTTCAATGATTTTTTCTCACATGCTTTGCTGATTGTGTATAAAATTAAATCAGCACGTATCTACAATCAAACTATTATTAAAGGCAACTCAAGTTTAAATTTCAGTTCAAAGTTGTTTGAGCTAGTTAGTAAATTAGTTAAATTTGACATCCAAAAAAATTTAAAAATTTTCACATGTAATACCTAGAAAAAGATATCTATTTTAAATTATATATGTTGCCGCCTAAGCAGCACCACGGTGTTCCGGCTACTTATATATATATGAAACTATCTTTTTGTTGCTAGAAATCAAAATATTTGTTTACTGAGCAGATATATCTCTCTACGGTTTGTTAGTGACATCACCGGAAGACCGGAAAGTGCATGCACACCAGGAGCCAGGATGTACGTCACTAAAAGGTACTAGCGAGTACTCCACATAGCTAGGTCTGGTCATACACACCAAAAACTATGCGTGGCGATGACATCGGCACGCACTACATCAAGCCTATAAAAACGAAGGCTCTACGGTTAGCTATGCGTCATCTGCCATCGATCCATTCAGTTACGTTAGGAGGTGTGTATAGGTGACGCACCCGTGTATACTAGCAAGCTTGCATTAGTTGTGAGTAGTCTAACCATGGCAGGATGGTCGGGGAGGATTGCCCGGACGGTGGTGCTGACCGCTGTCCTGCATATTTTTCTTCTTCTGTCGTCCACGCCGGAGGAGGCACTGGTGGCGCCCGCCCATGCGGCAAGGATCGGGGGGCCGCCGCCGCCAGCCGGCCGTCTAGCCGGTGCAAGCCCGGATTCGTCGACACCGGCCGGGCTGTTGCACAGTAGCTCTTCGCCGTCCGGTTGCACCAACGACGGCAATAATGGCGGCGGTGCTTGTCGGCCCGGTGGCTCATCGTAGTAAATCATACTGGTACTTAACAAGCGTACGGACACCTCACTACTAGGAAACGGATCATTCCTCACGGTTCAAAACCGTCAGGAAAATACAAATAACCGTCAGGTTAAATATCCCTGACGGGTTCCCGTCAGGCAAATCCCCTCAGGGCTGGCTGGAAAGGAAAATTAAATTTGGCTGACGGGTGCCCGTCAGGGATATTTACGGGAAGTGATATACATCTAGTACTTCTAAGTTATTGGTTTTGTCGATACCTTAAGTTGTAGTACCAGTACTTCATATATTGCAGACCTATAGTAGAAAGAACAAATCAAAGCAACAAGATCACATATGTGCTACAGTAACTGAAGTAATTTTTGTTGGATTTGGGACGAGCTGTACCATATACGACAATTGCAAACAAGACAGAACAATAATCTTTTTGTGGTGCGGAAGTCACACCTTTTCTGATTCTTGCTTGAGTATTTATGCTGGGGCGTCGGGGGGTAGGGCGGATTTGGGGCGGCAGACCGGAGCTGCGGCGTCGGGGGTGGGAGCTCGGGAGGCAGGACTGCGGGCCGGAGCTGGGGCGTCAGGGCGGCGGGCCGGAGCTGGGGCGTCGGGGAGGACCTGGGGAGGCGGGGCGTCGGGGCGGACCTGGGGCGGCGGGGTGAGGGGATGGGGCGGAGGAGGCGGGCGAGGGGATGGGGAGGAGGAGAGCAGATCGATGGGGGCGCACGGCGGCGGAGCTGGGGCGTCGGGGAGGACCTGGGGAGGCGGGGCGGACCTGGGGAGGCGGGGCGACGGGCGAGGGGATGGGGCGGAGAGGAGGCAGGCGAGGGGATGGGGAGGAGGACGCGCGCGGCGGTGGAGCTGGGGCGTCGGGGAGGACCTGGGGAGGCGGGGCGGCCAGCGAGGGGATGGGGGCGGAGAGGAGGCGGGCGAGGGGTTGGGGGCGGAGAGGAGGCGGGCGAGGGGATGGGGAAATTTGGGGAAAAACTTAGGTTTTTAGTCAGCGCGGTTCCCGCACAAAATTAGTGGGCGCGGCCGGACTGGATTCAGAAGCCTCACGGGCTGAAAAAGCCTCACGGGCTTCTCTGTAATTATCCTCACGGTTTACTTAATACCGTCACAAAAATAGTGTATTTTCCTGACGGCTTAAGGAGCCCGACAAAAAATGTATTTTTGTGACGGTGATACGTGGGCCCGTCACAAAAAATGATATCCCTCACGTTTCATGCGGGCCCGTCAGGAAAATTCAAGCCCGTGAGGGATGATCCGTTTTCTAGTAGCGCCTGCATGTTGCAGATCGATCGATCGATGCCTGCCTTAATAATGCAGACTGTATGTCGTCGTATAAATAAATAAGTAGAACGCATGCATATACACCAATACACCATGCATGCACAAGTCCGGCATGTGCAGTTGCATGCAGTAAGTTTCTCCCTAGCTAGCATATTTCATGGTGTTGAAGTTGAACTACTGCCGATATATATGTCAAAGCTATCGCTTAATATCCATGAGCTGGTGTTTAACTTTGATGTATAAGAATGAATTAAATTCCTGGTTTCACTGAAAATGGTTTATATACGACGTACGTACGTCGTACACGTAATAGAAAAGCGACTGTGTATACCTGCATGTTGCTGCATGCATGCTTGCATGCTGCTGCTGCTACTTGTAGATAACTACATATATACATGTGTTCATGATTTTATCTATGTAATAATGAACCTTCTTTTTCTTTAAGAAAATCAATGTGATATATAGTTTTATCTTTGGAACCATGCATGCATGGTACGTATACTATTCGTTTTCGCTCTTTTTTTCAGTTGACTCTATACAAAGGTATTATGTGATCGATCACTGCTTCGGTCACTCTATATATGTTAATTAGCCATGTACGAACGTTGTGAAGAATGCATGAGAGCGCACTAATGCCACTAAGCTAAGTAGCTAACTGCTGCCCCCAGCAGTCAATTAATTACGCGCTGTCGAGCAACATACGATATAATTATATTACTCCACACGATCGACCTTCGCACACCATAGTTTATATATATACCCTTCTACCCATGCTTTTCTCTTACATATATTTGGGCGTCGGATCACCTGGATGATTCGTTAAACTCTTCTTTATTTAGGTTAATGCAGAATTTACTTTGAGGTGTAGATAAGAGTTCCTAAACCACTACGAAGCTAGCAAACTCTACCTAGCCTGTACCTGTACGTGGGAGAGATCTTAAAACAAGATTGAACGAGTGGGAGCCAAGGAGAACGTGGCCGCTTCACCAGCAGGGGTGGATTCAGGACTTGTTTGATATGACTGTGGTTTATGATTTTTGGATGAAATTTTTGAATTTTAGCTGTTTGTGACAGAGATTACGGAGAAAGGGATACTCGCTTATAATTTTAGTTTATACAGATGTTGGACTTTCAACGTGTACTACAATTAACTTATAGACACCATCTTGAAAAAAATACTTTGTTTAAAAATTAGGTACTGTAATAAAAGTTGTTTTTAGAAGCCGCTAAAAATGGCCTCTAGTATATGAGGGTTAGCGTCGAGTGATTCAACGCCATCTAGTTTAAGTTGACGCTCATTATGATATTACAAAGTTTCTTAAGTTATCCGTGCCCATAGTGGCCCTAAGGGCATCTCCAATGGTCTGAGTCAGCTAGCTATATGTATGTACACATCAGCATATATCCTATGTGAAAGAAAGAGAGTATGAAAAAAAACCGAGCCAGCTCTTCCTTAGAGCAAGTACAATAGTATAGCCAACTAGTGGTTATAACACTTATCCATTTCATCTATAGCCTTCAAAAAAATAGTTCATACAATAAGATAGCTATTACAATAACTATTTGGTCCCACGTGTAAGAGAGTGAAATGCATATTTTTACGTGCTATAGCTAGCTGTAATTTAGTAGCCAGCTTCCTTCTCTCTCTTCCTTTCTCTCTCTGCCACGTAAGATTTGGTTGATATTATATTTGCTATAGCCTGCTGACTAAGCCTTATTGTACCTGCTCTTAAGCACTAGTCTATAACGCAAAACGAGGCAGTCTCTATAAATAATAGTCCTTTTCTGTGTGTGCATGTAAGCATGGGCATCTCCAATGGTATAGCTAGCAACTAACTATAAGATTTCCACATCATTTATATAGTACACACTAAAGCTAGCATTCTAAAGAACTATCTATAAGGATAGATATTTGATGCTTACATGCACACACAGAAAATGACTATCATTTATAGAGGCTGTCTCGTTTTGCGTTATAGACTAGTGCTTAAGGAAGAGCTGGCTCGGTTTTTTTTGCATACTTTATTTCCTCCACATAGGATATATGCTGATGTGTACATGCATATAGCTAGCTGACTCAAACCATTGGAGATGCCTCTTTAGAATGCTAGCTTTTAGTGTGTACTATATAAATGATGTGGAAGTCTTCTAGTTAGTCTCTACGGTGAACCTAACAATTTTTTTTTCTCTTGGATCTGCCGCTGCTCACCCAAAATTTGCCAGCCGCCGGCCGGATTGGATGGAGATGGGGTGGCGCGCGTTGCGGGGATGCAACGGTCGAGGCGGCCTCACCCTCTCCCTTGTGCTTCTCATCTCTACCCCTAAAATTCACCAGTTCATTTCTTTCCTACGACCACCCCAAATTGTGCCCCCAGCAGTCATGAGTTTTCCTACGTCCACACCAATTCATCCTGCGTCCACACCAATTCAACGATCAAAGATCAACTCCCATCTTTCTCTCTCCTTACCCACTCATATCCAACGATCCAAATTCATCCAATCCAAATTCAACGGGGACGCCCACCTCCCCCGCGCGACTCGCGATCCCAGGCGGACCCACCGCGCGCGATCGGGGTCCTCGAGACCTCGACTCTGCGAACCCTCACGGGACTCCAGCCGCCGCCGCCGTCCCAGGCGTCTCCAGGCGCCGCCGCCACGAACGTCGCCGCCGTCCCAAGCGTCGCCGCCGCCACGTACACGAAGCCGCCGGCCTCGCGCGACTCCTGGGGACGCCGCGCCGCCACGACCACGAAGGCGCCGGCCTCGCGCGACTCCTGGGGACGCCGCGCCGCCACAAACACGATCGCGTGACTCCGGATCCTCCTTGCGGAGGTGAGGCTTCTTGGGCTCCCCCCTTATCTTATCTCCTGATTCGATCCGGCGGCGCGATGCGATGCAGTTCGGGAGTTCAAATCGCGTCTGCGTTAGGCTAGATGCGAAATGGTACTGGCGGAGACTGGGGACTTGTTTCATGGATAGGGTGTATAGATTCGAAGATTCTGGCTATACAAGCGGTCGGAATGGTATCCTATTTTTCCCGGGTCGTGATGGAATGAGCGGTGTTCTGGCGCAATTGGGTATTTGCTTTCGGTGGCATTAGATTGGTTTTGGCCTTGACATGGTGGTACTTTATTTATTTATTTTTTGCTGTGATGACTGATGATATTAGATATTGGTATTAGTGTTGCTGTATCAGGGCCTGAGTATGTGGAAATGATCAATTTATCCTTTTACTTTATGTCAGTGTATTGTTTAGTTTTACCGGTGTAATGTATAAATGATGTAAACCTTTAAGGATGTCACTTAGACATTTTTAAGCTACCTTATGCTTTCCTCTCTATTTCCTGTAGAATAGGGGTGAAAAGTTGTTTTTTAACGGATAGGGTTGAAAAGTTGTTGATTGATCAATTTAAACCCAATGTTCGAATGAAGCGTTTGTTGGATGCAGTGTGTAATTAGTAGCTCATAATGCATCTTTTACTGTTTATGCATAGGTTCGAATTACGGGGAGTATCTATCATGAAATTGCTGCATAGGTCATCTTTTGTGTATGTCCATTTTGTGTAATTGTGGAATAAGCTTATTTGAGAAGATATATGTTAAATTTTGCGCAGAGCGAAACCATGATAAGGGAGACAACGATGAAGACATTGCTAGGGCCATACAGGACGGTTTGAACATGAATCCTTACATGCCACACAATCCTTATGCTCCCTCTCAGGCCTTACCTATAGGATACAGGTCAGCTATTTGCGTTTATGACCTTGTCTCCAATGCGCTGAAACAGCTCGTCATGTGTAAAGAAGCCATTTATCCTGCAGGGTCTGTGGGGGTTGCAAGCATGAGTTACGACATGGCCATTACTTGGGCTGCATGGGAATGTACTGGCATCCTCAGTGCTTCCGTTGTTCTTCCTGTGGCCACCCTATCGGTGAGACCGAGGTAACAATCCTTCATTTCTTTCAAGAAAATGTGTCTTAGTGTCTCTCAGAAAGTGATCGTTCCCTTTTTTTCCTTTTCTGTTTCCTAGATCACTTTGCTAGGTGCTGATCCATACCACAAATTGTGCTACAAGGAGCTACATCACCCAAAATGTGATGTCTGCCTTCAATTTGTAAGACCTTTTCTGAATGAACTCTGTTCATAGAAGATTAGCATTCCATTGGAAGACCATTGCAAGAAAACCTTCTTTTTGGGTGTATTTCTGCAGATTCCAACGAACAAGACTGGCCTGATAGAGTACAGAGCCCATCCATTCTGGGGACAGAAGTATTGTCCTTTACATGAGCATGACAGCACGCCACGCTGTTGTAGCTGTGAGAAAATGGAGGTACATACATTAGAGGAACTTTTAAAGGAAAATTTGTGTTTCTTCTTTTGTTATATATTTGATAGCTTAAGTTTCCGGAGGCTTACGGAGGCTCCTCTTGTTATGCTATAAAGGTGGTGTTCTTGCGTTCATAGACTAATCACTTACCATCGATGCCTTTGTGATCTTTGATTTTCCACCAATGTAACCCTTGTTCATTCAGATTGTCGGATGTCTTTTGAACCTTAACGTCGAGGTCTTTTATATGGAGTGGATTCGGGGAATTTTGAGTAAAAGATTGTCTTTTGTTCATTCATAGACTAAAAGATGTCTTAACGTCGGATTGCTTAACGTCGGATGTCTTTTGTTCATTCATAGACTAAAAGATTGTCGGATGTCTTTTATATGGAGTGGATTCGGGGAATTTTGAGTTGACCTTATGTCTTGCCCTTATGCTACCCGGATAGCCTGGGGTAACAAGGCTTTTCCTGGCCTGCATTTTTGACAGGTTGCTGAGGCTGAAGATAAAACTGCTGGCGGCCTTATTCTCACCGAAACCACTAAGGAGAAGCCATCCATCGGAACAGTCAGTTCTTACCATTAGTCAACTTATCAATTATATTGTTGTCGGTGTTCTATAGCTGTGAATCTAAATTGTTAGGGACACTCCCACACAAGAATTATAATTGTGTGATTAGCTGTCAGTTCTTACCATTCGCCTGAAACTAAAATTCCTTGCAAAAAAAGGAGTTTAAACAATGTGGGGATGGAGAAAGTCGTCGGTGGGTGAATCCAACGATGTTGTCGCCTCCTCAAAGGATCAGTCGTTATGTGACATTCATTATGTGACAAAAATATTTGGTTATACAATATATGAGACGTGAATCTTAATGAATCTGATTGTTCGTTTTATTTTTTACAAATTTTATCTTGCTATATTTTACCGTAGCGTTAGCACGGGTACACTACTAGTGAGGTAGGATAAGGCAAGGTGGAGGAGGGTAGAGACCCTACAACAAAAGTTCCTTTTTACACCAAAGTATATATCAGTTATTTTGTGACCCTACTTTATTGAAAGCAAAATATTACGTAGTTATGCTGATCACTCCAGCTTACAATAATGACCAGGAGATACAGAACTAGATAATGATGACCAGGAGATACAGACCAGATAAACGATAAAACGAACTACCAATTAAATTAAACGACATAAATCTGATCCGATTCAACTCAACTAACTTCGGACTGACGTCGACCATCAAACCTAGCCACCTATATCCACAAAGCCAACATCAGATCAACATCAGATAACGGTGTCCAATCGCTGCAGTATACAACGAACTGGTTTGCCCTAGTGGTTGGCCTGTTTGGTTGCCTCAATGAGCTGATGCAGCTGCATGAGCGTGGCCAGGCTGAGTAGAGAAGGTCCTCAGCCGCGTTTCTCCTCAGCCTGGCTCCAGTTGATTTTTTACATCCACTCGTGCAGGCTCTCACCCCGATGCAGGCAACCAATTCAAACACCATCTCCCTGAATACGCTGGTGCGAGTCACCCCGATGCAGGCAACCAAACAGCCCCTAAGGGGAAGACCAGATCTTCCGCACATAAGTGTGCGTCGGTTCGAACGCCACAGCAAGCACTCGGTTACGGGGGGAAGACCTGAGATGTCATGAACCGGGGTAAACACCACCAAGGAGATGGCCGGATGGCGTCGGCGTAGAACGAGAGGGAGAGAGACTAGGGATTTAGACGAGGGAGACTTGATAATTCTCTGCTTGATTCCAATAGCATGCGGTAGCCCTCTTATATAGACGGCTCCCCCTAACAGATGGAATCTAATCCCAATTATATCTCTAACTCATATCATATCTCTAACTCTATCTCTAATACAAGGAAAGTAATCTCTAACTCAAATGGAAACCAATCTCTAATTCCTAATAATACATTGACTGGGCCTTGAGCCCAAGGCCCACATCCCTGACACTACACCCCTCTCGGACATGCAGCTCGTCCTCGAGCTGCTAGACGGCGGCCAATGGAAGACATTCGACGCCGATGTAGAAGACGAATGGTGGCGAGGTGCTGCAGCGGAGGGAGACGACCGGCCAAATCCAAACGGAACAAGGCTAGACGAAGAGTAGCGCCTTCGGTTATTTAATGCCTGCAAAATAAATTTTTTATTTTTAATTATTTTTTAATTATTTTTTATTATTTTTTTGGGTTTTTTTGGGGTCATGCCTTAAGTCGTCGGTCGGTTTAGAAACCGACCGCACCCCACAAATGCAACCCACACGTCTTCGGCCGATGGGCGATGCCAAGGGCGACTGACGGCGGCGGCGGTTCCGGCCGCCCCACGGCGGCCAGCGGCGGCGCTCCGGCCGAGGACGGCTTCGGAAAGCGGCAGTCTGTGCGGGGCGGCCGACGAAGCAGCCGGCAGAGCGGCCAACCGGAAAAGCGGCTACGGCGGAGGCGGACCCGGCGGCGGCTCGAGCAGATGCGGCGACGGCGACGGATCCGGGCGCCTCGGCGGCGTAGAACACCGGATCCGGTGGCGATGGATCCCCGGACGGCCGGCGGAGCAGCGGCTGAAGGAACGTCGGCCTGTGCGGGCCAGCGGAGGCGGACCCGGCGACGGCGACTCGGGCGGAGGCTTGCACGGATCCGGGTGGTGGCGCCGAGAACAACTTCGGGTACAGGGGGATCTCGGCGAGGGGGGCCGAGGAGGAACCCGCGGCGGTTGTTGGAGACCCGCAACCGGGTTTGGCAGCCGGTTGAGAGCGTCCAGAGGCCGCGGCTGATGTGCGGCCTGGTCTGACTGCCGAAGAAGAAAAGGCGACATCGGCAGCGACCTGCGTGGATCCGAGCAGTGGCTGGCCGGTGACTGAGGACGGCAACGCCGACGACGACGTCTCGGGTAACGGTGACCCGAGCGGTGGCGGTCTGCGGCGCGGCAGCGGACCGAATGGCGACGGCGGGTGTGGCGCTGGGTGGATCCGCCGGAGAAGATGCTGCGGCGACCACGACGACGGTGGAGGGACTGGACGGAGATGCTGTGGCGCTGGGAGCTGGCAATAGATGAATAGATGGTTCTTGTTGTTGTAGATCTGGTGATATGGTGATCTGGGGATCTGGTGTTGAATGATGTCGTGCCTTCATTATCTCTTGTAGCTTCTTCATCGTATTATCATTCGATTCCTTGATTTCCTTCAACTGCTCGCGGATCTCCTTGCAGAGCGCGATCGCGTCGCTCCAGCCGTTAGCCATGGTAGCAGAAGTCGTGGGAGGGGATCGACTGCTCTGATACCAAGTTGTCATGAACCGGGGTAAACACCACCAAGGAGATGGCCGGATGGCGTCGGCGTAGAACGAGAGGGAGAGAGACTAGGGATTTAGACGAGGGAGACTTGATAATTCTCTGCTTGATTCCAATAGCATGCGGTAGCCCTCTTATATAGACGGCTCCCCCTAACAGATGGAATCTAATCCCAATTATATCTCTAACTCATATCATATCTCTAACTCTATCTCTAATACAAGGAAAGTAATCTCTAACTCAAATGGAAACCAATCTCTAATTCCTAATAATACATTGACTGGGCCTTGAGCCCAAGGCCCACATCCCTGACATGAGAACTCGCACATCATTCGCAAAGATACTAAATGTTTTCTCTTTCACTTAATGCCATGTCTACGATGCCTTATGATTTATATCAAAGATACTAATAAGGCTATGCCCAAGGTTTGGTGCCCATAGACCAATAATTATTTTTTCACTTGTTAATTCACTACTACAAAAGGCCTAATAGTAGACGCCAAATCACAGACGGTTTTGTGAAACCGTCTGTGATTTACACTATTACAGACGGTTTTAATTTGGAGGCCGTCTGTGGTATTTGTGGCGGGAAAAAGGAGTATCACAGACGGTTCTTACCGCTGAACCGTCTGTGATATTATAATATCACAGACGGTTTTATAATAAGAACCGTCTGTGATATTCCAGATTATCACAGACGGTTTTATAACAAAAACCGTCTGTGATATTCCAATATCACAGACGGTTTTTGTTATAAAACCGTCTGTGATAATCTGGAATATCACAGACGGTTTTTATTATAAAACCGTCTGTGATATTATAGTATCACAGACGGTTTTATAATAAAAACCGTCTGTGATACGTTTCCCGCCTTGCAATCCCTCAAAATTTCATATTTTCCCGCTTAAGTCCGAGTATGGTTCAGTTTTGAGACACTTTCAGTAAAACGGGCATAACTTTTGCATACGGTGTCCGTTTTCGACGTTCTTGTACTCGTTGGAAAGCTAACGACGAGCCCGATCCAAAAAAAATGACCAGCTTGCGCTAGTCGCCCTCCAAGACCCCGAAAATCGGCCATCTTTGGACCTAAACCTGCGTCGCAAGTTTTTTGTTTCTGTTTTTGCCCTTTTTCTTGGTCTTATTTTCGGAATTTGGATTTTTCTTCAACTGCAAAGTTGTAGATCTCGTTGAAACCTTTCAAATGAGTATATATAAGTCATATAGAACATTGCTATTTTATCTTTTCATACTAGTTGTTTGTATTACATCGGTATATAAAATTGTGTGCTCTAATTCACAGACGGTTCTATATGTAGAACCGTCTGTGATATTCATTCATCACAGACGGTTCTATATGTAGAATCGTCTATAATAATCTGACAGCTGGGCCAGTCGATCCTGCACCTCACCCCACGGATCGTAGCTCTACCTCTCTGTCTCGGCGCCAAAAAATTTCGAACTCCTGCCTCTCCCTCCCTCTCCCTCCCCTATAAATATAATCCAAACTCAGCCTCTTTGCTGGTCTGTTCTTCCTTGTTGTCCTCTTCCTTGCTGTTCTCCTCCTCCTTGCTGTTCTCCTCCTCCTTGCTGTCCTCCTCCTTGCTGTCCACATCCATGCAGACGACGCACAAGTCTACGGCGATGATAGTGGACGTCAAAGACATCCAGCTCATGCGTTGCATCAGGGGCGAGAAGGATGGTGGGCGTCAAAGGCATAGAGGATCTTTGCTTGTTGTGTAACCTGCTCGTTGTTCTTGTTGTTCTTGTTGTGTAATATGCTCGTTGTTCTTATTGTGTAATCTGCTCGTTGTTTTGGAATATTGTAATGGTAGGCTCTAATATTAATAAAAATGGATGTTTTATGTTTGTGAAATGAATTGAGATATGAATTGGATATATACATGTACATATTGATCTGCTTGTTTCAAAGGGTATGTCTAGCATTTCCCGAGGCTAGCCAATAAACAGAAATATGTTTAGGAGTAGAAGGCAATATCACAGACGGTTTTTAGTTAAAAACCGTCTGTGATTTATACATATCACAGACGGTTCTTAACTAAAAACCGTCTGTGATAATTATATATCACAGACGGTTTTTAGTTAAAAACCGTCTGTGATAACTATATATCACAGACGGTTTTTAACTAAAAACCGTCTGTGATTATAACTATCACAGACGGTTTTTGTTATAAAACCGTCTGTGATATTTGCATCACAGACGGTTTGAAAACCGTCTGTGATGACCTCGTATTATCACTGACCCATAATTTCAGACGGTTCACAAAACCGTCTGTGATGACGTTTTTGAACCGTCTGTGATGACCTTTTCTGTAGTAGTGATTGCTTTTTTAAAGAAGAATTCACGCTTGCTTATTGCTTTTCATTACTATTATAAAAGAACAAGTTGGTGATCCTTCTTCTCTAACCATCTTATTCTCGACTTCTTATCACTCTCCACTTTTAATTTGATCAGAGTAGCCCTGTTTTATAGTATGATTCTTTATATATCCAGTTAATTTCGTTGCAACGTATGAACATGTGACTACTTTAAAAGAATAAATCACTTGGAACTTACATATATAGTAGTGACATTGACGTAGGCAGACAAACAACTTCCCAAAGACACGTGTTTCTGCATACACACACCACCTCACACACAGAAAGAGTAAGATATATCTTTCTTTCCCATTTTAATGCCATGTCTATGATGCCTCATGATCAATATCAAAGATATTTCAAATATACTAATAAAGCTATGCCCAAGGTTTGGTATTCGTAGTACCATTCACATTAATTATTTTTCACTTGCTAATTGCTTTTTGAAAGAAGAATTCACACTTGCTAATTGCTGTTTTTTGAAGAAGGATTAACTTGGAACTTACATAGTGATATTGACATAGGCACGCAACATAAACAACTTCCCAAAGACACGTGTTTACGCGTACACACACCACCTCACTGCTAGAAAGAGTAAGATATATCTTTCTTTCCCATTTTAATGCCATGTCTACGATGCCTCATGATCTATATCAAAGATATATCTTTCTTTCCCTTTCTAGCATATTTTATGGTGTTGAAGTACTGCCGATATCTATGTCATGTGTTCATGATTTTATCTATGTAATAATGAACCTTCTTTTTCTTTAAGAAAATCAAGGTGATATATAGTTTTATCTTTGGAACCATGCATGCATGGTACGTACTATTCGTTTTCGCTCTTTTATTCAGTTGACTCTATACAAAGGTATTACGTGATCGATCACTGCTTCGGTCACTGTATATATGTTAATTAGCCATGTACTAATGTTGTGAAGAATGCATGAGAGCGCACTCATGCCACTAAGCTAAGTAGCTAGCTAACTGCTGCCTCCAGCAGTTAATTAATTACGCGCTGTCGAGCAACATACGATATAATTGTACTCCACATGATAAACCTTCGCACACCATAGTTAATATATATACACACACATAGGGTGTAATTACACCTGAGAGTAAAAAATATTTTTCATATATATATATATATATATATATATATACACACACACACACACATGTACATACATACATACATACATACATACATATATATATATATATGTATGTATGTATACTAGCCTCATAGGCGCGGCGCCACGCCGCGCCAGCCACCGTGTGTACCAAAGTGAAAGAGGCGATAATTCGTGAGGAGTTTTTTAAAAAAAATTTAAAAAAAATCGAGGGCACATGTGTATTTTCAAAACAGTTAAAGGTCTTTTTCGCAAAAAATCGAGGGCCTGTACGTAATAAACGAGGACCCGTACGTAATTTAGAAACCGCGGGGCGCTATCCTGCAAAGTGGAGGGACTTGAAAAAAACTGGTAGGGACCTTTTCGCGAGTACCAAAAAGTTAAAGGTCTTTTTCGCAAAAAATCGAGGGCCTGTACGTAATAAACGAGGACCCGTACGTAATTTAGAAACCGCGGGGCGCTATCCTGCAAAGTGGAGGGACTTTAAAAAAAAACTGGTAGGGACCTTTTCGCGAGAACCAAGGACCTTTACGTAATTTCAGAAAAATGCGGGGACTTTTTTGCAAAACAGCTCACCAGACCGTACCGAAATTCCTCTGGACACGCGGCGGGCGGAGCGTGCGCAGGGGCGACGTGGCCGCCCTCTCCTGCGCGGAAACCCCCCGCTCATGTATAGGGTGGGATATATGTGTACCTCTTTCTATCCATGCTTTTCTCTTACACATATATGGGCGTCGGATCGAGCTGCATTTCTTCCTTCTCCTCTTCTCGTGTCTCCTCCCTTCTCTTCGTCCATCCATACATCCCTCCTCGATCATATATATAGGCTAGATTTCTCCGTTCTTAATCCATGGACAAGCACGGGGTGGCCATGGCCGGCCAAGAGAGTATGTAGTGCATGGCAACCACGGCTGGGCGGTCGGCGGTGGCGCTCGATCAGAGGCAGGGGGCGCGCATCCTCGATGGGCCGCTAGAGTCTAGAGACTGACCTTAGTTGGGTGCATTCTTTTCTGCTACAGTTTATGAATTTTGGTTCTAACGCGAGAGCTTGTTGTTAGCGTGACGTATTTCTGGCACGCCTCGTATTGGTTCACCTCTGGTACGTCCAGGTTCACTGGAACGGCATCTCTTGAAGATCGACGTTTATGACAACAAACTAGCTATTTTTGGTAGACAGATATCTCCTGTTTGTTGCCTTTCTCTAGTGGTTCACCATGTATATGTAATCACTGATTGATCAATGGAAAGCTATTGCGTGTTCTTCCAAACTTATCACGCTTTCATTGAATCGAATGTCGATAAGTCGTTTTGAAAAAGCTATCCCGACAAACTACTTCAAAATAGCAACGAAGAAGTCACTCCATTTATTTATTTGAGGAAAGCTATAAACTGAAAAGAACATGATGTTAACTCGAGAGGGTTCCTTCTGCCTTGTCAGCTAAATTAAAAGCACCACACGTCAGCATCTAGTGTCAGGCTGTCAGCCTAGCTAGGTTGATTTGGATCACCTGGGTGATTCGTTAAACTCTTCTTTAATTAGGTTAATGCAGAATTTACTTTCAGGTGTTTGCAAACCACCATGAAGCTATCTACCTGTACGTGGGAGAGATATCTTAACTTGAAACAAGATAGAACGAGTGGGAGCCAAGGAGAACCTGGCCACCTCACCCGCAGGGTGGATATCCAGTATACGAGGGTTAGGATCAAGTGACATCAATGCCATCTAGTTTAAACCATGAAGAAGTTGACGTTCATTATGATATGACAAAGTTTCTTGTCTTAGGGTGCGTTTTTTTCAGCTATGGCTGTGGCTGATAACTTTTGGCCCTAACATAACTGTTTGTGTGAACGAATCGAATACCGATAAGTCGTTTCAAAAATGTTATCCCGATAAATTGCTTCAAAAAAGCAACAGAGATGATATCACGTTTATTTCTTGAAGGAAGGTCATAAGTTGAAAGGAATGGGACCTTATTCACGCCCATAGTGACCCTAATGTCTCTACGGTGACCCTAACAATTTTTTCTCCTGGATCTGCCCTGCTCACCCAAAATTTGCCAGTCGCTGGCTGGATTGAATGGAGATGAGATGTGAAAAGCCCCAAAATTTCAAACCAAAAATTTTCTTTGTTTTTGCTGAATTTTGGGTGATTTTCGGAAACTTTCCCTTTTGGGAAAGTCTCCCCACGCCCGCTTTCCCTTTTCGGCCGGGCGCCTCCCTCTTCCTTTGGCGCCCCGCCTCCTTTCCGCCTCCTCCCCTCCCTGGCGCTCGCGCCCTCTTCCCGTTGGCGCCGCTTCCCTTTCCGCCTCTCCCTCTTCCTCTGCGCCCGCTCCCTCTTTCCTCCCGCTGGCGCCTCCCTCGCTCCCCGCCTTCTCCCTCCCGCACGCGCTAGCGCCCGCGACCGCGCCCGCACCGCCTCTGCACCTCGCGCCCCCGGTTTCGCCCCGCGCTCGCGTCACCCCGACGCCCCGGTCCGAAGCCGACAGAGCTTCCGCACCACGCGTCGCCCCGTCCCTGCACCCGACCCCACCCGTCAGCCTCCGCCTGTCCCCTCCGCCGCGCGCGGACGCGCCCTCGCCCACGCCACAGCTCACCCGCTCCCCTCTCCCGTCCCCTCGCCATTAATCCTGTTCAGCGCCCCGTCACCGCTCTCTCCCCTCTGAGGCGACGCCCGTCAGCTCCCCGCCACTCCGGTTGACTCCCGCGCCCTCCCGTGCCTTCGCCCGCACGGTTTCCCCTCCCTCCGCCCGGGCATAAAAGCCGCTCCCCTTGCTCCCTTGCAGCCTTTGCTCCCCAAGCTCCCCCACCGTTTTTTAGCTTCCTACCACTTCGGAGAGCCTCCACGCGCAGCCGATTGAACTCTCATTGCCCCGAGCTCCGCCGCCATCGTCCCCTGCGCCGGCGACCCCGTAACTCGGATCTCTCTCTCCCTCCCTCCATTTTCCAATTGCTTTCGCCAACAGCATCCCCAATCCCTCCTAATCACACTGCTACACTTGTCTGGCCAGGAGAATCACTGAAGAGCTCCCGCACTGAAGCTCACCGCCGGTGGACTCCCCTCACCGTGGCTAGAGCAACTCGAAGCTCCTCGGCTTGAGCCACCGCTGCTGACGTGAGCCCCGGACTCCCCTCACCGTGTACCCGCAGCCGATTCGGTCAATTCGCCCCCCGTAACCTCCATTGCCATCAAAGAACCGAGCTCCCCCATTCCGTCCCCTGCCTTCTCCCTTGGTCTCCTCGAGCTCCAACACCCCAAAATGGACTCACCGTGGTGAGCTCTCTCTGTTGACACCCTTTTTCGCCGCCGGCGAGTCCCCTGGCGCCCAGGCCGCCACCGCCGCCGTATCCCCGCCGCGGGGGACACTGTAGCGACCGGAGGAGGAAGACGACCAACGTGGCCGTATCGTCGCCGTCCTCTCCAACTGTTGCGGTCTAAAAGTAGCCGTCGGATGACGACCTCCCTCCACCGTTCGATCTTCATAACTGCACCTTCCCTCAGCCACCCGATCCAGCCACTCCGCTCTGCCCGCCTTCCCTTCTCCGCATCCGTCCGATCCCCGCCCACTTCATCCAGGCCCTCGGTCCGCCCCGCATCCACGCGTCGGCCATCGCAACCGAGCGGGCGCACGCGCTGCTGGGCTGAGCCCACGGCCTGCCTCGCCGCTCCGCTCCCGCGCGCGCGCGTTTGAAATCTGGGCTAGGCCGCACTGTAGCCAGAGGCCAGCCCAACACTATTCCACCGAATTTCCCGAGTTTATTAATTTCTAAAATCCCAGAAAAATCCAAATAAATCCTAGAAAATCACAGAAAATCCCAAAAATTCCCAAATTTCACCACTTTGCTCCAAATAATGTCCTGAACCCATTTTTGGCCTCCAAATAATGTTCTAAAATTCCCTATTTGGAGATTTATGCATTTTATTCCTTTTTAATAGATTATTTTTCCTCGCTTGATTAGGCTCAAGCTGGACTTATGTTAATTTTATGTGTTTGCGCTAGTTTCGAAGATCCCGGAAGTCCAAGTGCAGTTGCAGGATCAGGAGCTTCTACGTTCAAGCTAGCCGAGTTCGTCCAAATTGCTGGCAAGTCTCAAATCCTTTGATCATGTTGCAACCCATATTATCTAATTATGTTATTATGCTATTTGCATTGAGCTAGTTCTGAAATGTTAGTTCAAAAATAAAATAAAATGGTTAGAATGACAGGTTATGTAGTTAATCCTACCACCGATCAATGCCGTGTTAAGCTTGTAGCCATGCCTTTGTAACCTTAGAAATAATTATCTGATAATCTAGATAATCGTAAGATATTATTATCATGCAAAGTCTTCGACTAATAAGGTTGTGGCTGCGGGCCAATAGAATTTACAAACCCGACTCTAGGGTAGGGTGGTATGGGACACCGTGCCCTAGAGCGGAGAGTGCCTGCGTGCACAAGGTAGGGTAAGGGTCGGGGAAAGAGCTGGCGAGTTAGTCTTCGCCCAACTCTTACCCTAGGAATGAAGTTAGGGTAAGGGTGTTGTGGGGAGCCGCGAGACGGCCTTCGCCCACCGCCTACCCTAGGTTGGGTCGCGGGCCTGATGAGGTTGCGGACCATGTGAAAATATAAGGACTAAAACCCTTACGCTGAGCAAATGTCACGGTGATCGCTCAACCACAGGAGTTGACTTGTCAACACTGGTTTAGTAGCTGCTCAACTCGATTGAAACTCTACAGATGTTGAGAAGGCTTGATTTTGAGAAAGCGAGGTTAGGTAGGCCGTGCTGTGGGTGCCTAACAACGGTAGAGTTCACTCGAAGCGGACGGGAGTTATATTTATGTGCCAGACCCGAGTGGATTCTACCGGGTAGAGTCTATATAAAGAGTTGAGCAGTGAAACGACCTGGCTTTCTTAACCCGGACGCGGAAGTTAAGAAATCGTGTGGGTAAAGCTAAGCAAACTCTGCAGAGTCAAATAAATGGTATTCGAATACGCCGTGCTCCCGGTTATTGGAGCCGTGTCACTTGGGTGATTCCAGCAGCGAAGCTTAAGTAGTTTTGTAAATGCTTTAACTTGTTCAGTTGGTTAATTAACTTTTCGTGAAAGCCCCTGAGTTCTTAAGGAGAAGTTTTGGGTCCGTCTTATCAAAATGTTTGCAAATAAAACTGCATCCACTCAGAGTTAATAAACCAAATATACTCCTTTCCTTTGTTATTCCGTGCATGTAGTAAGACAGGGTCCCTTTGGGACTTGCTGAGCCGGTTGTTTGGCTCACGGCTTGCTTTTTGCCCTTCTTTAGAGGATCAAAACGAAGGTGAAGGTCTCCCCTTTGAGGAAGCCCCGGAAGGTTTCTTCTTCGACGAGGACCCGTGGCTTTAGGTCTTGGCCGCGCTCAAGCGGATTCTGGAGTTTTTGTGATGTAAGTATACTTTGGGCTTGCACGCCCCGCTGTCGAAAAATGGATGTTAATCCATATGTAAAATATATGCTGGACTTTTGTTGTAAGCATGCAATGGTATACTCTTGCGCGACACTCCATAACTATTCATGCGTGAATAGCTGCGGATTGCCGTGTCCGTACGCGCCCCTGGAAACGGGGGCGTTACAAGATGGCCTTGACGACCTAGAGGAGATAGAGGCAGGCAGGAGGCGTACAGAGGAAGGAAATGGTTGGGCTGTGGGCAGGGGCGGAGCTACAGGGTGGTCCCTGTGGGCCGCGGACCACCCTGCGCTCGGCCCAACAAAGCCCAGGCCCCAGAGTCCGCAGTCCGCACGGGAGAGTTCGCGTGACCGTGATGGCGTTCGGCGTCTCGAGAGTTCGCGTGACGGCGTGAGGTGAGATCGAGAGTTCGCATGATCGGATCGCGTCAGCCGTCAGACGCCGTTCCGGCCGTTCGTATTCTTCTGATCTTCTCAGACGGCCGTTCGTATTCGAGAGCAGGGCGACGCTGCGACGCAGCGACGGCAAGAGCGCGGACGCAGCCATCGTGATCGGATCACGTCAGCTGTCAGACGCCGTTCCGGCCGTTCGTATTCTTCTAATCTTCTCAGACGCCCGTTCGTATTCCAGAGCAGGGCGACGCTGCGACGCAGCGACGGCGAGAGCGCGGACGCGGCCATCGACTCATCGAGCATCTGCATCGGCGACGGCGCGGCGGCCATCGAGCCCAGTACGTAAATCAAATTCATAGCAGCAGTATAGCACTACATATCACTTGTTCAAGATCTTTTTTTTGTACTGGATAATCCTTAACGCCCAATAGCCCAGTACGAGCTATTGTAGTTTATGACAATTGACAATGAAAATAATTTGCATGCAAAAAGGTTTTGGTTTAGCCTAGCAGTAAACATTATACAATAGCTGTGTGTCAAACTATTGTCTCCTTTTATTGTAGATTTGTAGGTTTAGCCTAGCAGTAAACATTATACAATAGCTGTGTGTCAAACTATTGTTTCTTAGGTATAGAAGAGTTAAAAACTTAAATTATTAACTATATGTAATAAATCCTGAGAAGTACTATTTATTGTAGATTTGTAGGTAAACACAATTTGTTGAATTAAATAAATGAGGGTGAAGGTAGAAGATGGATAAGAAAATCGTATATGTTCTTGCGGCAAGGGAATCCTCTCCATGGTATTTGATGCATTGCATGATTGCATCGTTGCAGGCTGCAGCACCTTGACATGCGTTGATTGCCTTGGTGGGGTCTGGGTTTCAGGCTGCAGATGTGTTAAAACATGAAGAGGAGTGGTGATATTGCCTCTCTTTTTCATAAATATGCATCAAAGAAGAAGATTTCTTCTCCATCTCCTTCCGTGGCTGTTCCAGAAGAGCAAATTGAAGAACAAGAAGGTGGATTGGATCAAGATAGAGTGATTGAAGAAAATGTGACTCCAACTCCAATGCCTCCAAGTCCACCTCCAATCGCTGAAAAAGAACCGGTTTATGATATCAGTCGGCTTCCACTTGATCCAGGGGAGAGGCAATCCATTGCAAATTATCCCGTCAATGATCAAGATGCAGTTCGACGATCATATATTATTAAAGGCCCATTCCAACCTTATGCACATGAATTTGAAAGTAGAAAATCGGAAATAGGGATAGGCAATTCAATCCTATATGGTTTTATAAATATCCTTGGATTGAATATAGTATCAAGAAGGAAGCTGCATTTTGCTTTGTGTGCTACTTGTTTGCAAAGGAGAAAACTAAGAAATCTGCATTTGTTGAAGGTGGTTGGAGAAATTGGAATAGAAATGATGCACTTGATTTACATGTGGGTGGTGTAACAAGTGCTCACAACGCAGCTCAAGAAAGATACAACTTATTTATGACTCCCCATGGAGCAATTGATGATAAAATTGTGAAGGTGGATAATGAGGAGCGACGTCTCTACAAGATCAGGTTGACTTATTCACTTAGATGTTTGAAATTTCTTTTGCAGCAAGGATTGGCATTCCGTGGGCATGATGAAAGTGAAGAGTCTAGCAACAGAGGGAACTTCATTGAACTTTTGAAGTGGCTTGCAGCAAATAATGAAGAGGTAGACAAGTTTGTTTTGAAGAATGCTCCAGGTAATTGCACATTGACTAGCCCAGACATACAAAAAGAAATTATTCAATGTTGTGCTATGGAGACTAGAGATCAAATCATTAAGGAAATTGGTGAAGATCACTATACAATTTTAGCTGATGAGTCTAGTGATGTCTCTCATAAAGAGCAACTAGCCATTTGCTTGCGTTATGTTGATAAATCAGGAAGGCCATGTGAGCGGTTTCTTGGAATTGTTCATGTAGATGATACTACTTCTTCATCACTTAAGGAAGCAATTCAATCTTTACTAGTTAGTCATGGTTTGACTATAACTCAAATCCGTGGTCAAGGCTACGATGGGGCTAGTAACATGAAAGGAGAGATTAAAGGGCTGAAAACCTTGATCATGAAAGAATCACCTTTTGCTTATTATGTACACTGTTTTGCACATCAACTCTAATTGGTTCTTGTTGCTGTTGCCAAAGGAAATAATGATTGTGTGTGGTTTTTTGATCAAGTATCACTCTTGCTAAATATTGTTGGTGTTTCTTGTAAGCGTCGTGGCATGCTTCGACATCACCAATATGACAATGTCATGAAAGCACTTGAGTGTGGTATACTAGAATCTGGAAGTGGGTTAAATCAAGAGATGGGGCTGCCTAGACCTGGTGAGACTCGGTGGGGCTCTCATTATAAAACTGTGGTCAACATGATTGCTATATATCCCACAATTCGTGATGTACTCATAGCTCTTGGAGAAGATACATCACAAAGGGGTGAATGGCCAAAAATACATACTATGGTTGGAGTGCTTGAGTCATTTGATTTTATTTTTAGTGCTCATTTGATGCTTGAGATTCTTGGACACACAAATGAATTGTCTGAGTGTTTGCAAAGAAGAGACCAAGATATTCTTAATGCAATGTCACTTGTCAGTTTGGCAAAGAGTAAAATGCAGCAAATGAGGTCTGAAGGGTGGGTTTCATTTCTTCAAAGGGTTACAATATTTTGCAACAAACATGGCATTCAAGTTCCTGCAATGCAACATAATTATGTGCCGTATGGTAGATCAGCACGTTTTGCTCAGAACCAAACAAATGATGATCACTTCAGAAGAGAAGTATATATTGGAGTCATTGATAAAATTAGTCAAGAGCTTGACAGTCGGTTTGATGAGGTAAATATGGAGTTGCTTACTTGTATGGCTGCTTTGAATCCAGCGGATTCCTTCGCTTCTTTTGATGCAAACAAGGTACATAGACTTGCTGAATTTTACCCTAATGATTTTTCAAGCTCTGACTTGCTAAGACTCGACTTGCAACTTGAAACCTTTATTGATGACATGAGAAAAGATGAAATGTTCAAAGGCCTAAACAATCTTGTTGACCTCTCAGTAAAACTTGTTGAAACAAAGAGGGATAAAGTTTATCATTGGGTCTATTTACTTATCAAATTGGTATTGCTTCTACCGGTGGCTACCGCAAGTGTTGAAAGAATATTTTCTGCAATGACCTTTATCAAGAATAAGTTGAGAAATAAGATGGGTGATAGCCTTCTGGATGATTGTCTAGTCACTTTTATTGAGCGGGATATCTTCTTACAATTGAGTGAAGAAGAGATCATCAACACTTTCATGGCTATTAGAAGGCGCAGGCCTGACAAGAAGAAGAAGTAGTGACGTACTGTTCTTCAACTACTATGGGTATGTAATATTTCAATTCTATGTTAAGAAAGTTATATTCGTCTATTTTATGAAGTTCGTATGTCCTTTTTACCTTACTTGCATTTTGTACTTCATATACTTGTATACCGACAAGTTAAATTTATAACGGTTAAATAAATTTTAGACAATGGACCACCATAGTTACAAATCCTAGCTACGCCACTGGCTGTGGGGAGTCATGTTGCGGGGATGCACCGGGCGCGGCAGCCTCACCCTCTCTTTCTCCCTTTCGTGAGGTAGGAGAAGGAGAGGCGGAGGAGGGTAGGGCCCCTCCAACAAAAGTTCCTTTTTAGTTTTTACACCGAAGAATATATTAGTTATCTTGCGACCCTGCTTTATTGAAAGCAAAATATAATATAGTTATGCTAGTGACTTCAGCTTACATTACAATGACGACCAGGAGATACAGACCAGATAAACGATAAAACGAACTACCAAATTAAACGACATAAATCAGATCTGATTCAACTCAACTAACTTCGGGTCGACTGACGTCGACCATCAAACCTAGTCACCCAGAACCACAAGGGCAATATCAGAGCAAAACACAACGACAGTACCTAGAAATAAGAACTACCAAAGTCTATTTATAGAGAAGGTAAACAGTAGGACAACCAGAAGTAAAAGCAAAACAATTTAACCTTCACCTGGCTGCTCATATGGACAAAACAATTTAAACGGTAGGACGTGTTCTATGTGTAAACTTCGATATGATATGGTCATGACAACAATTTATAATTAGCCTGCGCTCAACTGATTAGGTTATGCAAAGTTAATTTCCTCTGCAGGACACGCTTCTCATGTGCAAGCTATTCCTCATTAGGGAATCCGGATGCGTTAAGCATGTACATATATAGTGTCTGATCGCCGTACCATGCAACGAGCTGGTTTGCCCGAGTGGTTAAGGGGGAAGACTTAAGATCTTCTGCACATAAGTGCGCGTGGGTTCGAACCCCACAGCCAACACTCGGTGATGTCCTCTTTTTCTTCTTTTTTCCCCCCAATATTTTCCCTTTTTTAATCCACTCGGTGTACCTCATTTTTGTTTATTTCTTTCCCATATTTTTAATCTTTCTTTACCATTTTAATAAGGCTATGCCCAAGATTTAGTATTCATGCTACCATTCACATTCATTTTTTCACATGCTAATTGCTTTTTTTTAAAGAAAATTTTGCTTGGGGCTTACATAGTGACATTGACATAGGCAGATGTAACGCCCCCGTTTCCAGGGGCGCGTACGGACACGACATTCCGCAACTATTCATGCATGAACAGTTATGGAGTGTCGCGCAAGAGTATACCATTGCATGCTTACAACAAAAGTCCAGCATATAATTCACATATGGTTTAACAACCAGCTTTCAACAGCGGGGCGTGCAAGCCTAAAGTATATTTACATCACAAAAGCTCCAAGATCCGCTTGAGCGCGGCGAAGACCTAAAGCCACGGGTCCTCGTCGAAGAAGAGATCCTCCGGGACTTCCTCAACGGGGAGACCTTCACCTTCGTCTTGATCCTCTAAAGAGGGGATTTAACAAGCCGTGAGCTAACCAGCTCAGCAAGCCACAAAGAAACCCTATCTTACTATATGCACGGATCAACAAAGGAAGGGATTATACTTGGTTTATTAACTTTGAGTGGATGCAGTTTTATTTGCACACATTTTTGGAAATTCACCAGATGAAAACTACTCCTTAAGCATTAGGGGTTTTCATGAAGAGTTAAATAACCAACTAATCAAGTTAAAGCATTTACAAAACTACTTAAGTCTCGCAGCTGGAATCACTCAAGTGACACAGCTCCATTAACCGGGAGCACGGCGTATTCGAATACCATTTATTTGACTCTGCAGAGTTTGCTCAGCTTTACCCACACGATCTCTTAACTCCCGCGACAGAGTTAAGAAAGCCAGGTCGTTTCACTGCTCAATTCTTTATATAGGCTTTACCCGGTAGAATCCACTCGGGTCTGGCACATGAGAACTCCCGTCCGCTTCGAGTGAACTCTACCGTTGTTAGGTACCCGCAGCACGGCATACCTAACCTACTATCCAACATTCTGCCTTCTCAACGCCTGTAGAGTTTCAATCGAGTTGAGCAGCTACTAAACCAATGTTGACAAGTCAACTCCTGTGGTTGAGCGATCACTATGACATTTGCTCAGCGTAAGGGTCTAGTCCTTATATTTTCCCGGGGTCCGCAACCTCGCCAGGTCTGCGACCTCAACCTAGGGTAAGCGGTGGGCGCTGACCATCTCGCGGTTCCCCACAACACCCTTACCCTAACTCCAAACCTAGGGTAAGAGGTGGGTGAAGACCGTCTCACGGCTCCTTCCCCAACACCCTTACCCTAACCTGTGCACGCCGGCACTCTCCGCTCTAAGATACAGTGTCCCATACCACCCTACCTTAGAGTCGGGTTTTCCAAATTCTATCGGCCCGTAGCCACAACATTATTAGTGTAAGACTTTGTGTGATAATAATAACCTACAGTTATCTAGATTACCAGGTAATTATTTCTAGGGTTACAACGGCGAGGCTACAAGTTTAACATGGCATTTTGTCGGTGTTAAGTTTAACTACATAAACGAGTTATTCTAAACATTTTATTTTACTTTGAACTAGCATTCCACAACAACATAGTGCAAATAACATAATTAAACATCATGGGATACAATATGTTCAAAGGTTTTGCGACTTGCCGTTAATCTGGACGATCTCAGCTAGCTCGAACGTAGAAGCACCGGAATCCTGAGACTGCACTTGAACCTCTGGGATCTTCGAAAGTAGCGCAAACATATAAAACAAGTAAGTCCGGCTTGAAACTATTCAAGCGAGGAAAAATAAACTATTTAAAAAGGAGTAAAATGCATAAATCCTCAAATTAAAATTTTTAGAATTTATCTGGGATGAATTTGGGGAAGTGGAGGTCAAAAATGGGTTCAGGACATTATTTGGAGTAAAATGGTGAAATTTGAGAATTTTTGGGATTTTCTGTGATTTTCTAGGATTTATTTGGATTTTTCTGATTTCTGGAAATCAATAAATCATTGGAAATTCGGGATGAACAGTAGAGGCCGGCCCGGGGTTACAGTGCGGCCCGGCACTGTGCGGCCTGCGCGGCCGACAGCCAGTGCGGCCCACGGCGGTGCGCCTCGGCGGCCCACAGGCGCGCGCGGGCTCGGGCGACGGAGCAAGCCGAGGGAACGCGGCCCACTCCCGCGTGCCTACGCTGTCCAGATGGGCGACACACGGCTTGGGTGGACGGGCCGGATGGGGCGGGGTGAACGGACGGGATGTGAGGTGGGAAGATCGGACGACAGCGAAACGAGGAGGGCGGCGAAGCGGTACGGCTCGATTAGACGGATGCGAGGTGGTGCTTTTAAGAGGATCGAACGGTGGCGGGGATGGCTGGATCGGGCGGCTGCGGTTATACGGCAACGAGGAGATGGACGGAGGAGGAGGGGTCACGTCGCGGGGGAGGGATCTTCTTCCTCCTCCAGCCGCTACAGTGCCCCTGAGGCAGGGCTACGGCGGCGACGGCGGTCTGGGCGCACGAAGGGTCGTCGGCGGCGACCGAGGGCACCGGCGGGTGCGGCTTGACAAGGGGGTTCCATTTTTGGGGCTTGGGAGGTGCGGGCAACTGTGGTGGCCGGAGGCAGAAGGGGGTGGTTGCGGGTTCACGGCGGTGCTGGGGTTCTCCGGTGGCGATCCATCCAAATGGGGTGCAATTTCACGGACAGGGGAACTTAGAGCTCACAATGGCAGTGGAGGATTCGGCCGGGGAGCTTCGAGGAGAGCTGGCCACGGGAGGGGTGGTTTGGCCGGCGGGGAGCTTCGGTGCCGTGGTTGCCAGCACAGGGGGGAGCGGCGACGACGATTGGGGCGACAAGGGCTCAATCAGCGACTCTGGGAGGTTCTGGGGAGTGATAGGAGGCCAATGCGGGTGGTGGGGTGGCTTAGAGTGTAAAGGAGCGCGAGGGAGCCGGGTAGGGGCTTTTATACCCAAACGGAGGGAGAGGGAGCTGTGGAGGAGAAGGCATGGGCAGTTACGCTGGGGTCAACGGGAGTGACGGGGAGCAGGTGAGGCATCTCCTCCGCGTAATGAGGCAGTGACCGGACGCTGGGCAACCGTAATGGCGACCGGACGGGAGAGGGAGCAGGTGGGTTGCGCATGGGCGAGGCGCGTCCGCGCGCGGGAGAGGAAGGAGGCGGCCACTGGCAGGTGGTCAGGGAGGGAAGGTGGCGACGCGTGGCACGGGAGCGCCAGTGGTTTCGGACCGGTGCTATCGGAACGGCTCGGGCGCGTGGAGAAACCGGGGGTGCGAGGCGGTGCAAGAGCGGCGCGCAACACGCACGCGTGCGCGAGGGAGGAGGCGAGGAGGGAGCGGGGCGCCAGCGGGAAAAGAGGAGGGGAGGCGCCGAAGGAGAAGGAAAGCGGGAAGAGGGAGGGCGCCAGCGGCAGAGGGAGGCGGCTGCGCCCAGAAAGGAAAGCGGCTCCCGGGCGAACTTTCCAAAAAGGGAAAGTTCACAAAAACACTCAAAAACCCAGCAAAATAAAGGAAATTTTTGGTTTGAATTTTTTGGGACTTTTCAGCAGACAACATAAACAAATTCCCAAAGGCACGCGTTTGCAGGCGCACACACCACCACACACAGCTAGAATGAATAAAGTGCGTGGCACAACAAACACATTAAATTGTTGTGCTTTGGAAGGGAAAGCTCTCGTAAAGCAAATGCTGCAAATCCATATGGCCAAATGCCCCATCTAAAAAGGAACAAACATGCGATAATCCTATTTCTTGCCTGAAAATCTGATCACCAGTTCAGACCATGCCCCTTTATACATCCCTTCCTGTTCCTTGCACGTCTTGCAACTCCGTTCCATTTCATTCAGGACCGTTTCTTCTTTCACGCGGAGAAAATTTACAAGCAAAAGAAACAACACACTTGGACAAGAAAAAGGTAAGCAAAAGGCACGCATGCGTCTGCTTGCAGCAGCACACGACATGACATTCTTGCAAAGAAGTTCTCTCGCTGACTTGATCATTGAATAATTACATGCAAACTCCAAGCTCGAAAGAATCAAACAACATGTCGATCCGTACGTGTGAATTTGGCAAACGAATCAGGTGCACACGACAACACTTGCTCTCAGCTCATGTCCAAACGCAACGGCAACATATAGTTGTTGGGTTGATCTCGGCTAACAAAGTCCGAGATTTCAGGGAGGCACGCCTCCAACCCGCGCCTTGATCGGAGGCGGTTACCAACAAGACATGGTTTCGGTCCCGGTCACCGTGCGCCACATAAAAACGTGGGTTTCGGCAGGCTTTGGTTGACGGTGTTATTCAAGGCCCCAAAAACCCTAATGAGACCGATCTATTACGGGCGCTCAGGTGAACGAAGGCCGACGCCCTACTCCGTCCCCGGCGACCACCGCAACTCCGGCGACCACTTCCACACCGTCGGCCACCCTCCTCTGTTGCATCACCGAGCACCAACCACAACCTCTCATGGCATCTCCGACTCCGGGTATGTAACTTACGCTTCCGCACTAATGTTAATGCTAGGTGTTCATGCTTTGATCTAGGATTAAGCCTAATGATTCATGATTAATGTTAGATTAGAACTAACATTTGGTATCAGAGCCAGGTTAGATCTATCATGAACCCTATTAGCCTTAACCGAACTTGGATTTGGGATTGAAGCTCGGATTTAGATTTTTGATTGGGCCTCGGTTAGCATTTAGAAGGAGGGGAATCAAGATTTTATGCAAAAACCTTAATGAAAAATCCCCAAAATCAGCCCCTCCCGAACCCTAAAACCCAAATCAACCTGAGTGAATTTTTTTTAGATCGGCGGTGGAATACTAACGGCTTTTAGAATCTCTGGCGAACCTCTGATAATGGGCGCCGCCGTGGCACCACTCGACGGCCGCGCGCGCAACCTCGGTCGCACGCGCGCGCCGGCGAGGAGGGCTGCGGGGGCCACCGCTTCATGCCGCCGCCGACGCCTCATGTTGGTGCCGCCGCGTGCTGCCGATGCCGCGCTGCCGCCGCCGCTCCGCACGGGCGCGCCGCCGCCGTTCCGCGCGATCGCGCGCGCCGTCGCCGCGCCATGATTTTCGGGAGTACACGGTTGAAATGATTTAGGGTTAGGGTTTTTCAGTTTTTTATCTCGGGTGCGGCCCGTTATCAGCTATCCGATCAAGATCATGCGGCCAATTCTCATTAGGCCGGTAAGTTTTTGGGCCGGCTGCGCGCGTGAGCCGTCCGATGAGATCCGACGGCGGGCGCGTGTTGCGGGCGAGCGCGCTGATATATGGGCCTAGCCAGTTTTTAGGCCACGCGCGCGTAGGCGTTTTTATGGGCCCTGCGTGCGCCTTTTTGGGGCTGCGCCAGGGGCATTTTTTTGGGCCGGCGCGCGCGAAGTTTTGGGCCCCGCTGCGGTGTTTTTTGGCCCGTATGCGGGAATTTATAAGCCACAAGCGATTTTTGTTGGACCGCCTGCGCGCGTGGATTTTGGGCAGCCGCGCGCGCGTGAATGGTGGGCCGCGCCAGGGCTTTTTCTGGCCGTTTGGGTTTTTCACCCGTGCGCAATTTTTGTTGGCCAAGTTTTTTTAGGCCGTGCGCTTTTCTGGTGGACCGAGAGCATGGTTTTGGGCATGTCTCCTTCAGGGCCGGCTGCAGTGATATTTTTTTCTTTTGTTTTTTCCAGTGCATTTTCCTTATGTTTTAAGTCTATTTTGTGCACTGGTTTTAATTATTTTCAGTGGCCCAAATTATGATGTATCATTACCGTTTAATTATGTATAATCTCTAATTAAAATTGAACCAACGGGATATTTTAATTTTGAGATTTTATGATTAATTTTGGCATTATGTATATATATGGTTATATTCTGACCAACGTTGTTTATAATCATATGTCGCCATTATGTTTTTGTCTCTAATTAAAATTGAACCAACGAGATATTTTAATTGGAGATTTTTATGTTTTTGGCATTATGTATGATATGATTACATTCTGACCAACGTTGTTTGTAATCATGTGTCGCCATATAAAATTATTAGGTTCTTTTTCATTTTCTGCCCAACGGTGATATGAATTAGAACTGTAGTTTGCATGTTATTAATCAAACCAACGTAGGGTTAATTACATGCAATATATATTTATGATATTTCTATTGGGTGCCCTGTATTATGAAATTCAGTACTTAATGCTTCTAACGTTGCCGCCACAATTGATAACGTTGAGCAGCTCACGGGGAGCAATTTTCCCACGTGAAAAGAACGAATTCATGTTGTCTTTGTGTTTTGGACCTTGACTATGCCTTAAGGGTAGCCGTTCCCATTCCTCCCACCGAAAGTGAGGAGAATTATAATGAGAAAAAGAAAATTTATGAGGTTAATGCTGAAAAATGGGAGCAGTCTAACCGCTTGTCACTAATGATTATGAAGACCTCTATTTCAGTCGGGATTAGGGGAGCAATCCTCGATTTCGAAAATGCTAAGGAGTACTTGGCTTCTATCGAGGAGAAATTTAAAGACTCCACTAAAGTTTATGCCAGTACTTTAATTCAGAGGCTCTTAACAACTAAATATGATGGGTCCGAGAGCATTAGAGAGCATATCATGATGATGACAGATATGGCAGAAAAGCTCAAGGGCATGGACATGGACATATCTGATGGTTTTCTTGTCCATTTTATTATGACCTCTCTTCCTTCTAAGTACACAGCTTTTAAGATTAATTACAACACTTAGAAAGAAAAATGGAGCATGAGCGATTTGATCGCCATGTGTGTCCAGGAGGAAGAGAGAATAAGGACAGAAAAAGAAAGATTATGCTCCTCAAATTGGTGGCTCAAACAAAAGGAAGTTCCAAGGGGACTTCAAATCAAAGAAGAAGCTGCAATTCTCCCCAAATTCAGACAAGTCGGGGCCTAAAGTGCACAATGCACCTAAGCCTCATGTTGCTCCCGCCGGAGCATCTAAAGGGGGAATGTCTTTTCTGCAAGCAGCCAGGGCACTTCCAGAAAGATTATGTGTGATGTTAAGTGTAAATAATAATAATAATGATGATGAGACTTCTTCGAAACTGTGGCACTGTCGTTTATGCCACATTTCGAGGGGGGAGAATGGAGCGTCTCATTTAAAGAAGAAATTCTCCACCCATTAGATTTCTCTGACTCAGGCCACTGCATTGATTGCATTAAAGGAAAATATGTTAAGCAAATAAAGAAGGGAGCTACTCGCAACACAGGACTATTAGAATGAATCCATACTGATATTTGTGGTCCTTTCCCTGTGACATCAGTGGATGGTTTTGATACATTCATCACATTCACTGATGATTTCTCCCGTTATGGTTATATCTTTCCCATTAAAGACCGATCTGAATCACTTGATAAATTTAAGATATTTAAGGCTGAAGTTGAAAATCAGCACAACCTAAGAATTAAAGTAGTAAGATCGGATTGTGGGGGAGAATATTATGGAAGACATGCCTCTTATGAGCAAATTCCTGACCCTTTTTTGCTAAATTCCTTCAGGAAAATGGCATCGTTGCTCGGTATTCTATGCCGGCCGAATCTCAGCAGAATGGTGTAGCTGAAAGACGCACCGTACACTTATGGATATGGATAACTAAGTTTGTAGAAACAAGACACGCTGTGTTCTTAGAAAATAACGAGGACCTGGAGCCCAGGAAAATAGATCTTGAGGAGAAGCGGGTTTATGTTCCATCACCGCTCATCGCAGAGACCTTTATTCCTGTGCCTCAGGAGGTTGCACCTCCAGTAGAGAATACTGTTGTTGCACCACTGTTGAGGTCTCTGAAATTCCTGATGATATACCTTATGAAGAGCCTCAGTAGTCTCTTGAAATAACTAATGAACCTATTAGAAGATCACAGCGGGAGAGAAGATCTGCCATCCCAAACGATTATGTTGTCTATATGAATGAGGATATTAATGATATCGGGAAGGTAGATGATCTCATCTCTTATAAGGAAGCCATGATGAGTGAACATTCTTCTAAATGGCTTGAAGCTATGAAGGATGAACTAAAGTCTATGAGCACTAATGATGTATGAGACTTAGTAGAAAGTCCTGACGGAGTCAAAACAGTAGGCTGTAAATGGGTCTACAAAACTAAGCGTGACTCTAAGGGAAATGTCGAAAGGTTCAAAGCAAGGCTCGTAGCAAAAGGCTTCTCAAAGAGAGGGGATTGACTATAATGACACATTTTCTCCTGTCTCAACTAAAGATTCATTCAGAATTGTTATGGCACTTGTAGCTCATTATGATTTAGAGCTGCATCAGATGGATGTTATGATGGAATTTCTTAATGGCGACTTGCAAGAGAATGTTTACATGGCTCAACCGAAAGGTTTTGTCGTGGAAGGCAAGGAGCATATGGGATGTCGACTTAAGAAATCAATTTATGGCTTAAATTACGCATCGAGGCAGTGGTACCTCAAATTCGATAAGATAATGAGTTTTGGATTTAAGGAAAATGAAGTTGATAACTGCATATATGTTAAGTTCAAGGGGAGTAAATTCTCCATCTTATGTACTTTATGTGGATGATATCTTATTGGTCAGCAGCGATAAGGATATGCTGTTTGAGACCAAGAGATTTCTTTCATCTATTTTTGATATGAAGGATCTCGGTGATGCCTCTTATGTTCTTAGCATTGAAATTCACCGAGATAGGTCCAAAGGAACATTAAGTTTATCTCAGAAGGCATACATTGACAGAGTACTGAAGAAATACAATATGCATAAGTGCTCTGGCTCGCCTGCTCCTATTGTTAAGGGCAATAAGTTTTGGGACATTTCAATGTCCGAGGAACCAATATGAAACTGATCAGATGAAGTCGGTTCCTTATGCTTCAGCTGTCGGAAGCATTATGAATGCTCAAGTATGTACATGCCCTGATTTAGTTTTTGTAACCGGGATGCTTGGTAGATATTAGTCAAATCTAGGACCGGACCACTGGAAAGCCGTTAAGAAAGCTTTGCGCTATATGCAAGCTACTAAGCATTTCATGCTCACATATAAGTTTTCTGATAACCTTGAAGTTATTGGTTATTCAGATTCAGATTTTGCGGGATGTGTTGATACTAAGGAATCCACGTCAGGTTATATCTTCACACTCGCAGGAGGAGCTTTCTCGTGGAAAAGCTCTAAACAAATCCTTACGGCATCTTCAACAATGCAAGCTGAGTTTATGGCATGTTATGAGGCTACCGGGCAGGCTGTATGGCTTAAGAACTTTATCCCGGGACTTAGAGTGGTAGACAGCATCTCTAAACCACTCACCTTATACTGCGATAACGAACCCGCAGTCTTTTATGCAAATAACAACAAGTCAAGTGGTGCTGCCAAACACATTGACATAAAGTATCATGTTGTGAAAGATAAAGTCCAGGATCAAACAATTAAGGTTGAGCATTTTGGAACTAAATTTATGCTTGCGGATCCGCTCACAAAAGGCTTACCACCCAATATTTTTCGTAATCATGTTGCCGGCATGGGTTTATTGGAAAGCCTCTGATTCTGGATAAAAGGACCTTAAAGCAAACCAACTCCCATTAAGTATAATGAATATCCATTTTGAGATAAAATAGTATACTATAGGTACTGGGGTTGTACGGCACTTAATTGGCCATGCAACACATTGCCTTGGTATGCTGTCTTATTGAGAGTGGGTTTATGATGTTAGCCTTACGATCAAAGGGGAGAATGTTGGGTTGATCTCGGCTAACAAAGTCCGAGATTTCAGGGAGGCACGCCTCCAACCCGCGCCTTGATCGGAGGCGGTTACCAACAAGACATGGTTTCGGTCCCGGTCACCGTGCGCCACATAAAAACGTGGGTTTCGGCAGGCTTTGGTTGACGGTGTTATTCAAGGCCCCAAAAACCCTAATGAGACCGATCTATTACGGGCGCTCAGGTGAACGAAGGCCGACGCCCTACTCCGTCCCCGGCGACCACCGCAACTCCGGCGACCACTTCCACACCGTCGGCCACCCTCCTCTGTTGCATCACCGAGCACCAACCACAACCTCTCATGGCATCTCCAACTTCGGGTATGTAACTTACGCTTCCGCACTAATGTTAATGCTAGGTGTTCATGCTTTGATCTAGGATTAAGCCTAATGATTCATGATTAATGTTAGATTAGAACTAACAATAGTACGTGCTTAGTACTTACACGTGGAGCTCAGCAATTGGCCGCCCTTGCCCGGCTATGACCTCTAGCGCCGTGTCCACGAGCGTGCAGAGGCTGACGGCGTGCCGGCTCAGCCCAGCGCTGCCGAAGGACACGTGGAAGCACTCCAGCTTCGACGTCGTCTCCGCCATGCGTGGTAGCTCCCGCCCCATCTCCGCCGCTGCTATCAGCTGGGCGATTGGCCTCGTTGGGGACGACGACCACAAGGAGAGCATTCTCATCATCCTGATGACGAGCTCCACCGTGAACCGTCGAATCAATGGTACCATGATCAAAGGGCAGTTGTATTTAGCCAGCACATTGACTAGTCGGTTGACCAGCTCCTCCTCGCCGACACCAGCATGGAGGAGGTGGTGGACTAGCTCATGTGGGCCCATAAATCTTACTATCCGTGCCGCTGGAGCCCTAGCTCCAGCGGCACTTTCAGTAGTTTGACTTTTTCACCATGATGTTGAGCAGCACCTTACCGACGCCGGACATGATGGCGTGGGGCTGAGGAAACCACTCGATGTCAGCATATGTGCAAAGGTTGGTGAGGATCCTGGTTGCGCCGACGCCAACGGCATCGTCACTTAGTGCCTCGACGAGGTGGTCCACGAGAGCAGGGGCGCCAATGCTGCCGGCCTTGAGTATCCTCTCACAGTTGCGGTGGCTCTCGAGGGCCAGCATGGCGAGCGCCTCGCCGGCCTCGATGTGTGCGGCGTCGCCCCCGTCGGTGATGCCAGGCTGGAGGAACATTGCGAGTGTGACCACGCCGCTGATCTTCTCGCGCGCTTCCACGTCCATGGCAAGGCGGGTCAACACCTCGACGCCGAGGCGCCGAGCCGCTGCAGCTCGAGGTGGCTGCCGGCGTGCTGGAGCACGGCGCGGATGTTGCTGACTGTGAACACGATCTCCGCGACCTCCCGCCAGAGCAGCCTCCCCGTACTCCCCATCGTGTCGGCGAGCATCTTGATCACTGCAGCGAGGGGGTGATGACCATGGCTCTGCTGGCCGCAGACGAAAACGACGACGGTGCGCTGGCGCCGATGGCGGACAGGCGAAGAAGTCGATGATCTTGTCGAGGAGGCTGCGGGCGTTGCCGATCTTGCTGCAGTTGTCGTGGTCGTGCGCGAGCTTCTTGATGATGAGGAGGCCGAGGAGGTTGCACTCCTCGTCGGCGACACAGAGCAGCGATGACACCGACTCGATGGCGCCGGGGACGCTGGCGACACGGAGTGCGTTCTGCTTTTTGCTGGCGAGCTTGGACATGACTAGCGCGGCGGACGCCCGCGTGCCGGCCTCGGCAGCAACGCCCTTCCAGCTGAGCATCTCCACCAGCCGCTCCATGACGGCAGCTGACGTGCAACCCGCCACAGCACGGCGTCCTTGAGCCGTGGGCTTTCCGCGATGTTGATGAGGATGCCAGCGCCGATGAGCTGCTCGCCGTATGAGCCCCCGACGACGAGTTCCTCGACGAAGGAGATGATGAGGTCCACGCGGAGGCCGTCGAATATTCTTCCGTCGACGCACCGCGAGTAGGCGTCGTAGAAGAAGTGGCGGATGGCGACGAGCCCCGGCGAGACGGCTAGGTGGCACTCGCCGGCGACGCGCTCGAGCAAGCTCCTGTGGCTCACCTCCCACTCCACATCGCCTTCTCCATCAAAAACAACAGCGCCTCAAAGAGCGCGAGCCCGTAGAAGATGTCCAACACCGACCGCCGGTTGGTCCGCGCGTCCTCCGCGTCGCTGAAGTCCTGCCTGACGAGCCGAACCGCTGAGAGCGTGACGCACTGTTGGCCCAGGAACGGAATTAAACGTACACACTTGGTGTTCGATAACATGCACGAACACGTTTTGATCAACTCAAGATATAAAGGAGTTTGCGCTGTGTCAATCTGCTCAGTTTCTCCATTATTTTCTCCTTCTATTCATACTCTCATATTACAAGAATACAGTCTAACAAATTTGCCCGGGTCTTCCGACCACGATCCCATGAACTCACACTACCCGAACAACTCGTCCACTAACCACCATACTCGGTTTAGTTGACACGACTAGTTACATGCAGACTAACTACTACCTGGTCCAGTTTATGACCACACACACCTTCGAGTGCCACTTCGAGTCCTTTGACAAGTTCTGCTTCGTGTCCTTCAACCACGCCTGTTTGACCACAGTTGCTCGACCACGCCACTAACCACGGCTGCTCGATGCCTTCGACCGTGGTGCCTTCTACCCTTCACCGACTACAACTTGTCAACTACATCTTCGACCATGGCTTCATTGATCACTTCATCAACCACAGCTTATCGACTAGCATCTCCGATAGTATCGCTCATACAGATAGTACTACCGGTCTTAGAGCACGACCGAGATACTGTAGCTTACGTGTACCGACTATCGACCACTATGCAGCTACGACCACTGTAGCTAGACCACTATAGCTACGACTACTGCACAGTTCGATTTACGATTGTGACTGCTACGACCAGTCTCCGACTACTCTCCAACTCTGGGTCTTTGACTTATACTTGACATATGACTATAGAGTACTCGAACACATCAATCACTTGACACAACTACACAATACTCGAACACATCGTGTACTCAATACACAACTTCTTAGTACTCAACATACGAGTACTCGATAATGACAACACAATACTCGAACACATGAGTACTCGACACCAACTACTATAATACCACAACAAGATTAGTTCCAACATTCACCCCCTAATCTTGTTGTCTTTATTTTTTTGAGTACCGTCTCTGTCGAGCTTTAGAGCAGCGTCGATTTGTCATCGGCATCAACCATGACGAGACGTGCCTTGGCTTGCGGCACTCATTTGCAAAGTGTCCACGTATGCCACAATTGTAACACTTCACCTTCTTCTTGTTGGACCTTCATTCACTGGTTTGCGAGTCGTTGTCGTCATCCTAGTCGTCTCTATGACCACCTCCATCCTTGATGCGACCTCTGCCACGATCATGGTTCTTCCTCACATCGCCACCTGGCCCTTCATTCATCTTTTTATTGAGGGTCTCTCACTACGTGTGTGTGAGCAACAATTGCTTACTCTACTTCGCATCGCCAAGACTAACTCAGACGCACTCGTTGTAAGCTTTGTATCGTCCGATGAGATCTTCGACGTTGAGGGTTTTCATGTCCATGCACTGCTCGATGGAGATCACGAGCTACATGTAGCATGCCAGGGAAGCCCGAAGAAACCTACAAGCAACGACAATCTCATCTACCATGGTGTCGCCCACGCTTGGATGCCGGTGATAACTAATGTCACCCAATCGACGAAGTCTTCAATGGACTCCCTTTCTTCCATCTTCATGCCCTTGAAGTCTCTCTTGAGTGTCTATAGCTTGGCTTCATGCACATGCTCGTGCCCCATGTGCACCGTCTTGATTACCTCCCATGCTGACTTGGCCATGTCCTTCCCAGCGAGGAAGTCATGACATCCTTCGGCACTAATTGATAGATGGCATATAGAGCCATCCGATCCTTCTGGTACTTGGCGGCACCAGGTTCGATTGCTTCCTACATGTTCTAAGCCTAAAGCGCCACCCGCATCTTCATCACCTAGACGGTGTAGTTCGTGCAGGTGAGTTGCGGGTATGACAACGTCACCTTGTTCTCCCTCTTCACGGTCACCTGCGAACTGGAGGTGGACAAATCATCTCGATGCAGGCCGCAGACCCCTGATGGAGACATACTCCTTCCTTCTCTTGGCATCTCCTCGACTCACGGGGAATCACCGAGTCTTCTTCTCTGACACACAGGAATCTTCAAGCTCTAATACCAATTGTTGGCCTAGGGATAGAACAGAACGCACACACTTGGTGGTCGAAAACACACACGAACACCTTTTGATCAACTCAAGACACACATGAGTTTGTGCTGTGTCAATCCGCTCAGCTTTTCCATTTTCTCCTTCTATATATAGTTTCATATTACAAGAATACAATCTAACAAAACTGCCCGGGTCTTCCAGCCACGATCCCACAACTCGCACTACCCGAACAACTTGCTCCACTAACCACCCTACTCTGTTTAGTGGACACGACTAGTTACATGCAGACTAACTTCTACCTGGTCCGATCTACGACCACACATAGACCTTTTTCGAGTGCCACTTTGAGTCCTTTGACAAGTCTTGCTTTGTGTCCTTCGACCACGCATGTTTGACCACAGTTGCTCGACTACGCCACTGACCATGGCTGCTCAATGCCTTTGACCACGGTGCCTTCTACCGCTTTACCAACCATGGCTTATCAATTGCATCTTTGACCATAGCTTCATTGACCGCTTCACCAACCACAGCTTGTTGACCAGCATCTCCGGTAGTACTGCTCACACAGACGATACTATCGGTCTTCGAGCATGACCGAGATACTATAGCTTACGAGTATTGACCATCGACCACTATGCAGCCACGACCACTGTAGCTACGACTATTGTAGCTACGACCACTATAGCTATGACCACTGTAGCTACGACTACTATAGCTATGACGATTGCTATAGTACTCGGAGGACCTCGACTGCTACAGTGCTTCACCTGCTCGGATGAACAATGTTATGCTATAGTACTCATAGAACAATACTCGGATGAAGAGTGCTTGGAGGAGTCTTCGACTGCTAGAGTACTTCGACCATGTTACAACCACGGAGTACTCGATACTGAGTACTCGTACTTGGGTTACGACCACGGTAGTACTCAATCAGACGCACTGATTGAGTACTCCGACCACTCAATTCAAACGAGAATATTTTGGAGAAAGAACACACAAGCACAACATAGGAGCTTTTGCGATGTTACGTCTTTTCTAGTTTTCTTCCCTTTATATACTATTGAATACAAAGAACAGTTAGAAGACTTTGATGGTGCGTTACCACCAATAAATACCTAACGTTATGACCAGTCTAATGCAGAGTTCTAAATGTAGAGAAACAGTTAGTAAACAGACTCAATGCAAAAATTAACTCCTACTTCTAACTGACTCATTTATGATTGAAAGTAAATATGCAGTGAAATTACTTAACAAACACCCCATAATTTTGCTGCACTTCTAATATTCCAATCTTACTGTGCATCTCTTGGAACTTAACTCGCCCAAGAGGATTTGTCAAGATATCTGCAAGTTGGACATCCAAACCAATGTACTCGACCCCAATCATTCCTTCTTCAACACATTGTCTAATGAAGTGATATCAAGTCTCGATGTATTTACTATGATCATGGAACACTGGATTCTTGCAAAGTGAGATAGCAGACTTATTATCCACATTGAGTGTTACCTTTCCATGCTCTGTCTCGGTTAGTTCAGCAAGCAAACGCTTGAGCTAGACTCCCTGGCACGTAGCAGACATGGCAGCAACATACTCTGCTTCACACAAGGACAATGCCATGACTTTTTGTTTCGTCCACTGCCAGCTGATTAGACTCTCTCTAAAGAAGAACATCACTCTGGTGGTGCTCTTGCGATCGTCGACATCACCCACCATGTCAGAGTCGTTGTATCCGATCAGCTTTGCTTCTCCTTCCTTCCGGCATAGAAACATCCATAGTTTCTTATTCCAGCAATGATTCAAATGGGGTATTATAGGAAGATCCCTTTGAATCAAGTGAGCCTCGATCTGTGCTGAGTTGGTAAATATCTTTAGATTATCGCAATCAATACATGGACAATATATATATTCAATCCCTTTCTTCAACATATCCTGCTCGGCGACTCTTCTACAAGTAGACACACCATTAATATACTCTTCACTCACACGGTTCTCAACGTATATCTAGTTTCAGTCCATCTACACTATGCATGTAACAAATTAGAGTCAAATTGGATTATTAATGCTACTATAGCTATTTAACCAGCCTAGCTGCTTACATACATAATTGTCATTCACCTAATAATAAATTGTCTATATCTAAATTAAGTAGCTAGCCACATATTCATGAAGTAATATGCATGTGTGTGTATCAAGTAAGAATATATTGAAGTAAACTAGGAGTACTAGCCTATTCTTAAATTGGAGCAAACTACCATATCTCTCTAAACCTAGCTATCATCTCTCTCTGTTATAAAGCGTATAAGTTATTAGAAACAAATACTAACCTCTGATCACCGAGAACAAATTGATCTATAAGTTAGATCTACAAGCGTATGTTTTCACCAAACTCTCCAAAGCCAGACGCCTCCTTCAATGTAGCGCAATGAAGACAGATCTATCGAGACCACATACGCTGGCTATTTAATAACGTAGCGTATCTCAGACGGATCTAACCACAAACCCTCTGTGAGATGAAATTATCACAAACGGTTTGTATCAATAACCGTTAGTGTAATATCTGCCATTATCATAGACGGTTTGTATCAATAACCGTATGTGAATTTGTAGACAGTTATTGATACAAACCGTCTGTGATGTTTTACATTATCACAGACGATTCATATTAATACCGTCTGTGAAAATATTACAGACGGTTATTCGTATGAACCGTCTGTCATAGTTGGGTATTACATACGGTACATGGTCATGCTTGTAAAACCATAAATTATAGTACAGACAGTTCTCTATGAACCGTCTGTGATATAATCGTCTGGTATAGTCTTTTTTTTTTGGTAGCAGTGGCTACTGCATTTACGAACAGTCCGTATATATCCGTAGAGCGCGACAATCAATTTGTGCACACGTACGAAGCGTAGGTACGTGCAAGTATAATTCCCCAAAACGCAGCTGAAAAGAAACTTGTATTTGTTTGGTCCAAATGGAGATATGCGCCGACTAACCAACCTAGTCTTTGCCAAACATTCTTATTCTTTTGAGTCCCTTGCTTGCGGTCGGGCTTACTAGCTAATTAAGATGGATGTCTGATCTTAGAAGCGACCGATTAGCTAGCTAAGCATTGGTGCACGTTAAGATATAAAATTATAATATTAAAAAAGTATTTTTATGATAGATTTAATAATATAATTTACGAATAGCCAACTGAGATAGTTTTATATATATTAACGGTTAAACTCTACAATATTTGACGGCATGGATTTTAGGACAAGTAATAACGAAGAGACTGGGCCGGCAAAATCTCCATTGCTTCAGTCAACAAGCAATGTCCTTTCTGTAGAACATGCTCCAACTCTCTAGGCTAGCTAGCGACACTTAGGGCCTGTTTGGCAGAGCTCCACCACTGAAAAAATGAATCTGGAGCAGCAAATCCACCAAAAACAGCTCCACCGTGAATCTGGGATCCCACCATAGAGCTAGACAAAACTGTTTGGCTTGCACAGCAGCTCCAGATCCACGAAAATGAGTTTTTGGTGGGAATGGCCTGTTTTGCCCATGGGTTTTATGGTGGTATGGGATGGGGTGTGTAACCAGTGGCAAAAGGTGGGTAATTACCACCCAACTCCACGAGTAGGTACGAAACAAGGTTTCGTGGAGCACCCCTTGAGGTGCTCCATGGATTTCATGAATCTGGAGCTAGATTCAGTATTTTGGTGGATCCAGATTTCGTGGAGCTGGAGCGTTTGGGTAAAAATTCGTGGAGTGGAACTGTTTTTGGTGGATCTGGAGTTGGTGGAGCTCTGCCAAACAGGCCCTTATGCTCCAACATGCTCCCGTAACGCCTCCATTTCTGGGGACGGTACAGAACATCGTAACCGTACAAGATGAACAGTTATGATGCTCTGTTACATGAGCGATCATCACAACAATACAAACTTACATCAAAAGATCCAACTTTATTACAATATAGTGTTATAATTGTTTTGCACAACGGGCGCACAAGCCCAATACCACATTACAAAAAATCGAACGGCCTGAGCGTAAGCTAGGACCTAAGACCAATCATCCTCAGAATAGATTGGTTCTTCGGGAGCTTCCTCTTTCGCAAGCTCTTATTGCCAATCTTGACTTTCTGTTAATTGTGTTTAGCAAGTAATGAGTACAACCGTACTCAACAAGTTACAGGGGTAAACCCTAATTTACTATTTGCAATGATATTCAATGGATGGGAATATATTGGGTTTATTACATTTAGTGGATGCAGTTTTATTTGCAAACAAAGAAAACTTAAAACATTTGCTCCTTAAGATCGGGGGGTTTTGTTAACAGATAAAGTTCATCATTAACCAGATTAAAACCAACACAAATCCTACTTATGCCTCATTATTGGTATCACCCAATTAACACAGCTTCATTAACCGGAAGCACGGCGTATTCGAATACCATTTATTTTACTCTGCAGAGTTGCTCAACTTTACCCACACGATCCCTTAACTCCAGCGACAAAGTTAAGAAAGCCAGGTCGTTTCACTGCTTAATTCTTTATATAGGCTCTACCCAGTAGCATCACTCAGTCACGGCCAAATATAAACAAAAACTTCTCCCTGCCGTTTTAAGTGTCTACTACCGTTGTTAGGTACCCGCAGCATACCTAACTCCCCGGCATCCTGTCATCTCATCCTGTAGAGTTTCAATCAAATTGAGTAGCTACTAAATCAGTGTTGACAAGTCAACTCCTGTGGTTTGAACAGTCACTATGTCTGTTACTTGGCACACGATTCTTGTCCTTATATTTTTCACCTAAGGCACTCAACCACAAACTTTCACTGTGCTCAACAGCACTCACCACCACCAAACCAACCAGCCTCCATCCCCGGGTAAAGCGGTGGGCGAAGGCCGTCTCACGGTCTCCCACAACGCCTTTACCCTAAACTGTGCACATCGGCACTACTCTCCCTAGAGTACGGTGTCCCATACCACCCTACTCTAGGTCCGAGTTTTTCAAACCTATCGGCCTACGGCCAAAGTCACTTAGTAGTGTAAAATGTTGTATGAGATAACTTCATATACAATTGTACAATAATTAAATTCTTACTAAGGTTGTCAAGGTGAATATGGCCATCAATTAAGGCAGGGCATTTTTCAGTGGTAGGATTTAACTAAATAGCATGTCATTCTAAACATTTATTTTAAACAATTATCATTTCACAAATAGCATTGATGGAAATACTGTATTTAAATATCATGGGATTCAAAATGATCAAAAACATATAACTTGCCTTGCTGATCAGGGATTTTCGCTAAGTCGTAAATCTGAGTGACTATCTCGAACTCTGGAGCTGCAGCTTCTGCGATCCCGGAAGCTAGCGCAAACACATAAAATAACAATATAAGTCCAGACTTGATTCTAATCAAGCTAGGGAAAATAATCTAAATAAAAAGAAGTAAATTGCATAAAATCTTAAATAGACATTGAGATGATATTTAGGGTTGGATTTTTGGTGGAGAAGGAATACTTGAATTTGTGGAAATTGAACTGACGGAAATTGAATTCGTGGAAGTTGAATTTGACCAAGGGTAGAAATATAAATATTTAAAAATTGAATTTGAGAAAATGGAAATCAGATTTGAACCTAGGACACTAAACTGGTCAAAATGATATATTTTGGGATTTTTGGATTTTTCTGGGATTTTTGGGAATTTTTCTGGATTTTTCGGGATTTTCTAAAATCACACGCACAGTGCTGGGCTCGGCCCGAGTGAGCAGTGCGGCCCGGCTGGCCTTCCTGCACGGTCAAACGGGCCAGTTGGCTCGCAACTGACCCACGCACACGGCCGCACAGGCCTTCGGCCCACGCGGGCGCGGGCGCAGCCCAGCGCACTCGCGTGCATGCCTGCCCGATGTGCGACGCGCGGAAGGTGTCAACGGAGCATATGGGGCGGACACGGACGTTCAGATGGAGGGGAGGCGTAGGCGTCGGCGGTTGAGATTTAAACTGAACCGACGCCCGGATGGAACGAGATCGACGGTGGAGCGTCATCGTCTTCCTCCCGACCCCCGGGTCTGGCGGCAAAACAGAGTCCGCCGCCGACGGCCAAACGGTGAAGACAGGGACGCCCGAAAGGTATGGCCTTTACCAAAAGGTGCGGTGGCGAGTAGGGATTCCATTTTTGGTCTTGTGGAGTGGGGAGGGGAAAAGGGAACGGTCGCCGGCAGCCAAGAAGACAATGGTGCCCACGGCGGTGATCATGAACTCCGGTAGGGCTTGAGCCAAATCGGCTGCGGTTTTACCATCTAGGGAACCTAGAGATCATATTAGAAGTGTTGGTGAAGCTCGGGAGTAGCTCAAATAGGCTAGCCACGGTGGGGTCCCTTGGACCGACGGCGGTCTCCGGTGTGAGCCTTGTAGACAAATGCTATTGCGCAATTGAGTATACCACGACGATTAGTATGCCTGAAGGGCCATAGCATTGCAAAGAATCGACAAATAATAGACGAATTCACAAGATCAGAGTTAGGGTTAACCGGGCTCAGGGGAGATGATCGCCGGCGTCTCGGGCGATGAGAATGCAATCGATTGCTGGTGGAGAGAGGTTAGAGTGTCTAAAAGAGTTTCACAGTGGCTCAGGGTCTTTATAAGCCAGTTAAGTCGGTTTCCCGAGAGATATTTTCCTGGCTGCGTTTAGCTCACGCGAAGCGGAGAGAGAGGGAATGCACCGCAGTGGCGCAGGAGGCTGTGAGAGGGAGGTGGCGCTCCTCCTCTGCCCTACTTGACAACCATTTGACCCTGTGAGACGTTGGAACAGTGGGTAGGGGTATGGGCTACGCAGCGGCGGAGAGGATAAGCGTGCAATGGTGGCGCTCGGTCAAGGGGGAAACGGAACGGAGTGCTGCTGACTGGTGGGACCACTGTGCAGAGGATGATGTCAAGTGAGGGGAGCGGCGCCGCAGTTTTGCGCGAGGAGACGGCGACGCGTGCGGCCGTAGCTTCGGGAAGAAGGGGAGAGGCGCATGCGCGCGAGCGACACCAGAGAAGGGAGGGAGGCACATTTGCCAAAAGAGGAAAGCGCCATTTCACTGGAAATTACCAAATTGGGTAAAGAAAGGTATTCAAACCTAATTTACAAAAATGTCAAAAAGGCTTGAAATTCTGGGGTGTTTCAGCTCCAACACATTCTCTCAGAAAATAAGCGGTGATGACATTTTTTATAACCAATTAACCATCGTCCTCTTGTTTATATTGATAAAAAAGTACATGAACACCGAAATTTTGATTTTGATATTGAAGACCCTAGGTGAATCATATGTTACCATCAAGTTCTTTTTTTATATATGGAACGCTTCGATCCATTTACCTGAGTGCACGGTTAAATCGCCGGCCACCGCACAAGATACAGAGCCCGGGAAGCGATCTACACACAGCTCGGCATCGCGCATTCCCTTGGCACCATAAGCAACCAAGACATTGGCTGTGTTATTACATGAACGAGGGCAAAAACTAATGCTGAAAACATCAAAAGATGCACTAATTAAGCCTACTCTTTTATCTCTCTGAAAATAGTTCCGTGTGTTGAGAAATCATAGAGCGAGCTCGCTAATCGCCTGTTTCAGCAACAGGGCAATCAGTCTCCAGTATCACCCGGTCGAATCCCAGATTGGCCATTACCTTGATTGCTTTAAGCGTTCCTTCAGCTTTTGTCCTGTTTTTCTTTTGTTTTTTTAGCGATTTTTGTCTTTTTTAGCTTATTTTAGTAATTACTATTTATAAAACTGATAAGTTACAGTCATAAATTATAAGTCAAAGTTCAAAAGACCTGTTCAGATGGCGCAGCCAGCCAGCTCCAGCTACCAGGGCATCTCCAGCACTGTTTCTTGCTATAAACCCCACCCCACCCGGTGCATGTACTTCAGAAAGAGCTCCATCAGTATTGATTTTGATGAGCTCTCCTTCAGGTGGTTCCCACCGCTGTATCATTCTCGCCTTTGTAGCTGGTTTCTGGCCTCTCTCTACCTTATTATTCAGTAGCGACATCTCGAAATCATCTGGGTCAAAGGAATGTGTTAGACACTTAAGACTTCTTTATCTTTGTCTTCGGGTGGATTTTTTTTTGTTGTGGCTGATGGTTCACAGCTACGGCTTATAGCTTTTTTTAGCTCTAGTTTACTATGCAAACGAAACGAATACCGATAAACTACTTTGAAAAAGCTGTCCTGATAAGTCATTTCGAAAAGATGAAAAAACTGTCCTATTTTTTGTTAAGAAAAAAAATCACAAACTATAAATCATACATTATAAACTAAGAAATCTTTGTCTCGCCGGAGACTGCCAGTATTGTGAAGATGACATGAGTTACGTCTTCTATCTCCTCTTCTTTAGTAGTTGCTTGTTGGCCCATGTTGGGTATTTGGGTTTAGTCCGTTTAGGCCTGTCTTATTATACGGGTTAGCTTCGAGGTTGCACCCAGGCCACCGTGCACAGATTAAAAGATCCATTACTCTAGAATTAAAATCTAATAAGTTTTTTTTAAAATCTATGTTTTATGCTAAGGTTGCGCCTTATAATGCCGGCGACTGCATTTCTTTCCATCGCGTCGTCTTTTTTTTTTTTAAGAATTCCATCTCTTCTTCCTTCAATAGTTCCTTTAACGAATTCTTGTGTTCACTACTACCCCAATTTGTCAGGGTCGAGATCTTCAGTCAAATCGGATATGCTATATATGCTCAATGGCATGGGTGCATGCATCTATATAGACTTTGGTGTAGTCTACCAAATCGATCTAATTCTCCTTATCTCATGTTACTGCCATGATCACGTGAGCGATGACAACAGATAATAGAGAAGGATAAGGATTGCTGAACGAAGAACTTTATGGATTTACACACCTTCTTCTCCGGCACTAGTTGATGACAATTGAGTCGCTGATCTTACGAAATAATATGAGGAAAATGGCTACAAATCCTTGGGAGAGAACCAGGATGCTCTTTATTATTATGAACTAGTTACAGGGTACCTTCGACAAGGCAAGACACTAGCCCTAATTATACTGAAATAAATGAGATTGATCAATTGTATGTGAATTGTCCTTCAGTCTTCTCTTCTCCTGCCTTAAATACCAATGAAGAGACATATGACTATCCATTGGGGAAGACGGCTTATAGAATCAACGCGTCTGGTCGAAGAGGTGGTTACTTCAGAGAGAACATATGATCGTCGGTTGTTGTCAACGGAAGACGAATATGGGCAACAACCACATGACAGTTATTGTTAGAGACTCAAGGCTGTAACATCGTGTTGTTTGGAGTGGATAAGGCCCATGTTTCATATATTACACAGAAGGAATATCCTGGAATTGAGTCTACTGACTATTTCATATACTCTCTGAGCAGTCATCCGGTCATGCAACACACACAATATCTCTCTAACCAGGGTGATCGGAGAGCAACCTCTGGAGGTTTACGACCACATAGTTCCTTGGTATTAATTATATATTAAAGTCATATTTAGGAATTTATTTAATTCTCATCACACTAGGGTTTAAATTTTGGTGCTCACGTTTACGTACACGTGAGTCGCACACATGAGTGCGTTTTAGCAGAAATTTTGTGTGGTTTTATATTTATCTGTGGTCTTTTTTAGGTGTGTGACAAGGGATGTAAAAAGAAAAAGTTTCTAGGAATGAGCTAGTGCCATTCTTTTCGAAGAAAAGAAAAGGAAATGTACGATGGAGAAAACCTAAGGGCCTGTTTGGAACAGAGGAATTTCACAAAAATTTTACAGAAATTTTACAAGAAACAATTCAATTCTCACAGAAATCGAGAAAAATTCCTGCATACCAAACCCCGACCGCGACCGCTTGAAAAGAGCAGAGCGGCCGCTCGCTCCGCCGCTGTAGAGCGCGACAGACCGCGCGTCCCCCTCCCCTCCTAAACGGCTAAACCCCAATCTTGTCGGGTTACGAGCCCGCGCCTCCCTCCCCTCCTCCATCTCCACCCCCGCCGCCTCCCTCTCTGCATCCCACCCCACCCTAGGGCTTATCAATCCAATCTCCTCCAAACACATGTAAAACCTCACCACCATTTCCGCTCTCTCTCTCTCTGTCTGTCTCTCTCTTCCACCTTTGCCGGTTTCTTGGCTCCGGTGGTGTCCCTGCTCCTGCTTCCGTGCAGGATTCGCGGCGCTCTCGCATTTCTTGGTTCTTGGTGGTGGTGTTGCGTTTCTTTCCTTCGCGGGTTGGGGTTTCTTGCGGTGGTTCTTGGACCGCGGCTTCTTCGTCCACCCCCTTCTGTTCGTGCAACGATTTGTGGTGGTTTCTTGCGCCTTGTTTTGCTGCAGGTGGGGTGGTGTATGAGCCTCGGGTGGTGGTGATTCTTGGGAGGAAAATGCAGGCCACCGGCTGCGTTTCTTGGGTCGTCGCGCAGGCGTCCGTCCTCGGGAGATGTGGCGGCGGAGGCGGCGGGGTGACGTACCCTTCGTCGTCGCCCGCTCCGGCTCAGGAGAGGGGCGGCGGCGGTAGGTTCCGGACGGTTGGCGTGGTGCGGTGCTGCGCGCAGGAGAAAAAGCCGCGGGTGAGGAAGACCAAGGAGGAGAGGAGGGAGATGGTTGAGTCCTTCGTCAACACGTACCGGCCTGATGTCTTTCTCTGTCGCTTCAATTTAGTAGCTGTTTGTAGTCGCTTGCGAAATTCCGCGCATTATATTGTGGTTGTTCTTCCTGTGCTTGGATTTGTACTTGTCTGCAGACTGCAGTAGATTGTAGGTTTTTAGCATCTAATTACCAAGTTAGTCTGATTGGTACTGAAATGAAGTTGCCAGTCTCTCTTAGAAAGAATAGGGCTTGGAAATTTCATAACAGAAGTCGAACTTGGTTGTATTACTAGTTATTTTTCTCTAGGAATCTGGATTTGCCTGTTTTCTTTGTTCAAGTCCTCAATTATGTGGAAGTTTCTGTTTTGCCTATTTCGTGTGTAATTGATTGTGTATATACTTTTTTTCATTACAGTGATCTGATTGGCATTGTTGTTGTCGTTTCTTTTCAGCTATCGAATTTCAAATGATGGAAAATTCCCTTCAGTTAATCTCACACACAAGGAAGTTGGAGGGTCATATTATATTGTTCGTGAAATTGTGCGAGATATCATCCAAGAGAACAGAGTTCTGGGCCCTGGTGGCTTGAATGCTAAGGCGCTGAATTTTGAAGATTGCCCTGATTCTTCGGAACTGTCAATTAGGCAAGAATTGGACCAAAACAATATAGAGATATTAGATACGTCTGATGAGAATCAAGTTGGCAAGTCTGATGAGAATCAAGTTGGCAAGGATTCTGTGCTGGAAGTGTACAGTGAGGAAGTATTTTCATCTCAAAAGAATGTCATCAGCGCTCAGCAACTACTGGGGTCATCTCATCTCTTAGAGTCTAGTGTTCTGAATAGTGTAGTCCAAAATGGGAATTTAGCAGATGCAGCTTGCTTGGAGACAAATCTTGAGAGGCAAAAGGAAGTTCCATGTGGGAGATCAAGAGAGATTGACATGAATAGTTCTGAAAAGCAAGTTCCTTCATTTGCTCATGTTTCTGATTCAGATAAAGAAATTGAGCTAGACAGTCTGGGGGATGGTCAGGAGGGGACATCCAGTAGAGTCACTGATGAAGTTATTCTTTCCTCAGAACCTAGTGCAGTTTTTCAAACAAATGGGGCACTTTTACAGGAGCATGTGACATCACCTGATGATCATCATGATGACATGACTAATAGTTCTATTGATGAAGCTATGGTATTCTCAGAAACTAATGGTGCTCTTCAAATAAATGAGACCCTTTCACAGCAGGGTGATATGTTACCTGAAAGTGTGTCAAGTGATGATGGTCCAGTTATAGATGTCCAGTTTAGTTCTACAATGGATGCTTTTAACTCGAATACAAGTTGTCCAGAAACAGAATATACAGTCAAGTCTATTGAAGTGTCTCGAGTACTGAGGGCGCAAGGTGAGCTTGAGCAATCAATGCTTGATGCAAACCCTGACAAGCAAGAAAAGTCAGAAGGTCTTGTTTCTCATCCAGAATTGGATACAAAGGTCAGTCAAATTATTTTTCATTTTTCTGCAAGAATTGTTCCATATCAAATAAATAGGTGCACCATTACTTATTATTTGTGTTGAAAATCTCAAGGGAAACCTGTGAATACCATATAGAACATCTTGCTTTTGAAATAGCATGCTCTCTCTTTTTATGCAATGCATTAGTTTAAGGACGCTGTATCACCAAACTGCACAATTGGTTTGCATGAAGTAGACAGACACTTAACTTCTACAAGTGTTGTTCCTGTGACAACACACTGGTTGGCGCACCATTTCACATCCTGGGATCGGACATGTGCCTTCCATTCGTTATGTTGGTAGCTTGTGGCGCTGAATTGCTGATATTGATTGTTAATTCATGTACAATGCAAACCATGGCACATAGAGTATTGATAGTGGCTTTGATTTTGACAGAGCTATTTGTCACATGCAACATTGTCTATTTATGTTGAGGATTGGAAATCTAGGTTCTCTCCATATGTTTGCAAGCCACGTTAGAATAATAACTCAATAGCATTAAGTTCCTCCTTTTGCCCTCTAGAGTTTGCCAGAAGTGGTAACATACCACATTTGTTTTTTTGGTGTTAAGGTATGTTTGAATTCATGCCCACTAGTTTGGTCAAGATAGTGGCCAAAATTTTGCGTGCGCACTGCCCACTAACTATGCAAGATTGGCAAAATTCTTGCCAGTTTTTTAGCCGAAACCCTGGCAGGAAAAAATGTTCAATTTTGTCTCTACCTCCAGTTGTTCCCCTTACTTTTTATATGACAAATAGCTAGACAATTTAAAACTTGAGGATACACTCTTGTATAGCATGCATCTGGATGAGAGGTTTTGGTAGACCTCTTTTGCTGGTGACATAATTTGTTCACTTATTTTCTGACATGTCCAACTCATATTTTTCTGCTTCCTTATAGGGGTTGTTGCACATGAAAGACAAGCACAGCACGGTAGAGGAAGATGAAAGTGAATTAAAAAAATCAATATCTACCATCACAAAGGAAGAGCACGAGACAAGCAATGCCAAGCATGAACATGGAATAAGCACTGCAACCATGATCAGCAGGCATGCACTTTGCCTTCTAACTTTGCGTTGCATGCTTACTGTTTATAATTTTCTTCATACGTCACAAAAGGCCACGACATATTAGGTAAGTCAATGTCTCCCCATGTTTTCTTCCCTGTGCATATATGTTAAATTTAATACGCACCATTACATCCTGTAGAGGTATTGTTTGAATCATTCTACACTATCTGAACTAATTTGTAAATTGTAATGCTTGGTCGGCATTAGGTTACCCTGCAAGGCTGCAACTTCCTAGCACAATCTGTCATATAGTCCATTATGTAACCATTCTTAGTTGAGGCAGAAGTGGAGCACCAGAATAGCTGTACATGGTCAGATATAAATTTAGCCTTAAGTAACTATGAATAACATGCTACTAGCTAGTAAATACTCGAGTTTTTTGTACGGATAATCTTTTTTTATTCGAAATTACATAAATATACCCGCGGGAATTTTTTTTACAAAAATAGGCTCCATTCGCCAAAAAGTTGGGCGACTGGAGTCTTTCGCCCAACCAGACCGCGACACAATTTGTGTCGCTACACAGTCGCTCTTCCGTACGGCGACTTACATGTAGTCGCCTTTCCGTTAGGCGACTAACATGCAGTCGCCATCCCGTTAGGCGACTGCATGTAGCCCCCGTGATTGTTTTAGATTTTGTGAATTTTGTAATGTTGAACGGGTAAAAAATACGGTGAAGTTGTAATAAAAGTTTATGTTCATTGTATATTGTACGTGCGTAAAAAGTTTTTTAAATTTTTTTTTATGAAAGATTGAGTAGAGAACGATCGATACATACACTGTTAAGTGAGATAGTTTATGTGCGGAGAAGAGATGATAGACTTATGTAAATTTAAATAAACTTCCTAATATAACTGTGAGTAACATGCGACATGTTTTTTCATTACATGTATAACATATATAGCATCTGCAGCACGCCTCAGTCGCCACCCTGGTGTGCCCCGTCACCGCGCCCGCGTCCTCCCATACGGCCTCGCTTGGCCCTCCTCCGGTGCAACGGGTTAGGACGATCCGAAAAAGTAAAACGAGCAGGAGGGTGTCTATCCCGCCCCTGCACTGGTGGAGTCAGCTGCACCTCTGACTGTGTGCCCTCCGGTGCACCGGGGAGGGCACTGCCAGAGAGAACCTCCGGTGCTGCGTCGGAGAACTGCCTGGGCCACTCCGCGAAAAACTGGTCCGCTTCATCCTGGCCTGGGGAGACGCCGTGCTGCTGGTAAGTACCTGCAATATTAATATCGTTAGTTCGTTGCATGTCGTCTTCGGATAAACACGATATAAGACCCTCTGCGTACCCGTAGCTGGCGCCATCGAGGTGGGAAAGACGGGTGTGCGTAGGAGGCGTGAAGTGAACCGGTGTAGGAGGCCCTGCCCAGGCTGAACCCCCTGGCTGCTCCTGGTGAGGTGGTGGAGGACGTGTCCACGTAGGTGCACCGGAGTAGTGCCACGCTGGTCGGGGTGGCACTGGTGGACGAGCAGTCGGAGCGGTGGGCGTGGAGACCGCCGGTAGCCTCGTGCAGGACAGTAGGCTAACAATACGTCTACACCCCTCGTGCATCCGACGCGCAAAGCTGACGCCCTCCTCATGGGTCAGCTGCGCACCAGTGGCGACCCTCTCCAGTAGTGTGCCGGAGTCGGCCCATAGGGTAGCACCCACGTCAGCCTGGACACAAAGACATGAAATGGTCGATCATCGAAACGACATTACCATTTGGGAATCTTTGAAATGACATGTAACGTACCGCGATGTGAGCGTCGCGCGCGAAGTGCGCGGGGTACGTGTCCGTCGGAGCGGTGACGTGTGTGGCAGGCGGGTCTACCACATATACGAGCCTCGTACGGGACCGCGGCCGGTACCAGCGCAGGTACTCCGCGTACTCCCTGCTGTCGTACGGGCGGTCCTCCTCCACGCGATCGTCGAGCGCACCCTCCCACTGCTCGACCCAGGGCTGCATCCTCGACGACCAGTCCGTGCCTCTTTTCACTCCCTTCGCGCTGTGCCTGCGTATAGAACCATTACGTAAGGTGAGATACTTGCGAATGCAGTAGTAAGTATGTACATATTTAGCAGAAACGATCACTCACCTGTGCACGTGCCGCGGAAGCGATGGTCATACTGGTACAGGAACAGGCTGCCGTAGACCGAACTGCCGCATCACCCGCTGGGGTGCGTAGTCGTCCACGTAGATGAGGTACACGAGCTTCCGGCGGGTGAGCCAGAAAGCCAGGTCACGCCAGCAAAGTGAGGACAGCCCGCCAGGAGCACGGGCCTGCACTGCCATATCTGCGTACGGCTCCCAGCGCACGTCGTCGGCTGTGATGCGGTCAAGCTGCTCCACAAAGACCCGGTACGCCCGCGTGACCTGCACGTGCGCGAACTGTACCTGCAAGAAAGACAAGTTGTTTAGAATGACGGTCGTCAATAAGAAAGAAATAGTTGACTGTGATAATACTTACTCGACGATGGCACCAGATAGAACCCATCGTCGGCCGGTCGACGTCTCCCCCTGGATACATCTCGGGCCCGTACGGACCCATGTCGTCTAGCACAGGTCGTCCGAGGCTTAAGCGCTCGAACGACCACAACTGCAGTAGCAGGGGACAGCCCGTGAGGATCGAGTTTGCCTTGATCCTCGTGCACGCATCGCACAGCGCGCGGTACGTTACATGTCATTTCAAAGATTCCCAAATCAGGCCGAAGGGCATCCTGACAAAGCAGTACGTTCCTACCGGCGTTATGAAGCTGGTCTTGTCTTCGTCGTCCTTAGCCATGTAGATCTGGTGGTAGCCTGAACATGCGTCGGGGAAACTCATGAGCTCGCACCCTGCCGTGGCACCCACAAGTTGATCTATGCGCAGCAACGGGTAGTTATCCTTCGGACACGCCTTGTTGAGGGCTGTGAAATCAATGCACATATGCCAGGCTCCACTGGCCTTCTTCACCAGCACCGGGTTGGCGAGCCAGTCCGGGTGCTGGACCTCGCGGATGACTCCGGCCTGGAGGAGCTTCGCTACCTCTGCCTTGGTCGCTTGCTGTCGCTCAATTGACATGCGCCGGAGCCTTTGCCTGACCGGCTTAGCGTCGGGGTGGACCGCTAAAGTGTGTTCGATGAGGGCGCGATCCACGCCCTTGATGTCGTCTGGAGACAACGCGAAGACGTCCGCGTTGTCTCGAAGTACCCGGAGTAGATCTTGCTCAATCTCAAGGTGAAGGTCCTCGCCAATGGACACACACTGACCTTCGGCGTGCAAGGGCACCCTTTTGACTCCACCGTCCGGCCGGGGCTTGGGCGTCCATTTCGAGGTAGAAGGCGTGTCCGCCTTTGGAGTATCGGTGAAGACATGCACCTTTCGTGAGGGCCCTGGGCACCAAGCTCTATGCGCTGGGTGAGAACCTGGTCGCCGAAGGTGGTGATGATACCCCACGGTCCTGGGAGTTTCATGCACAGGAAGACGTGGTGCGGGACCACTCCGAAGGAGTTGAGGGTCGGCCGTCCCAATATGGCGTTGTAAGGATGCGGGATGTCGACGATGTCGAAGATGACGTCTTCGCTCCTTAGGTTGTCGCCCTGGCCAAAGGAGACCTGCAGCCGTATCTGGCCTAGGGCCTTCAACGGCTGACCCCTGAAACCCTGTAGTGGGATTCCTGAGGGGCCTAAGCGGCTTCGGGGGATCCCCATTTGGTCGAAGGTTGCCGCGAACAAAATGTCGGCGGAGTTGCCTCTGTCGACCAGGACACGCTTAACATCGCAGCCTGCAATGGCGGCCTGGAAGACCAGGGGATCCTGGTGAGGGAAGTCCACGCCCTCCGCGTCGGCGGGTGTAAAGGTGATGTCGTGCTGGGCCCAGGCTGGCGGTACTTGCGCCGGGTGTGCTGCCACGTGGTGCAGCCTACGCGTGTAAGCTTTCTGCTGCCACGCCGAGGAGAACTCCAGCGAAGAGCCCCTAGAGATAACATTTATGACCCGACGCTGGGTTCCCTCCGGGGCCTGTATCCGCAAGGGGCCCTCTTGGGGTTGCTGCACGTGGGCCACCTGGTGGCCCCACTTCTAGGGCTCTATCCCTGGTGACGCTTTGACGAAGCGCCGCAATCGCGGTGCATGTCCGCGTGAGGTGATCGCCGCGGCCATGCACCTCGCACCACATGCTGTAGTGCTGTTCTTCCGCGCGGGGTCTGTCGTCCCAGCCCCGGCAGCACCCGCGTCCCCGGCCTTTGCGACCTCACCCTCGATCGGCGGGGGCGCTATCGGAGCGACCCTCGATGTCGAAAATGTAGCGGGCCCTCTGGGATCTACGCTGGTTGTGCCTGGGCTTGTCATTCGACGGGTCCTGCTTACGCTTGGGGTCCTTGGAGGAGTCGTGTGCTCGGGGGCGTCCTTCGAGGATCCTTATTTGCGCTTGGGGGCGTCCTTTGGCGAGTCCTCCGCTTGGTTGGTGTCAGAGTCGTCACCCTTTCGTCGCCGTGCGTCCTCCTCCGTCCTCGCGTACTTCTCCATTTTGTCGAAGAGCTTGGCGATCGTTTTTATCGGTTTGCGCGCATTGTGTTCGGCCAGCTGCCCAGGGCGAAGACCTTGGATCGCCGCGTTGATGATAGTGATCTCGTTGACGTCTTTGACCTGGCAGCAAACCTTGGCGAAGTGCTTGAAGTACTCTCGGAGCTTTTCGGAGGGTTTTTGCTTGATGGCGAAGAGTTGATCCGCGTCGACGCGCTCTACGTAATTTCCCTGGAAGTTGTAGAGGCGATCACGGATCTGCTCCCACACGTAGATGGAGTTCGACTCTATGGTAAAGAACCAAGAGAGCGCCACTCCCTGCAACGCGAGGGGTAGCCCCTTCGCCTTAGTGGAGTCATCCCCGCCAGTGGCTACGATGGTGGTTTCGTACACGTGCACGAACTCTTAGGGTTCGTGTCGCCTTTGTACGGTTCGATGGTGGTGGGAAACTTGAAGTCCTTCGGCCACGCCGACTGCTATAGGCTTGCGGAGAGGGGGGGACTCCGGATCCACGCATCGAAGCGGGACGCGACTGGATGTAGGGGCGTCGCAGCTGTCCGCCCGCTCCGACGTGGGCTCTGCCGCCGACGCCGGTGGGATTTGCTGGCTTCAAGCCTCTTGTATCTCCTGCACGGCGCTGCGGAGATCCGCTAGCTCCCGCTGCAACGTGCCAAGGGCCGTCAGCAGGACATTCTCCGGCATCAACGTGGTTGCACCGGCCTTAGTGACGGCATGCACGGTTGGGTTGGCGGCGACCACGGCTTGCGCTCCGGAGCTGGTCGGCGCGCCGGTGCGGTGGACTCCGGAGTCGGTGACGAGGCCGACGTTGCCGCTGGAGCCACTCGTCGCTCCCACGTCGGGTACTACCAGCGCTACCGCCGCACCAGTGGTGGGGTCGACCGTCGTGCCACGAGCGTCGACGTCAGCAGTCGCAGCGTTGGTGTTGCCATTCGCACCAGCAGCCGATGCAGAAGCCCTGGTGTTGACGAGCGCCTCCGTTGTGCTCCTCTTCTTCTTTTCTACCGATGATGAAGTTTTCTTGGGTGCCATCCTTCTTCAGATGTCAGAGCTTGCTCAGTCGCCCCCACGGACGGCGCCAACTGTCGTGGTTACAGACCAAACAGTAAAGTGAGAGTATGGTAGTGGAGATAACAGATGAACAATGCTTGCCCCTTCCCCATGTTCAGGGCAGTCATATATATTCACATGGGGAGTATTTTACAATTATATCCTTACACTAATGTACCCATCGCAAGGGTATTTATGTCATTATATCTGCCCCATTTTGGCTTTACAATCCTTTAGCAGGCCGGCTTTGAATTTTTGCCATAAAATTTTATCAGCCCCCGAAAATCCTTATGCATTGTTCATCAAAGTCCTATTACGAAAGTCCTATTGTAATATTGAGAACCTAAAATAATTTTTTACGTTATAAAGATATGCTACTTTACCACTTTCTTTATGCATTTGTGCTCAAAGTAGACATGAAACACATCTGCGGTTCTGCGAAGATGACTATCTACATTGATTCAAGACCCTTTGTACCCAAATGCAGGTTGTATGCCATATAATCATATATGATATCTATTACCGTTTAATAACGCCAGCATCAGCATTGAGTGCGTCACTCTAGGATATGTTTGGTCTTAAATTGCCATATGATAGAAATTTTGGACCTAAATTTTTAGCTGAGAGTAAGACAAAATATACTAAACTTCCATTGGAAAATTTGTTACATAAACCTGTTCATTTAACCTATCCTATTTTCGTTTTTGGTTGCTAAATTCTTGGTATGGTTCATTGGAATGTGATTAACCACGTCAGATGTTTGCTAACTTGCATTTTATTTATTGCTGTACCTTCATTTGATTGTTCTTAAACTTGCATTGTGATTCAATAAAGCACAGATGGCACAAACTGATTTTTGATCATGTTGTTCCTCTTTATGGCCTGCAGGAGAACTGGGAAAGCGCAGCAGAAGAAAGAGACCAACCTATTTTGGCTTATTATTAGGGCATTTGTTGTCGCTATGTCCAAGCTTTGGACAAAATGAGTGATGCGGAAAAATTGCACCTTCGTGTGGAACTGTACCTTGATATTTCTTCTGCCTGCTGGGAAATGAGAAGCGCTCTATGAAGCTCCACTTATACCACATTTTAGATTGTTTGTTAGGGTCGGTTTATTTTATAGCTTCTTATTGTAGTGTTGGTATATCATATGGTGAACTTGCTCTGCAATGTCAACTCTAGAATCTGTCAGGGGTAGTTGATCTTTTTGGTAGTATGGAAGCTTGTGCTAGCCTTCAAATTATGCCTTCCATCCGTCTTGGAGCAGCATTTCATTATGACTCCATCGAAAGCATATCCTTGTGTTGAGGCTTTTGAGTTATGAAGCTATGTCATTGTAAATGAGATTTGCTGTTTGTTGACACTAAAAATTCAGAGGCCAACTCACAAAATTCAAGCACGCCGATGATCAAGCTTTGGCAGCATGTGGGATCTCAATGTATTAGTTAAACATGGTGACCACTATATACAAGTTTAATTGTGGTAGAACATAACATTTTCTTCCAAAAAAAAAATACTATTTTTGCTGTGTGAAACTACCGAAAGGCAATGAACAGGCAATGCAACACCACTACCGAAAGGACTGAGTTATATGACACCGCTCATTTCGGTTTGAGCTTTGACTTGTGATTTATTTTTTTAATATTTTAAATTTTTCCTGTTTTTTTGGCTTTTTTTAGTTTTTTTACCGATTCTTTTTTCTGTATTTGTTTGCATTGCCCGTGATGGGGCTAACATGTTTTTTATTTTTATTTTTTAAAATTTAATTATGTTAAATAAGTCACTATTAACTACAGTGTAATTTTAACCAGCTACAGTACAATTTCATAAGCCAAAGCACAGGCCGAAAGGCTCGCCCAATCGCTGGTCGTTAGGGTCAGGGCCCAGGTCGTCTGGGCCGAGCGTTAGCTCCCCTAGGCGCTCTCACATGGGCTGATGCCGCTGTGTCAGGGTGGGGCAAGGGTTCGGGGATTTTTTCGATCTGTGAGAGGATCTTTCTTCTTAAGCTAATGCCGGGGGGTGTTTTGTACCCCTGCAGGTCGAGTTTTTTACAGTACAATTTCAGATATAACCTAACTTATTTCAGCCCAACCGAACAGCACCTATATCTCCATTCTCCATTGTGATGTACCCCACTTCTCGAAGCATGACCAGGAGCTTCTCTGCAGCTTCAATGTTGCCTGTCTTCTCAATCTGAGCGAAGATCGAGGAGGTGAGTTGAGGGTTTGGCTCAAATTTCTCCAAGTTTGACAAGGCTTTATTCAGGCACTCTTAAGAACTTTGTCCATCCTCTCAGTGCCGAGATAGCCCCAAACAAGTAACCCCCTAGTGCTATAGCTGGGCTTGACTCCTTTCTGCACAATGTGATCAAGAAAACTCTCGGCCTTTTCCATCAGGCCATTCTTTTTTAGCGCACTACTACTGGTTCAGCATTTCTATCGCTGCATGCCACTGTTCATAGCGCTGATTTAGTCTAGTTTGTTATTGATTGACCGATTCCTTCTGTGATTAGTATTCTAGCTCTTATGCTTGCACGACAGTGCAATTCTAACATGTTACATACTCCTTTGGATCAATAACAAATGCATGCTGTATGCTCCAATTTGTCTCACCTACATGGTATCAGAGCAGATGATCCTCTCCCTGTGAAAACATCTTGCTCCTCCACGGCTCCACCTTCCTTCTCTAGAATAATTGGTGAGATCAGTTTTTTCGCACAAGAGAGATCATTTTTGCATTTTCTTAACTTAGTTCAAGAACAAAGAATTAATACTAACTCATGCTTCAATAAAGAACTAGCATAGCTCAATCTAAAACATAATTTAAATTCAAGACTCAATTTAGCTTATTTGACATGACATGAATAATAAGATTACTAGAACAAGAGTAGTCACAAGATCCAACAAGCTATGATTTAATTCATGTTTTTCACATTTAATAGAGTTAGGAAGGCAAAAGCTAAGCTATACATAGAAGAACATGATGAATATAGTAAACTTAGCACAAGACATAACAAGATGTAAAGAAAGATATCATATCACATAAGGATAATAGTTGAAGCTTCTCAGTTTGTATAAGCATTCATGTATATACAATGCATACTGAAATTAAAATGAAACATAATACATATGAATGCACAAGAAGTTAGCTTTCCCTGAAAAGTAACCCAAAAAAGAAGCTCCAACTCTCCTTAAAGAAAACAAATTGAGAAGAACTAAGAAGTTAGGTATAAAATCCAGAAAATGAATGTGCAAACTCAACAAAATGACTCCCAAACACACCCTTCCCACATGGTCTCTAGCATGTAACCTTATACCACGGAGCAAAAGGCAACACTAACATTGTAACACAAGACACTAGTGACCAAAAAGAAAGCTCAAACTAGGCAATAAATAATCCTAGAGAATCATTTGGATGAGAAAAGCAACTGAGACAAAATCATTTAAAGTTGATTCCTATCTATCCAAACGGACCATCCCTACCACTAGAACAGGAGTGCTATGCAAAACCAAGTAGTGGAAGGCAAGAAACTATAGGTCACAAGGGAGCAAACCTCCGTCACATCGCTTGGTGATGTGGTGGAAGCTAACTGAAGTTGCATCGTGAGATCAATAGAAAGCTCCACTAAAAACTCAAAGGAGGTGAGAGATTCAAAGCATCCACACAAGCCACATGATCTCCCCTCACACTCACAACATGTAACTCAAACACAGGATAACTGGTGTCCTAATACTGAGGTAAGTGATACACAAGTATAGATCCAGTGCTAAGACATATGACAACAAAAATAGTATGACAAGTACAAATGACAAATAATACATGAGAACACATCCCCACATGAGCTCTATCTACACCCACTACTACAAATGTGCTTATCTATGACGATTACCTTGTGACGTTTAGGAATTTTGTCATGAAACTTGAACTTTCAATGACGAAATTTGTAGCTTCGTCATAGGTGATGTGTGACGGAGCCCATGCACTAAAAATAATGATGAAAAGCAAAGAAGCGTCACAAAACAACAAAACAAATTCGTCACAGATATAATGCACCCTTCTGCACACACCCACGTCCCACATGCACCACGTGGGTCCCACCTACACATGGCTCGATGGGTCCCACATGCGGTCCCACCAACCCCGTGGTCCCTCCACCACGTGGCGCAGCGTGGCCCACACCGGCACCGGTCCCACGACCACATGGCAACTCCAGCTCCCCCGTCCCCGTCCGTTAATTGGCCAAAAAAATAGCGCCCGCCTGGATTCGAACCGCAGACAGGGTGGAACACAAGGTGAAGCCTTACCACTGCACCAGAGGAGCTTTTGTGACTTAGGTGTCTAATTTTCCCTACTTGTCATATCTTTGAACATGATAATTGAATGGCTACCGTTATTGATTGAATCTGAGCCGGTGGACCCCTGACACCATAATCAAAACCATAATCGAAATCGAACCCCGGCGGCGGTGGCGGAGGCAGTTCGGCGGCGCGGAGGCAACCCGGCGGCGGCGGAGGCAGTTTCGGCGGCGGCGGAGGCAACCCGGCGGCGCACCGGTGGCATGGGACCCGGCGCCTTTGGACCCGGCGGCGCACCGGCGGCGGCGGACCCGGCGGCGTAGGCAGCTCGGTGGTGGACCCGGCGGCGGAGGCAGCTTGGCGCCGGTGGAGGTTCGTTCGATCTATTTGCGGGTTAGCGCACCAACTTGCCCACCATGTGTTCACTTGAGTGCCTCATAGAGATAGACAATTTACTTTCCATGATTCTGCTGCTCCTTTCAGAAATATTATAGAGAAATTGTACCAATGATCCACCTATTTGTAGAAATTTACAGAGGCTAGTCGTCATTTCTCAATTTGAAGTTTTGATAGTTATAAAAGCAATCACAGTAATACCATGAAGGATATGTCATTGTACTGTACTACTTCCGTCTTATAGAACGATGACTAATTACATGCCTTGGGATTATATTTGCATGCAGAGATTTAGCATTGGTGCATCCGTGCATGCTGATAGGAATGCTCCATTGTTAGCCTGTCAAAATAAATATGTTGATCATTATGCTGATTAATTTCAGTCCACTGGCAACTTTGATTAAAATGTAACAGATGGATCTTCAATAAAAGTAAAAACATGGCAACTGAATTGATTCATTGCCTATCTGATGTAATAATTTAGTCCTATTATTTTACATGAGAGTTGATAATGTACTTCGTCGCGGCCGTAACATATATGTAAGTTTGGCTTTATCCTTCTACGGTGTACCAGGTAGTACTAGAGATGTGCTGCAAAGAAATCAAAATGACCAATTGCCTGGCGAGCATAATTTGTCCTTAACCATTTTTTTAAAAAAATGTTCTATACCTCACAAAATTATGCGAGGGAGTGATGCTTGGTTTTGTGCTGGATTAGTAGTCTATTAGCGATTTCATGTTCCTATTTGATATATAGCTTTGGTTTCGTTCACAGATCCTCCGTGAGGGAGACCAACCTTGTGCTGCGAGAGTTTGAGAAGGGCGGAGTGATACTAAGACATTGTTCTGGCCCAAGAGATGGAAACTGGACTCACATATTGTATCAGGTAACGCCTTTTGGGAAATTTGTTCAAACAGATGGATAGAAGTTGGATTCATGGGAGACAGTTCACACCTGCATATATCACTGGAGTTCAACAATTCATGCAATTTGTTAGTGAAAGATACCCCGAAGACAGCCATATACTTTGTCCGTGCCGCAAATGTCTTAATCAAACTTTACGGCCTCAGCAAGAGGTGGATGACCACATACACATTTATGGAATGTCAGCTGCATACACCAGGTGGATTCATCATGGAGAGTCGGCAGATGATGAAGTAGTTGAGTATTTAGAGCAGGAGGTGGATGGATTTGATCATGATGAAGGGATACATGTGGATGTGGCGGATGATGATTATGATGAGGATAACAGAGTACCAGAGATGATAGGAGATCTGTACGCAGCGGCAGAGGCAACCAAGGTTTGCAAGAGTCCTTGAAGATGCGAAGCGGTCACTTGGCCCGGGATCTAGCCATTCAAAATTCTCTTTTCTGGTGAGGTTACTGTATATCAAGTCTCGTTATCGAATCAGCAATACAACATTTACCGTAATGATGAAGTTGTTGTCCTCAGCATTCCCTCAGTGTGAATTTCCAAGATCATATGATGATGCCAAGAAATATCTTCGTGAATTGGGCCTTGGATACGATAACATCCATGTGTGCAAGAACAATTGTGTGTTGTTTCGGAAGGATTATGCCAAGGTGGATGTGTGCCCAGTATGCAAGGAATCTAGATGGCAAGATGTTAATGGGAGCAAGCGGGTTCCACATAAGGTTTTGAGGCATTTTCCACTTATACCAAGGTTGAAGAGGATTTTTGCTTCAAAACGAACATCTGAGGAAACACAATGGCACAAGAAAGTGAGGACGCCAGTCGACAATGTAATGAGCCATCCAGCTGATGAAGAGTTGCCTCAAGATGGTGATGCTGGTGTTGAAGACAATGATGCTAGTGTTGAAGACAATGTAGCTGCTGGTGAAGACAATGTAGCTGCTGGTGAAGACAATGTAGCTAGTGGTGAAGACCAGACTGGGGATCAAACCCAATCCACTGAAGGCAAGTTATAGTTTCTTTGACATTCAAATATGACATCACTTTTGCTGTTTTGCATGAAACTTAACCATCTAAATAAAAATTATATTCTGTAGCTCCCGCACAGCGACCCCCAAGGAGACCCAGGCCACCAACCAAGGGAATACTGCTGGAAAGGATGACAAGATTTATGGGAAGGAGAATGCCCATAGCTGTTGCTGAAGGCAAAAAAAAGGCCACAAGAACATGTTCAAGCTGCCAAGTTCGCATCAGAGGCTGGTGTCATCATTCGAGATAAGGTTCCTGTCCTAACTCATTGGAAAGAGTACAAGAAAGACGAACAATATTACAAAGACCTTGTGGGAAAGCTATCTGTAAGTGCATTACTCTTTCTATGCTACACTATGATATCACATGACCTGAATTGACTCACTAACGATGCAAATTTCATATCACTAGGGGCGATTGGCCATTAACAAAAATACAAGCCAACAGAGGAAGCATGCACCGATGTATTGCGGTCGGGGGTGCGACAAATGCGTTATCGGCTGAAGCAGAAATACTTCAATGGTGTACCTGCAAATGAGATTAGGACTACTTCTCCTGTTGCTAGTATGACTGATGAACAGTGGAGGACACTTGTTGCAAAGTGGTCTGATCCAAAGAACATGGTATAGGTATCTTATCATAGATTCTTCTTTCATATTCAGTTTGCAGAGGCTCTTCTCATTGTAAACATATGATCTTATCTAACAAGTTCCTTCTCTTGTAGCAATCATGTGAAAAGAACAAGCAGAATCGCAGTAATGTCAAGTATCATCAAGCTACGGGTTCTCGCAGCTATGTCGCACACTTACATGCATATGTAAGTAAAGATTACCTTGTACTATTACCTATTTATTTCATCCAAAAAATTCTTTTGTATTTGTCTGACAGAACTTTGCTGTAAATGATTACCTACCTAACAGAAGGAGAAGAGGAACAATGCAGAACCCAGCACACAACAAATTGAAGAACTTGATGCGGTGGAGGCCTTCAAGACCTGCCATACCAGCTCCAAACATGGTCTGAGTGAACTGGCAAGAGAAGCAGTTGTAAGTCCCTACATATGTTTCCTTGTGCCTTTAAGATGCTTGTGCTGTTTCCAACAACAATGTTGTGTGTTCAAAATATCCCAGACAGCACATAGTGGACTTGGCTCATTTTTTAGATAATGTCATTCTGCCTCGGCTTTTAGATAATGTCATTCAGCTCATTTGGTCTAAATTTCTGATTATACCTGATGCGACTTGGCTAAAGTCTGTTTGCTAACCGTAGCTAACATAGTGGACTTAGTGATGCTAAAAGTTGTGCTCATTTTGCTGTGCAAATTATGAAATTGAGTTATATATGGATTTCAGTATCTCAATATTATGAACTTCTTAGACTAACAAAATGGGTTGAAGAGTTATCAAACAGAACGCAAAGGTGAGGCTGATACACTACTACTCAGATTAAGATTTATTCATTATCAACCTAAGAAGTGCTCAGAACTTGGTGACAAACATATACAGCTCAGCTGGTAAACAAACCAGAATGGCTACTTAAAAGTTATAATTGTTTATGAACACAAAGTATTTAAAAATGAAAGAAATGCAAGTGAATATAGATATATTTTCAAGAAATATAAAGGGTAGCATGTAATAACATGTTATGGTTCCGCATTGGGCACTGATTATAACACAATGCCACCGAACAGAAAACATGAAATCATGGGTGCCACTGAATTCGGTGGACCCAGCCCCAAATAATGCCAATAGGTCATCACTGACCTTGATTTTCTCTTATGTTTTTTTGTGTGTGTGGTTTACATCGATAGTTGGGATCTTGGTTTTGCAATAATCTACTGGATTTAATTTAAAATGGATCATTGCCAGTCATTTGTAAGAGAAAAAAATTAAGAAAGAAGTTCGCTAAAACACAGTTGTCCTCTTGAAATTGGCTCATCACATGTATGTTCTAGACTGCAAGTTACCTACTTGTGCATGGCACCATTATGCATAACTGCAGCATGCATTTATATAACTAACGGACTTGATGGTGCTTCCCTTGAGAAACAGAATATCAGATTTTTAATCCCTTTTATCATACCAAAAATGTAAATTATTCTATATCATTTGTATTTTGTATTGCTGGCTCATCATAAGATCACTTGGCCAGCTGGCCCCTCTAAGTTCCTAAGTTAGCACCTCCGAAAATAGGTGAAACAATATCTCATGATCCTAGAGATATTACAATCAACATGGCATGGCATAAAAGGAATTCATGTATACCAGTACCTGTTCAGCGACAAATATAATCCCCGATTTTGGTGCATCCCTCTCAAGCAATGATAGTAACACATGCAACCTTTCCTTCTTACTGCAGATCACATGTGTGTGACGGGTGTGTGTGTGTTGTTGTAACCGGGTTTTATTTCCTTCTTTAATATAATGATATAATGATACGCAGCTCTCCTGCGTGTTCGAGAAAAAAAATATTATGAACTTCTTGACAGTGATTCATCTGTTTGTTACATCTGTTTGCTATTTCTCATGTCTATCCAACTAATGATTGTTCCTGGGACATTTTCAGTCTGATATGGAAGCTTTGAGGGCAGAACCTGCTGCTGAAGGTGAGACACCAGTTACCAGTGCACAGGTGGTCTCCAAGGTGCTCTCCCAGAACAGCAACAACAACACTTTCTTGAAGAATGTTGGAATCAAAATGGCCGCCCCCTCAAAATCATCTTCATCGAATGAAAGCGAGCTTCAGGAAGAACTAGCAGCTGAAAAACAAGCTTCGGCTGCTCTACAAGGAGAACTCGAGGACCTCAAGAAGAAAAGCGAAGAAGCTGAGGAAAAGCTGGCGAGGACCCAAAAGGAGTTGGAGGAGTACAAGAAGCTAACAGAGAAAAATAACCAGGCAATGGAGGAGAACAATGCGCTCCTTCGCCGTATCTTGGCCTTGAACAATGGTAACTCTTCTTAGGCATGTGAGCTGGTGGTGGTTGCTGGTCCTTGCTGGTGGTTGTTTTGTGGTCGAGAACTTAAGTTTATTCTGTGCTGTGAATTTGTTCTGTGAACTGAGTTGGTTCAAGTCTGTGAACTGAGATAGTGAACTGAGTTGTTTCTGTGAACTAGTTGGAATGTGATGATGACTGAGTTGAGTATTGTTCATTAAGTTGTATGGTCACTGGAATATTGGATCTATTTAGTTATGGAATTGTGGGTCATTTGAATATTTGAAAATTGTGATGTCTGTGATGAAATAACCATATGGGCCTCTATGATGAAATTGATGGTCTTTCTGTGACGAATTTGCAAGTGCTTTCTGTGACGAATTTGCAAGTGACGAACTTAAGCCACGTGGTCCAATAAAAAGGAGGCACGTGGGCGAACCAAATCGCGCCACGCGGTCCAATAAAATCGCGCCACGTGGTCCAGCCACGTCAGCTGCCACGGTAACAGCCACGTTAGCTACCACGTGGACCAGCCACGTCAGCTGCCACGTCCGTCGCCACGTCAGCTGCCACGCCATCCGCCACGTGGACAAGCCACGTCAGCCGCCACGTGGACCAGTCACGTCAGCCGCCACGTCAGCCGCCACGCTAGCCTACAGCAGGTGCCGGCTGTTTATGACAACAAACAGCCCTATCCATGACAAAAACCGATCGTCATAAAACAGAGTGTGTTTTATGACGGGGACCCTTTCGTCATTGAACAAAAGCAGTTCTATGACGAAAAATATAATTTCGTCACGGTACGACAAATGTGACGCGCGTTCCATGACGAAATGAATTTCGTCACAAATTCGTCACAAATTATAATCTATGACGAATGTGGCATCTTCAGTGACGACACTGGTTCGTCATTACTGTTCACATCCCTAGTAGTGACCTCACCAAATCATCTGGGACAACAAAGCCTAGTGCAAACCAAATCTAGAAGAAGCTTGTGGACTAATCAAAATTCTCATGATGCCTATGCATAAGCATAATATAAAACTACCAAGATGTGAAGATATATAATAGCTCACAAAGTAGGTAGAAATGCCAAACGAAAGCATATGCCTCTTGGTGGCCATCAAAATGAGTGGAGAACCATCAAGTGTTCTAATCACATGATGAAGCAAAAGATTAGAACCCAATCAAGCACATATTGTCCATCTCGCATCTCAGTACCTACACATGAGAAGAACAAGCTGCCCGAGTCTTAGATCCCAAAGGGTTAGTATGCAAGTACTTGGGAACCCAAAACTTGCATGCACCAACACTAAAAGTATGCGAGTTAGCATGATGCAATGGATGGTTCTGCAAGAAAATCCAATCTTGGAGGCATGCCGCAAGTGGAAAACTGATGAGGAAAAAGAGTGCCATCTCTGAAAAAGTGATGAATGCCTTGCTTGAAAGCATTAAGATGGAAACCAACAGAAGCACCAAAAGAACACACAACTCTTCCTCGCCGTAGGTGCGCACCTCGATGGGGGAGAACTAGGTCCACCACTTGAGAAACGGTGGAAATTATTCCTCAAGATAGCACGTGGACTAAAATCAAAATTATGAGAACCAGATCCATGACTCCGTCCAACACCACCAGAAAAGTGGTCAAAGAAGCCATCAACAAGGCGAGTCTTCATGCTAGGCTCACAAGTATTCATGCTATGAGAAAGGCTATGAACATTTGGAGACTTAGAAGCATGGGCACGATGCATGCGTTTGGCACACCAAAGGCACAAATCTACATGATGTCCGTCTTTCTTGCAATAGGTGCAATGGTATTTAATTTTTCATGAAGCAGTACCAAATGAAGTAGAAGTATCGTCATTGCTAGAAATCCCTTGAACAATACTAGAAGAGCCAACAAGAGTTGCATTAGCTAAAGTAGGAGCACCTAAAGTTATGACACAAGTGCCAACATCGATAGAATTATGCTCACCACTAGAAGGATCCAAAACCAAATGCAAGGAGGTGACTAAATAGCAAGATTCAACACTCATATCATCACGCTCTCTCCTCAAAGCATTTACACCATCTCTCAAAGAAGGACAATATATACAAAAGATGAAAAATGCAAGTAAGCAATGAATTGGATCGACATGAGGAACAAAGCTAGTACAAAAATCAAGAGAAGTTAGGCTATCAGTAGGTGAAAACTCGAGGCTATACAAGAATTATGAACAAAAGCACTTGGCTCACTAACCCCAGTCCTAGCAATCTAAAGCTCCTCTATATATGTGCGATGAGTCAATTTTAATTTCACATTTTCAGATTTTAAGTATGCAAGATAAGCATTCAAAATTTAAACATCTACTTGCAAAGATTCACAACCTACACATGGTAAGTGAGATTCTAACATAGCAAAAACATCATCAAGCAATTTAGCATTCTTATCATCTAAGCATCTCACATTATCCCTAAGAGCAAGCATATTCATCTTGGATAAAGTCAATGTCACATGAGGTTTTAGTTTGCACATGATGGCTCGAAGCTTGTCCTCGTTGTCAATATCATCATCATCATCATCATCATCATCATCCGTGGACTCCAAAAGTTTCTTCTCCCTAAGGCTTGACAACTAAAGGTAAAGAATGTACCACAAAGCTCACACTTGTGATTTCTTAAAGAAATCACTCTCTAATTGATTTAAATCCTCTCGTCACAAAGGACATCATTGGTAAAAACATCCCGACAAGATGCAAAGAAGAGCTCACAAGTTTTCCCACTAGTTGCCTTACTTATTATCGATTAAGATCAAACAAAGAGTAAACATGACTTTGATACTAATTGTAGGACCAAAGATGGCAACAGAAGGGGGGGTGCATGGTGCCACAAAATTTTCTCCAAATATTCACAAATCCTTCACCTCCCTAGTTACAAAGATACGAAGATTAGGATGAAAAGCCACCACAAAAACTAAAGATTCTAGACATTAAAAATCCACTAAAAATGAGCAAAAATGGAATTACCATCGTTGTAACTGTGGTACTACCGCTTGCTACAGTAACCGCAGCACTACCGTTACAGTAATCCCAATACTACCACAGCTTAGTAGAATCTGTGTGAATAGTATTTTTAGCACGATTTCAGGAATTGAAGCTCTAAGTCTGTAGATTTCAGAATCTAAGCCCTTAATAATAAAATCATGAATTTTAATTTTCTTTTTATATTTTCTTAGCTCCTTTATCAATCTAAGCATAGTACGAGATAAATCGGTGTAAGAAGGTTTTACCTCCTTTGGATAACTGTAGAGGTCATCATTGTCGAAATCCTCACTATTTATCATAAAACACATCCCTGTGAAATCTGCCTCCTTTGCATTCTTGCCATTGTCCTCATCACTTGCAGATTCGACATCGCTCAAATCAATCTCGTCAAGTGCTGAGAGTACTTTGTTGACTGCCTTGTGATAGTTTCACTTCCTGCATGAGGCAGTCTTGAACCGAAGTTGATGAGTTGGTGCCTTGTCATCATCAACTTCCTTGCTTTTCAGTTTGGGGCAATTAAACTTAATGTGATTGAGCTCACCACATTCATAGCATCTGACAGGACCTCCTCTCTGCCTTACTTTGATGTTGTTTATTGCCTTGGTCACCCGGTTGGAGAGAAGTACAAGATGCTCTTCAAGAATCTCCTCTAATTGTTCATCTGAAATTGTGCACAGAGCAGACAAAGAGGCACTAGAAGAACTAGATGAACTATCTGCTTAATTAGAAACTAAGCCTAAAGAATTAATCTTGTTTATCATAGTCAAAATATCAATCTCATGTGTTTTCATCTTGGAATAAAGATCATTCAAGGTAAGTGTTTCCATGCTAATAGAATAATTGATGGTAGTGACTAAAACATTCCAAACGGACATATCTAGATAATTCAAAAGTTGCCAAGCATTGTCAGAATCAGTATATGTGACACAAACAGATTGTAAATCACTAATAATCTTATTAAAGCGATTGAAAAGAGCATCTACTGATTCTCTAAGTTTCATCGCAAATTTAGAAAACTTCTTTTTGAATTGATTCTGACATACACCCTTACAAGACTTGGATCCTTCATGGTAATCGGCTAGAGTCGTCCAAATTTTATTTATATATTTAAGATGAGTAATTCTAATAAACTCGTTTCTACTTAAACCTTGTAGTAAAATATTTCTATTCTTAGCCTTTGCTTCTACATCGGCAATACTTTCAATGGTATCGATAGAAGACACTTCATACGAATTTTTAACTTTTTGCCAAATAGTACTACCTTACTCTTGTAGAAAAACCTCCATGTGTTTTTTTTCTAGTAGAGATAATATATTCTATCAAAAAACAGTGGCTTACAAGAGAACTGATCTCGATCTGATACCATTGCAACCTACTCTTATATCACTTGTACGATCGTATGGCGCAATTGGGGGGTGTGAATGATCGCCTCCGCTTCTTAAAATCTCTACGTAGTCGATGATGAATTCAACCACCCAAATGAACACTCGATGCTCAGCTCTGCTCATTGTCGTATGCTTTGCCCAAAAAGCGATCACCAGAAAGCACAAATAAAATTAACTCAAGATGTTCTTTATTGTTGGATTTTTGTGGATTTGCAAAGTGCCCTGTCAAGCACCCTTAAAAATCCTAGCACAACAAAACTTCCTCAAATGGCACAGCCAAAACACTTGGCATCTCCTAGTTTTTATATGCTAGAGCCCTAAACCATGTTTACCTTAAACATAGACATCTCAAATCGTGCCATTATCACCAAGACATGCAATCATATCTCTTCCTTAAATCAAGGGACCCAAAACTCTTCCAAACATGGGTTTTATCATATCTCTAAACCTTCCTGTTACAGAATCTTTCCATAACGTTTCAAATCGTCGTGATGAAGCCTCCAGGAACACATCTCTCGTAGCTCCATCTCGCATCATCAACCTCCGTGTAAAAGCCTATAGGATTGCACCATTCGTAGCTTCTCCATGCATCAGCACCTTTGATCTCCATGTACTCCAGCGTTAGCTCGACCATCTCGCATGACATCCTCAACTGTCAAGACCTCAGATCTCCTCATCCTAGCCCCAATCCTGCTCGTCACCGACCATGATCGTCTCCACGCCATCCTGCTCATGCAAAGACCAAAAAAACATTTCTCGGCATAAGTTCTCCACAACTTGACTGTCATCAGTACACACACCACCCTTGTCCATCCATAAACAAGAACCAAACTAACCATGCCCATCAACCAGGTCATCTACAACCACCAATTCCATCGCTTTCTACAAATCAACCTTAGATCACTCAATACGACCGCTAGCTCAACAAGTACTCGATAACCAAAGGTATTCGGGAATTATCATTGCTCCGCTCCAAACACTCAGAAATACCATGCATCGCTACCATCCAGAACCATCGAGTACTGACTACCGAATATCAATTGCTATTAATATGACTATTGTCAGGACCCAGATTTTACAATCCGGGTTCCTTTGTGATTCCACCGCACTATTCCCTGGATCAGTAGATAGTGCTCACAGATTACAGTTCTGAATATCAAAGTACATATCATGCGGAAGCATAAATATAATAGAAGACTTACTCATGGGCCGATTAGGCCAAAATCATTAAAATTGCAGCAGCGGAAGAACGAAGCACGCAAGTGGGACCTTCAGGACATGCCCACAGGCAGCCAACTGGAGGTGCGCGACCTAGCCCTTGATGACTTCATCTTCTTCTCCATCATAACCAAAAGTATTGCTGAAGCGTAGTGACCTGATTCCTGCTTCTGGATTTGTTATGAGAGCGAGTGTGAGCACACAAACCACCGTGCTCCGCGAGCCAATACACAAGATGCAAATAAATAGTATGCATGGCTTATCAAAGGAGAGGCTCGGGTTATTTTATTTGTCAAAAATCGCTCTTAGTAGCATTATTATCATTAAATCTTAGTGTTATTAATTGTACATAAACTCCACACGGCGATTGCCATAATTGACTTAATCCACCAAAGACATACTTTCCTTACTGATTGTTGTCTAAGACTCCAAGCAGCGTGTCATCGTTACTTAATCCACCGAATACTCTCGTTCCAAATTGATTGCTGTCTAAGACTCCAAACAGCGAGTGACATCATTTAATTATTCCATCGATCATACACTTTCTATATTGACTGCTGTCTAAAACTCCAAACAGCGGATAACATCAATTATACAATCCACCCATCAATTGCTTTCTAAATCTCCAAACAGCGAGTATCATAATTTATATAATTCACCGATCAATTGCTGCCTAAAACTCCAAACAGCTAGTGACATCATTTATCTAATATCATTTAATTAATCCACCGAACACACACTTTCTATATTGAGTGATGTCTAAAACTCCAAACAACGAATATCATCAATTATACAATCCACCAATATCTTTTGTATTCCAAATTCCTAACAATCCAATCCTTTTGTTATTGATCCATAACCATAATTTGCTCTTCCAATAATCAACCCTACTTTCCGTTATCTATCCCTAATTAACTCACTAGTATACCTCCACCAAAATATCATTATCAAGTTTATACTCCAATAGTTGTTATCATACCTCCAATTTTCTAATAAATCAATTCATCCATCTAGTAATTGATCAAGGTCCATTAATCCAATTATCGCCAACAACTCCCAAGAATTAATCCAGCAATTACCTTTGTACTCCCTAATTCTCCAAAATCATTTAAATCATCTATCTAGTCTATATAGTCATTTAGGCTCCACCAATTTATATCTCCCAGAATCCACACTATCGTTTCCTATTTATGATTGACATGAATCCACCCAAATCTTTATGTGTTTACAACAACATACATTTCCTTCACTCACGACTTTATTTATTCCTACCACATTTTATTTTGTAAGAATAGATGTATCATTATTTGAAATACAATACATAAAATTTCCTGAGACCTAGCAGTTTTGAACAAAAACATAATATGTATGAAAATGCGATAATAATAGCGATCCAGATTCCATCCATCGATACATGGCATCCGCACCATATGCTAACACTTCAGCGTTATAACCGCTTACATTACCACTGGGACGACACCCAGGACAACTCAAATCAGGGTTTTCCACTGCCCTTCCACTTTTCCAATCCCACTCATAAAGCGTTTTGAAATAGAACTATATCTGGTTAAGTTCCCATGTCCGCCCTTGACCGTGGGCACGGCTATTCGAATAGTTTTGACTCTGCAGAGTTTGTACACTTTCACCACAAGAGACAATCAACTCGTTGCCCCACATGATTCCTTAGTCATGTGGTTGAGCAGACCATCACAGTGACTTTTCAAAGTATCTAGTCCCTTCTGTCATCTCACCTTATGGGAAACTGCCCACTTGCGGTGGGTCCCATCTATGCGCGGGATGTTCCCCACAGTTACTAACGCAGCCGGGCTCCACTTCCCGCAACGTTAGAACAGCTGGAAAACTTCACCCTACACCAGTGTCCCTTAGGGCCCCCTTGCCCGTGCGTATCCACTTGTATCCACTACCAGTGAGATGAGTCCGGGGTTTCGATAAGTTTACTTAGCCAAGTTGTACTTTACAGACTTGTGGTTGTACTGTTTTACACAGGAGGTCATGACAAGATTTAGTCCTTAGTGGTATCTAGGCGGTCTACCACTAACCCACTTTGTGCATCCACTGCACCACACACACACACCCTCGAACCATCTGCCCAGATATTTAAGCAAGTTGGGATGTTTGGGAACATAAAATAATCATATCTAAATATATACCAGTCATTCCCACCATGACTGTCCAAACCAGTTTCTCATGATTAAAAATGACAATAATGTTTGGGGCATTTCAGCGCCCCCGAGTATCTATGCAGTACTAAGCATGGCGTATAATTAGAGACTTATTTTCACAAGGTTACTATTATCATTTTGCTAGGGCGACAAGGTTCATACATTCAATTATTCCAAAGGAGGTATAATAATATTCAAGATAAACAATAGGCATATAACTAGAATCTTAAATTAAACATGTATTTGCATATAAAATAACAACATGCAATTTGATAATTTAAACCAAAGTAATTTGTAGAAAACGTATGTTCAACATGATCAAAGTATTGACTCGCCTTGCGCGGTTTACTGCGGTTTTGAGCTCACACACTGCTTTCCCCTTGAGCTTCTGATCTTTTTCTTCACTTCGCTCTTGACCTTGCTTGATCCCTCGATTCTTCAGGACTTCCATTTCTAATTACGCGCTAAGCAACTGCATACCAATAAAGGCAAATAACTCAAAAGATCCAAATAACTCCATTTGAACTTAATAACTTTTATTATGATTAAATAGGTGATTTGAGACAAGGTTGGTTGGACGCGGAGTATTGTTGGAGTCACAGCGGGAGGAGTGAAGTGGGAAATGGTAGGGGAGACGTGTCAAATGGGGTTCAAGGACAGGTCATGATAAAGGTATATTCATGAGGTTATTTCTGTTTAGTACTCGGAGATGGCTAGGTATAGCTGATGGCGGAATACGATGGCTCGATCTTTTATTAATAACATCTTTTATTATTTTTATATTTATCAAGGGAATTCCATGAGTCGGTTTAGACTGGTGTAAGAGTTTAGTGCATTAGATTTATCTTTGGCATGTATTTCTCGTAACTTAGGGTATGGTAATTTATGGGGTTCTATTTACTAACTATTTGAATTATTCACTGAGTGATTAATTCAATAATTCATGGAAGTACGGAAGTATTTAATTATCTTATTGATGTTTAATAGAAAATTTTAGCATATTTAATTACCAGTCTTCTGCGGCTTTTGGTCATAATGTTACATTTGTCCTTTAGATTATTTATTGAAGGGATTAATCCAATGTCCGATGTTCCAAAGCTATTATATTTTAATATCTAAGTATGATCTCTTTAATCGAAGGCACTTTGAAAGTCAACTGACATTGATGTTTTATCCTTTTCTTAGCATCGGGCAAAATTTTATCTTAATTGAATTTCTATTTACCTAAGGCCAATCTGGCTATACACGGTCATATCACAATATTGCTATTTAATTAAATCCACCACTGAGATTAATGGTGGTATGTTAAATGTTAGGGCATAGGGTTAATATTATGTTTAAACCATGTAGTGGCTAGTTCTACCATCTTTACTAACATGCCAGGTTGTAATATTTATTGTTTAGGAGCTCGTCATTTACTAATTTATCATTTCATGAGAGTATATTTCTAAACAAGATTTCTACTAAGCCTTTAGTCAATAAATATTCAAGGCACATTATTTACTAGCATATGATAATTAATCCATGATTAAGTATTTAAGAAGCTCACTTATATCCTAAATAAATTTTTTTGCATCATTCGAGGAATTATTTCTGATTTTTCTTGATGTTTTCCTAGCTACATTCGGCTTAGCAACAAAACAAAAGTAAAAACCTAACTATTCTAATCGCTGCGGTCTGGAGGAATCGAACCCAGGCGGCAGTGGTGAGCGCATGCTCTGATAGCCAGTCGGGCCTCTCAGTGTTACCTGATTGAGCAGCGGAGGGTAATGTAATTGAGCCGAGGTTGCAGGCGCCCAAGAACAGAGCAAGCCGAGGCAGCGTACGGGCGGCGAGGTTGCCGGCGAGGGGCGGCCGGAGGGTGGTCGGCGGCGGGCAAAATGGGTTGCCGGAGTCGCGTGGAAGGCGATGGAGGTGTCGGTGGGGGCCAAGGATCGCCGGAGGTGGGTCGGCGACCAGCGGCGGCGGCGGGCTCGGAAGGTGATTGTCGCCAGCGAAGGAGAGGCAGAATTACGCTTGGCGGAGGGTGGAATCAGCTTTGCCAGGCTCCGAAGAAGCTTTGGGAGGGAGGAATTGAGCTACTATTGTCCTAGGCGGTGGCGTGCTCACCGGCCGGCTGTGGGGAAGAAAGATGCACCGGCGAGCCGATAGAGCACGGAAATGCAATCAAGCGGGGTGAGAGCTAGAGTAGACGCGGGCGATGACAATGGATGCCTTGGCAGCCTGTATAGGCGATCGGGCGGGGCTGGCAACGGGGCTCCGCCCGTGCGGTCGCATCGGCCAGCGGGGTGGCAGGCGGCGGCGTGACAAGCAAGGCAGCGGCGGTAGCTGGCGACGGAGTGACAGTAGGATCGCGAGGGGGGATCCGGGCATAATGGCATGGCAGCTTTGGGGCTGCACGCGCCACGCGACAAAGATAGGGCGCTGCTCGCGTCGCGCGATGCGATGGAGCGAGGCAGGGGGTGACGGGACAGCGGTGGGGCCCCGTTAACGCACGCGGAGAGGCACCGGAGACCGCTGGTCCGAAGCTCTGGCGCGGAGGCGGGCCGGGCTGCGGCGGCGAGGCGAGGCGGGCGGCTTCGGCCCTGGAAGCGAGCAAGCGAAGGAGTCGGGGGAGGAAGAAAGGAGAACATGACATGGGTGTTGGGCCAGCTATGCGGGGGAAGGAAATGGGGAGGTTGGGCCAGGCCATTTCGGCCGGCCTGACTTCCTCTTTTTTTTAATTGCTTATTTATTGTATATATACATATATATACTTGTATATATATATATTTCCTTTATGTCTATTTTTGTATATATACTTTTTTATGCTCATGCTCATCTTGCTAGGCCTTTTGTATACATATATGTAGATGTACACATATATATGTGTTGGTGATTTGTTTTTGGTTGCCCTTTATAATACTATTGTAAAAATGAAATTCTTATATTTTAAATTTTAAGTCTCTTCCTCCTTAGGGTGAGTTATCTTTTTGGCTTTGATTTCAAATTATAGATTTCTCTTACTTCCATATTTTCCTTATGGCTTATTAATATTGTTTTTATTTCTTCCATGTTTTGGAACCTTAACCAAAATTTAGAGAAACACCAAAGAAAATTCAAATTTTCAAGAGAATACATTGAAAAATAACTCAAAAGCTTCACATTTTCAAATTTCAAATTTTTGGGATGTTACAACTACCAACTATTCACTGCATTATCGATCATCAAATTCTGAATATCACCGACAACCACTACTGAGTACCAAGCCTTCCGACTACGAGTACTGTTCCTCCAAACACTGTTCACCGATCATCGCTAGCCAGTCCTACCACTGGCCTAACATGAGTACTAGAAGATAGCAAGAGTGAAGCACTCGAACCGACAATGAAGTCTATGAGTACCGATTGTGAAGCCTATGGCAACTGATCACAAAGCCTATGGCAAGCGATTGCAAACCTTCGACTAAGCCCGAAGACAATAACAACAGACTGCAAAGTTTACGACTATGACGACAAGACTACAAAGTCTATGACTATGACAGCAAGAGTACAAAGTCTACGACTATGACAGCAAGACTGCGAAGTCTACGACCATCGACCGCAAAGCATTCGACTATCGAGCTGAAAAATCTCCGATTACCGAGTACGACTAGTAAAATCTACGACTATCGAGTACCGACCAGTAAAGTTTACGACTATCGAGTATCGAGCAGTAAAGTCTACAACTATCGAGTACTGACCAGTAAAGTCTATGACTATTGAGTACCAACCAGTAAAGTCTATGAATATGAGAAAACATTGTAGCTATGACCAATTTTCTGGTCGAGATCGAAGCTTTCTGATTACCTGGCATAGTCATTCTGCTGTGGTCGAAAAGGCCATAGTCGAAGTCTGCTGTGGTCGAAGCTGGTCGTGGTCGTAGTCAGACATGGTCGAAGTCTGATGTGGTTAAAGACGGACGTGGTCGAGACTGAACATGATCGAAATCTGTCGTGGTCGAAATGCTGTCATCGAAGATTAATGTAGTGGAAATCTGTCGATCGGACAGAGCCGTTCGGACCACCCAGCATAGAGCTGTTCGGACCACCCAGCATAGAGCTGTTCGGACCAATAATACAAGACCGTTCGGACCACCGACTACCACATGTGGTCATAAATGACTCTAAGTGAACGTGGTCGTAACCAACATGGTAGAAGTTTGCTGTGATCAAAAGTTGTCATGGTCGAAGTCTGTCGTTGTCGCAGCCATGCGATCTTCTGATGCTACTCGAGTGTCGTCCGATGTTCCGATGCAACTCGAAAGCCGTTCGATGCTTCAGAGCTACTCGTATGCCGTCCGATACTCTATTGCTACTCGAAAGCCATCCGATGCCACACGGACCCGATTAGATTGGTCCGAAACTACTCGGAGCAACCAAAAACACTCGGAGAAGACAAAAACCACTCGGAGCATACTGAAACTACTTGAGCTTAAAACTTTTGACCGCGATCAACCAAAACTTTCACAAACGCAAAATCTAATGCAATCCAAATATCAATTATTCATCATCATTTTATTTGCAACCATGGTCTAACACCTTTCTTCACGACTTATTAGATGATACAGTCTATTGCAGCTAGCCCAGCGGTTTTGTCCACAAAGATTTTCCTGGTCATGTTTGCCTTTTATCTAAATCCTTATATGGACTCAAACCGGCTTCGTGAGCCTGGTACAATCATCTCACCTCCTACCTCCACATAATTGGTTTTAAATCATGGGTATTGATCATCCGGATGTTTTTTCCTAACTATCATTTAGATTTGTAACCATTAGATTAGAGATCCAACGGCTATGAATCCCCCCTCCAAGAAAAAGGAGCCGTTGGATCTCTAATCCAATGGTCCTAAATTTGAATGATTATTAGAAAGAAAATATCCGGATGATGTCCTTAAATCATTGGCTTCTAACTCCTCCTTGTTCATTCTTCGCCGAGGTCCTGACACTGCTTTTCTTTTAGTCCATGTGGATGACATCGTGTTAACAGCTTCCTCTACTGGTTTCCTGCAGGGATTGTGGATCAGCTGCATCTTGAGTTTTCCACGAAGGATCTTGGTTCTCTCCATTACTTCCTGGGAATCTCAGTTACACAATCTTCCCAAGGGTTCTTTCTCACGCAAGAGAAGTATGCCATTGAACTCTTGGATCGAGCTGGTATGACCAACTGTTCTCCAGCAAACACACCAGTCGATACTCGTCCAAGCTTTCTACGAATTCTAGGAAACCTCTCACTGACCCTACTTCCTATCGCAGTCTAGACCCGATATTGCCTATGCAGTTCAATAAGTGTCTCCATATGCATGATCCTCGTGACAACCATCTGGCTCTTTGTCAAAAGAATACTACGGTATATTCAGGGGACTAAGTATCTTGGTCTACATCTAGACATGTGTTCCTCTCTTGATCTTATTGCATATTCTCACGCCAATTGGGCCGATTGTCCAGATACTCGACGATCCCCTTCGGGATACTGCGTCTTCCTGGGTAACACTCTTGTTTCCTGGTCGTCCAAACAACAGTCAATTGTGTCTCGTTCGAGTGCCAAAGCTGAGTTCAGGGTTGTTGCAAGTGTAGTGGCTGAATGCTGCTGGTTACGGCAGCTTCTTGAGGAACCTCATTTTGCTCCAACTAAAGCTACAGTGGTCTTTTGTGACAACGTCTATGCTATTTATATGACTGAGAACCCGGTTCATCACCATCGCACAAAGCATATCGAGCTCGACATACGTTATGTTCATGAGAAGGTAGCGCTCGGGGACCTATGCGTCTTGCATGTTCTCTCTTCTTCCCAGTTCGCGGACGTGCTGAGGAAGGGTCTCTCAACGGCTTTGTTCAACAAGTTCAAATCTAGTCTGTGCGTTCATTCCAATGATGCTCAGTCTGCAGAAGGGTGTTAGTGCACTACTACTGGCTCAACATTTCTATCGCTACTTGCCACTATTCATATCGCTGATTTTGTCTAATTTGTTATTAATTGATCGATTCCTTCGGTGATTAGTTTTCTAGCTCTTATCCTTGCACAATAGTGCACTTGTAACATGTCTTAGGGTTCTTTTTGGCTGGAGCTTTTGGCTTTTGGCTGCGGCTTGTGTCTTTTGGGTTGTTTGTGTGAGAGATTACAGAGTAACAGAAACTCATGTGCGGTTTTTGACGATATAAATGAAGTCGGTAAAGTATATATACTACAATTAACTAATACACCTTATCTTGAAAAGATATTATATTTTAAAATTAGTTAATGTAGAAAAGCCGAAAATCAGCTTTTAAAAGCTGAAAAGAAGAGGCCTATATACTCCTTTGGATCAATAACAAATGTATGATTTATGCTCCAGTTTCTCTCACCTACATTCTTGATGTAAAATGAAAGGATCGTGTTCGGAATCTTTGAATCGTGTGTTCCTGAAGCCGGCCCCCACTCTCCGTAACGACACTCTGCTTCTGTGATATCGCCAAACCTCGTAAGCAAAGCAAGCATACACTTGTACTCGGTGTCGCTGAACTTTCTGAAGGTTTCTCTCATCTTGCTCCACACCCTGTCCAAGTTACCTCTATCCGACAAGCTTGTGTACAGGGTGAGAAGCGATGAGTGGGCAGCTCGCCCCTTCCTGGAGGCCCTCTTCCTCTTGTCCATCTCCACCGGCGTGTCCAGCCCTTCATCACGAAGCCCGGCATTGATGTAAATGGTAGCCAGCATGCTAAAGGTCATGATGGAAATGTTGATAATATTTTAATTTCAAGTTATACTAGGAATCAAATACAGTAAAAGAGTAGTGATGCAACAAACGAATCTAATAACAGTCTACTTATTGTACTTCAGAAATATATACAGAAACAAATTTTAAACAAGCCGGTCGGCTACATAAATGACTCACTGTTGGGCTTGATGAAGAACATTAAACAGCGCAAGGCGTAGTATAAATATGCTACCAAAAAACCCTATTGTTGTCCTATACAGGTACTCTCTGCGGCAATGGCTTAAAAATAGTAACACTCTCTCCTTCCCAGTGCATGCCGAGAAGAAATGCCAATGAAGTTTAGTTGGTCAACACTCAGAACAAATTTACCAGAGAGGAAGAAGACAATGTGAGAAAGAAATAGAGGGGTTCAGTCTGCCAAGTCTGGACGTCTATAGGTCTTTTACAGATGTGCGAATTACTCTCCAGTAACTGACACCATTAAACTGAAACAATCTATTGGTAACCGCTAAAGTATTCACTACTAACTGCTCATATTCAAACTAAATAGTGATAATTAAGTAGTCCCATGACTAGTTAAAAGGAGAGAGATAATACACGGTTCAACAAAAATAAGGTGTACTTAGTTTGCCAAGTGGCGTACCGTGTCATGGTACAGTTGTGCGTCGCAAGTTACTAAGTCACACAATTTTCCACGCGAATACACGCGCGTGCGCGTGCGCTCGTGTGTGTTTAGCAAAGCCCTCCTTATGTTATCCCAACCATGTATCACATAATTCAAAGAGTAGTAAGAACTCTATCTTATACTTGGATGGCATTAACGGGCTGAGGCCGATATCATGGCCAACAAGCCCACATCCAGCCCACACAGCTAAAGCCCAGCTCAATCTTAGCCCATACCGAACAAGCCCAAACCCGGCCGCGTAAATCTCCACCTTTGCAAGGAGCTAGACGCAAAAGTCATGCGAGCCATCTCCGTACAAAATCCCCCCCGGGGGCTTCCCCGCAAAAACTCCCCACCGCTTCCCCCGCCCGCCGTGCTCCTCACCCTCCCCGCCTCCCATCCAATCCAATCCGATCTCCAAATCCAAATTGATCCCACCGAATCCAATCGAATCCCCTCCAAATTTCGAAACCAAACCGGAAAACCTGGAGGAAACCCTCTCCCCCGCGAGGATTCGTTCGTTCGAAACCAAACCCACCCCGCATCTGGGCAGCGAGCCACCCCGCATCCCGTCTCGCCTAAGCTCCCACCCGCCCATGGCGTTTCACGTCGCGTGCCCCATCACTTGGTAACATACCCACACACCTCTCCTCTCCCTCCCCCTCTCGCTCGCTCGCTCTCTCTCTCTCGCGTGCTGACGAGGGCCTCGCGCCTGATCTCTCTCTCTCTGTGCAGCCGGAGGGTGTGCGACTGCGAGCTAGGGTTTGGGGCGGCGAGGGGGAAGGGGGCGGCGGCGGCGACGCTCGAGGGCTTCCTCGCGGATCCGTGGCTGCTGCGGCCGCCGGCGGCGGCGGCGGCCGAGGGGGAGGAGGATGTGGCCACGGTGCAGGTGGAGGTACCGCCGGTGGAGCCGCCCGAGGAGGGGGAGGACGAGGCGCGGCGCGCGGCCATGCAGCGCCAGGCGGCCGCCGCGGAGGACCTCGCCCGCCGGCTCGAGGGCGGCGGCCGCGGATCACCGGTGAGCGAATCTCGCGTGCTCGCTTCATCATGGTTTGCAGAATTTACTCCCGTGGGGCTTCCTGGTGGCTGTTTGTAGGGAAGGGTAGGGGAGTTGGGAGCTAGGGTTTGCGCTGGGGTCATATGGTGTGGTGTTCGTGGAGATTCTTGTTCGCGTTCGTGTGGTTGCATTTCGGGTCCTGTGTGTCAGACTGTTTGGCTCGTACAGGAGTGTGTGGTTGTGTGAATTTCGTGAGGTTTTGGTGTAGATTTGTGGGGAATTCTGCACTGGGAGAAGGGATTATGTCTGGTAATCACGTGCTGGCGCAGAAGTTTGCATCTTTTTTGTCTTAAGGTTTATAGGAGTGTAGCCACTGTACGTAGTATGCTTTTTAATACGAATTCTAGTGAGATGTTAGAGCTGGGCTTGGCTTTGCGAGGAAATTGCACCCGTCAATAGATGTTCGCCGCGCACCCACGGTTCAATTTGGTATGTGCATGAGCTATTGCTGGCCTTAGTTATGCCATTTTGAGTGAGTGTTTATGTACAAGGGCCACGCCAGATAAAATTGATGGTTCTGTTTGCTTTTGTTATTCGCGGTGTGTGGATGAGTGTGATTGGAGTATAGGGCTGTATTCTGTGAGGTTTTGTGATGATATGGGAATTTTCGGGTGTCAGGTTTAACGGTCAAGTTGGCAGGGTTTTGGGTTTAACGAGCACAATGATTAATGTATGCAGTTTTTGTTGGCCGTGGAGCTTTCTGGTCTTATAGGTGGTTTTTGAGGCTCGGTAAATGCAAAGTGATGGTGTGAATCTTTGATTGTTTTTAGTTACATAGTGTTGTCTTGTGCATGTGCTCATGCACGTGTTTGGCGCTGGTCTAAAGATATGTGGATATGCATGGGAGGAAGCGTGGATGAGCCTCGGGGGACCCTGGTCCCTGGAATAATATAGCCATGTAGGAGTATATGATACAAATAACTGCATCTTAATGAACCTATCATTAACAAGCCTTAGAAACAGACTCATGCATGTTACTCATGCTGTCAAGCTGACCTTGCTGTTTATTAGACCTACCTTTTTAGTAACACTAATAGCTGCTCTAGTAAAGATATATTTGTTAATTTGTAGGTATCGTTTGCTATCTTCTAGCTGCACTATTTATCTAGGTGTTGGTAGTGCATTGCTAACTATATTTAATTCAGTCAGTAATGAAGCAATATCTTATCAGTTTTCTGCGTTTATACAATTGTGGCGTCCTTTTTTTTTGTTTCCAAATTTTTGTTAATCAAATATCACTTCCAGTTATTTCTGGTGCAGACCTAAACTTAAGTCCATTCTCCATGTTTGGAAATTATTAAAATGATAGATGTCATGGTTGTCACGGCGTCATCCTGGCGGCCGGAGGGGGACACCTAGGCTTGTTACTAAGGGCTGAGTAGTTAGGCGGCAGCCCTCCTTGTCGTCGGCACGATGGTGGGCTGTAGAATAGGAGGCCGAGGCGCCTGAGCGGAGCCTCACGGGGTGGGGGCGATGAGGGTGGAGATGTTGGCCGAGAAAGTGTGGAGACTGCCGTCTTTAAAGGAGGAGGAGGGGGAGGCGGCAGCGGGGGTGGCGAGGGGAAGGTGGGGGGAAGAAGGGGTAGTTGGTGAAGCGGTGGTTGGTGGTGATGAGAGAGATGGTGCGAAGGGAGAGCAGAGGGAGGACAAGCGGTAGCCAGTGGTGATGAGGTGGCACGCCGGCGAGCCGGCCCAGCCTCGTCGGTGGCCGGTGGTGGAGAGGATTTGGGGTTGGGGGAGAGCAAGATGGGGCAAAGAGAGGCTAGGGTTAAAAGGAGTGGGCGTCTTTTTGTGATTTAGTCCTCGGAGTTCATGAAAATTACGAATAGACCTCTCCCTCAATGGATTTCTTCTGATTTGGACCTCCTAAGACATGGTTATTTGTGCTATTATGTTGTATGGTTATTTAATTTTTGGTCATATAAGGTATTACTTATATTTATTACTATCATCTAACTACTATTGTATAACTATTGCCATGGCGGGCGTCTAGTCGACTAGGCGTCCAGATGCCCCGGTCTTGCCACGACTTGCCGGAGCGTTGTGACGACCTTGATAGATGTACAATAGTGTAAGATCTTTATTGCCTTGTGAAAGTATCATATCATGGATTCATAGTGCCCAAATGCCCATGAAAGCTATCTTGTAATTGTAAATTGTAGTTACTAATTTTGTTGTGCTCACATTATGTTTGAATCTTTAGTTGATGCTGATAAATGCTACACTTTCCATGATCCTGTACAATGCAGTTGATGTTTCATTGTGGCTTATTGTTTCATTTTCATGCAGTGACACTATTTAGATGGGATTATTTTTTCATCTACTAATATGAGAAGGTAATCACTCTTTTTCCAGGAGGCAGAAGGAGATGAAGAGGACTGGGGCCGAGAAGATGAAGGCAATGCTGCTATCAAGGTTATGTGCCGCTTATGCTTCTCAGGAGAAAACGAGGGCAGCACAAAAGCTGCCAAAATGCTTCCATGCAAACTTTGCAACAAAAAGTATCATAGAAATTGTTTGAAAAACTGGGGTGAACATAGAGGTAATTTTTTTTAAAAAAAGTCTCCTACTATTGTCTCTTCAACACATATGTTCTTTATACCCTTTGACGAATTTATGTTCCATCTAGATCTTTTCCACTGGAGCTCATGGGTTTGTTCCTCTTGCCGCAGCTGTGAGGTCAGTTGCCTCTGTATTTGCATTATTATTATCGTTGTGCATTTCCAACTATTGGAGTTTTTTAATACCAGAAGTATTGTATGAATTCTCTAGTACTGTTAAACTTTGGTTTCATGTATATGCTGTACCTGAGTAGTTGAAGTCCCTTTTGAGTTGAGGGCAGTTCCTGCAAATTGTAATGGACATTTTACATTATTTGAGGGGTCTAGTACTTGTATATGCATCGATTATTGTTGTGGTGGTCATGTATTTCCAAACCTAGCGATATGTACAATTTGACCATGTTAATTTTGAAGTGCTCTTCTTCCCATTTCTTTATACTGATGTTCTATTCTTTTCATGCTAAAATTATTGCTTACAATTGTTGCCAATGCTTGCCTTACCAAAATTTGGTAGCCTTGACCAAATTTGACAAGCATTTGGTTTACTACCAAACTTTGGCAAGATTCCCTTATCCCTTGTCTCTCTAGTTTATTTTGTTGCCAATCTTAGGCCAAAACATTGGAAGCCAATTTGGTGACCACATTTTGGCAATGCCAAATTTTGGTAGGGCTTTGTGGGGGAAATTTGTCATCAAACCAAACAGCCTCTAAATCAGCATCTTGGAACCATGTAGTACGTTTGTTATACCATAACTAGTACCAGCTTCTCTGTTTGATTCTATGTAAGATGAATGCTTGTCATATATATAGGTGTGCCGACGACCTGGTGATCCCAATAAGTTAATGTTTTGTAAAAGGTGTGATGGTGCTCATCACTGTTACTGTCAGCAACCCTCACACAAGGTACAACTATTGTGAACTTTTTTCCCTTCCCCCTTTTCTGTAGATTGTATCTGTGGCTTGTCACTTAACAGTGAACAATATAACATTGTAGAATGTTAGCCATGGACCATACTTATGTCCAAAACATACAAGGTGTCACAGCTGTGGATCTGGTGTACCTGGGAGTGGCCATAGCACAAGGTACTAATTCAAAAGATCGAGTACTAATTCAAAAGATTGACCTGAAATTTACTTAAGATCTTTTTAACATGTCTTTGCAACCTGATGTCTTATGTTTTTCTATAACATTACGAACTTGGGTGCACAGGTGGTTTCTGGGGCACACATGTTGTGATGCTTGTGGACGATTGTTTGTGAAAGGAAACTACTGTCCAATTTGCTTGAAGGTAGCCCCTTTCCTTTTACTTTTTCTTGACATAACTACTATGACTTCTGCAATGAAAGAAATTAATTTTAGCTTGTGGAATTCATTATGTCTTGTTCAATTTCATGGCATTAAAATTTTCTTGTTTCTGTCCCACTGTTTCTCTTCTAATATTGTGGTAGCATTTTATGCATGAGGTCTTAAAGTGAGGAAGTTATTTGTTTATAGTTGAAAGTCACTCTGATGGAGTCATGGAGACTTCATTTGTTTTGTTAAGCTTAAGAATTGTATGAAGCAATCTTCGCTCACATACACCATAATGGGTTGCAATGGTTTTCCATTTTATTAACTTCTGTTTGTATGCTCTGTCTGTTGCTTGGGTTCCCCCCTTTTCAGGTTTATAGAGATTCTGAAGTGATACCGATGGTTTGCTGTGATGTTTGTGAAAAGTGGGTACATATTGAGTGTGATGGCATCAGGTCTGTATCAATGTGAACCCAATGTTTTTGATTGAATATTTACACTCATATTTGTTGCCTTCTCTGTGTCTACTGCTTCTTGCGTTGTACTTAATTCTCTATATGCATCACCATCTTTTGTCCCTTTATGTGTTGCATGCCTTACTGTAATTCCATATATTTATGTAGCGAGGAAAAGTACCAGCAGTTTCAAGCTGACCAAAACCTCCAGTATACATGTGCAGCATGCCGTGGCGAATGCCCTCAGGTGTTATTTACTTCTGTCATACTTTCTCATTGCTATACTGTGTTATCTAACACCCGTTGTTGCTATCTTCAGATCAGGGACACAGAAGATGCAGTGCGGGAGCTTTGGAAAAGGAGGGACATTGTTGATCATGATCTTATGGTTAGTTTAAGGGCAGCTGCTGCACTGCCTTCTTTGGAAGATGTCTCACCGTCTTATCCAAACTCGGATGATGAAAGACTTGCTGCACATGTATTGAAAAATGATGGTAGAAATACACTAAAATTCTCTTTCAAAAGCAACAGTGGCAAGCCCCCGTTAGATTCATCTGAGCAAGAGAAGAATGTTATCAAGAACTCAGGGTCAAATAAGAAGCATTCCAAGAAGAAAGGCAATCAAAGTAATAAAACAGCCAGCGATCAGGACGATATATTTTTGGAGAGAAGGCATGAAGCTAAATCATTGAGTAGTCATTTGGGAGATCAAACTGTAGATGCTAATCATGATAGTTCTTTTAAGAATGATGGTAATGCATTTGTTTTATCAACTCAAAGTTCAGAGAAGGATTTGAAATCCTCATCCGCGAAAGCTGTGGCAAACAATGCCGATATGATACCCAAAGTCAAGATTAAAGGCAGCAAAGTTACGAGTTTGCATTTCAAAGACATAGGTGAGGAAAATATTGCCAAGAGTGACACAGGGAAAGGTACCAAGTTGGTTATTCATCTCGGTTCACGACACAAAAGTAGGAGTGGCTCTCCCAAGTCTGAAATGTCCAATTCTCAAAAAGAGCAAGATCTGGGTTCAATGCATGGTATGTACCTCCTATGTGGTAGTTTGCCATTTACCATTTTAGTTTGCCTGCTATAATATATTTGGTATGCACGTATGATCTTCTATTTTAGAAACTAGTAATTTAAGCTGTTGCCCAAGGTGTTATATGTTCAGGTACATAATTATAGCAATTTTTGGGGCATTTCTGTATTTCTATGATGCCCTTTGACACGTGGGGGATATGTATAGAATTATAGCAATTTTTGGGGGCATTTCTGTATTTCTATGATGCCCTTTGACATGTGGGGGCGTTGCCATATGCCTTATTTGGTAATAGATATATCCTCTTAATACTCTTTCTGACTCCCAAGAAAGCCTCATGATGAGCTGTATCATTGACAAAATAATAGCTGTTTGACATTCCAACCTAGGTGTCCGATCGGGTGCTGTTACCCATTTGCCCTTATCATGGTTTCAACTTGGGTTTATCCACTGCCTCAAATCCTTCCCCTTCCTGACAGCCCAATCCCCAGATCCTTCACCCCTGAGGTGGCAGTCCCAGGATCTCATTGCCCTCCCTGTGGTTTCATGCCTCATATACACTGCTGTCTTTAACTCATTGCTCTCTTTACTGTAGTCCCATTGTTTCCATCCCTGATTTACTTTCCATCTTAATGGCCCTGTACCTGGATTCATCTTTTGTTGATAGCCAATAAGTCATTCCTCTTAGTTTAGTTCAGGTTTGTTCCCTTGATCTTGCATTGAAGATTTAAATAACTTCATCTTCACTGGTTATTTCAGGAGGTAAAGTTGATGTGACAAGCCAGTTCAAAAGCTCGAGGAGTGAGATAAAAGAAAAAAGTGTAATGAAGCTAGTTAGAGAGACTGGAGTACAGCAAAGAAATAGCCTTTTGGGGGATCTAGGTACTTCCAAAAAGCACGCAACCGGAAAAAGGAGCAATGCTATAATTTCTGGAATGGAAAATGCAAGTGAAAGCGGTACAAGAAGCAGATCATTTGGACATAAACAATCTGTTGCTAATCAGATCAGCGAGAACCAGGGCACTGCTTCATTTTCTGTCAATAACTCTTCTGACAGCTTGAAGCCATCATTGCTCAAGCTTAAATTTAAGCGTCCACATTTTGAGCAGCCAAGCACCGATGTTTCTCAACCAAAGGAACCGACCACCTGGGCTTCTCAACAAGAGGAGTTAAATGTTGCTAAAGGCCAGCGATCAAAGAGGAAGAGACCATCCATGGACAAGGTGGATGGTTCCGATGGTAAGAATTCAGCCAAGAGGCATGAGCAGAGTGCTGATGATGGAGCAATGGATGCCAACTGGATACTGCGCAAGTTGGGTAAGGATGCGATTGGGAAGAGGATTGAAGTCGAACTAGCTTCTGATGGCAAATGGTGAACTCTTCCTCTAATCTTAACTCTTGTTATTGTTTTGTTTGTTACATTGTACTGGTTAAATATATCTCAAATTTCATTTTTGAACTAACTCTTCTTAGCCTTATCCTAAGCTTATTCACTGAAAAACCAGCATGCCTTGGCACCTGAACCGCTTGATGAAATATTAGCGTAACAAATCTGGGCGGAGGGCCTATATAACACAATTAGTTTGTGTTCACTTATAATCTTACCAAATAAATTTTTTATTTGTGTTTTTGCTGGATAACGAAAGGGAACAACTTGTTTTTTGTTTCTGGCAGGCATCAAGGGGTGGTCTCTAATGTCATCAATGGCGCACTCTGTGTTCAATTAGATAATGGTAGGTCTGAGAATGTAGAGCTGGGAAAGCAGGCAATCCGCTTGATAGCTCAAAGGACAAAGGGCGGCAAGCGATGAAACCTTCCGCTTCCGCAGCTGAGCTCTTGCTTTCGACTACTTTGCCATCAGCGCAGCGGGCAGAGTTCTCCAGGCGCTAACATCTGAAGTGCAGCCACCGCTGTCCAGGGGGGGCTCACTGCCTTGCTTGCGCTCCCTTTTCTGACTGGAGGAGACCTGGTGCGCAACCTCACCCGTTGCGCGGTGTTTCGCTAGCCTAGCATGTAACAGACATTTTGTTCCTGAGCTGTTTGAAGCGCATTGGCTTCCATTGAATTCTGTTAGCGTAGGGACAGACAGCTGGTAAAAGTTTTAGGTTACCATGGATGTAAAAGAAAGCGGCTAGCGCGATGTCATGACGGGCGTGTACATGTAATTGTTGAATGAGTTTTCGCATAATTCGTTGCGTTATGTTGTCTTGCAGCTTTTGTTCTGTGTATCTGAGATTTTGGCACCCCCACGGTCGGTGAGTTGACTGACCGCATTTTTCTATTTTAGCCTTTTTTTTGAAAAATATTCGCATTTAGACCCCTGATAGTTTTAATTCCGTTTTTGGACCCAGGGGTCGGCGCCGTGACCCACGTCGCCGAGGTAAGACGTCTCGGCGCCGTAATCCATGGCGCCGAGGTCCCAGGCCCGTGTCATCGTGGCGGCCTGCGTGGCGTCGACGTGGCAGGTAGCTCGGCGCCGTGGATCTTGGCGTCGAGGTCTGTCCAGCGGGCCCCACGCGGTCTTCTCCTTACTCCCTCTGTTTCTGTCGTTCTCTCTCCTCTTTTCTCTTGACCGCCTCCCCGGTCGCCGCCCCGTGGTGCCGCCGCCTCCCCTCCCCGCCAGCCCGCGTCCCCGCCGGCGGCAGAGCCCCCACCGCCTCCCCGCCGCCGCCCCGTGGTGCTGCCGCCTCCCCTCCCCGCCAGCCTGCATCCCCGCCGGCGGCAGAGCCCCCACCGCCTCCCCAGCCGCCGGCTCTGCGGCGAGGTGTTCGGGCGGCTCGTCGCCGAGGGCCACGAGGAGGCGGCCGACCCCGGCTTCCGCGCTCAGCTCGAGGCCCATTTCTCGCGGCTCCCCCATAGGTGATTCATTACCCCTGCCTGCTCTTAGCTTCCTGCATCTAAGGCGAGCCTAGGGCTTCGGGGATGGTGGTGGAACAGAGTTCTTGAACGCTCGAGGAGGGTGGAGGGAGTGGGAGCAGTGCCCGCTGGTTGGTGACATCAGCAGCAATAGTAGCTGGCAGCTAAGGCGATTATTTTTTGGTGAATTTCGTTCTTAATTTTGTTGGGATTTGTTTGATCTATGATTCAAGTCTTCAGGACTTGCATTTGCTTGTACCGTTTAGTAGTAGAAATGTAAGAGAGTACTAGTAGTGGGTCTTAGTGATTAACACAACTTCTGCCTTGCAGTACCACAGTAGGCAATGATGGGCAGTAGTTTCTTAATTTAGGTTTCGATTCCTGTCACTCTGGCATGGTTGGTATTTGCTTCAAGTCTTGGCTGGTCTAATTTAGGGATTTAAAGCTTCTGTAGAGCTTAGATGGGTTAGGAAAGTAAATACAGAAAGTCATGACCGTAGCTGAGCCTTGAGAGTCTACTTGAGAATTTTTTATCAACTAATCTGAAGAACATAAAACTAACTAGTAACTACAGTCTGCAAAACACACAATCTAATTCTATAACATAGATCTATACAAGCAAGTTAGAACTCTTGGGAAACTCTCTTACCCATCATGTTGTCCTTTTATTGGATACATAGATTAAACCATCATGGGTGGCTGTTTTCTTTAGCAAGCAACTGAGGATATTGACACGGTCGGTGTTTCATATAGGAATGGTGGTGGCTTGTGTCATGGTTGAGATACTTGTATCACCTGTGTTAATGAGCGAGGATCCTGAAGGCTGAATCTAAATGGGACTCAACATAGGAATTAGGATAGAATGAGGTCTTGGGTTTGGGTGTCGAAACACTCCAATATCCCTGTGTCTTTCTCTGTGTCTGATTGTACGATTATTGTTTCTTTGCAGCCAACTCAGTGTCATGTCGAAACACTCCAATTTTGTTTATTTCACTTTTGGGGGTCGGATCACTCACTCCCTGAAGGGAAAGTTTTGATTCTAGTTCTGAATCGTTGTCTTTGACATATTTGGATAGAATGAAATTTAGGAGTTGTTTGAATTGCTGTGTTAGTCTTATAGCTAGCCTTTGTAATTGCTCTTTTGTGGGAGTTGTTCTCTTTTGTGGTATCTCGCTGGAAAGGAAGTTGGTAAGTACAATCACTATTTTTGGATGTAATATTGCCTGGGCCAATTCATGAATCATCCCATTGTCTTTGTACAATCATAAATCCAAGATTGGTTCTTCTTTTGTTCTTCCATTCTGTAGCTATCAGCTGGATATCAATGTCGACAAAGCAACAGATGTCTTAGTCCATCAGAAGGTCTTGGCAGAAGCAAAGGATCCTGACTAGGGCCCGTCCCTGCCACCGCGCCGCCCGGTTTGTCCACTACCATCGTCGGACAGGTAAAATTGACTATGCAATTTAGTTAGTTAATTAGCATCAATTATAGTGTAGTAGTTAGTTAATTTAGGTACTTAGGTAGTCAGCCAGTTAGTTAGGTAGCATTTAGTTAGTGACTAGGTACTTATTAGTTACTATCTATTATCCAATTTCGATTAAAGATATTAAGTTTGGTTTTTTGTATGAACTAGATGGACAACCTAGTCACCCTATATCATGGAGGCAGTGTGACAAGTGATAATTATGGAAAAGTTCGATTTGTTGAAATGCAAATGGTGCCTCTGATATTCAGTGATCGGCCGTCGTTTAGTGAGTTGGTTGCTAGGGCCCGGGAGGAGCTACATTGTCATGCAAACGAGGAGAGCATCACAGTTGAGGGGTTACTTCACTTCGGTTCGAAAGACACAATTCAAAGGCGGTTGATCTTAATTGGTTGTGAGGATCAGTGGGACAAATATGTCAAATTGGTTATGAGGAATGAGTTCCAATGTTTGGACCTTGTTGTGCGGAAGGTGTCCATTGATCCCACCCCTCATAGTTGTTCACCAAAACTAGGTCATCAGGCACCCTTTGACCCTCCGTTACCGGACCTTGCGGTGGATGTGGAAGAAGTGCCTGAGGTGCCCAATGCTCTATCTGCCCCGAACGATGTTCAGATTTCTCAACCAGTCCGAGTTGAATGTCGGACTGATGATGTCGTGACAGCCCCTCAGAAGATCCCTTTGACCCAAAATCATCCCAGTAAGTGTCGAGCAACACTTTAGCTTTTTCCCGTCATTCTATTCTTTTGTCTCAATCCCATCGTTTTCATGCTTATGATGCAGGAGACATTCCTGATAATGTGGGTGTTCCTCCCGTTGCTCCATCTGGCAACGCTGAAGAAGTCTGCAGGGACTCCAACAGTGTGGATGTTCAAATTGTGGATGATCTGGAGCCTTACGAGATCGCAAGGGCCGTTGATTCTAATGATGACCGCCCTTTTGGAGAGCTGACCGAAAGTGATATTGAGCTGATCAGGCGTTATTGCCCTGGCCGGGATCCATCAGTTCATAAATTCAACGATCTTAGGCATTCTCATAAGGCTTATGCAGAAGAAAGGGATGACGAGCTGCTAGATGCTCCTGAGGCCGGGTCAAGCATGACAATTGAGAAGGGCATGGTGTTTGAGGACTTGCCTGCATTGAAAAGGTGGCTGCAGGAGTATTCAGTGATTCGTAAAAGGTCATTCAAGGTGAGGCATTCTTATGTGGAGCGGAGGTACACCGTTGTGTGCGAGAAGGAAACATGTGAATGGAGGGTTTGTGCTAGGAAACAGAAGGACACGGGAAAGTTCAAGATCACAAGAATCGTTGGGCCACACACTTGTGCCGAAGCAGAGCTCAAACAGAACCATCGGCAGTTGACCTCTACCATTATTACCAAGTCACTGTGGCACATAGTAAAGGGAGAACCCAATATGAAGGTGGAGACACTTGCTGGGTTTGTTAAGGAGAAATTTGGATACGAGATAGGGTATGGAAAAGCATGGAGGACAAAGCAACGCATCTGGAAGATGATATATGGGGACTGGGAAGATGGGTACGAGCAGTTGCCAGCACTCTTCAATGCAATGAAAGCGGTTAATCCAGGCATGCATTATGAGTACGTCCCGAAAGCAAATGAATGGACACAAGATGGGAGGCAGATATTCTTCCGTGCTTTCTGGTGCTTTGCTCAGTCCATCGAGGCCTTTCGGCATTGTCCTCCCGTCTTCTCCATTGACGGTACGTTTCTTCTTGGCAAGTACCAGGGCACACTTCTGATAGCCATTTCCTGTGACGCAGACAACACGTTAGTCCCTTTGGCGTTTGCTTTGGTTGAGAGGGAGAACAAAGACAGCTGGGGATGGTTCTTGCGGCTCGTTCGGAGGCACGTGGTCGGCCCTGGTAGGGCGGTTGGTGTCATATCTGATAGACACCAGGGCATACTTGCTGCCGTACAGGAGCAGATACCGGGGTATCCAGCTTTGCATCACCGTTGGTGCACTCGGCATCTTGCCGAGAATCTACTCCGTAAGGATGGTACGAAGGATAACTTTCCTCTTTTCGAGGAGGTCGCTCGAATGCTTGAAGTCATGTTCTTCCAGGAGAAGTTGGAGCAGCTTAAAACTGCAACAAACGCAGAAGGTAGACAGTGGTTGACGAGATTGATGAGAGATGTCGACAAATGGACAAGGGCTCATGACGATGGTGGCTGGAGGTACGAGTTTCAGACAAGCAACATGGCCGAATCCTTCAATAATTTGCTTAGGGGTATACGTGGTATGCCCGTCAATGCTATCGTATCCTTCACCTTTTACAAGCTTATTGCCTGATTCAACGAAAGACACGCACATGCAATGGCGCTACAGAGTAAACAAGAGAGATGGGCGCCAAAACCGAAGCGCCACCTTGAAAAGGCAAAGGCGAGGGCTGAGGCACATGAGGTACATTGTTCATCGGGCACTTATGAGGTTGTAGAAAGGGGTGGTACAACGACCGATGGAGAGCTCCGGCCGACGAGGAGGCATAAAGTTGTCCTTATTGCTTTCTCATGCACATGTGGTAAACCGAGGCAGTACTACTTTCCATGTTCTCATTATGTGGCAGCAGCAAGGCATCGCAACTTTGACTACAAGAGCAAGATACCTCGGGAGTTCAGTGTTGACAACCTTGTGCTTACGTGGTCTCCCCGTTTCGAGCCTTACCGGGATGAGGGAGAGTGGCCACCATACACCGGGCCCAAATACATTGCGGATCCGGGTAGCCGTTGGAACAAACATGGAACCAGGAAGAGGACGAGACACAAGATGGTTATGGATCAGCTTCCAGGAAGAATAACGCGAGGGAGAGCAACCCCCTTTCTTACTGACCCCGAGCAGAACCAATGTAGCAGATGTGGTAGACTTGGCCACAATTCACGCACATGCCATTGGCCATTTAGTCAGGTGCGAGTGCTTGTTGTTCGTTATGTTTCATAGTTCATCTAGTTGTTTTCCCATATGCAATTTGCTTTGTTTCTTGTTTAATTTCTTATTCGTTCCATATTTTAATTTCTTATTCTTCTATGTTGGACTGAGAAATTTAATTTTTTTGTAGGATGGCGCAATTCCACCTGCTAGACCCATACTACGAGGAGAACCACCAAGGACGGCTCACCGTGGAGGGGAGGGTTCTGCCTTCATCACTTCCTGTGCAATTTGCGTTTATGTTGATGAATTAACTAAAAAAATTGGTCTATTCTATACAGGAGTTGCCCATCCTTCGTCCTCGAACCCATGACGGGTACCTGGACATGCGGTACGACGAAAGGTACACTCCCTTCCTGGAGAGGGCTGGCCTAGACGCCATCTCTTACCAGGTTCGCCGTGGGTTGCCCACCCTCAACCCCCCGGCCATCACTGCACTGGTTGACAGGTATTCTCTGAAACCATTGCTCCACTTGCATGTTCATTGTGTATCGGCTATGTGCGCCTCAAATTCTCTGACATGTAGTCCTCTTTTTTGTATCATGTAGGTGGAGGCCGGAGACTCACAGCTTCCACCTCCCTTTCGGGGAGATGACAATTACGTTCGAGGACACTCAGAAGATACTTGGTGTCGCCATTCACGGCCGTCCAGTAATCGGACCGTGCGTGCCTACAGGTTGGAGAGCCCGAGTAGAGGCCTTCCTCGGGAGAGAGCTTCCTCCTGAGGCAGGCCTTCGCACTTCTGGAGTTCCAATCACCTGGCTCCGGCAGTCTTTCGCAGAGTGTCCTGAAGGTGCGGACGAGCAGACAGTTGCCTACTACTGCAGGGCATGGATCCTTCACTTGTTTGGCTGCGTTCTCTTCCCCGACGGAACGGGGGACAACGCGTCGTGGATGTACATCCACTGCCTCACTGACTGGGACACGGCGGGTCAGTACAGCTGGGCTTCCGGGGTGTTGGCGTTCCTTTACCGCCACCTCTGCGAGGCGTGTCGTTGGACTTCGGCGAACCCGTCACTAGGTGGTTGCCTCTACCTCCTCCAGCTGTGGATGTGGTGTCGTCTACCAGTTGGTCGTCCCACGGTTTTGGCTCCTCGTCCCTGGTTCGCAGGGGTTCCTCTTCGTCGAGGACAGTCTGCGATGTCAGCACGCGTAGCTTCCTAGAAGTAAGCTTCGACAAAGCCACTCACAAAATTAGTACCTAATATCTTCGTATCTTGTTGGTTAACAAAATGTTGGACGACAGAGGCTAGCTGGTCGGCTACGCCGTGCGGCTGGTCATTGTGGATGCAGGACAGGCGCGGCGAGGGACGTACACATGGCTTCGACAAGACTTGCAGGCCCGGGTTCGTCTTCCCACGCAGCTGCAGGGTCCATAGGACAGAGCTCGTCCCCCACGAGAAGCGACACTTTCCCGGCCCAGGGTGGTGAGGACAACGATGAGGATGGGGTGGAGCAGACTTACGATGAGATAGGCCCGTCTCAGCTCGTAGACGCTCCTTCGACTCAGCCTTCACAGCCTCTACCACGCAGACGCCGCCGCGAGCCTAGCCGTTACACTCCAGGCACCGACGCACTTGGTAAGGGTAATGGTAAGACTAGGAGGCAGTGACGGAGACTTGTTCTTTTGCACCATGGTAGACTTGTGGTAGTTTCACCTGTATGGACTGTTTGGACATTGTGGACCATGGTAGACTTGTGGTAGTTTAACCTTTATGGACTGTTTGAACGTTATGGACTATTTGAACTTTGTTCGTATGGATGTATGGACTATTACTATGCTTATGGACTATGGTTGGGCTTACAAGTCGTGCTTCATGTGATATATATGTGTATATGGATTGAGATGGATTTGTAATGAGCTACTTGTTGTATATATATGTGTATATGTTATATTCATGTGATATTTTTGTTTAGAGTGGCTCCAAAAACAGGGGAAACTCTGCCGAAATTTTCTGACGTCCATGATAAAAGTAGTTGATATGCCGACACGTTTGCAATGACCGTAGCTTGTTGTTTCAGAAATTATAGGCTCATATGCAATAAAAAGCTACCTCACGTCCTCAGGTAATTATTGACATAATCATGTCCAACCTTTGTATATTTGCTATTGAGATAATCATGTAATTCCACCCTTAACCGGAAAAATGTTCCATTATTTTTCCTCAAGTATCAACTCGAAGCTGCCTCAGTTTTCCTTTCTATCAACATAAGCAAATCGAAGTCAAATTGATTTGAAGAAGAAACATGCTAACTTTCTCGATTTTATTTTCTTTATATATACACAGCACAGTCACACCATTGACAATATACGCAAGATAGTAAAGTATTAGAGATCAATTCCAAGATAGAGAATGAAGTGTCACTAAATTTTATGTGAAACTCTATATCAGCATTTCATATAATGGAGGGCAATGTGCAACTCAAATTTTTATCCTTAGAAATGAAATAGATCAAGTTCAAAAGGCATAAAAATTTCGAGTAAATCACCCAACTAAACCATATAAACAGGACAAAATTTCCTTCCCCTCATTCAATAACATCCTAAACTGAAGGAAGTACTAGGAGGTAACGGTAGTTTAGCTAACCTACCCAAAATCGTTGGCTTCCAGCCTCCCACTTCTCAATTAGTACTTGTCTTTCGTCCCCCCAAATTCATCCCTCATTTGCAACTTTCTTGATTATTGTTTTTTTCGTCTTTCCGTCGATTTTTTCATTGTTCATTTTTCTTTTCAAAGGTTTTTCTCTTCTTAGAACCCAATAACGCATGAGACAAGAAAAGATTACGAAACCTCACAGAAAAATAAAGCATCGCAAATTTTGTTAGATTTCAATTATTTCTCACCCTTGCACTTCACTCCCATCACATTCTTATTTTTTTCTTGAACTCCTTTCGCTTAAAAGAATTGTTAAATCGCTGAACACAAAACTTAAGGAATCTATATACGTCAGCTTGCTTCAACCATCTGCACAAATGTCACTTTCCGACCTAAGTAACAAATTGACAAGATAAAGCACCTTTTTCGGTAAAGTTTTTGCACTTATTTCGTGGAACGTACTGTTTCCTGCAAACGACTGAAAAGGCTATGTTTTCCAAACGACTGAAAAGGCTATGTCTTCCATACCACATTTATTACGAGACTACAGGCTCTAAAAAGCCTTCATAGGGACATTTATTGCTACACTGGAATCCTGAAAAAGCGAAAAGATTCCCATGTCGTCCTCTCCATGGACTATGCCCACTGCACCAGATAACCTGCCTACATAAAGGCCTCCTATGTCTTCCATCCGCATCTCCTCATCAAGCCATCACAACACTACTACACAACAATGTCTTCCTGGAGGTCCGACCCATTTGGAGTGCCAGAGTGGCATGAGCGCCCGAAGTGCCATTGCGGCTTTAGGACGATGTTGTGTGTCTGGACAGATCGAGTACAACGAGCCAACTACGGCCGTAGGTTCTTCAAGTGTCCAGACCTGGATGACGACTTCATGGTAACGACGACAACTAAATCTTTGTTTCTCGTTATCGTTTTTCAACTTGATCCATGACATCTACCACGCCACACATAGCCTTGCAAATTCATCGAATGGGTGGATCGGGTACCGCCAGCATGGCCACGGAACCAGCCAATGGAGGTGGAAAACAAAGAATAATACTTTGTCAAGATGACTTAGGCTCGCGAGGTGGAACGACAGATGCGGCTTGAACAAGAGCGCCACGTGAGGGTGGACCAAATCCGTCTGAAGGGCAAGGAGGATGAGCTGCAAAGGAGGCGGGAGCAGTTAAGTCGGCGTGAAGCAGCCATCAAGCGTCAGGAGGAAGAGCTTCAAGCCCGTGAGGCAGCTCTCAAGACCAAGAGTGACAGGAAGAAGGATGCAACGGAGCCATCTTCAGGGCGCGAGAAAAAGGGGGAAACAACCACGCTACACCCAGTAGACAAAATGTAATAGACCCAGCAAGTTATATTCCCTAAGGCATGTTAGGACTAGTGGTGGAGTTCTGAACATTAGAAGTACAGAGTTCCACACATGCCACCATGCCAGCTCTTGTTTCTTTAAAAATTGCCACATGCCACAAGAGCAAAACTCATTCAGAGCAAGTTTGTGCCACATGCCAAGCTTTGCATCGTCTCGTTAAAATGGAGCAGCAATTAAGAGACAAAACTTTGGAGCAAGAAACCTCGTTTAATGGGTTGTTCAATATTCTAGAATGTACAGACTTCATGGTTCAGTTCTGCAGATGAGAAACAAACCTGATGCTTTCCTTTCCATCTGGGGAAAAAACTAGTGCCAAGCAGTTGAAACAAGTGGTCCCGCATTTTATCATTTGTAACAAGCAAACATGCCACATGCCACTGGTCACGGCGTCGAGCTCGGCGCCGTGGATCCTGGCGCCGAGGTCGGCGCCGTGACCAGTGGCGCCGAGGTGTGCCATGTCACCGCCACGTCTGCCGCCACGCATACGCGGCCCACGCAGCTCGGCGCCGTGACTTACGGCGCCGAGACGTGTTACCTCGGCGCCGTACGTCACGGCGCCGAGCCTAGGGTCCAAAAACGGAATTAAGACGTCCAGGGGTCTAAATGTGAATATTTTTCAAAAAAAAATGTTAAAATAGAAAAAATGCGGGCTGACTGACAGCTCTCCACGGGAGCTTCGGTCGCCAGCTTGTTTTAGGCCCCGTTTGGCACAGCTCCACCACCTGCTCCTTGGAGCTGTTTGGAGCTGTTTTGTGCCAAACGGGGTAAAACAAAATAACTCCACCCAAGGAGTTCCTTAAAACCTGCTGAGACAAAAGTAGCTCCACCTAAGGAGCTGAAAAAAGTAGCTTCACCTGGCTCCACTTGTGAAGTCAAAAAAACAGCTCCACTTGTGAAGTGGAGCCGTGCCAAACGAGGCCTTAGTCGCATGGATGATTGCTGACTGCTTCTGTAAGCTCTTACGCTCGTACTATTCCTACGTGGATAGATGTGGCTGTCATGACCTCAAGTTTAGGCGTGGATACGGCAGGTTTTGCCCAGATGTGTGGTGAAGCTTTCCTAATCATTGACATTGAGCCTGTTTGGATAAGGGGATTTGGGTTCAAATTTTGGGATTTAGTCCAGAATCCCCAAAGTTCCCAAAGAAATCCCTCTCGTCCAATCACGCTTTGAAGGATTGTGAAATGTTTACGAAGCACAATCATTGAATATATTGGAAGGAAAATGAAAAGGAAAACGACTTGGAACTTTTTCCAAAAAAAAAGGGAGATGGAACCCTGGTCAAGACCCGTGCAGTGAGGATATAACAGGTATTTTTTTTGTCCAGGCTAAAGCATTGCCGAAGCTTCGTTGAGAATCAAACATCAATTGTTAGGTCTTGTGTTGAATCCATTACAAATCCAAACACCAGAAGTATCCCAACAAAATAACGTTGCGATAAAGCTAGCGTCATAAATAGATGCTAAAATCTTGGCCGAAACAGACCGACCCAAGAACACGCTGCCCTCCTCCCTTTGCCAAAACAGCCCAGCTTTCCCAGTTGCCATGCCATGCCATGGTACCATGGATGTCAAACACTTTAACTGACATTGACCGACACATCAAGTCCTTGACTGAGTTTTCTGAGTCTCGCAATAGTCTCTCTTTTTTACTTTGACTCAATGGAGTACAAGTATATGGCAACAGTTGAAACAGCCTAATCAATGAACAGCTGATCAAGCATACTGCACGACCGATGCCAACAATCAAAGAGGATGAATTTCACTTGAGTGATTATGATAATTATCAAGTTCAAATCACATCACATGACAATGCAAAACAAAACTAGAAACAATAGCCAACAAAATCAGCAGACTCCTTCACTGGGCCGGTCAGATCGTCGTTGATGGGCTAGTCTGACCACCACCTTGAGACCAGTCATACTAGCAAGCCGATCTGACCACAAATCTGTGGCCGGTCCAACCGGCCTCCTATTCCTAGACCTGAAAACTTCTCGGGACAAAAACTCAAATCTCAAGAACTTGCCTAATTCTCATCCAAAACATCCAAGTTTGGCATGATATTTGTTTTAGGCAATATAAATCTAAACTAATCAAGAATCACAAGATTCTTAGACTCAAGATTACCAAAGTGAAGATAATCGAATCTAGATCATAAGAACACCAAAAACCCTAAATCTCAAATTACTTCTTTCTCGTGAGGATCTAAGACATAAGATTTTCTAGATCTATTCTCACATGTACTAGTAAGGTAATTCAAGAAAGAGTTTGGACTAGAACTCACGAATTCGAAAATCACAAATCTAACTCAACAACAAGAGAAACCAAGCAAGAGTACAGATAAGAACATGATTGAGACAAAGTTTTGGTTTATTTCAATAGAGGATGAGGTTTATATGCTCATGGATGTTTACAATGTACAGCCAAAACAACACCTTTTCCTCTCTCAAGTTTTTTTCTCACAACCATGGAAGAAGACAAGGTGGTAGAGCAAAACTAAACCCTAGAATCTTTGGATTGCACCACCTCCTCTCACCCCCTCTAAATAACTAGCACATCCTAATAGGTCCAATCCATTAAACTTACAAACTTGTTAACCCCACTAACATGGGGTTTACACACTCACGCATGCTTCTCAAAATGTTTACAAGGTTTAACCCGCTAACTCTTTAGCAATTGATTCATTTGTCAATTTTATCTCTCCTTGACTTAAACCATTTCTCCTTTGCGCATCTCCATGCCACGGTTTTGATTAAAGCACTAATTCGGTATTTAGTCAACTATCAAAATACCTTTGATGGAGCTTTTGAACACCTTCCTTGACTTTGTCTTCATCTTCACCGGCGCGACACCAAAGGAAAGTGATGCAACGCGTGACTCAAAGATGGACCCACTCAACCTGCCAAGTGGGCCCATAACAAGATCTCATACAAAGAAAATTCAAGGAATCCCTCATGAAGATGACATGAAAAATAATTGATGAGGCAAGAGAGGAGGTGGCACCAACTCATAGTACAATAAACCAGTTGATCTATTTGTCAACTTCCAAGCCAAGTCTGTATTACTATAGATGTCTTTGTCACCTCTATGGTACATCATTGGAAAGCTTATCAAGTTTAGTTTCACACGTTTCAAACAGTGCATCATTTGGAGGTGTGTGTCAAAAGTTATAACTGTTTTGGTGGAAGTTGTATAGGCATCAAGGAGGTGCATGAGTTTTGACAAGTTTTTTCTTTGGTAACTTTTTAGCTTCTTGATGACCTTTCAGCTAGTCACTAGTGTTCACACCTAGCTAGGAGGAATGCTCCTACTCTATAAATACCCATGTGTAATAGTCTAAAACTTTTTTTAGTAGGGATATTATCAAACACATTAGTGTTATTATTTCTTTTTGAAAGGATTATGAACTCAAGATCAGTTCTTGTTGTTCAAACTGAATTATCATCAGGGCATTGGGACCTTGATGTGGCATATTTTTTCTCCCAACATTGAGCTTGTTAACCGTGAGGCCCTTGGGGTTGTGCGCCTTTTGCTGTTGCTGGGTTGTGCACACTTTTGTTGCTACGGGGTTCGCATAAGTTGGTATGAGAAGCACTGGCTAGTCTGAATGGACATCCAGTGTGACTATATTTTCAATACCGGTCACACCAGCCAACTCTCTCTGGTTCGACCACCAACCATGGCTGGTCCGACCAATTGCGACCAAAATCAAAACATGTTCTCTGGAAAAGAGCAACCATCAACTAGAATTGGTTATATCGTTTCTTCGGTCTAACCGCTCCTAAAATCTGGTCACACTAGACCTCCAATCAGACCGACATTTAAAATCCGGTCACCCCTGGTTGGACCGATATTTTTCGTCTGGTCGGACCGCTTGGAGGAAGCGGTCCGACCAAAAATACTGACAACAAATATGAATTTTTTTGTAACTATTGTAAAATTCAAATTTAGCTCAACCAAAGTAATATTGTTGATCACAAATATATATTAGACCTAGAATATGATCTCTCAGGTACTTATTACTAGGCACAGTATAGCTTGATAATATAACATATATAGCTCAACTACACACTGATTTCATGGCAAGTGCATCACATACGGGTTCTCGTCATCACAAGAAAGGAGCTTTTCGACTACATGCTTCATGTTGGGCCTTCTGCTCCGCTCCTCCTCGACACAAGCGATAGCGAGCTCCACCATTGTTGCTGCTTGCAAGCGGCAGAAGTCCCCTTGTAGCTTGGAGTCAACGAAGTCCGGCAGCCATGAATATTCTTTCCTCCTGGACTTGTCTCTAAGTAGCGCAACAGTGCTTCTGAAAACCATCTCCACCTCCTCCTCGCCGTCGACGGTCCAATCCGACACCCGGAGGCCTCTCACAAGCTCGAGAAGCACCACCCCGTAGCCGTAGACGTCGACCTTGGCTGTGATGGGAAGATTCGAGGCCCATTCCGGCGCAATGTAGCCCCTGGTCCCTTGCACGCGCGACAACATCTGGCCACCCTTCCCTCTGTTTAGCAGCTTCACCAGTCCAAAGTCTGCAAGCTTGGGCTCGAAATCCTCGTCTAGGAGTATGTTCTCTGGCTTCACATCGCAATGGATCACCCATTCCAGGCACTCGTGGTGAAGGTAGGCCAGCACTTTCGCTACACCGGCTGCGATCCTGTACCTCTGCTTCCACATGAGAGAGCTTCCATGGCTTGCACCGTCGAACAACAGTTTGGCCAGCGAACCATTCTCAACGTACTCGAAGACCAGGAGCTTGTGCGCACGCTCCGAACAGAAGCCCCACATCCTCACTAGATTCATGTGGTAGATCTTCCCGATGACACTCAATTCAGACTGGAATTCCAGCTCCCCCTGCACCATGTCTTGCAATTTCTTCACTGCTATCTTCTTTCCATCATCCAAGATCCCTTTGTAAACAACTCCGGAACCACCCCTTCCTATCTCATCCTTGAACTTCCCAGTAGCACGTACCAGCTCTTTGAAGGTGAACTTTCGGAAATGGCTGTTAATCAGAGCAAACCCATCATCCCTTGAGCTTGACTCACGCTTCCTCTTCAACAAGAAACACCAGGCGATCGGAAGTAGAATGGCTTCAACTGCAAAGACAGATCCCACAGGCATGTAGAGGTAATTCCATTGGAAGCCCTTTGCGGGTTCGGGTGGGTAAGAAAATATGCGCTGCCATGAAAGATGTAGATTACATGGTTGATGACTGACACCAAATTGCACAGCTGCATCTGCAGGAAGCTTCAAGAATGTGAGTGAGAACTCTGAGGGAGCAAATCCCCCAGAGTAGACTGAACCCTTCAGTTTACATGCTCCCAAACCAACCTGATAGGCAAAAGCTTCGCAGTGTAGATCATCTGAGCAACTTTTTATACAATCATCTAATGTTGTGGCCACCGTGTAGTTGGAGAGGTGACCCCAAAAACTCATATGCCCAATATTCACAAAATGCATCTGGGCTACCTTGTCACAACTGAGATTGAAAGTGGGCGTGCAACCTTTTGTCCAATCTGATGGATCTGCAGACACAAACCCTGGAGGGCAACTACAAGTGGGATTCTGTCCATAGCTACATATTCCATTGTTTCCGCACAAGCCATGGACTTCACAGGCGCCTGCGAGGGCTATCCATGAAATGGACCAACGCCCAGTCGATTCTGACAAGCTATAGATCCTAAGATTCCCATCATAGTCAAGAGTCAACCTCCTCAAGATCCCAAGACCTATATCAGATGCACAATACTCAACCTGGTCACTTGCAGAGAAGCAACCAAACATTGTGAGGGCTCGAGGTTGACCTCCAACAAATTGTGTCCTGCTAGTATTTTTCGGCCAGTACTTGATACGACCTTCCGGTGTATTATATGTGAGAGCAAGACCATTACCTCTATCAAAGGAAAGCATGTAGTTGCCTGATCCCAACCTCGTATTTGCAGTGAAGGGCTGAGTGGGAAGAAGAGTGTCGGTAGGCCAATCGAAGCTCTGCCACAGAAAGTTGCCATCAGGACCCAACAGCACAAGGTTTCCGGTGTCAAGAAGCCGCGCACCGCGGGCTCCTCGTGAAGTCATGCCCGTGCTCCAAACAAGCTTTCTGTTGAAGTCCAGCAGCACCATGGTGCCGTCCATCGACAGCTCGATCCTTGATCCTCTGCCGTTCACCGGCGAATCCTGGTTCGCCGTCCAGACAACAGCTTGGTCGATCGATTGGTTTACCCATACAGCAAAGGTGAAAGCATTGACGCCAACCTTGTAAAAAACGCATGAAAACAAGAGATTAGAGGACACCAGCATGTTGGAGTTATCCTCCACGGAAATGGAAGATCCAGGAGAAAGAACGGTCCTGATAGGATGGCGTAGCAAGGGAAGGGATGGTAAGCAAGAACACGATAAACAAAGTGGTAAACTTGCAAAAATATAGATGTTTCATGGTGCTGAACTTGCCCATTTCCTGATAGAAGCTAGCTTTGCTTAAACAGGCTTATACCAGGGTTATTAATAATGGAGCCATGGAATGGACTTTTCAAAACACAATTCAGTGTGATGACTTGGGGTCTTCGGTTGGGTTCTTTTGAACTTAGATTTGGCTTATATTTATACTGTCTACAGTAACTAACTTTTAAACAATGTATTTTTAAGACGAGTTAATAGAAAAATTATAGTAAAAGTGTACTGAGTTCAACTATATCGGTCAAAATCACATATAACTATTTTTCTATGTACTATCTCTCACGGCAACCATAATTTAAATATTTAAATTATATACCATAAACCATCGGACTAAAAAAAATCCATCCTTTAAAAGTCTTTAATGAGTCAACTGCCAGCTTACACAGACCTAGCAATCAATAGCGTCGATTTTTAGCTTGCGATGGTTTTGCATATTTCCTTCCTCTCCCATCGCTATCACAAGCGGGAAAACTTTTTTCAATTTTTTTTGCCTTCCACTTATAAGTCTAAAATTCAGAAATTTCAAATTTTTTTGAAAAATTCGTTCCAAAATTTTAAATTTTGAATCTATTTTTTTAGTAGAAATAGAAAAAAAAGTGTTGGTTTAGGGGTTCAGTGCAATGGCTTGGGATCTTTTTCTATGACTTGCGGTCAAGTCTTTAATGAGCCAACTGCCAGCTTACACAGACCTAGCAATCAATAGAGTCGATTTTTAGCATGCGATGCTTTTGCCTATTGAGATCTGGTTTGCTAGAATCAATTGTTCTCGGCCGTCAAATACAGTCTATCCTATGGCTCTAATCATCTTTACTACTTAAAAATTTAAATTAGTGGTAATCTGTCTATTCTTCAAGAGAAATTTCGATATTTGACACTGAATACGTGCGCCTCTCAACTTTTAACCCCCAATTCGCATGTCTTTGGAAATTTAACCCTGTCACTGCGAATTCTTTTGATTCAAGGGATTCTCCTCATTTTCTCTCCTTTTATATTTTGACACTTGTCACTGTGAAAATGAGGAGAATCCCTTGAATCAAAAGAATTCGCAGTGACAGGGTTAAATTTTCAAAGGCGTGCGAATTAGGGGTTAAAAGTTGAGAGGCGCACGTATTCAGTATCAAATATCGAAATTTCTCATTCTTCAAGGGCTTCCCCTCAGTCTTCCGCTGCCCCTGCAGTCTTCGCTTTCGCTGCCCCCGTAGTCTTCGCCCTCGCAGTCTTGGCTTCATCCCCGCTCCTCCGTTCCGCCCTCACCTTCTCCTCCCTACCCTGCGCTGCCGCCGCCGCCTCCGCCCCCCGCTCCTCCCTTGCCTTCTTCTTCCCACCCCGCGCTGCCGCCTCCTCCTCCTCCCCCACTCCTCTGCTCTGCCAACCTCTCCTTGCTCCTTCGCTCCGCCCTCGCCTCCTCCTCCCCACTTCGCGCCGCCGCCACCGCCTCCTCCCTCGCTCCTCCGCTCTACCGCCGCCTCCTCCTCCTCACCTGCCCCTACCGCCTCCGGGCTACTACCTCCCTTTAGCCGCCAGATCCGCGTTGCTGCCTCCTCCTCCTCACCTGCCCTACTGCATCCGGGCTACTACCTCCCTTTAGCCGCCAGATCCGCACCGCCGCCTCCTCCTCACCTACCCCTACTGCCTCTGGGCTACTACCTCCCTTTAGCAGCCAGATCCACTCTCTTGGCAGCGATCGGATCTGCATGAGGTGATGCAGTGGTAGCCAGATGATGGCGAGATGGGGTGCACGACGATCAAATTCGAGCAAGACGAGGTGCACGGTGGCCCAATCGGGTGTACACCGTCAACGTCGAGGGTCTCCATAGTGTACATCCATGAGCTGCTCGACATGGAAGCTGAGGCCGGCGAGAGGATGCGAAGTCCTGCTGCCCTGCACGGTGGCCCAATCGGGCAGCCGTCGTCAACGTCGAGGGTCTCCACGGTGTACATCCACGAGCTGCTCGACATGGAAGCTGAGGCCGGTGAGAGGATGCAGAGTCCTGCTGCCGTAGTTACGGATTGGGCCTAGGTTAGGTTGCGGTTGCAAGCATGATCGTGTGAACGAAAGTGCTCACAAAACGGTTCCTCCTCCCCCCATAAAAGAGGTACAACTACTACTCATATTTTCGACCACTTCTCCTTCTCCTACCCTTCTACATCTCCTCCTTGGGCCGATTGGATTCCTTGCACACAAACTGGTTCTCAGGTTAGGCAAAATATACTCTTTTTGTTCTTCTTTTCCTATTCATGTATTCTTGCAACACATCCTATTGTGTGAGTGCAATGCTTGTCATTTTTGTTTTCTAGTGCAGACTTATGCTTGTAATTTTGTGTTATCAAATGCAATCTTGGTGAATAAATGTAGTTTTAGAAGCTTTTTTAGTTAGTATGCTAGAGTAGAACAATTCTCCCCAAAACAATGTCATTGTTCATATAAATCAGCTAGACCATAAATTATTTGTATGTGCTTGCTTAGTGTATCTTTAACTTTTTTGTAGGCATCATCGTCTTGAAAGAATCCATGCTCTTTAATCTTCAGCTGATTTCGTTATCCTCTATAGACTGTATGAGAAAAATAGGTGGGAAACATTCATGAAGAGCATATATAGTTATATGATATCCAATTCGAGCATGCAATAAAAAATGCATGGAATGAACCTATTATGTCTTTGATTAGGGAAAAATATGCTTTCATGTCAGTGAATTAGATTATGGTTTGTTTATAAAATAGTCATATGGTATTATCTCTTGTGATCCATTTACTCTTTTTCACTCTGTTAAATGCTTATATTATTCTTCAATTTCTCCACTTTTAAATATATGGTTCTTGAATATTTGCTCTTGGTATAAACTACAAACTCAGCTTCTTATGACTTTCTGAGGAGTAGTTGTGCAAGGATTGATAACCTATTATTGTACGCCGCATATGGTGGATGGAACAGAGAAAGTTCTTTATGCTATTAACTATCTCATGTTGTACTTGATTCATAGAAGAAAAAGGCATATCCCAGTTGTTTATATGCGTATTTTTTTCTTTTTACTGTATAGCTTTCAAAAGGAATAAAGGAAAATAAGTTAGGAAAGAGGAGGGAGATCACAGCAGGCACCAAGCCCAAGAGGATGCTAGCTCCAACTCAGAGTTGCCTTTTTCTGTATTTTCCCTGCTGACTACATATGCTTTAATAATATTCTTCTACTGATGATTGAAATTCTTACATATGTTTTATTTAGGGTCTAAATATTGTTATTTATCAAGCAGTAGCATCTCCTCTTTTTATCTGCAGCCTTGATGCGACTGCGAGGCGAATCCTCAAGCGGCAATGCTTCGAGGCCATTATCTCTGCCCCTTCAAGTCTGGAACAGATGTCCGACGTATGCCTTCTCCTCTCATTCCTGCTGGTGTACCCTCGATTTCCATCGGTATACTGCCATCTACTCCTCTGATCCACCTCATATGGCTAACATTTTCATTTCATGATGTTCTTTTGTTTCTTACTCAAAGTTCTAATTAATCCCTATTCCTTTTGTGCCCCTGATAGGTTCTACGATTATATTAGATGGCTCATATGCTCATTTTCATAACCCGACAGGTAATTTCAGATCACCTGATGTTTGCCTCTAAATTTGGATTCTCATCTTTGCTCTGATAGTTGGAATACATTTCTTTTCTATGTTCCTTGAAACAACAAAAACAAATGAAATGAGTTATCCTGATGTATAGCAGTAATTAATTTTTGCTTTAGTCTTCTACATATGCTCAAATGAGACTAATTAGCAGCTTTTGCTTGGACCATACAACCCGTACATTGAATTGGCCCCTTAACCAGACCCACCTATATGATCATGAGATATTTTTGCCTTCCATGTTTTAGATTACAAGCTACAATTTTGTTGATCAATAACTGATAATGATGATGCCTTGTTTTGTTATTTGATAGCTTTCTCCAATCCATTTATTTCTTTACTATATTTGCCATTGTTAAATCCCCCAGGTTTAATTTCTATATCGTATCTGCAATTCTTTTGTGCTAGATTTGTGAACAGCAGGTAGAAAGCTGGAAGTAGAGGGGGCCATAATGTTATGTTGCTTGCTTATGCACATTGCCAACCTAAGCAGGTAACATAAACTTTCTTCTTTGTCTTTACTCTCTTTTTTTGGCTAATGTCTGAGTTTCAAACTTTCAGTATATAGTCGCGAGCTGTGAGCACATTTGGTGGTGCCAGAAATAATGGACAGAATTCAGTGTACTTTGTTAGTTTTGACCATCACTGTTTTTTCTTTGCAGGAGATAGTTCTGTTCAGCACTTCACCTGATGGCTCAAACCTAAAAGGATGTCAGCACAAGCATGCTGGTTTTCTTTTCACTTTAACATTCAGTTCAACTCAGCATTGTGTTCTATCTCGCACAAAATGCATAGTGTGCCATAAAAAATATTTTATATGTCTACTAGGAAATCTGATAATTGGGGTAATTTTGACAACTTAGTAGTAGGTAATGCTTTTGCAAGTGGCACCCAAACCAGTTGCTGCAAGGTGCACTTCCAGTGCTTGGTATCTCTGGCTAAGTGTCATCATGAAGGTACTCTGGCTTGGACAACTACACATAACCACAATGGTATTATCTCAAAACTTTCTTTTCAGAGATAGTTATTTTTTGATCATCTATCTTTACATCGAGTTTAGTGTATTTGATCTCAACCCAAATGGTTTGTATTATTTTTATCTGCAGATTTGTTAAACGACTTGAGTACTTCAAAGTTTGGACTTTGAAATAAGATATGCCAATCATATTATCATCAAAATATCTACTTTGATAATAGTCAGTTGCACACGATTAGAGTACCCTTGCTTTGTTTGGATTATACAACATACATGTAGGGCTATACAAGCCCGGTTTTCACGGTTTGGTAAAACCGGAAGAACATGCATGCATACATGCTTCCAAAGCTGCAAGCACAAAAAACATATGCATGCATGCATGCGGTACCACCACCACCACCACCATTTGCTCGGCTCTTCACCAATCCGTAACCAGCGTCAAGTGGTGCTTCTAGAAACTGTCGTGTGCATACCAAGAGTCATGTGCGATGGCTTTTATTCTCCTCTTCACCAATCTATAACCAGCGTCAAGCAGTGCTTCTAGAAACTGTCATCTGCATACTAAGAGTCACGTGCGATGGCTTTTATTCTCCTCTTAGGCTATGTTCAATGCTCCTGCGTGGAGGGACGCTTGAGGGGCAATTCTTGTTTGATGATATGTATTGTATTTTTTAAACTTCGTTATAATGTACGGACATCTTACTAGTATTGATATATCTTATGAGTGGTGTGCAGGAGTGATTCTGAATGAAAAGGGCACACAAGTAATTTCAACCAAGCAGTTACACCGCCAAACCGCGTCTCCGTCCCGCACGCCCACCACATATTTGTTTTGGCTTATACACAACTAATGCTTGTACTGTATCTAGCTTTTAAACGGTTTGTTTTTCAATGCAGAGTCAATAGGAAGATTATAGTAAAAAATATACTGAGTTCAGTTGTACCGATCAAAATCACATCGACTATTTTTCTATACATATTACTTCTTATAAATCGCTATTTAAACCATAAACTATAAACTATCGATCTAAAAAAACTAATCCAATATCTCTCTGGATTATTCAACCCCTGCCCTCCCCGACGAGCCCCTCGGCAATGCACAACTGCGAGCTCCGCTGAGACAACCACCGATCTCCTCCCTTCCTTCCTCCTCCTCAGCTGACGCCTCCGATTCGGACAACATCGAGTCCAAGTCCTCACATGGCTCCTCCTTGTATCCTCCCACCTCCTAACCCTAGCAGCAACAGGCCAACGGTGGCGGGCGACGACCGGAGGGGTTGGGAGCAGAGACGCCAAGGCCAAGGGGCGGCCGGTCGAGGGTGCGGTCTGTGCGCTCGTCGTGTGGCTAGGACGGCGACCAAAGGCGTGCATCGTGAGGCACTGTGGCTGGGAGCAGAGTCCAACGGGGGTCACAACGGCCAAGGGCGTGCGCCGACGCGCCGTGCAGCATTGCAGTTGGGAGTTATACAAATTAAGTTACTCTCATGTCGTCACCACCTGTTTGTTTGAATGCCCTGCCCTTGTACTTCTTTCTTGATATCAAGATAGATTATTAATATAGTCAAATGCTAGTGGTTTTCGTTAACATCATCTTCTGTCATCATAACAAGCATTTCATTTCACTTTGATGCACATCTGCTCTAGTTTTACGAAAAATAACAAGAAAATATAATAGTCTAAAAGTTCACTTGAAGCTTGAAATATTGATTAGAAGATCCATTCTTGTACATCTCAGCGTCGTACAAGAGCTGAGCCCGTGGTGGCAAGTTGCCATACACTGCTACAGCTATGGGCGTGGGAGCACTTCTCGGTCAGGCGACCTTACTTTTACTTTCCAGTCCACCCGTATGACAACAACAAACTTTTTTACCAGGATGAGGACGACATCATGGGAACCAAATGGACAATGGTTGTGCTGGGCTGGGCCAGGGAGAGGGCGTGTCACCTCTACCCGAGTTCCACAATGAATTCAAGGGTCTCCATGAGGACGACATCATATGGGCCCCTTGGATGTAGGCCTTCGTGCAGCACACAGCGCTGAATGGCTTGAGCTCGCTCTGCTGGCAAGATGTGCCGTATTGGATGATGACATGTCATCTTGTATTCTCGCATATGGTGGAGCCGTACAACCCGCAATGGGTCATGAGGCAGTTTCGGCTGATTTTTTTTTTGTAGATCCTTCTGATATAGTATAGTTGCTTGTGTAATTTTTTTCCTAATTTTAATCATATGAATTTTTCTCAAAAAATTATTTATGTGTACTATTTATATGAAAATTTTAATATAAAAAAGGTCAAAAATTTTCCAGCCAAGCGTAGGCATCCCTGGCCACACTAGGAACCTAGCGTACTCTCTGGCCACGCCATTCGCCGTGGTGCGCTCGCCGACCGTGCCACCCCGGCCGTACTGGGGCCACTTTCGCAAAAATAAGGTCTATGAGAACATTTTTGCAAAAAGATACTTTCAAGGGGCCAAAAAAATTTCGTAATTCAGAAGGCCCACGTAGCAGAAATTTGCAAGAGTCTGTTAAAGGGACATGAAGATGGTTGCAATGGCCTTACGAGTCGTTTTCAAGCCCATCAAACTTGGTTTTCTTCAGAATCTAATTGGCATTTTTTTTTGTCAAACGGCAATTGGTAAAAGGTTGGTCCTGCCTCTTGTTGGCTTCTATTTGTGAGGGTGTCGCGTCACATCAAGAATTGAGGCTGACATCTGCATAAGGCAGGAATCGAGCGGAAGAGACTTCCAAGTTGCATGCTTGCGAGGACGGAGCCCTATGATTTTTTTAATGATTTTTTTAATGAATGTTTTATTTTTTTATTTAAAATAATAGAAACATACACGCGCGGATATTTTTTTACAGAAGTCTAACCATCTGGCGACTGGAGTCTATTGCCTAATGGTCACGCGATAATAAAGCTGTCCGTAAGTCGTTGGACGATAGGCTGCTATCGTAGGGATGACCTCCTCCATGCAATCGTCAAGCGCGCCCTCCCACTGCGCTGTCCACCCCTCCATCTTCGCCGTCTAGTCCATGCCATGTTTTACTCCCTACTTAAAGTGCTTTCTTGTGGCACCATTTCGTTAGTAGTCATCAAACGAATAAGCAGTACAAGGAGATTCCTAAGAGGCAGTCACTCACACGTGGACACGCTATGGTACCGGTCACCCGACTGGTACTGGAACAACCTGACGTAGGCCAAACTGGTGTATAACACGATGCACTGCGTAGTCCTCGACAAAGACGTCATACACGAGCTTCCAGCGCGTCAACCAGAAAGCCTGACCGCGCCAGCAGAGCGAGGACAACTCGTCAGGAGTAAGACTCTGCAGTGCCGCGGGTGAGTACGACTCCCAGCACACGTCGTCAACTGTGAGGCGGTCGAACTGCTCCACAAAGTGTAGATATGCCCGCATGACCTAGACGTGTGCGAACTGTACCTGCAAGGAACAACAGCTATTATGTATAACCATCGTTAATATGAAGGAAATAATTGATTGTCAGACTACTTGCCCGTCGACGACACAAGAGAGAACCCATCGTAGGCCGGTCGACGTTGCCCCTAGGGTACATCTTCGTCCTGTACGGAGTCATGTCCTCGAGCATGGGCTGTCCGAGGCTAAAACACTTGAACGACCACAGTTACAGTAGTAGCAGACAGCCCGCAAGGATTGAGTTTGCCTTGGCCCTGGCACACGCGTCGCACAAGCCGTGATAGGTTGTGGCAAGTGTGGCTGAACCCCAGCTGATCTAGGGGGTCACGCCATCGGCGATGGCCCTAGCGTGAGCGATGAGGTGCGCGTCGACGGCGCTGCCGTGGCTAGTAGTGAAGAGCACACAACCAAATAGCCACAATAAGTACACCTTCAAGTGCCACGAGACCTGCTGCTCGTTTGCCTTCGGATCCATCCGCTTCACCTGAATGCAACCGAAAAAGTTATTAGTACAAAAAAGCAATAATAAGAGCATACATGATTGAACAGAAAGAGTGCCAGGCACGCACCCGGAACTGTGAGAGCCACCTCAACGATGGCCCGTATGTCTAAGCCAACAGAAAGATGTAGTACTCCTCCATGGCACCAGGCGGAAGGATCCCCTGGAATCTGGCGAGCAGGTCCACGCACCAGCCGGCCGGGGCCATCGGTAGGAAGGCAGCAGCTCTTGCGATGGGAAGGCTGAGCAGCAGGGACACATCCTGTAGAGTAGGCGCTCTCTCCCCGAATGGGAGGTGCAAAGTGTGCATCTCTGGCTACCAGTGGTCTACCAAAGCTGTCAGCAAAGAGCGGTTGAATGGGGAGCGTTGCATTCGCTCCGCACCATCATCCCTGCCCGCGGGCAAGATGGGTCCATCCTCGTCGGTGGCCTCCACCATCCAAGGAAGAGGGAGTAGCCCGTCATCCCGCACCTTTGGAAGCAAGTAAAGGTTAGCACACAGCCTACTTATGGCAACAATACAACGCTGCTGGAGTGCACATCTGGCTGTCCAACAGGGGTCTAGTCTCTAGGCAACTTGAGGTGTGCGTGTCCGAACCACTCCCAAGCCAGCTAGCTCCTCTGAGCATAGTCCCGCATGCAGCGAGGACATGACAACATGGCTTCTGTAATAGTTTCGGCTTGTTGCATGAGCAGCTAGGTTAGTTTACATGATCTCTAAGGCAAACCTCGTGGGTAACAAGGGAATGAGTCATCCTAGATTCGGCTTTATTTCAGAGTACCATGTCGAAACGATGCTCCCTGTTGCCCATGACTTGCACTGTATGCAATTGGCCCTTCTGTGCCTTCGTCTCCATATATACCATAATTTTTGATGAGTACGATGTTCGTGGGTTGGCCACATGAAATGCGGCATTCGCATGCCTCTCCCTGAAGTAGCCGATTGTGCTGTGCAGAATACCTTCCACGATGGCAACGAGGGGTTGAGAACGAAGGCCCCTGAGAACCCAATTGTACACCTCTGTAAGGTTAGTCATCATTATGCCATATCTTATGCTGTCCGTGTCGTGCAGCAGCGACCACTTCTCTAATGGTTCTTCCTTAATCCACTGTGAGAAATACTTGATGTTCCATGAGCTCCTCCTTCTCGGACTAGCTGCGTTGGGCTCATCTAGTGCTGTCAATCATTCTGGTTGTGCCGTTCCAGGCATGACCAGCCCCTTGTTCCTCTCGTGACGTGCTTCCTGCTGTGCTCGTCCAACAATGCCCACAAAGTATAAAATTTTCTCTGCTGATTCTGCATTGCCAGCCTCTTGAATAGCTTTATCAATGGTTGTTTCGGGAACTGCTTGAAGAAGTTCACCCCTAGGTAACGAATGCACCATCTGTTCCTCATATCCGGTCAAGGGAAGGGCTCCTCAGGGTCTTCCTGAAGTTTTTTTATGGCCTTTACAATCCCGGTGTGGCGATCATGGATTATGCACACACCAGAACGAGCGCCAACAACTCCAGGCCTCACATGTCTAAGAAACTACAACCAGCTATCATAATTCTCACTTTCTATGAATGTGATAGCCAGCAGCATAATTTGATTGTTGCCGTCAACACCAATGACTGTTAGGATCTGGCCATTATATTTTCCAGTCAAAAAGATCCCATCAACTGAGATTATGGGTAGCATGTGCCTAAATGCCTCGATACACGTACCGAATGCTAAGAAGGCCCTCTACAACATTGCAAAACCTAGCGGCCTTGTGGAAGGCTTGTCCTTCACAGCCATATACATGCCAGGGTTTCAGCCCTGCAACACCTGAAGTATACAAGGAAGATTGTCGTACGTCACCTCGAAAGACCTGAACCGTTTTTTCAACGCCTTATGCTTCGCATGCCACGCCTTCATGTAACTAATCTTGTACTTGAATTTCTTCTTGATAGCTAGCATGATGTGCGTGGCCTCCATGTCTTTCTTCTCTGCGTGGCCTCCATGTCTTTCTTCTCTACTATCTCTCCATACATCAGATTAGCTATAAAGGCAAACGTTAAGTTACGATACCTTGCCAAAACACTACTAAGAATGCAAGAGTGCGGCTCCACCTTCGACACAACCCAATGAGTCTCATACTTGGGTCTACGTGCATACAGCCTCCATGGACAACTAGCCTGCTCGCACTTCATGGTGTATTGCTCCTGGTTAGATTTCACGACCTAAAAAGTCTGCTGCATAGACAGGGCCCACAGCTTGATGGCATCCTGCAGTGATGCCTTATCAGCAAACATTGAATGCAGCTGAACCTCTATCCCATGATACTCGTACGGTGATTCATGCTCGTCAGATGTGACAACACCCTCAACATCAAACCGGTTCCATTCCTACAGGATGGGAGCTTCGTCTTCATCCGAACTATCTTTATTGTCCTCCTGTACAATTTCCTCTTCAGCCCAAGCCGTCCGGTCATCGTACTCCATCAAATGCACTATGTACTCCATATGCTCCCCTTCATCGGCTTGTCCTATACCCTCACCATGGTGTGAACATTCTCCCTCTCCTCCATGTACCGCATCGGCCTTCTCACGAGCAACCTCCTTCTCTTGACCAGCATGTGGGCCGCCCGAGCTGCTCACACCTTCCGGATGATGGCCGTCCGCACAACCTTGCATAGTTTCTATTGGACATGGTTGCACAAGCATCATGCACTCATATCCACAGTGCCGGTACCCTTGCACAAACCCTACCACGCAACAGTGCGCATTAATGTTCTCAACTCCCATTTGATGTCCATAGGAGACCAACTCCAAAGCCCTTGCATGATGACGTTGCACATCTCAGGGGCTAACGAAAAGCTGCGAGTAAGCTAATGCATCATATCTGCGATTCGAGTATTCTCGTCATTCTGGTGTACTAGAGTGGCTTGTACAAAACCGCTTAAGTCCACACCATTCGGACCGTCCCAAACGGTTTCAACACCGTAATGCACTTTTAATGTAATGGGTATCGGCATTATTGATGTCTGTCTGCATATATTTTCAATTTTATAACTAGTCAAATCGCACCACATATTACGAAAGTACTAATGTATTGTAATTTACATTTCAACGACCGTTCAGCTATCGTAACCAACTATATTAACCTCGCAGCATTAACTTCCTATCGGTAGACCGCGCACCGACGCCGCTCTTTTCTCGCTACTCGAGCTATCCCCTACTGCAAATAATTCCTATTGGTTTCGATAATTTACATGGCATATCGATTTAAATGCCTATATACTAGTTACAACGGTACACGTGTTTTTCCAATGTACTAACGATATTACATTCATCCGTAATTAATCATAAATATTATGTATTATTTTTTTTAATACAAAGCAAATTATTAAATTCTTATAAGAATATTGATTGAATTTTGAATAACTACAAATTTCTACGGATGATTGATTTCTACATAATATTGGCTGAATTTTCTACAACTACAATTTTGTACGCATGCCAATTTGCTAACGATGCTTATTTTCTATAACTATATTCACTAAATTTTATATAACTGCAGGTTACTATGGCTGCTAATTTTCTAAAACTACATTGACTAAATTTTTTATACCAAAATTGTACTTTTCTTTTCTACATCTATAATTTTCTACTGATACTAACATTAAACAAACTTTCTACTTCATCTACAAAATTTAAAATACAAAAAATTATCTCACAATAGTCGCAAAAATCTCTCATTCTCCCTCTCCCTCTCCTCTCCTCTCCTCCCCCTGCTCCTTTTCTCTCCTCTGCTCTCCTTTTCTTTTCTGTCGCGTCTGTTCACCGCACAGTCAAGCGGGCTCGCCCGCTCACGGTTCTTTTATCTGCACTTCTAGTCGCCCACCTTCGGATACTAGAAGTGCAGTCGCATAACCGATAGGCGGCTGAAAGCAGTCGCTTAGCGGTTCGGCGACTGCAATCAATTCGCCCAACGGTGAGCGGATTGCTTACGTATCGCGCGGCTGGTGAGCGACAGGGTCCAGTCACCTGACAGTTAGGCGATGGAGCCTATTTTTGTAAAAAAAATTTGAACAGATATATTTTGATTATTTCGAATAAAAAATAGATTATTTAAAAAAATTCGGAACCCTATGGTGTCAATTGACACTACTGGTGCTTGTAGGAGTACGTCCAATGCCTAAATCCAATATAGAACCAACTAGGTTTTTGTACATGCCCCTGTATAGGTTCTAAATATGTAAATCACAATATATATACACTATCCAAGTACTTCATCCATCCTCAATATATATATATATATATATATATATATATATATATATATATATATATATATATATATATATATATATATATAGGAAGCCTCTTTTCTACTCCCGGGTGTAATTACACCCACCTCTAATATACCACCTAAACAAACTTGAAATACTCCTTTATCACTTTAGGTATACTCATATACTAATTATAAGATATTCTAATGTGAACCACATGAAAAAATTGCAAGGGAGTCCAAAGTTTTTAGCGTATTTTGTAAATACTTTATATACGTACATAAAAAGAAGTACGTTGAAAAAAATGTACATACCACCTCTGAAAAATTGTTCATACCACCTATACAGTCTTAAATACTCATATACTACATGTACATACTCCTCGTTACGCGAGATACTCTCTACATTGTGAGATATGATATAGGGTGTAATTACACCCGGGAGTAGAAAAGAGGCTTCCTATATATATATATATATATATATATATATATATATATATATATATATATATATATATATATATATATATATATATATATATATATATATATATTGTTTTAGCATACGTGCAATTGAACTCGCATATGATTCACTGCAAATGCATACGTCGTCCTCAGTCTTCTAGATCATGCACGGTTTTTGTTTCACATTTGGACGCCCAAGTTGAAAAATGAATGAGTGAACGCACGGTCAATTTGTGTTGTCCCGTCTCCGTGTATGTGCAGTTGTGCACAGAAAACATTAATTGCATATTGAAGAACGCGATTAAGACACCTTGATTGCTCCCTAATTAAGTCAGCTATGCATCGTATTTATGGAGAAACTACTCAAAACGCGTGTTTCTACGTCCTTTTCAACCACCGTCGCGCGAGGTCTTTATATTAACTTTTAAAACCCGTTTTTTATAGTTAATTGTTTTCATACAGTCTCTAGTTTTTAAACGAAATATTTTTTCAAGACAGATCTATTAGTCACTCATAATATATACTACAACGACTTTATTTATTTTGATCAAAATCATACGTAAATATTTTCCTATAAACTTCTCTATAAGCTGAATTTATTCGCTTAGAGAGGTTTCTGTATGTGTGCACTAATTTTGATATAAATCGGAATACCCCACCAGATTATTGCGCGCGCACAGTTACTAGAAGTATTATCATTGTGTTTACTATGTAATACCAAATCTTATAGTAGTAAACCGTATTTGTATCTATATTCGATAGTATCGTCTGACCACGTACTCGTTATCCTTCCATTCGATAGCCGTGGGAAGATGGCGCAGTATTGTAGCATCATATGCGGTTACTCCACGCAAGAATGACACGATAGTGTAGCCATGCGTAGTTACTTCGTAATTGCGGAGAATCCGGCTCGAACACCGTATTAGCACGGGAGGGCACAGGACAAAAAAAAAAGGCAGGACAATACATCCAATGACTAATATGAAACAACGAACAAATATGGTTTTTAATCTCGACTTTTCTAGAAATTGAAACATATAGGTTAATTTCTTTGAGCGGCTTTTCTAAGTCATTCCTCCGAATGATTTTTTTAAAGCTAAAATCGTATACAATGTCTGATAACTCTACAACTTTTTCATATTTTTAAAATATATAGACAAAAATTATGGTATAAAAGAATAGGATCTATGACTGGCAGGGCATAGAAATACCATTTATGATTTTGGATATGGCTGAATTGACATGGCAACACGTTTTTTCCTGTGATTTCACGAGTTAAGCTCACACACACTAGCGGAATTTGAAGTCAACGAGTCAAGCAGAAAAAGTAAAGCAAAGGCTAGTACTTTGTGTATCTGTTTGCGTTTAGTTTGGACGAGAGCAAAGGCTACTTTAGGGCCCGTTTGGCAGAGCTCTAGCTCTAGAAAATCTGTAGATTTCCTAGAGTTAATCATCTGTAGCTCTAGAAAATTTTGGATTTAGAGTTACAGGCATGTTAAGTGCATTTACATGACTCATTTCATTTATATTATATATTAGATAAACAAATTTAAATCACTTTAATTTAGTCAACAAACTACAGATCCAACATAGATCTCGGGTCTAGAACAGGTGCAAACTGGGAAAAGCGAAGCTGCTTTGGAGTTTGGGCTTTAGTCCCTTCGCAGGTCACGACCAGATCCACCGAATCCGTATAGTAGGGTTGGGTGGTTTTCAATTGGTCAAATTGTTTTATGATTTATAATTAAAATTTTAATATAACTAATTAAAATTATATTATAACTAATAATAATTTATTTTATATAATTAAATTTAAAAAAATTAAAAATAAAAACATGTTAGCCCAACATATATAACACAAACAAATATAAAAAGAGCCAACAAAAAGTTAAAAAAATCTGGAAAAAATAAAAAAATATAGAAATAGTAAAAAATAAATTAAAAATTAGAAGTTTAAACTTAAACGAGCGGAACTTAAAACAAATAAATAAACAGAAAAATCCCAAAAATACCACCAAAACAAGGAACAGAAGAAAAAAAAAGCGAAAAAAAAGGAGAGAAGAAAAAGTCCTATAAAAAAGCCGCAGCCTCGTCGCCTCTTCCTCCCTGCCAATTCCAACCCGAAGCTGTCCTCTCCACCCCCCATTTGATCTTCTCCTCCTCCTCCCCCCTCTGCGTTGACCCATCCGTACGCCGCAGCCGCGGCATTCTTGGTGGTTTTCTTTGACTCCGGACTCCAGCTCGGGTCTGCGAGGATCGCGGGATCTCGTCGGGAAACCGAGGTTTGCTCCGCCCGAATCCGGTTCCGCGTTGTGTCCGGCTCGATTTTAGGGTTCTTTGGTCGTTCTTGGGATGGTTCTTCGTGGTGGTTGGTGCTGGTTTCTTGGACGGTTGGACCCCCCCATTACTGGTTGTATCTCGATTGGATCTAGCTCTAGAATGGTAGCTTAGGTTGGTGCCCTGGCCGTGGAAAGTTCGATTCCTGAAATGTAAGAGCTAATAAAAGGTTTTGGTTCTTCTTTCGGTAGTGGTGATTCCTGAATGCTTACTAGGGTTCTTGTTTTAGTAATCAAACAAATGTGTTTACTTGTATCGTATCCTAAGCTCTTTTGGATGTTTGCTTCTGTGAACAGGACGCGGAGGTTTCGTACCATCTGCGGCTGATTACGTCGCATTTTATGGTGAGTTCGTTAGCTGTTTACGTGTTTTGTGTGCTGCTTCTATTTTCTGAGTTCCCTGATGTGGTAGTTGCTTATTATGGTTGTGTGTTGTGATGCCAAGAAAGATTATGTTAGGTGGCGTGCTTATTAACAGGACCAATTTTGATTTGATCCGATTGATCAACAGGGTGAAGAGGGTCCTAAGTTTCGTGTTAAAAGCATCTCCTTGGAGTCCAAGGATTGCCAACAGAATGCCGTAGACGTTGGCAATAAGACGGTGAGTTCAGTGAATAAGTTGATCTATTTACATAAGCTTTTGGTTCGATTTTAGATATGCCTTGTAGTCCTTGCTGCTTCTTCTCAGTTGTTGGAGATATCACTTGTATTATGTTGCTTGCGAATGATAAAAGATGCTTAGTAAAGCTGGCATCAGTTTGTTGTCTTTCTAGAATGAAAACATAGCATCATCATGCTGTTTATCTCTTATGTATTACCTACAGCTATCGTAAGAATGTATTTTGTCAGTATTCAAACAGCAAGCAGGATAGCCCATCCTTTTCTTTTGAAAGCAAGCAGGAGAGCTGAGCTTCTTGTTTCTCTTTCAAAGGAGAAAGGTAGTGTAGCTGTGTAGGTACAATATACGATACTGCGTGAGCTTCTTGTACCTACTTGGACATAGCTGAATTGACTGCTTGCAACTGATAATACCATACCATTTCTTATGTTCAGTAAAATTAACTTTGCTCATGTAGTAGTCGGTTGGTGTTTATCTTACTAAGGAGTACTCTAGAGTTTAAAGCTAAACTGTAACTACATTTTCTTGCTTTTGCAGTATGTTATCAGCAGATCAGATGATGACTCGAAGTCATCCTTTGGCATTAAAATTCTGGACAAACTAACTCAGACTTGGTATTGTACTTTGTTAGTTTGGTCTGCGCTCTCCTTTTATTTTCCTTTGATTTTAGTAGATAGTCATTCGTAGTATTGGTCTTTTGGCAGGGTTGTACCTACTGTACTTGGGACACAGCCAACTCCAACCAAGTCGCACTCAGCAATTCTTGTAAATGATGAGAAGATACTGATTGTTGAGAAGGGTGTTTCCTTTAATGATTTCATTTGGTTCCTTGAGGTAAACACTAGCAAATCAATACAAGAATATTCTTTATCTTGACTCGTCTTGTGTTTTCTTTTCATTTATGCAGGGAGGAATTAGTTCACCCTTTTTTTAAGGTGGACCTCATAAGCATCAAGTAAACTAGAAACTCTTTTGGTTATCTTGCCCAATCACATAGACTGAACAAGAGACCAATTTCCTTGGTGCTGTCTCCCATAGACTGCCATACCATGTTGTTCGTTCTATAATGACATGATGTACTTCTGTCTCTCATCTTACTGGCAAGCCAGAATTATATTAATTTTATTATGTTGTTAAGCTGCATACCAAACTACATCATGGTAACTGGTATTGTGCATTCAGCCAGTTTGTCATTCTGTAAATGCAGATTTCTCTCTCTAGATGCTAGCACAGGGTCCTAGTAATGTTCCATATTTTATGTGTGCTTGTTATCTAGAGGCCTAGGAATGTTCCACATTTTCTATTTTCTTCTTATGTAGACTTGTCTTTTATACTTTTCCATAATTCACCTGACTGAGCTGATACTCTTCTGCTTTACATATCAGATAGATACTCCCTTTGTTAAACAACAGCGGAAAATCAAGGGCACAGAAGTTGTTGCATGGAGCAAGGGAGTACTCAGCGTGGTCCAAAAGCCACTTGTGATTAGCGGGCCTTCTGGTGTTGGTAAAGGGACGCTAATTGCAAAACTGATGAAAGAGTACCCATCAAAGTTTGGATTCTCTGTTAGCCACACTACAAGATCTCCTAGGGAGAAGGAAATAGATGGAGTTCACTACCACTTCACAGAACGGCCCAAGATGGAAGATGATATAAGTGAGGGCAAATTCCTTGAATTCGCTCATGTTCATGGAAATCTATATGGCACGAGTGTTGAAGCGGTTGAATCTGTTACTGATGAGGGGAAGGTAAACTTACTGCCAATTTTTCATACTAGTTTCTGTAAGGTGAAGTACTTCATCTTTCCAATTTCCATTGCTTCTCCTTTAAGAGGTGCATTCTCGACATTGATGTCCAAGGAGCTCGATCTGTGAGGGCTTCTTCCCTTGAAGCAATATTCATCTTTGTATGCCCTCCATCGTTTGAGGAACTAGAGAAGCGCCTTCGGGCACGGTATATTTGTAGTTTATCAAATGCAGTGATAGCTAAGCTCATGTGATTCATAATTCAATTCTTAACGTTATAAAGCCCAGACATGCTTTGTTTACACTGGTCATACAGGGGTACAGAAACAGAGCAACAAATCCAGAAACGACTTAGAAATGCTCGTGCTGAGCTTGACCAGTCCAATTCACCAGGTCTTTTTGACCATCTTTTGGTAAATGGTGACTTTGAAACTTGCTATGACAATTTGAAGGTAATTGACCCAGCTCACTTGCTACATAATCTTTCCCTGCCTGAGTTACTTGAATGCAAGGTACTGTCATGTTCCCCTTCTCTTTTTAATAAGTTGTTATTGCAACCTACAGAACTTGCTTTATTTGGATGATGACCACGGAGATTCAGATGATTCTTGTAAGTTGCACGAACATTTTACTTCCACTGTATTGTTAATGCTTCAGTGTGTGATTTCTGATGGTAAATCTCATTATGTGTCAGTCTTCAAGGATGACAAAGCAACTGCATGTTTTTCTATTCTGTCCAAAACAGACTCAGAAATTCTGTTTCAATCTGAGACTAATGAAGTAGAAAAAGGAGCTGCAAGCTTGTAAGTCATCTTGTCCCTGTTTTATGTTTTTTATATAATGCAATGCTATTAACTGATGATTTGATGCTTACTCTTCTGTATTTGAATTTTTCGACAGGCTAGCGCTCGACTTGTCCTCTCTCGCAGGAGGTGCTCCCGGACGAACAAGGGGCCTTAAGATACGCTCAGTTAACTCATTTGGCAATGGTTTAAGTGGGCATTAGATGAAAACATTCTTGCAAATGATAGCGCAGAAGTACTGACCAATGAATTTTGGATCAATTCGCATGAGATGACAGCTTGAGGAACATTCTAGCTAGAAAAAAAAAAGGAATCAAAACATGAAATTTATTTCCATTTGTTATTTGTTTGCCAGAGGCACTTAGTTATTTTATACCAGAATGAGGTGAAATCATAGTGAGGGATTGTACCTTATTATTGAGGAATTGTGTACTTTATTGTTGTTGAGAGGTCTCTTGGTTGAAGAATATGATGATAATCTAATTGCCTCCCTTGTCAGACTCAGGTAGCCCTGTGGCCAAAAGCTCATTGTTGGATTTTGTTGTTCTTTGCGTTTAACTGTGATTTAATTGTTTGGTGCTGTGGATTTGCTACTTGAAATTTGTTTTTACCATTTGAGATCGAAGCATTTGGATTATCTAAGAAGGGTATTAGCGATCAGGATTTCTTTTTGTAAATAAACTGTTAACATTGTAGACACGGTATTGAAGCCATATCATTTACGGAAATTCTTCACCGAAGTGCTTCGACATCCGCAAAAACGGCCCAAGAGCTATTCATATCTGGCCACAAAAATAGTCTAAAACCCGTCAAAATAAGACAAATTTAGCTATCTAGGAGGTGTTATTTTTAATATCAAGCAAATATTTGCAGGGATCCTTTCACCAATTTTTGTCTTAAACATTAATTACGTAGTTGGTTGACGAAGAAGCGAGAACAAAAATTTAAACAAGTTGAAATACATAGTATATCTAGAAGGTGATACATATACTTATTGTACAACTAATATTCGATAAGTCTTTCATGGTAGCACGTTAGACTTGTGTTACTAGCACAAGGAGCAATACGATCAATGCTCAACTAGGGTGATCGTTAGATTCATATAATGGACAGATGAGGGTGGTTTTCACAGGGGAGTGGTTTTTCTTTTAGTATAGATCCACTTCGTGCCACTGATGTTAGGTTAGGGATAAAAGGCAAAACATGTCTTGTTCAAAGAAATATTAAGATTGTGTTATCCATCTCTTATCCTTACTAGAAATACCATAATTCATTCCCTTCACAAGCTCATTCTCATCTCTCCATCTCAAAGAAATACCCCCTTCACAAGCTCATTCTCATCTCTCCATCTCAAAGAAATATCTCTCTATTCCCTTTCCCAATTGGTGTTCATCTATCAAATCCAGTTGTTTATTGGCGTTCCCTCATCAAGTCACATATTAAGGGCATTACGAGAGCTTTGATTGAATGAATGGTTTTGAGTTATTTGCTCGGTAGATTTTTTTGAAGATGTAAGTTGCTAATCATTTTTCATTTGAAATTTGTTTCTGATTTCATAAAGTGAGTTGTTACTTTTTCTCAGTGAATTGTTACTTGGTTTTCAGTAAGTTGCTACTTGATTTAGTGACTTATTTCTTCTTTCTCGGTGAGTTGCGACTTGATTTCTAGCGAGCTGCTACAAATTCTCAGTTATGTGCCACTTAATCTCCAGTGAGTTGCTACCTCCTTGTAAGTGAGTTGCTATCCATTCTTAGTAAGTTGCTAATTGTTATCTATTAAGTTCTATACCTGCTCACTTAATTGCTATTTGATTTCTAGTGAGTTGTTACCCCTTCTCAATGAGTTGCTACACCTTCTCAGTTAGTTGCTACTCAAATTTTTGATTTTTTAGTGAGTTGCTATCCCTTATGAGTGAGTTGTTACTCAGTTATTACTCGATTTTTAATAACTTACTGCTCTATTTTTAATGAGTTGCTACTCAAGTTTCAGTGGATTTTTACTTCTTAATGAGTTGTTAATCATTTTCTTATGAAGTTGCTATCCTTTTTTTCCGTGAATCGCTACTCGATTTCAGTGAGTTGCTACTAGTCTCATTATTGAGGTAGTCTCAGTGAGATGCTACCCCTTTCTAGTGATCCAGGTAGGATAACATATGAACTGTTGTCAATCTCATTATTGGAGTTATTTTCCTGCCACTATACATTTTTGCATTTTTTGGATTTTTTTCCACCATGTTTCATTTTGGGTAGTATGGATACTGCACCATGCAGTAGTGGTCATGGAACACACGGAGCATTCAAGCAGGATGTGTGTGGCAGGAACTGCATGCGAAGCCCAAAAGGTATAGAAAGGAGGCGCGGCACATGAGAGGCCATCAAAGGAAAGAAACACACTAATATCTCGACGGGTGGTAGTGCTAGCCGTACTAGTAGTGTATTAGGTTCCACTCAAAACGGCTTTTGGCTTCTAACTTCTACCTTTTAGAAGTCAAAAGCCATTCTGAGTGTGTTGGTTTATTAACGAGGCTTTTTTCTTTTGTATTGTCCGTGGAGATATAACTTTTTTATTTTCCCTCTTTTTTCTTCATTTTTTAAAAATGAATGCTTCAGTCAAAAGCTAATGACACTATAGTGTACATTTCAGCCAAAAGCCATCAGGAAAAGTTATTTTGAACAAGGCTCCGTTATAGTTGTGTCCATTAGTATTAAGTGTTTGATCTAAAAATTTAGAGTAGGTGGTGGGATGGTATATCCTGTCTCGTGATATAATTGTGACAGTTTCTTAAAGCATTAGTTGACCAAAAACCGGTTCAAATTAGATTGCAATCAAAATAACAGGTGTGTTCTTTTTGGCTACGTCTGATGGTTTTTGGTTCTATCGCGAGTGCTTTATGCAAACGAATCGAATGCCGATAAAACACTTCAAAATGATGATGAAAAAAATCATTTTATTTGTTTGTTCAAAGAAAGTCGTAAACTTTAATCCATAGACTCAAAAGGATAGTCTAGCTAGTAGTTCAAATATGCAAACAATAGTAGTACAGTTCCGTGCTGATGATCATTGCTGAAGTCGCTGGCCTGAGCCGATGCTCGTTAATTAGGTTGCTGACTCGTCGGATGCGACCAAAACAAGTACTTTTGCATCAAGAAAGCGAGGCCTGTGAGCAAGGTTCCAAAAACTGGAATCGGAATAAATCCCTGTCGGCGGCCGGTAACGGTAACCGGCCGGTTACCGGAAAAACCGGTCACAATTTGAAAATCAAAATTTGAATTTTGAGATATTTTGAAACCGGTAACCGGAAAAACCGGCCGGTAACCGGAAAACCGGAAAAAAACCGGCCAAAATTCGAAAAATCAAAAATTCATACCGGCCGGTTTTTTGGTTACCGGTCTCCACCGGTAAAACCGGTAACCGGCGATTACCGGCCGATAACCGGCGGGATTTTGAACCATGCCTGTGAGTCTCTGACGATTTCTAATTATTCAGGACCTTTTTTTACCCACCGAGAAGTCGCATCAGTGTATATCTATCTCAAGTTGCTCAGGAGTAGACACCATCAACTCGGGAAAAAGATGTCAGCACCAATGGTAAACAACTGGTTTTTTACAAACAAAATAATCTTGTACGAATGTTTTTTTACAAATAAAATAATCTTGCACAAATAATTTTGTTCAAAATTCACAATATTGGCAAAAATTCAAAATCCAAAATAATCTTTTTTTTTAAAACTTCTCTCCCTGCTCTCCGGGTAACTATGACATGAAAATGGACAAAAAGTGGAAATACAACCATGTACGCCTGGGGTCCCAATGACTGCAGGAATCTCAAAGGAAGATCAAGGGGAGGGGTTGTGGGTGGACCGGTGGTCGCCGTGGGAGCTTTTGGCGGATTTGGCACATCTTAGAGATGTATTTACAGAAATAGCGTCGGTCATACTGCAATGGTAAGAATGGCATTCTTTCCGTCCGACCATCGTGCGGCGGACTCTAAGGTGCCGACATGTAAGAGAAATGCATGGTGGCCGTGCGCCCAGGGCCTGTCGCACGGCCACTGTTCGGCCGAGCTTGCTGTCGGCAGAGCCCGGTGCCGCACAGTGGCATGTGGCAAGTGATTAGCCTCCGTCAGTAATTACTTTAATAGCGTAATTAGGGAATTTATTTACCCGTATTGCATGTAGAAATTTTTAGCTATAATAAATTAGCTCAAAATCTTACAAAATTTTTGTGGAGTTTCCCGACGCAGTGTAATTCATTGTGTAATTTATTCGTAATTTTATCTGTTCTGATTTTGACTTGAAAAATCATTTAATAAACTATTTGTAGGCATTATTTAATTTAGCAAATGAGCATAAAAATTATAAAATTTGTTTAAAGGATCCTTATGCAGTGAACTTGATTGTCTAATTTTTGCAAAATTTTGTATTGTCTAAAATTGTGCATATATATAGCAGTACAAAAAACGCATAATACGGGATGCAAAATGGCTCACTTATCTGAGCCACTACTGCCTCCTCGCCGCATCTGCGTCTGCGGACGTGGCCTTGTTTTTTGTTGAGCATGTCCCGTGGGAAACAACAGCCGGCCTGAAGCGTGCATGTCAGATCGAAGGAGATACAGAGACCGTTCAGTCTGTTGAGTAGCCGGCGATGCACCAGTAGGTGATCAAGTCCTAAATGAAAGACTCTAAAAATCCCGCTTATGTAGAGGAGCTCTGGCCTTCACCTACGACGTGCCAGCAAAGTCGGAGGAGCTCTGCCCTGCGTACGCTCCAAACCTTGTGTGTGCTCTAAACCCTGCGTACGGTCCGAATGCTGAGCTCTACCCTGCATATGCTCCAAATCCTGGCATCGTGTACTGCTCTCTGGAAGCAACTAGGAGACCCGTATCGTCATCAGTGGATTGGCCGTGACCCCCACGATGAATTGAAGGCTGGATGACGGAACAATGTTAGTCAAAATAAACACTCTGGATGTACACTACGTATCTTGTACCTCCCCCATGTGTGACAAAGATGATTGATAGGGAGTGCTAGTCTGTGTAGCAAGTGCAGAGGGTAAAAGTGATGCATCTAGATGACGGACCCACGGTAGGAGAATGCCATGATGTTAGCGGAATGTAAGGCATAATAAAAAATAAAATGTAGATTTGTACGTAACTTACCTCCTCGTCGATCTGGCCTACGGATGACCGACAGGTAGAATATGACACCAGTCGGACTTGCTAGGTCGCGATGACCGGCCAGACTCGTTAGGTCGCGATAACCTGGAGAGCGAGCACGGTGTCCCACTAGGTGCCTGATGCGCACGGTGTGGTCCATCGAACGGCCGCAGCTCAGGTTACTCATTATTTTCTTGGCTTGCAATAAGATGTACTTAAAAGTTTTCTGCAGGGTCGATGGTGTGTTGGGCTATTGATGGTGGTTTCAGATGTGCTTGTGATGTACTGCATCAACTCCAACTAAAGTGACATACGAAACAGGCTCAGAAATGAGGAGTACAAATTTCATCAATGAAACGATAAGTGATTGCTAATGTCTTACAGTGTCATGGCGCCGCAAAGCGGTATGGCAATCCAATGAGAGTTGTAGGTTGTCATCATGCGTCACCTACATTGGGCACTCTAGTGGAGGAACAGTGAGTTTGCCACGTGATCGTGGTACATACTAGTCTAGGTATTCATCATACGTTCGAACGTCGTACGGACACTGCCCCATTACAACATCCAACTGCACCCTGTCTGTCCATGTGGCCGTCCACTCCTGCTGCTCTACCTGCCAGTCCGTAGCATGCCGACCCACCCTCGAGTGCCTGCATTTTCAGAATGATCGATGTTACAAAAGAAGACATACAAAGTGTAAACATTACTCGGATGAAATTTGACTCACTGGTGTATGGCCCGCTGCAGGAACCAGCCATTCGGAGGGGGCATGACCTGGTACAAACCGAGCTGTCGCATTACGTGCTACGGTGCATAAGCCTCCACCATGTGTGAGAACACCAGATGGCAGGTCATCAGCCATAACTCGGTGTCCTAGATGCATTGCACGGACAGCCATTTGGCGTTATGCTCTACACGAATTCTAGAGTCTATAGAGCCTAGATGATGTCGCTGTCATGCAACAACTCGAACTCGTTGTGCCACAACAAGTAGCACCTAGCCGATCTATACTTGGCACAACGCAGACAAGCACCAATTCACCGGAAGACCAAAGTGGGCCCATCTATCAGGTCGGTGAACTCGGTGCACAGGTGCACTGGCCTCTTAAAGGATGGACGCCTGACAAGGAAGTGTTCCCAACTCCATAGCTACAGGAGCATGTAACAGATGGCCCTGGTGCCACGCTGTGAAGTGTCACACAACCCCTGATATGTGGTGCATAGGACGGCTGATCTGTAGCTATACTGAGGCATTGCCCTAACCTCAGCATCAGCCAAAGACTTGGTGATGCAGATGAAGTCAAGGTAGTAAAAATAGCCATATGTGGATAGAAACATACTCCAACCAAAGAGCTGAAGAAGGTACATGACGAGGTGCATCCTAACGACCTCATCTGATGCATCCTATGAGCACTGACTGAAATGCCTCAGCCAAGTACGGGAGATACCACGAACACCCTCCGGGATAGCCAAGCCGAACTGATACACCAACCTGTCCCTCTAGCCGGTGGAGGGTCTGAAACAAGTGCCTCACCCCAGAAAGGGAGACCGGTCAAGAATGAGACGTCTTGGAGAGCAAACCGTCATCTCACCCCACCGAAAGTGGAAGGCGTGCGTCTCGGGCCTCCACCTATCCACAAGTGTAGAGAACAAACTAGCGTCCAGGGTGAACTGGCATCTAATGGAGACCAGCCTCGCAAAGGGAAATAAGACCATGACTCAGAGGATTGAAATACAGCGATCGTCCAGCTCCTAAATATCCCTCCCTCCCAGGAGCTTCAGGCCGGAGGGCCATTTGCATCACCTGTGATCTACATCTTACAATAGGTTATGTTCTATGGTGATGGAGGACTTAGATGGACTCACGCATTGACCATCATCAAGTCATGTGTTGATGTTTAAATTCAAAAATCTGGACTTGAAATGAATATGTTTGTCATCAAATTTTGAGAGGATGCACACGGCAAAGGTATAACTAGCATAAGCTAAGGATATGTTTCTAGTTTTTTACCAATCTTAGTGTTTAGTTGAAAAACCGGATTGTTAGTGCATGTTATCATACTGTTAAAAGAGGTCTTATCTAATAGCTTAAGTCACACCATGTGTTGATAGCTCAATCCCACTAGCTCTAGCTCTTTGTGGCATTATGCTATTATTTGCAAATATATTTAAAAATAGATGAGGCTTATGCATATCTAATCCTTGTAGCATATGACTTAACTTTGGGAATGTGTTTTGCAAATGGTTTCAGTCCATATCCCAAAATCATGTGTCATGATTCCAAAGTGTGCAAATGTATTTTGCAACTTTTTGTGAATCATGCTTTAACCTTTGGTTGCATGGTACAACGATTTGAGAATGTGTTTTGCAAATGTGTTGAAGTATATGCATCTTTGTCTCTGCTGAAAAATTCAGGGTAGTTTGACTGGCCTACTCTCAGCGGTTTGACCAACCAAGTGTTGGCAGTCTGACAGGTGGAGTGGTCTGATCAGACTGTGTAGCCATTACCTTTTTCTAGAGAGCATGTTTTTGGTGCATCTCTGAGGTTTTAGCTTAGCAGACTGACCAGCGGTGTTAAGCATTCTAACTAGACCCGATAGTCTGGCCGGGCCCAGTGAGGGCGGTCTGATCAGGCTAGACTGTAACAGCTAGTTTCCTAGCCATTGAAGTGGGGGTTGGTCTGATCGACTATGTGTTGGCGGTCAAACTGGCTCAAGCTATTTTTGCTAGAATCTTATCCCAACGGCTAATTTTTGGTGTGGGGTATAAATACTCCCTTATAGCCAGTTGGAAAAAAGGGTGTTGTATTTCATTTCATTCTCTTGAGCTAGTATGAGCTTTTACTTTTAATTGTGCATATGTTGCACCTTACAAGTAAGGAGAGAAGTCTCTAGTTACATGTGTTGTATCTAGAGATAGATTGATCATCCACTTGTACATGTGATGCACTTGGTGAGAGTCAAGAAAGGGCTTAGCTTGTTACTCTTAGAGGTTGTCGATTCCTAGACAAATTGTAGGTGTGAGAACTGGTGATCTCTTCAGAAAGGTTATGAAGAGACCCGATATTGGTGTGAAGATAGGCTCACCTACACCGGAATAAAGGTGTTTGTCTTAATTTCTAGAGCCAGTCTAATTTGTTTGGGTTTATTTCAACATGGACTAGAGAAAACCAGTAAGTCACCGAACACCACAGTAAAAAGAGATCATGTCAGTTATAGTTTGCTTCCTTGTGCTCATTTATATTCTTGCAATTTACATTCCTAGAATTGTATTGATCACTTGTCATCCTGGAATTGCAAACCTTAACATAGACTTAGATTGTTAGTGCACTTAGTGAAACTAGATGATTTAGGCCTTGCTTGAGCAAAACCGAATTAATTTACACTTCCGCATTTAACTTCGGTATTAGCATAAGAGGTTCTTAAAATCGCCTATTCACCACTTCTAGTTAGGCTTCTCGATTTTACAATCTTATAACCATCCATGTACTAGTGAATCACCTATTCTAATGGTAATAGATCAACTCTTTGATTCCTTCTTGGTGTTTCACTTGACTTCTTGGTTTTCATGTTCTTAAGTAAAAAAATTCGAAATCATGATTTAGGTGGTTTTACCCTGAATCTTTACTTATATTATCTTGCTACGACATGTGGGAGTAGATCTGTAAGACCTTATGTCTTTAATTCCCATGAGTAATAAATAATTTAGATTTAGGGTTTTGGGTGTTCTTATGACCTAAATTTGATTTCCCTCAATTTAGTGAACATGAGCTCAAAAACTTTGTGATTCTTGATTGATTTAGGTTCTTAATACTTTGAACAAGTTTCATGCAAAATTTAAAAGCATTGGATAAGATTTAAGTAAGTTTTTGACATTTGAATTTGACCCGAGTGGTTTTTAGGTTTAGGAATAGGGGATTGGTCAGACCGGCCTCAGCGGTCAAACCGGCCCATCCATTGGCAGTCTGACCGGCCTTGTGTTGAAGGTTGGTGATTTTGTTGATTTAGATCTCTAACTTTGTTTTGCTAAGTTTAGTTGGTGTAATTTGAACATGGTGAGTCTCATAGTCACTTGAGTGAAAATTTTGAATATTGTTAAAGGAAAAGTTTCAAGAATTATCTATCCCCTCTAATTGTTGACATCGGTCCTATATGTTATAGAATTTTTTATGCTTCTTGTGTATAATTGTTGGTTCCTAACATAAAAATGTAGAAAACAAATGAAATTTTCGCCCTAACTAATCAGCCCATGTGGCAAAACCACTCAGTCATTATGCCACGGTGACAACACCACGTGTGAAACAACCGTAGGGGGTTAAGTGGACCGGATTAGAAAGTTCAAGATGTCTAATAACCGGTTTCAATGTTCAGGGATATTGGATGGATTTTCGAGCAAAGTTCAGAGTGGTATATAAACTTTTTCCAGGAGAATACTTGATCCATCCTGCTTCTGTTGAAACGAACTCTTCAGCAGAAAGCTTTGCATGGCACTGTCCAGGTGAATAGGGCTTCTTCAGCTACAAGCAAGGCAGGCACCGAGAATGATATGGTATCATTCTCCAACTAAGCCCAAACACTGTAAATAGATGCTATTTGCCTTTTGAATCACATCTCAAAATAACACTCTGCAGGTAGATCACCAATACAAGCCACAAGTCCTTGCAAAAGCAGAGGCAGCTGTTGGTAGAGGTGGCAATGGGTACCCGAAACCCGAGTACTCGATGGGTTTTACCCGATAAGGAGGTGGGTATGGAAAGATATCTTCACCCGTGGGTATACTAATGGGCAAAAATCTCTACCCATCGGGTAGAGCGGGTGCGGGTACGGCTGTATATTACCCGTACCCGCATACCCGTGGGTAAAATATACCGCATAGTAGGAAATTATGTGCTTCATGGTGGCGAATTTACAAATTACTAAGAGAATTTTGTACCATATTAATCATTTGGCATCAACATTAAGGAAAAGAACTCAACAAATAAGTAACCGATACTCTAGAATAAGCTAAATAGAAAGAGAAAAATTTTAGTTCCAAATTGCACAAGATGATACTTCAGCAAACTAATCGGATATAGGTTACCCGTCGGGTATAAATACCCGCGTGGGTGCGGGTACGGGTAAGTTTCTATACCCGTGTGCGGGTACGGGTATCGTAGCGGGTAGAGTTATATCTGTCGGGTGCGGGTATGGGTTGGCTATACCCAACGGGTATGTACTCGTTGCCATCTCTAGCTGTTGGTTTCGAACTTCGATCATGCCGCGAAAGCAAGATTAAAACATCAACATATATCACTGTCGATCTGAAGAGCTCGATGCAATGCAGAGGGAGATAGTGGAATCTTCGTCGATCGGCATGGGTCAGTCTCCTATTTTAAAGGTAGTTCTTCCTATTAGAAAGGTTTCCCGCTATGGACATCTCGAAAGCAAAGGCGGAAAATTAACCTAGCCAGGAAAACATGGATGGATCCGGCTTGAAATCCAGTCCATAGATGGACTGAAATCCTTCTCAACATCCAAATCGAACAGAGGTCAGGTGTGTTCATGGAACATGACAGATGCCAAGAATGAACCTTCTCCTACAGTACTACTGAAAATTCAGTGATTCAGACACATTGCTCCTCTCAGTCAGTCTACATGTGTTGGGGACATAGGGGAAGCTGGAAAACTGTTGGAAACTATGAATCTTTCTATGCAATTGTTTTGATTAATGCCAGTTGCTTCCTTCCTCGTTGATTCATAAATGGATTGATCTCTAACTGACCAGCTTCTCAGACCTGAAGGGTTAAAGAACTTAAGGTCTGAATTCACTTGGCTACATGGTGACAATGGCTCGAAGACTTCCAAGTGGTTGATCAGCTGAAAGGGACATGTCATGTCCACATTTCGGCAGCTCATGATAGTCTACTGGTTGGACCTTGGACTTCGGCAGCTCATGATAGTATACTGGTTGGACCAAAATTCAGAGATGCAAATGCAACACAATGATGCAATATGCAGTGGTCTCTGCACCCACTGTTTGGGAGAAGAAAGCTGAATAGCATGTGATGTTGACTTCTCTCCCATATTCTAATGCATGGAATTTGGAAAATCCATGAGCAACATGCATGATTTGTTCTTTTTTCACGATTATGGTTCAATTGGCCTCCAAAATGAAGCAGCTCTAGAATGAAGATGAAGATTTAGACTATATTCCAAACAGCTTTTGGATTTTAGCTTTTAGAAGTCGGTTTTTGAACAAGGTAAATTCTAGATGGTTTCTATAAGCTATTTACAGAAGTTACTGTAGGAATTGCTTTGAAGGAGTGGCTTCTTAATATAAGTATCATTTACTCTCTTAATCTTTTTTACAATTAGTTAAAAGCCACGGCACTCTTAAACATGGCCTTAACCTTACCAAAGAGCCGTTGACCAATTGATTTCTTTTATTCTACGCCATGCATTTGATCCACTTCTCAATCAGTATACTGTGTGTTTGGTTACAGGAACAATAGGGGATGGGACGGGGCGATTCTAGATTTGGACCTGTTTGGATTGGAGTCAGCAGGGACAGAGTCCATCCCCTTTGGGGAATATCCCAGGAATATTCCCCTAAATCGAGGATGCCCCCGTCCCTCAAAAACGAGGGGACGGGCTCGTCCCTCTTCCTCTCCTCTCTTAACAAGAGGATGACAAAAGGGCCCCACACGTCCTATCCCAGAGGCAAACAAAAAACGGGGATGGTCCTGTCCTTTACAACCAAACAAAGAACGAGGACAGTTCCGTCCTTAAAAACAGGGATGGAGCCATTCCATCCCTACCTACCTCCAAACCAAACACACTCCCGCTCTTTTTTTGCGCCAAGGACAAATGCCTGTGACGGATTTTCCCCGACGCTTAGTGGCTGTCAAGAAAAATGCCGTCATGAATATATCAGGATGTTGTTTATAATAGAGTAAAGTCCATTACCGGTCCTTAAACTTTTTATGTTGTGTCATCCCGGTCCATAGACTTTCAAAGTGTGTCATCCCGGTCCTTAAACTTTCAAAGTGTGGCAATTTCTTTTGAAAGTCTATGGACCCGGATGACACAGCATAAAAAGTTCACTGCTACAACTACATAGGATATATTTATGAGTTTTTACATATGGCAAAAAACAATAGGCTATTAACAAAAGATCGTTATTATCACCACTAATCTATCACTAACATGGGTAATTACAAAATGTCATTTGCACGAACTAAACACATATGTTATCTAAACATTGTTACAGAGCGCATTCTATACAACTAAACCACCGTTAAGCTAACGTGACGTTAATTAAACATACCTCTTTGTGAAGTTCTTCACCGGAACCACACTAATTCCAACTACGAAATACCCTACATTTCACCAAAACCAGCTCAAAAACTGATTCAAACTCTCTTCTACTCTCTCTCCCTTTCTTCTCCCTCGGCTCTCTCTCTCTCACTTACTCGACAGGGAAGATATTCAGATGCATGGCTTCCAATGATCGAGCAGAGAGGGAGGCGTGGCATCTTATGTGCATAGGGAAGCATCATCGACCAACAGGAGATTGTGAGACCATGTGGAGGTCACCCAATGTTTGTGATGAGTAATTGACCTGTGCTTCAGAGTGTGCGTAAAGGCTGAGTTTAATTTTTGAGGTCTGTACAGAAGGTTGCTGGCTTTACAACCTCTATGCTCGTCTCTGAGTGATCGGCAGTCATCCTTACGACTTGGTGGTCGTAGGTGCTGTTACGACTAGGTGGTCGTAGGTGCCGTTACGACTTATGGTGGTAGGCGCCACGACGACTTGATGGTCGTGAGTGCCTTTATGACTTGCTCTTTACGACCATGTTGTGTGCCTGTGTGATTGGCAGTAGCGTTTATGACTTTGAGGTCGGCAGTCGATTTTACGACTTTGTGGTCGTTAGTCGATTTTACGACTTTGTAGTCATTAGTCGATTTTACGACTTTGTGGTCGTCAGTCGATTTTACGACTTTAAAGTCGGCAGTCGATTCTACGACTTGGTGGTGGGCAGTCGATCTTACGAGTTGGTGGTCGGCAGTCGGTTTTACGACTTGGTGGTCGGCAGAGGCTTTTATGACTTCATGGTCGATAGTCGTAGGTTCAACTGGCCGTGGTCGATAGTCGTAGCTTTGACTGGCCGTTGTCGATAGTCGTAGATCTGACTGGTTGTGGTTCATTGTCGTAGATCTAACTAGCTGTGGTCAATAGTCGTAGATCTGACTGGCCGTGGTTGTAAGTCGTAGTGACTGGGTCTGGTGAAGTCGTAGCCGCTGTGAGCGATGGTTGTAGTCAGCTACATGGTTGTAGCTATATTGCGATGGTCGTAACGACCTACTAAGTGGTTGTAGACAGCTGGGAAGTCTTCTAGGGCTACGAGTACCTCATATCCAGTACATTCGAGTAGTCGTAAGTGGGTTGAGACCAGCTGGTTTGTTCACTGAGTATACTATTTATGCAGATTGATGATTCTCGTGTATATTGCGGTGCTATGTGATGCTTTGCTTGTTTGTGATGGTTGCAGAACTTTGGAGCTAGGTCATGGTGGAAGAATCGGGACTAGGCACAGGGAGATGTTGAGGTCCAGAACGGTTGGGGAGATACTAAAGATGACTGAGACTTGTAAGGTGGCTGCAAGGATTGGAGGGCAAGAAAGCAGGAAGCTTCCTGGAAGGTGGTGGAAGGGCATTTTGGAGAAATGCTAAGACCTGAAAAGACCTGCAAAAGAAGCTGCTTTGTTAAAACGTTTTCGTCTTGGATGTGTTAACGGGTGCATGAAAACCCTGTGTTAGGTGGGGTTAACGGGTTATCCCCGGTATCTAGAGGCTATAAATAAGAATCGAGGGCTACCCATCCGGTGAGGCTATAAATAAGAATCGAGGGCTACCCATCCGTTGAGGCTCTAGGGTTTTTTGTTCTTCTTGTGTGCGTTCTTATTTTTTTGTTTCGAAGCACTCGTGCTCTTGGTCCTCCAGGATGGAGTGGCTGTAGAATCAACTCTCAGAGCAATATATCATTTTTTATCTATGTTTGTGTGTGCTCGTATGTGTGGAGTTGAGTTGGCTTTATTCGTTTTGGATGCCATCTCTCCGTTCTTCAGTTGGCCCTTCACTTTCTTGATTTGAGAGTTCTACTTTCGGTTCATTTGTTGATGATCTCACTTGCCTGGTGTTGGGAAATCATACTCGAAGCTATCTTGGCCTTTCTATTCCCACTTGCATGGTATGATTATCGTCTTTTCTTCTCAGACTCGGTTTTGAGCGTTTCTGTTGAAATCACAGAAAGATCTCTGTTTTCTTGATAAGTTTTTAATTAAAGATCAAAACAACCTCTTATGATTCTCACCTTCTTGTGTGCAAAGTCTCTTGGTCAATTGTTCTTTAAGACGAAAGTTATTTAGAATCTTGGTCTTGTGGTTGTGCGCCTCACTGACCCTCCTCTGTTTTCCCAAGAGCGTTACGACCACGTTCAATCCAGTTAATCCTCGGGTTTCGATTGCTTTCGACCTTGTTGATCTTTTGGTTGCAGAGTGGTTTCGACCACGTTGGTTGTTCGACCACTTATTGGCTTACGACCACAGAGAGCTGACTGCTTACGACAACGTTTGTTGTTCGACCACTTGTTGGCTTACGATCACGTTGTCACATTTCGACCACAACGCTGATCTCCGACGATGGTCTGTTCTCTGGTGTCTGTTTTCTGCTGTTCTGGTCTCTGGTGTTATCGACTATTGACCTCGGTGTACTTCTGTCAAGTAGTCGAACAACCATCTCTCAGTCGGCTTACGACCACATTGTAAGTTTCGACCACATTGTAAGCTTCGACCACGTTCACAGAACTTGACTCTCTTGCTCTGTTCAGTCTGTCTTCTCTGTTTTCCAGTGAGCATTCAACCCTAGACTTCATAGCTCTATAGCTATTGGAGAAAAAGGATAAAGTAGATACTTAAGGAGATTTTGAAGACACCATTCACCCCCTCTCCCCTTGTTGCCTGTCCGATCCTACAGCGTGTCTTGGGAGGAATGCATGCAGTCCTAGCACATCTGAAGGAAAGCTACGCGCCTAAGGCAACAACAATTCCGGTAGGATCAATTCTAATTCGTATATATCTCTAGTATGGACTTCTTTCCATACTGTGAGTAGCGTGTGATTTCTTAGGAAAAACAGATTGGTTTTTGTGAGAAACTTCTCAAGAAAAACCTGTTACGGTTTTTTAGGAAGTCTGGGTTGGGTTTGAGTCGTCCTATACACATGCATGCAGCTGTGTGCGCGCGTGAGTCCGTGTATACGCATGCATGTGCGTATGAGTCGAACTCAGTTTGTAAACGTATTTGCATGCATGTGCGTATGAGTCTGCGTACGCACGCATGTACGTGCGTGATTCCATGACATGAGTACGTGCGTGTATTTGTTTCTAGTTCATATATGAGTCGGCTTACGGCGTAGGAGGCTAGAGATAGCTAGCTATTATTGCACTTACTAATCGGGCCTTATTACTTATAATCCAAGAATTTTTCACGTGGTTCGGTACTTTCGCCCACCACAACATGTATTATTGTACTTATGTAACTAGATCTCTCTGAAAAATATCAACTGGCAAGCAAACCGTAGTACTACTGCTCTACGGTATAACTACTGCCATATCGTTGGTATAACCGGTTTATCTGAAAAATTCTAAAATTGATCTAGAAAAAATGCAATCTTTGCAAAAAATCAAATATCTCAAACTGATCTAGGCAAAATGCAATCTTTGAAAAATCAAATACCTACTCCATAAAACTAGCAATAGTTCATCACAATATTATCTTGTATTTTCTCACATAGTTCTTCAATTCAAACTTTTCCTGACTTTACTGTAGATGGAAAATGATCTCTCTCTCTCTCTCTCTCTCTCTCTCTCTATATATATATATATATATATATATATATATATATATATATATATATATATATATATATATATATATATATATATATATATATATATATATATATATATATATATATATATATATATATATATATATATAATAGGGGCACTATGGTGTCCAGATTTCATAAGTGAGATTTTCTATCTATGAGTGAGATTTTCTATCCATAATTAAGACTTTTCATCTATGTTAATGACTTCCTTTCCATACTATTGTACTAGCAAGCAATCCAAAAGTAGAGAGGCTTGATACCCGGGCACCATAGTGCCCCATTTATATATATAAAAGACGGTGATATAACGAGGAAAGAAAACATCCACAGCTTACCGACAATCCCAGAGCCACATAACCCCAAACCGAAAGGACGCAACTTGCAAAAAGCATTCCTCGCAGGACTAACAAATGTCCAAAAAAAAAAAGAGGAGCCAATCATGACACATGACACATGAGTACATGACATTCTTTTGACCCTTTTTCTTTTTTTCCCTAGAAAATTAATTTTCTACAAATAAGATGACAAAAGGTAAAATGGAAATACTATACTCGATGATGCGGGCAAGAATTAATTACAACTATCTGAAACATTTTTCGCCAATCCTGCCCAACATATACGATTTTAGGGTAATGATTCGAAACATATATCAGCAGACTTCATCACAGACGGTTTCAATTTGTAGTTAAAACCGTCTATAATAGTCTGTATCACAGCCAGTTTGAAAGCCGTCTGTGATGACATCATATCATTACTGACTCATAAACTCAAATGACTCACGAAACCGTCTGTGATGACGTTTTTGAACCATCTGTGATGACGTTTTTGAACTATCTATTATGACATTTTTCTGCAGTAGTGGTACTACAAAGAATTTTAGATGAATTCTAATAGGATTAGGATTCTTATTTTTTTTGGGGTAGAATTACTATTCCACTTTAGAGGAAGGCTATGGAGGACTATATGCTAGTCATGGAGAATCCAAGCAACAAAGAAAAGAAGCCACTCATCTAAAGGTAGAAGAACACGGGATAATTTGTATAGGACAATGATCCGAGGGTGCTAAAAGATTCAAAAGTGTTGTGAGAGAGCGGCAACCCCTTGTACTATTATTTTAAGGTTGTGCTTAAAGAATTTACGGTTAGCTTCGCCAAATATTCTCTCTCATTGTAGTTGGTTCAATGTCGTTATTTTGGCTCTCCCTACATGATTCATCTTCTTCGTTCTTGACATCGTGCATGCTTGTACCGTATCTCATAAATTCTGATCCGATTTGGGGCTACTATGAATAAAAAGAGGTATCAGAGTGTAACATGACATAACCATGAAAAAATGCCTACAAAAACAACAGTACATCATGATCACGTATAGATAGATGAACACTGTAGTATCGGGTATGGCAAGTCAGGGGGAGGTGAATAACTCTTTCAAAATCTTCCCCTAGCTATCAACTCTACGCAGCGAAAACTTAAACTCACAAGCTCACCAAAACCAAGACCCAAAAACCTTCCAAGACAATTTGTCTCCAACCAGTCTGATTGTTGGATTATAACCGGTCTAATCAATGGTTGGAATGACTGCGTCGGTATGATCGCACCCGGTTGAACTGCTCGGTTCCTTGCAGTCTGACCGCTCACCGAGAGAATAGTACAAACAACACAACACACGATCGAAAAAAGATCCAACTCTCAAATCACTAATCTAAGATATCATAAATTTATTCCAATCATGGATCATGAAGATTGATGATAAAGTTTTGACCTTTATCTAAAATAATCAAAGTTACACCAAAACCGAGCAATAGGAGAAAACCTTGATCTGCTGTTACTCGTGAGTCTTTGATGATCTAGAAGACCTTAGATGGATTCTCATATATCATAGCAAACTAGATCACAGTACGAATTCAAGCCAAATTACTCACAAAAGCAAAAACCTAAAATCACCTCCCTCTTAACAAAAATCGGGAAAACTCAAGAACTTTCTCTAAAAGGCACCTAGATGGATGGGATTTCATCTCCAAGAGATATCTCTGTCTCTTACACATCCTTGGTACCAGGAAAGATCAAGAAGATAGAAATCTAAACAAAAATGCCAAGCAAATCAAAAGCACAAGGAATAATCCATTGCACAACTCACTTGTGCAAATTTGGATATTCATTTCACTTGGAAAAGAATGTTTTACAGTCACTCCCTTAGGATGAGCCTAGAGCACGCACATAAAAAGTTCTAACACAAAGAAACCCTAATCTCACTCACACACGTGTTATCTCTCTCTTCAACACATAAGGATTATATAGTGGAGGATTCCACCTCACATCAAACCATAAATAACAAGCCACTCTTAGTGGATTACACCACTTACATTTGAGAAAACCGGGTAATCTACACACAAATAGGTTTTACATTACACACACTTGCATGTTTTTTAAAGCGCGACTTCTACAAGGTTCCACAAGCCCGTTAACATGCTCAATCCTAAAAAACGTGACCTAAACCACTTACGTTAACGCCGCAGTTTTGCAAGCCATCAAACTACCAAGCATTGGACAATTTCCTCAATTTCCATCACCAATCCTCACAAAGATGTGACGTCCAACACCTCGTCACCAAGATCGTACGCCTACACCGAGACCATCACCACTTGAAACGTCCAAGTCCTATGGCACACCGCATTACACAACAGTTAGTGATGCCTAATGCCTTTCCGCCAAAATCGTACACCTGCTCCGATAAACGTCACCACTTGAAATGCACAAGTTCAATTGACACACCACATACACGCACTGTCTCTTCATGACTCTTGTCTTTCTCCCATGCTTCTTGGTTAAGATGATACTTCACCTAGACTTACGTGTCACGCCACAGTCACTAAGCCTCGGTCTTGCCACTGGCTGCAACATTCATCAAGCATCCGCACACTAAAGAGCAAGAAATCGATCCGAGCACAAATGGCATGCCTTGACTCTCAATTAGCAAAACACATGCATGGACATACCCATGACTCATAGTTGCATGAAACCCCATGACTAACAACCGTATGGACACCGCCATGACTCACAACGTAAAATAAGCTCAACTCAGCAAACTACCATAGAGGCCTATCTGAGCACGACCACCAAGCCGATCAGACCACCAACACCACTTCGGTCAGACCGTCGTGCAACGGCCGGTCAGATCGCTCCTCTCCGGGCATACTGCATTCACAATGCCGATACTACCGTATCAAATCTCAGGCCAAAGCTTCCAAAAGACCTTCTCTGAAAAATAGCTACCACCAACAAAGGGTCAATACTACCATAAGACTAATCAAACCACCATGCAACAGCCCATCAGACCGCAGGCCAGTTAGACTGGCCACCACACCAGAGTCGGTCAAACCGCTAGCTCCAAAAAGCAACAAGTCAAACTGCAACTTTTAAAATCTAACTCAAGCAATGAAAGCAAAACACAAACAATATCAAATACTCATCACTCTCATGAGATTGTCTCTGTATGGTCTTACAAAGACCCTGTAGTCCATCTGCCCTCCTACCTGAGAATATTGCGACATTAGATTGATGTCACATCGGCTCTAAATATAGCAACATTATTTATCTCAGTATGGAGAAATCCACATCTGAATTGTGTCCCTGCGGTGCCATCTCCAATCCCCATTCTCCACCTTCCAACTAAACTCATTTAAAATGGAAAGTAAAGTAGCATTTGATCGATTCATTGTCATAATGCAGATTTGTTGTCTCAACAAATCTCATTTCTGAAATCATTTCTTCGGAATTAAAATAATAATTTTATTATTTTGTATTAATGTACTATAACTAGCTAGGTATGCATGCTGATTGTCATTTACCCTGAGATTTTCGAGTCGAATTTGTAAATTCAGTGGCTCAAAAGTATGGGTGGTTGCGGTGAAATTTTGTATACTATCAGCAAATTTATGCTTGAAATGACAACTTACAAAAAGACAATAATTGGACCTAGCTTAAGTAGATGCACCTGAATGTCAGCAGGAGTGAGGTAGGTGCTCTAATCCAACCCATATTATGATTGACATCATTATGAACCTAACCATTTCTTTAAAAGGAGATGCTTTAGATCATTCAGAAACGACTCGCCTGAATAATAAAACCACAAAGCTGACCTTCAAATATATCAAAATTAGATGCAATGCAAACCTGCAAACCAATTAATTTATTATTGTATCATTTGAAGGATCCAGTTTCAATACTGTCATCATCAGAATGCATCATCAGTAGACAAACTATTAGAAACTAAAATCTAAGAAAATTTTGTAGTAGAAAGTACAAACTAATAAAAGTGGCTCTAATAAAACAGAAAAATTCAGAAATTCATTGTTGTACTATGCTTTGTTGTTGTGAGCTAAGATTGTCAAGAAAAACATCATTTGTAGCGATATACTTTTCTTAAAACATATGTACTAAGATATTATTCTCATGTTTTTTATATAAAAATAGTTATAGTAGATAGTATTTGTAGTAGACTAGTACTCCCTCTGTTTCATGATATTTGTTCAGAACTCACCATACACACAGGCCAAGAAAGGCCACCATTCGTCTACTACGGATGCCTCCCTTTGACAGAATGCTTTTGTTGAGCAAGAAGTTGAGGACGTTGAAACCGCTTTGATGCCGCGGGACGGCTGCCTGGGGAGTCACTCCTCCCGAGGCAGCTGGTAAATTTTTGTACCCGAGCTTTTTGATACTATTTGTTATAAAATACATAGCAAAAGTAGATGATCAAAAGAACAGAGAATATAGATTTAACATAAAAACCCTTTCAGAAAAACTCGTGGACGCACAAAAACGAAATTAACTATATGAGGAGATATTACAATAACTCTCTCTCTCTCTCTCTCTTCATATGGACTACAGGTATACATATATAGGGCAAGTGAGACGAGTCCCAAACGAACAAAACCGAATCAGAGTTGGATGCGCCGGCTGTTGCCACGTTTGACATGGCTTGGCGTATGCACCACTCGACGCCATGTCTGGCGCAATGTTTGACAAGGACACGATGATGAATTCGGATCACACTTTAATAATCTCCACCTTGAGATGAATTTGTTCCTGTAGCCGAAATATCAAATCTGTTCAAAGTAAGTCTTCATCATCAAACCTTGTGCCTCGAAAGTCCATCAGACTTATCCCAATGCTTCTTGCAAAGCAAAATTGAGTAAACCACCAGCAGACTCAAACACACAGCTATTAACAAAGCAGATGAACAAATCTGGGTATTCAAACCTTTATAACCCCAACAAGTCTAAGTCTATACAACTGACCTACTAAAATAAATACTCAATTGTCGAACGGTACAAACAAAAATATCGCATATGACACTAGATAAATAGCGAAGAACTTATATCATGGAATCTGACATGCTCCACCTGGACCACAAAACTCGGCAAACTATGCTTATTAAAAGAGTAACTTGCACATGTAACCATCATGTATATCAAACTATATACTTCAAAAGTAACTGAATTCCATGACATAGTTAAAACTACTCCTATAAAATTGTTGGATGAAAAGAACTTTTGCACCGTCAATGAAGTATAAACTACAGTAGACCACTCATATCGAGTGATGACAACTGAAAACATTGTAGTATCCACGTAAGAGACAAACTACTTCTTGCACTTAAATCCTTCGTCTCAAACCAAAATTGGAGCAAAATATTCACTTTCAAATAGCAAAAGTCCAGGAGCATTATGCTAGTTGTCAATGTGGGTATCATCCAAATTCTAAAATTAAATATTGTCAAAGCCTTCATAATGGTCACACAAGCAATCTAAATTGCAACATATCCAAACAGTAATTGAAACACCAAATTCATTTGTCTTCACAACTGACATTGTTTTTTTCAAAGTCTCCTTGATCAAACATAACGCAAATTAACTTCATAGCAATGTTGTGTTAAAAACCTGCAACTCTACCTTAGACTTCTCATGTGTGGCAGTAGATCTTACCACAATAACCCGTAGTGGACGATGAATCATCGAAGAAATCGTCAATGATTAATTCCGCATAGATGCCACCAATAATAAGCACAATGGCCTAAATTACAATGAACTCCACCTCAAACAAAAAAACATGTAGAGCTGACAACTCAGCTTCTTGAAGGAAGATAACGATCGACTGAGGCAGAAGATCAACAACAGAGACAGTGCAGTATGACGCCAGGGCATGGCACCAAGTGACGTGAACAATGATGCTGGCGAACCTAGCGCTAGAATGGTCACCGAGGTAGAGCGTGGGTTGATCCTTGGTATGGCAAAGGTCACACTAATCGAAGGCAAAGCTTAGTACAACTGATGTGTATGCGGGCCTCACTCCAAACAGCTTTAACTTCTTGCTTTTTTTTGCTTCTGGCTTATTTAAGCTAGAAGCCACTTGAAACACATTGGCTTCTAATTTTGGCTTTTTCTGTTTTTTGTCTTTTAATTTTTTTCCTTATTCCTTTATATTGTTAGTAACGATATAACAGTTTGTTTCAATTTTTCTATTTTTCTTCATTTATCTCAAAAAAGCTAACAACCGCTACAGTGCAATTTCAATCAAAAGCCAAAAGCTATAGCCATAAGCTAGTTGGAGCACCACCTTCGACCCTACTCCAAATGGCTTAGCTTTTTTTCTTTCAGCTTATTTAAGTCAGAACTCACTTGGAGTGCATCAGTTTCTAATTTTGGCTTTCCTTTTTTTCCTAATTTGTTTGCATTGTCCGTGATGATACAACAGTTTTTTCAATTTTTTCTATTTTTTCTCAGAAAAAATTAACAGGCGCTATAGTACAATTTCAACCAAAAATAAAAAAACCACAGTAAAAAATTTAAGTCAAAAACTAGTTAAAGCACCACCAAAACAAGACCTTAGAAGCTTCTCCAGTAGCTTGTACATGTGCACGTAGCACCTTGAAAGAAACCATTAATTAGGAGGTCAAGGACAGTTGCCTCCCTGATCCGATTTAGGGGTGACAATGGGGCCAGGGGTCCCAAGGGAGCCCCCAGGGCCCTGATCCCTGCCAGCGCATCCCCACCCTAGCCCGCCAGTCTTACTGGGGCGACTCGGCCCCTCGCCCTTGTCCTCGCGGCGACTTGACTCCTATGGGGATCCCTGCGGGGATTTAAAAATAGGGTAAAGTATGTTAAAATAGTAATAATTTGGTTTTATTTATTAATTTATAATTATTTAGCAATACTTTTCAAAATATAGATTTAAAATATATATTCTAATATATAGATTCAAGTTTAGTCCAAATATATAAGAAGAGAATACAATCTCTTATATTAAATAACTATAATCTATTATTGAAAAATATTTTGTATTTTTACTGGATCCCTGTGGGGGCAGAACGACCCCTGCCCCACCCCACTAGCCTAGCGGGGCCCACCTCCGTTCTCCCATAGGGGGAGATAGCACCCCCTCCCTGCGCCCCTGCCCCCAATGAGGAAATTTTCTGCAGGAGAAATTATCATTCTTAATCCAATTAGAAGTCAAGATTGTTGTCTTCTTTCACATGGACACACGCTTCGGACTTTGACAAATTTAATAGCTGCTTCGTTATTCTCTGTATAGGCTTTGGACTTCAAGTTAGACACCACTTTATGTCGTGGATCACTCGCAATCTCTCGCCGCCGGCGAACTCACAAACGCGCACTCAAGAACACAATGAACACAAGTGTTTGGTGCTGCAAAACGTGGCAGTTTTTCTGATATATTGCATGCTTATTTAAAGAGTAGTACAAGGCTAAAGATGACTACTAACTAAGAATAGTAACGGCATGAATACATAGCGATCTGCATGATGACTAGTAACTCACTAAAGATAGTAATGCATGGCTGCATGGCATGGCTAACGCCCAGTTTAATGCTTTGCATGGCACTAATGCAAACAGGAAACGGAAATAATCAAATGCCACTACTAACTGAAAACTTATGCATAACTGAAGCTAACGCAGCTGAAGTTATTAGTGGACTCCTTAAAGACATAGTGCTCCACTACTAACTAACGGAAACAATAAAATGGAAAACGATGATACGCTTGAAAAAAATGAGACGCTGGAGTAGACGATGAGACACTGGAGTAACTTCAACATTTCTCCCCCCTAGTCCTTGCTGTGCTCATCGATCTTGTTGATGCCGATCAACGCACGCAGTTGCTGGAACCGCACGCGTACTTTGTGCTCGTTGCCGTTGACGACAAAACCCGGTGGCTGGCTCACATACACTTCCTCCTTGAGGTCGCCGTTGAGGAAGGCGCTCTTCACGTCTATGTGGTGGACTTCCCAGCGCTCGTGGGCTACCAGAGCCAACAGCGCCCTCACGGACTCCATTCGCGCGACCAGAGTGAAGACCTCGTCGAAGTCGATTCCCGCACATTGAACGTAGCCTTTGGCGACCAAACGCGCCTTGTGCCGGATGACATTGCCGTGCTCATCGCGCTTCACTTTGAAGACCCACTTGAGCCCGATCGCACGGTGCCCAGTGGGGAGCGCGACGAGCTCCCGTGTGTTGTTGTCCTCGATCGACTTCATCTCCTCGTGCATCGCCTGACGCCAGCTCGCCTCGCGCTCTGCCTCACTGAAAGAGACAGGTTCGTCCGCCGTGGTGAACTGCAACTCCTCGTCGAGCACCCGGGGCACAAGCCCAGGCGACGAGGCTGGTCCAATGACAGCATCGATGGCACGGAACCGAAGTGGAGCATCGTCGTGGTCCACATCCAAGTTCTCCTCAAAATCAGCCGGTGGCGAGACGAACTCGATCGGCGTACTCGTGGGTGACGTCGTAGGCGCGAACTACTCCGGCGTTGGCGTGGGCGATGGAGACATGCGAGCTGGTGATGCCGCATTGACTCGAGGCGTGCCGGAGAAGTACTCCGTGGTGTACTCAACGTTGAAGGGCTCGCCGTCGCCCGGATCACTGCTGCTTTCGTCGCCCCAGCTCCATTGTCTCGCCTCGTCGAACATGACGTCGCGCGACACAATGATACGCTTGGTAGAGGGGTCGTAGCAGCGGTAGGCCTTGGAGCCATGCTCGTAGCCGACGAAGATGGTCGGCGTGCTGTGATCATCCAACTTCTTGAGTCCCGGCCGTGTGGACTTGACGTGGGCGACGCAGCCAAAAGTCCTGAAGTAGTGGACGGTGGGGCGCTCGCCGTGCCAAGCCTCAAATGGGGTCTTGCCGTTAAGCGCACGTGTCAGGGCGTGATTGAGGATGTGGACTGCGGTGTTCACGGCCTCACCCCAGAAGTAGCCGGGAAGCCGCTTCGCCTTGAGCATACACCGCACCATGCCGACGATGCTCTGGTTGCGGCGCTCTACAACCCCGTTCTGCTGCGGTGAGTAGGGGGCAGTGAGCTGCCGCTGGACACCGCGCTCAGCACAGTACTCGCCGAACTGCACGGAGGTGAACTCCCCCCACGATCAGTGCAGAGGACCTTGAGCCGCCTCCCTGACTCAACCTCCACGGCCGCCTAGAAGTTCTTGATCGCCGCCAATGCCTGATCTTTGCTCGACAGCAAGTAGAGCCACATGTACCGGCTCAAATCATCAACAAGCAGTAGGAAATATTTGTTACCGCTTGGAGTTGTGGGCACGATGGGCCCGCACAAATCACCATGGACTAGGTCGAGGATGTGCTCCGCTCATCGTAGCGCCTTATCAGGGAACGGCGTGCGCCTTTGCTTGCCGGTGAGGCAGCTTTCGCACACCTAATCGACCTAATCAAGCGGTGGCAACCCACGTACCATCTCCCGTTGGGCGAGCGCGCACAATGACTTGAAACTGAGGTGCCCGTACCTCGCATGCCAGCGCCAGGCCACCTCCGAGCTACACGCCGACAGGCACACCGGTCGCCCGATGCGGAGCTCCAGGATGTAGAGGCGCGATGCAGAATGACGCACCCGAGCAAGAAGGTCGTGTTGCTGATCGTAGATGCGCAGGGTGCCGGAGTAGATCTCGATCCGACATCCGGCCTCCTCCAGCTGTCCAAGACTGATGATGTTCACCGTCAGACGGGGAATGTAGTACACCCCCATCAGCACGCGATGCTCGCCGTTCTTGCAAGTGAAGATGATCGTGCCGCGTCTTTCAATCTCCACCACGGATTCATCGCCGAAGCGAACGGTGCCGCAGACTCCCCCGTCGAGGTCGGAGAAGGCAGTTTGTGCGCCTGTCATGTGGTTGGTGGCGCTGGTGTCAAGCACCCATCGACGATCGTCCTGGTCCTCCCGCGATCCGAGCTACGCAAAGACCTTTGCCTCGTGGATCTCGACGTGGCGCGACGATGTGGGCGGAGCTGGAGTTTGAGTCACCTCATCGGGTGGCGCTGCAACTTGAGTGAGTGGTGAAGAGATGGTCGCATGTGCCATCAACAGAGTGGGTTCATCCTCTTCTCCCTCTGCAACGTGTGCTTATGCCTGTCTATTTGGCTTGCTGCGGCAGTCCTTGGCCCAATGGCCAATTTTTCCGCAGTTACGGCACCAGTCTGCCGTGTTCTCCTGGGCCGTCCCGTTTGAAGACGAGCTGCCCTTGCCTTTACGCACGCCGCCACCACCACCATGGCCACGACGTGTTTTGCCGCTGCTGGAGCCACCAACTTCGCCGTTGTCGCGCAGCTTCATCCACGCCAGCCAGTCCTCCTCGGCGAGAAGAAGATGACCCTTGCTGTTATAGACGGGCGCGGACGGTGCTGGCTTTTTCTTTCGCTGCTCTATGGCGCGTAGACGGCCAGTGACCTCCTCGACGGAGAACTGGTTCACGTCGAGGAGAGTCTCGATGGAGTACGCGATCTGCTCGAGGTGCTCGGGGACGACCTGGAGCATTTTCTTCACGATCTCTCCATCGGTGACGTTGCCGCCAAGGATGCGGATGTTGTTGGCGAGGCTCATTATCCGGAGTGAGAAATCGTCGACCGACTCCCCCTCCTTAAACGCGATCTCCCCGAACTGCTTGAGCAGCTGTTGCGCGTTGGCGTCACGGACGTGTTGCACGCCGACACGCATGGTTTTAATCGCTTCCCAGGCGAAACGCGCCGTGCGCTTGCGCGGCAACGACCCGAGCATCTCGGGCCGCACGGCACGCAAAATGGCCGCCAGCGCGAGACGGTCTTCGCGGTACTCGATGACTTCGCCCTCCTCTGGTTCGACGGCCTGCCACAGCCCTTGGGCCTGCAGGTTCACGCGTATCAACAAAGACCATTCCTGGTAATTGGTGCGCGTGAGCATGGGGTACTGGACCGAGCCGCCCGCGTCCTTGACGACGCGCTCGATGACGACTTCGCCGCCGCGATGGCGCCCTCGGCGCGGCGCAGGCAAGTGTGATACCCGTCGTCGGGGAGGGGGCGATGGCGAACGATCACCACCGCTAACAGGAGCCAACAGGACGGACATAACGGCCCCGGGAGCGTCCACACTCTGATACCAATTGTCGTGGATCACTGGCAGTCTCTCGCCGTCGGCGAACTCACAACGCGCACTCAAGAACACAATGAACACAAGTGTTTGGTGCTGCAAAACGTGGCAGCTTTTTCTAATATATTGCATGCTTATTTAAAGAGTAGTACAAGGCTAAAGATGACTACTAACTAAGAATAGTAACGGCATGAATACATAGCGATCTGCATGATGACTAGTAACTGACTAAGGATAGTAATGCATGGCTGCATGGTATGGCTAACGCCCAGTTTAATGCTTTGCATGGCACTAATGCAAACAGGAAACAGAAATAATCAAATGCCACTACTAACTGAAAACTTATGCATAACTGAAGCTAACGCAGCTGAAGCTATTAGTGGACTCTTTAAAGATATAGTGCTCCACTACTAACTGACGGAAACAATAAAATGGAAAACGATGAGACGCTTGAAAAAAATGAGACGCTGGAGTAGACGATGAGACACTGGAGTAACTTCAACACTTCAACTGTGACTTTGGACTCCTGCAAGCAGGCGAACCATATTGCATCTTTGTTCTGATTTAGGCGGATTTGAGCACGGCGAAAACTAAGAACCAAAAATCGTGATGAGCGCGACAATGACGAGGGCGTCTTGATGCAGCACAAAACTACGGATGGCTCCCTTCGATGGGATGCTTGTGTTGCCGATGTGGAACCCAGAAGTCGAGGACGTCGAAGCCGCCTTGATGCTGCGCACATGCCGCTAGATGGCTACCCAGGAGTTGCTCCTCCCGGTTAGGGGTGGAAACGGATCGGATACGGTCGAATAGTTTCAAATACGAATACGAATCTATATTTTTAAAACGAATACGAATGCGAATACGAATTCGAATATTTTCAAATACGGATACGAATATTCTCGAATACGAATACGGATATTTTCGAATACGGATTTTCTCGGATACGAATATCGGATAAAACGGATTCCTAACGGTTTTGCCGATTTTTCATCGGTTTTTGACCGGTTACCAGTTTTAAAATGCCTAAATTCAAGTTTTGAATCACAAAATTTGTACGAATTTTTCATGGGTTCTAGAAACGGATCGAATACGAATCGAATAGTCTCGAATACGGATACGGATACGAATATTCTCGAATACGAATGCGAATACGAATACTCTCAAATACGGATACGAATATTCTCGAATACGAATACGGATATTTTCGAATACGGATTTTGCTTACCATATTCGGATTTCTCTCGGATACGAATATCAGATAAAACGAATTATCCGTTACCGTTTTCCACCCCTACTCCCGGTGCAGCGGTAGCCTTCTGAATTGTTATAAAGTACGGTAAAAATAAATGATCGAAAGAATAAGAGGTATTGATTTAATGTGAAAATTCTTACAAGAAAAATCACGAACACAAAAAAAGAAATTCACTATACAAAGAAAAAATTCAAGCACAAAAAACTTCGGCATATCTAAATCGTACGACTACAAGAGTACATATATAATCTAGGAAACAAGAGTTCCTAACGGAGAAGGAAACCGAATCAGAATTGAATACATCTGTTATTGCCCCGTCTGACACAGGTCAACACATGCATCACTCAACATCATGTCTAGCGTATCGTTCGGCACGAACACGATGACAAATTTGGATCACATTTTAACGGCCCTAAATATAATAAATAGTTAATAAAAAATGATCATACATAACTCTATTAATTAACATACCATAATCACTTAACTTCTTCCGATTTTCAAAGCATTTAAGTAGAGACTGTAAAAATTGCAATAGCTACATCGTAGATTCTCTCGATGGGAAAATATATTGAAACGGATACTCCCCTGCCATAAACAAATATAGCGAACCAGGGAGTAGTAGCATATGCTAATTCACATTTTTTTGTACTAGAACATAGTATAGAAAACCATGTGTAGTTCTTGTATCTGAACGCGATAATTTCGCAAGAATTTTACACGGAACACTGCGTTCCACGGGAAATTTAACTTTTTGCCACCCTTAAGAATGACACCTATCCAAATGACATTCTTATCGTTGCATTCAACAATTTACCACTCTTAACATGTGCTTGACTAATTTTTTGCCACTTTCGAGCCCACGAAGCGGGGCGGGGAGGCGCTGACATGGCGGGCCAGCGGGGTGGGGAGGCGCTGACATGGCGCTTCGTGGGCTCGAAAGTGGCAAAAAATTAGTCAAGCACATGTTAAGAGTGGCAAATTGTTGAATGCAACGATAAGGATGGCATTTGGATAGATAGCATTCTTAAGGGTGGCAAAAAGTTAAATTTCCCGCGTTCCACTAGCATAATGTACCCTATTTTTCTATTCCAGGTCACACAGTACAGGTCAGCTCTTTGAGCCAAAACATGAGGCGACCTTACCGAGCCACCATCCCAATTGTTTTATTATGACAAGATTATCCCAATTGTTTTATTATGACAAGACTGCATCAGCCAGGGACCAGGTCATCTAGAACACACTAAACATTTAACCTCGTAGTGATCGATATGTATTATGATATTAACCATCCAATCTTTTTCAATGCCTCCAGGAGAAGAGAAGGCATCCAACCCAATCTTTGTCAATGCCTCCGCCGACCTGATATTATTACCACATTAAACTGCTGAGTAGTACCTGACAGACATCCACAATGTCAAACACGACACAAACAGTTGCTATCAGCACTCATCAGGCAACTATCACAGCAGCAAATGAACACAATCCATGTAGATGTAATGCAATGCAATGTCATGTGAATCAGTGTCATCAGATGTGACGTGATGCTGCATTTAAACACAAATCGAAGGGCATATACATACTTCTCAAGGAAATCAAGCAAAAGCAGAGCTTAATCTTGGTGCAAAAAGGGCATTTTACATCAATCATGAATCTTGAGTACAATAGTATGGCATATTACATCAATCATGACTGATGACAAGGCTAAGCAACATTTGATGCAAGACTCCTGTCCCCTCCTAATCGTTCACAACCAAAGGATGGGGGCAAATAAACACCATAATTCACAATCCTCACAGGGAGGAAGTCACCTTTAGAAAGATGAACAAGAAAGGTCAGACAAGTAGCGCAACGAGAAAATTTTCACCTAGGCAAGCTGGGAATTTGATACAATTGACTAGGCTCCAATTCCTCCATTTCTTTCACCTATGGGCAACTCTAAATGGTAGAAATCTCATCACCTTCTACACTAATCACCCTCAAAAGAATGTATCACCAGTAATTACTAGCAAGATATGATGATGCTACTATGCTAGTAGCTTGTAGTAATAGTAAGTAGTAGCAACTGGTGAAGCACAGCAAAAAAAAATGGCGCCTTTCTTGTTTCATTCGTGTTTGTGTTTGTTCTAGACTACCATCTCATCGAGCTGGAGCTGCTCAAGCCAGCTGCCGATGACCCCGGTGGCATCCTCATCGCCGTCAATGCCTTCACGGCTTGCTGATTGGCCCAAAATGCCAATGGACTCCATTGCCGCCGTCCCGTTGATGGAGGGTTTCTCCGGTGTAGGCTCCTTTACTAAGGTATTGACCCATGAGAGGTCCGGCTCATCGCCATTGGCTCCAGACCGGAGCTCAAACGACGAGGATCGCTTGAGGCGGCCGAGCTCCTCCTCATCGGCACCCCAATCCGGGGTGCCGGAGGGGAATCCCCATTTGGACCAGCTAGAGCCCACCGGTGAGCCGACCAGGAGCGAGGCGCCGGTGCCAAGGTCTCGTGAGCTCATGCTTCGCAGTGTCTGCTGCTGCATCTTCTCCCGCTGCGCGAGGGCGGCGAGCAGCCGGGAGCTCATTGGCGAGACTGGCTCCGGGGTGACCGCGGCCGCCGCGGCCCGCGGCGAGAGCAAGCTCTGCTGCTGCTGGAACTGGCTCAGCACGGCGGCCTTGCGCGTCGGCGAGAACGCAGCGCCGCCCTGGTCGGCGTACCGCGGCGAGTGGGACGCCGCCATCTCTGCCGAGAAGAGCTCATCAAGATTTGACGGCACGAGCGCCTTCCCCCTGGCCGACCGCACGGAGGCGGGCGACCCGACGAGGCCATCGTAGTCGGCCGCGGTGAGCAGCTCGTCGACCGCCATGTCCCTCGCGCTCAGCGACGTGCGCAGCCGGCTCAGCTGCAGGTTCCCCAGACTCCCGGGCAGGCACAGCGCCGGCACGCTCGGCTGCGACCAGGTGCCCGCCATGCCGCTCCCCGCACCGGACGGCGACAACGGCGGCGTGAACGACGACCCTGGCGACGACAGCCCCATGCCCATGGCCGCCATCTCCAACGCCCCGCGCGGCGACGGCACGGCCGAGCCCGTGGACACGTACAGCGGCCGGAGCTCCTCCGGCGTGTGCGCGAAGAAGCAGACGCGGCGCGTGCACGCGACGCCGTCCTTGCAGAGCCGCGTTCGGTACTGCGCCGGGTGGAGCCAGCTCTCGAACACCCCGTGCGCGTACTCACACATGTCCCCTCTCCTGCATGCGGCACCCTTCTTGAACTCCGGGCACGGCACGCAGCTGTAGTGGTACTTCCTCGGGTCCCGCCGCCGCGCGTTCTCGCCGGGGTGGACGAAGGGGCACTCCGTCCAGTCGTGGGAGTAGGCCCTCGAGCACGCGCGGACCTTGAAAGAGTACATGCGGAAGTCGTCGGAGGCGTAGGCGCCGTTCTTGATGTCCGGGAGAGAGGGGTCCGGCGGCCACTCCTTGCGGGCGCCGAGGAGGGAGAGGAGGTGGTTCTTGAGCGGGAGGGAGTTGGGCGGGAGCGCGACGAGGTCCGACGGCCGGCGGTGGAGGTGATCGAGGACGGTGGGGTCGGCGCCGGCGGCGAGGAGACGGGAGACTGCCGCAGGAGCAGACGGGGCGCCACCGGCAGCGGCGAGGTGGAGCGGGGTGGAGAGGGAGGCCGCGGAGGCGCGGTTGGGGTCGGCGAGGTGTGGCGGCGAGAGGAGGGCGTCGAGGCAGGACACGGACCCGTACGCAGCAGCGACCATGAGCGGCGTCATGGGCTCCGCGCCCCGCGCCGGAGAGTACCACGGCGCGGGCTCGTCGGCGAGGGACGGGTGCGCGGCGAGGAGGTCGCCCAGCCCCGCCGCGTCGTCGTCGGCCGCCTTCTCCAGCAGCCTCGCCGAGACGGCCGCCGCGTCCGAGCCGGATGCAGACTCCCCCATGGGCGGCGGCGCACGATCGGAGAAGGTGTTCGACGAAATTGTGGAAAGGAAAGGGAAGCGAGGGAGGGGAAATCTAGTGTGGCTTGGTTGTGGTGGTGTGCTGCTGCCGCCTTGGGTTTTTGGACAAAACTAGGTTTTTGGTTGGGTTGGGTTTCTGGGAGCCTGGCTCTGCTATTGGTACTTGCTTCATGGGCAAAATAGGGTTTTTACTTTTTACTGCTTTGCTCCTTGGGAGAAGGTAAATTTTGGTTGAGGTGCTCATGACAGTATTTTCACTACCAGCTGCTACCTGTGACTTCTGGTTTCTACCTTTTGAACTTCTTAATATCATCGTTTTTTCATCTTTTAGCCTTTTTCACTTTTTGTGTTTTTTCCTATTTCTTTGTATTATCTATAATAATATTTTTTTCATTTTATTAAATTTAAATATGTAGAAAAAGCTAACAGCAGTTATAGTATATTTTTTATCTATTATAGTGTAAAAAAGTCAAAAGTCTAAGCTTATAAGCCCTTTAGAGCACTATCTTTTACACTGGGTTGAAAAACATGGTGGTTTTTTTTTTTGCTAATGAGGTTAAACGAAATATTGATCCTAATTGCTAGAGGGAAAAATGCTCAAAAGTTTGAGTGGAGATGCTCACACTATAAAATTCCATCCATCCAACAAGGAGACAAGAAATTTCTTTCATAGCTTTTTTTATTGGAAGGGTGGGTAACATGAGACCTATTGTGTTAATAGAGGGACGATTGTGATTGAAACTAGAGCTTAAACTATATACAGTCTATATTTGTAAAAATGACCATTTGAGAAACAAGTATCACGTAAAGTTGGTATATAGCATGGTATGATACCAGACTATACTAATAGAAGTTTGAGTTGAGAAATCATTTTGTTAATACAATTTTTCTGAGTTGATTGAAAAGAAGTTAACCGTCTTAGAATTCCATCCATCGCGTAATGCGAAGATGAGTTCAATTAAATGTTATTTGTGTGACTTGGTTGCTTTAGCGACGTTAAAGTGATTTGACTACGCCTAGTTTTACTAATATACTCTAGTTTTTAAGACGGCATATGATTCGTTTGAGGTCTAAAATTGTCAACACGGATGATCTTGTTGATGACTTTACTGGAAGCTCTTTCCTGCCCTTTTCCTCCTTGCAAAGGCGACAGCACATTTTTCTCACCGAAGAATCTACGAGAAGCGCGTAAAAGTAATAGATGGAAAATAAAATAAATCAAAAGTAATAGATGGAAAATAAAATAAATCTCGTAATGAATGTCATTATTAATGCATCTCTTGCTTAGGAATTAAGTGCCATGAAAAATAAACCTCCTCCATTTTTTGCAATTTTGCAAGAGAAAAACTTGTGTCCCGCTCATTTTAGTTTAAACTTTTAGTTTCTGTCTTATTTTTTAGTGTTCATAAATTTCATCTTTTTATGAGATTTTGTCTTTTTTAAGCTTTTTTTGCTAGTTCTTTTTTTCCCGTATTCGCTTACGTTGTCCACGATGAGCTAACATATCTTTTTATTTTTAAATTTAATTACGCTAAATAAATCACTTTCAGTTACAGTGCAATTTCAGCCATAAGCCATTATTATTTAGCTCAACCAAGCATAGCCTTGATTTGTTGCAAGTTTACAACTTGGCACGGGTAAAAACGTAAATTCACAGAACTCAAGGGTGCCGCCCCGCCCAGGCGATTCGACCCGTGGGGCCTACCACTCCACTACGCGATTCCCCACCCATGACGTCCCTGACGGATGGCCCCTCGAAGGTGACGTGGAGCCGCAGGTCAGGGCTCAGTAGGCGTGGCTGGCTTCGCCGCCAGTGTGGTGAGGATTTTTTGTTTTTTTTTTCTTTTGCCCCCCTCCTCGCGAGCGCGCGGACTCGAGGCGGTGGCTATCAAATCGGGCTTCGATTGCCCGGCGCGGCGGGGTCGGGTTCGGTCCAACTCGAGCCCAGCGCTAGAACGCTCGCGTGGCGTTGCACTGCCACGTCGCATCCGCGTCGCACCTGGCATGCGCGTGACTCCGTGGGTTTATGACGTCATAATGATACCCTACGTAGCATCAATTCTTTTTAACTAATGGCTTCTCTAAATAAATAAATCAGACAAGGTTATTTATCATTTTTTAAAAAGTGTTTATTAGGATAGTTTTTTGAAGTGATTTATTGATATTTGATTTATTCGTATAAATACCTATGCTAAAAAATTATCAATCATGAAAAAAACCCATTTATGTTCTGTTTTACGACGTCTTTGGATTTATGAGAGAGTACCTCTATACACATGTACCTAGCTGGTACTGACGAAACACGATATTCGGGTGGGATGTTCTCGCGAGGGAAACCAAACCAACCAGCCTCGCTGGGTGAAGGACAGTGTAGCTGCTGGCCGGCCATGGAAAGGGGAGAGAATGATTTGCTCGGCTTCTCTTTTGCTTCCAACGATATCATCATTTGTTTCTCTGCTGGAGAAGAAAGCAAAAATAGAGTTCAGTAGCCTTGAGCATCAAATTTCTTCATGCGTAAACTGCTCGAGGGCAGTTGATTTATGCATCATGCATACAAAGTTCACAATCATTATAATTTTAGGCTAAAATCAATTCTAAAATTAGATAGATAAAAAAAAAGCAAATTCGTTTCCTCAATTCGACTCACTGTTTTTTAGTTAGATGTTCCTCTCATTCATCCATTCATTCTCAAATCATCAAATTTAGTATACAGAGATGTTATTTCACAACAAAAATTGATATATAAAATTTCACAACATCATTCTCTCAAATTAACATATAATTCTCTCGTTCTCTCTAATAAAATGTAACCTCATATATGCTATTGAAATTAGAACTACAAGGACTAACTGGGAGATAAGGGGTTACAGATGTCAAAGGGTAGGCTCGAGCCTATTGAAGCCTACATGCTATCTACTCCCCTGCTCGAGGGCATAGTCCTATCTTGACAGACTTTTGTTGGGATTTGATCTTATAACTTCTTAGGTTGTTCAAGCACCGATATATGGCATATACTTTGGGTAGTGATTTATGTTTTTTTGGCTAGACTTATTAGTATAGTGAATAGTAATTATTGAAAAAAAGTCTTGAGTCAAAATTCAGATGAAAAGACTTGGTAACCGGTTGTTCAAGTCATTTTATCTTTCCTTTCTTTGGTTTCTTCCTTAAAGCAAATCATTTTTTTTATTTTCTACCTAGGCTATGTCCAATCTTTGTAATATAAATGCGGCCATATAAATTAAAGCAAAATTAGAATGGTTTGAATAGAAAAATAGAACGCATCACAAGAGAGTGTATTTCTCCTCTTCTTTTCAGCAGGTATGTTCTTTTCAACTTATTTTAATTTATGATTTATATATTATAGCTTATGATTTCTCTCAAATAAACAAATGGGACGGTTTCTTCATCGCCATTTCGAAATAGCTTATCGAGATAGCCTTTTAGAAGTGGCTTATCAGCTTATTCGTTTTCGGTTCATTCGCACAAGCGTTCGCATTAGGGCCAAAAATCATAAACCGCAGTTGTAAGCCACAGCCCAAAAGAATATGACTGCTTATAACTTTTCTCGAACAAATAAATAGGATGGTTTCTTCATAGATTTTTTAAAGTGGTTTATTGAGATAGTTTTTTTAAGTAGCTTATCGACATTCAGTTCGTTCACACAAACGATCACGTTACTACCAAAAATTATAAACCACAATCATAAAACAATAAGTCACAGTCGAAAAGAACACACCACCTGATGTTCATATCACTGCTCAGTTTTAACCATATTTCAAACTTCACCTGCCAAAAGTAAAGCTATCCAATTACAACACATTTATACACCTTTAGGTGTCCTTTCTTCACATACTCTTAATCATTTATGTACTATTATTTTTTTTAAAAAAAAACTTGTATGACCAGTACACGCTTAACACGAGGTTGTCATGGAACAGCCTCCGAGCGCAGGTGGTCGTAGCATTATTGCTCAGGGCTTCTTGAACGTTCCACACAACTGAGCCATTCCTTCAAGTCCTCTTGGTGGCTTGGAATAAATCAATGTGTGGGCCCACCGGCTTACTTAATCCCCAATTGCTTCGCTCACATGGTGGTTGACACTTTGTAAAAACCTTGCTAACCTTGTGTTTTGTTTTTAAGTTTTAGCGTAACATAGATAAATTTTACTACATTTCAGAGATAGAGCTGCACATTCCAATCAAAATGCAAAGTTTACCATCAAAATGTAAAGTTCACCATTAGAAGGTTATAATTTAGTATTTCTACATTTAAATTCAAGGTATGTGACAAATTGTTAAGAAAGAGATGTTGTCTAATGTTTTTAGATCCTGTTCTAAAGTGTTGTTGTTTTAAGTTTTTAGTTTTTAGCTGAAATGGCATCGTAGCATCCATTAGCTTTTTCTGATGTATTCAAATATAAAACACTATTATATCTTCACGGATAATGTAAAGGAAAAAAGAAAGAAAAAACCGTGTTAAGAAGACAATGTGTTCCAAATAGTTTTTTTGCAAAAGCTAAAAAGTTGTTTGGAACGGAGCCTTAAAGTGGTGAGTTTATTTGCCACAAAATTGAATTTTCTAAAATAGACTATAATTATCTGTGCATTTCACCTAAAGTTAACAATATGTAAATTGGAAGGTAAGGAGGAAAAAAAGATGGAAAGCAGTCCTCATACGGTTATGAGCGTGCAATCGTACACTTCATTACACTATGTGAGCTTTCATTTCAGCATCATTTGGCACTTTGAGACTAGTTAGGCGAAGAAATTATGGTAGAACATTGCTTTGTTCAAATAGGGTGATGGATTTGTGCGTGTGACATTTTTTATGCGGATATAACTTTTTATTGTCAGAATCAATGACAATTTCAAGTGAAAACATAAGCGAAAGTGATGTTTTGTGGGGGAAAAAAGATAAAGAAGGGTTTAGTTGAGAAAATGTACCCCTCATCTCAAAATGTAAGTTATTTTTTTTACTTTTACAGTATAACATCCTGTCTTAACAAAAGTCTAAGATGTCACCCACAACTACTATCATTACCAAGTTTAGCCAATAATTAAGTATTACCAATAACTTGACTTCAATTATAAACATTAAAGAAAATTCTAAACATAAATTTTAATAACATGATATACCATAAATTGAACTTACGATGAACCAAATAATTACCAAGACAAGTGAATTATAAATCTAAACCAAGAAACGCAACAAGTAGTAATATTATGAATCACAAAAAACTAAGAGAGTCCATAAATTGTCCAATTATTATAATGGGAGTTACTAAAAAGTTCATGACCTCAAATGATAAATTGTCTTATGAACAACTCATATCCATTTAACATCAACTCAATTCTCCACATACTCATTATCAATAATTTCTATTCACATGTCTAATCATTTCATTCCTCTTTTCATGAATGCAATGCAATATTTATGCACATGTCTCATCTATTCTTTGCTTATACCGGTATAGCGGAGTGTAACATCCGTCGGTGTTCACTCATGCCTGCAATCTTTTGTGCAGGAACCAATTGCACGTCATGTGACATATGGGGACCAACTATCTGTCATGCTTCATGCGGGGACTAATTGCCTATATTTGCATATGAGGATCTCATTCCACTCCCGTAGGTCATATCTTTCTATTATAAATGCTCAAAATGCAATGCTATGATTATATTTTTCTTTAGTCCAGTTTCAGCATTGAGCAAGTGATATAATCATTATTCTACTACAATTCTCATCATCATCATCTTATCATAAGCATGAGAGCAATATAAAATAGATATTGTCATATGAATAATCAAAGAAAGTATAAATTAACCACAATTTCAAGCACTCAAATAATATTCCATCATCCTTATAAATTAACCACAATTTCAAGCACTCAAATAATATTCCACCATCCACATGCCTTTTTAATTGTGATGGCAAGTTTGATTAGAAGAAGACAATACACCTGACGCTACTCTTTCTACAGTAATTACTCATTCTCATACAAACCATAGCAACAGAAGACAATAAATAAATGACAACGCACCTATATGCTTACAAATCCACCATTCTCCCCTATTACTGAACAATCAACTATGTTGTCTCTGTACTAAAAACATCACAACTTTCACCTCACAAGTCCTATCATACCAAATATTACAATTCTGAAACATACACCAATTTTCCCACAATTTCTTAGTTGGCCACATGCCCAGACTAAATCTTTTAATCCCCGTTTTTAACCCAGAAGACAGATCTGTCATCTTTTGGATAGCAGAAATAATAATTTCATACCTTTTAATCTACACATGCAATATATTAAACTATAATATTTTCAAAAACTACAAGAAATTATCTACCATTTGCTAGTTATGGTCAAAATTCAATTCTGCTCTTAGATCAGTCAAAGTAATGTTTTTCTATGACTGCATCCAACAGCAACATGGTTCTAGACAATAGTTTCCTAAAATTCACAAATTCTATTATACTCGTTCGAAAATCATATTCTTAGACTTTCTAGAATCCTTAAGAAATTACCTACATCTTCTTGTAGATCAAATCTACAAATTATTCCATCTTTTATTTTTAATCTACTGATCAATACATGATGCCAGGAGATGACAATTTATTAGATAGCAGGCTTACAAAATTCATAACTCAAAACCTATTTATCTGATCGACATGAATAAATATTCTATGGAAAGCTACCAAAATTCTCTACAATTATATAGTAGATAGTATTACCAAATTATACCCATACCACACCCGAAATAGCAATAGAAAATTACCGCAGAATAAACCGATTTACTAAACATTCCCCTGACGAACTCTTACTACTTCCCCTCTAATCTAGAATCAAATCTCTAATTAAATACACAAATAGAGAGAAATAACCATATAGCTACCCAAGAGACCAAAACCCAAATCATGATCTCTTTCTCACTTTCCTTTTTCTCTCCTGATCTCTTGCCCTTGAATCTCCCTTGATTTCTTCCCAAGGTTTGGCACATTGCAACACTGGCCGTTGTTCCCAAGGAGATCATGTGCGTGTGTTCGACCGGTTGGCGCGTGTGGAAGCCGTGTGCTGGCGTAGCTTGCGTTGGCTTCCATGCAGTGTTTGCGCGTGGGCTGACACATCACGGTCCGAGCTCACAGTGCTTCGTGTCGTGCTGGCTCAGCCCAGTCATCTCACCGTATCGTGCCGTGTTGGTCCGCCTCATCTCCAGCCAAGCTCAATCATTGTCCAAAGCCCACCGTGCGCGTTCGTGCTGTGCTAGCCCAAACCCAACTCGAAGTAACTATACACAACAAAGGCGGTGGCGACGATGGTAGTGGCGATCACCATCTTCCTTTTTCTCGTACCTGCCTTGTTAAAAACTAGTTGAAATTGAATTAGTTGCATAAAAACATGGGCATGCAGTGACGTAAATATTTTAGAAAAAGTGGAATTTTCTTAATATTTTAAAAATGCAATGCTACTACCTCGTTAAAAACCTTGTGCCCAGAGTGGGGTTCCCCGAGTAAGGAAAAGAGTACAGTAACACTATATGTGCATACTAACTATAACAACATACATACATAGTATCTACTCATCAATGTCTAGGTTGGTCATGCGTTCGAGGTCAGCGTACGTATATACGATTTCAGGATCCTCCAGTTGATGTTATTTCCACTCTTTGACTAATTCCTAGCCTTTGGCGCATGTGATTGCCTAGGGCTGAAAACGGTCGGAAACGATCAGTAGGAGATCAAATCACTTTCAATTTCACATTATTTTCTCAAAAACGAAATCGATACGATATTGTCGGAAACGAGAACGACATCGATATTCCGGTAAATTCGGAAACGAAACTATTCGATCAAAAGTGCATCGATAACGATCGGAAATCATGAAAACGATATCTAAAATACAATAAACACACCAATCTGCACAGCATGACAATAGCTGTATATATTGACCCAGGTCACATGAAAAATAATACTGTAGTAATGATCCATGGCACAAGAAGCAAGACAGATATATTATATAGCAATAAAATGACACGACACAAACCCACAAACCCACAACCACAAGTGACATCATGGACTTAATACAATAATACTTAGTTAGGTCTCACAAGCACACAAAGCTGACAACCACATGACATAGGCATAGTCACAAGCTCACAAACTCGAAAGTACTAGTACACTAATAACTAAAATACTAAACCAAGTTCTTAGTTCGACACTTGGACAGTTGAACTTAACAAAGGATAGGAAGCACAAGCAGGATGGATAGTTGTTTCTATAGCTGAACCTCCGGCATGTCATCATCATCTGCAAGCACATAATCACCGCCAATTTCTGAAAATTCATCCTACAAATTGTAATGGAAATAACGTGTTAGTACTTCAAATGAATTACATGCTACTGCAATACATATCAATATAATTATACCCCAATAAGCAGACTGCTCTTAATGGCTTCAAGAACCTCAAGATCACTAGGCAAAGAAGAAATATTCTTAGAGCCTGAAAATTAAAAGGCAGCTACATGAGTAAAAAGAACATCAAGATATTGTTAATAGAAAGCAACAGATCAGTTTACACTTTTACCTCTTTTAGCTCCAGTTATCCAATCCTTAGTGCAAACAAGTGCTTGTACCATGTCAGGATCAAGGCTGCTTCGATATGGGTCGACGACACGTCCACCGGCACTAAATGCAGATTCAGAAGCCACGGTTGACACTTGCATTGCCAACACATCGCGAGCAATCAGGGAGAGGACAGGATATTCATCCTTCTGATTTTTCCACCATGCTAAAATATCAAACGTATTATGGTTGGCTTTAGAAACCTTCAATTGTGGTTCTGCTAAGTACCTCTCCAATTCACTTATTCCTTCATCATTACCACATGCATCACTTTCATAAAGGAAGGAATCAAGCTCATCATCCACACTATCCATAAACTGATCTACAGCTGAAGTTGATGAAACAAGTGTTGTACTCTTGGAAGGTGCAGAAGAAACATAACAATGAAACATATTCCTTAGAACACCATTGAATTTATCAAGTTCAGCTTGGTAGGAATTTCTATATAACTTTCTCAAGTAAAATTCTACAATTCTTCTCTTGAACCTAGGATCAAGTACATTTGCAACAGCAAGGGCAACATTTGACTTCTTCCAGTACTTGTCAAACTTGACACTCATAGCATTTGCCATTTGGCAAAGAGTGGCATCATTACTATTGCACCAATCAGATAGATATAACTTAATCTCACAAAAACCTCTAAAAAACAGGTTCGCTGTTGGATATAGAGTACCAGAAAATATCTCGGTCAGGTCAAAGAATTTTTTCAAGAAAGGAATCATAATGTGGGCCTTCTCCCATTCCTGACTTGAAGGAGCAATACACTCATACCTGCGGCGGTCGATGGAAGTGAGCCTCTCAAATGCAGGCTTGTAATAAAGAGCATCCCTCAACATGAGATATGTAGAATTCCATCTCGTAGAAACATCAAGTGAGAGAGAAGGCTTTGTATCTAGCCCACATTCAGTAGCACACTTCAGGAACTCCTCCCACTGAACCGTAGATCCCTTGACAGCAACTACAAATGATCTAATCTTTTCAGTTGTAGAGCCAATCACACGCATACCATCTCTAACAACCAAATTAAGGATGTGATTGGCACATCTCACATGAAAAAATAGCCCATCACATACTAAAGGACTATGCCTCTTGAGTTCTACAATGACATCCTTAACCGCTACTTCATTTGCCGCTGCATTATCCAAACTTAGAGAGAACATCTTTTTCTCCACATACCACTTCAAAAGACAAGAAGAAAGTGTATATGACAACCTCTCACCAGTATGTCGCCCTTCAACATGGAAGAAATTGACAATCCTCTTCTGAATTTTCCAATCATCATCAACCCAATGAAGAGTAACACACATATAACCCTTGTTTTGGTTGGATGTCCACATATCCATAGTTGCACTAAAGCGACTTTGAACGGTTTTGAAGTATGCATACAACTTATCCTTTTCAGCCAAATAATATTCCATTATTTCCTTTCTAACTGTGACACGAGACTTTAGAGGATAATGTGGACGCAATGATTTGACCCACTCTTGGAAATATTCATGCTCAACCATATTAAAAGGGTACTCATGAACTATCATAGCCTCATAGAACTTTCTCAAACTAGCTTCTTGATCATACTTGTAAGGTTGGACAACTGCGATGCCAGTATCTTTATCAGTTTTTGTTGTAAGCTGTTGCTGTCCTTTCTTGATGCTGTGATAATTAGCGAGATGGGTCCAAAAACCAGTTGTTCCAAATCTGCTCTCAGCTCTGTGTTTGCTGGTCTTGTTTACACAACCTTTGACATTGCACTTTGCCCAAAGCTGATTTTCCTCCTTGCCATTCACCTTCACTGTTACCCAGTACTTGGTGAAGTATTGCCACACTTCAGATGTGCTCTTCTTGGCCCTCTTGTTGGCAGGTTCATTTTCGTCCTCGCCATCACTGCCTGCATCCACATCGATTGGATCAACACCATCTGTTTCAGTGCCACCAGTACTAGTACCACCACTTGGCACTAAACTTCTCTCAGATGAAGGTGTTGATGCAGGTGCTGCAGAAGAAGCAGACATGCCAGCATTCTGGCTTGCATTTTCACTTGCAGCTGGCCTTGCACGTTTATGGGATCCTATCACAAACAAAGTGCAAATGTTCTCCTATTAGTATAAGATATAAATCTACACAGTGAAATATTAGATTTTGCATGTATACCACTGCCAAAAGGATAAGGGGATCTGCGAGCATGAAGGCTCTCAGATCACCATTCAACTCCAGAATGAGGAAGTCATCAAGTTAAACCACAACAAACCATAATAACTATGTAATAAATGGGAAGGTGAAGAATTAGCTTTGGGACACCTGGGATATAATAAAGCAATAGACACAATTCATAGAAGCTTATAACAACACTAAAATGCATAAAAGAAAATACCAAACAAGTTCATCATGTCAATACTAAGACATTCATTTGGTCCATCCATATGTTTAATTGCAACCATTTTGTTCACTTATTTCATGTTGTTGCCTAACTTTTCTGTACCATGTTGACCATGAAAACGAAGTGCCCCTTTGGCCAACATATTCACTCTATATCTATTTCTCAGTTACCTAACTCACCATATGATTCACCACAAATACTGTCAATATTGTGAAATGCTAGTTAAATTGTCAGATTGAGTTACTAATTTTTTAGCTATATTAGTCTATACTCAAACTGTAACTAAAGATAAGTCGATACCCAGAATGAGCAAGTCATCAACTCAGATCACCATTCAACTCCAGAATGAGCAAGTCATCAAGTTAAAGATAGAAGTAGAACAGATATACTTAATCTCCATTCACAATTAGGCATTAGAAATCTCCATTCACATAGTCTGATACATTAAAAATATACAATCTCCATTCACATAGTCTGATACATTAAAAATATACAATCTCCATTCACATAGTCTGATACATTGTTTTATTGTGAAATGGAGAGTTAATTGATCTGCTGTTGATGCCGATGGATTGCCCCCCATTTTTAGAGGATGCCGATAGATTGCTAATTTGCTATGCCTCCTTTCCTGGTAGTACTCAAGGCCTTTCCTGCTCAAAAATATCATCCAATCACTTGTAACCATCGATAATTTCTTCACAATCACACGCACTACATATACCAGATTTATATTGTATACACCAGATTTATATTTCTTCACAATCATTTATATTTCTTCACAATCACCACTAGATTACCAGAAGAAGCTGAGTAGCCTGAGCTTACCAGAAGAAGATGCGGCCGCTGCCCAGGTTTGAGAGGCGGCGAGGTCGATAGGGAGTGGTGCCTCTGCCTCCATCACTCGCGCTCGGGGGCCTCGGGGTGTTGCATCCGCCGGCTGATCCGCATCTCCAACCGGCGCCATCTTCGTCTCAGCGGGCTTGCCTTTCACTCGGGCGGTCCCTCTCCGGCGGCGGCGGCGGCTAGGTCTAGGCTGGCGTGGGGATCGGGCAGATCGGATCGGAGGCTGCGGGAGTCCGAGAGTGGAGGAGGTGGGGTACTGGGGTGCGGCTGCGGCAGACGGAAATGGCCAAAGCGGCGGCGGGCGGTGGCTAGGTCTAGGGCTGGCGTGGGGATCGCCCGTCGCCGGATCAAGCGGAGCGGATCGGTGTCCGGGAGTGGAGGACAGGAGGTGGGCTGGTGGGGTTTGGGGTGCGGCGCGGCTGCGGGAGACGGATGGGCCTGGCCAGCTGGGCCCTGGGGGACGGGGCACGGCCGCACGGGGGTGGGCCGTGGGGGATGGGCTGAAAACGGTAATTATCGACGGTAATTACCGATTAAATACGGTATTTTTCGAAAACGATCGGAAGAGAGCTAAATCGTTTTTGTTTTCGTTATCGGATATTTTTACCGTTCTCGTTTCCGTTTTATCGGTTACCGTTACCGTTTCCGTTTAAGGGAAAAAATCGATAATTTCTCGAAAACGATTTTCGGTAACCGAAAATTACCGTTTTCGTTTTCAGCCCTATGATTGCCTCTACCATCCTGGATGTAATAGATGATCTCCTTTCTTCTATTATTCTTCCTACCGTGCTGAACGTCACTTCTGAAGAGATGGTGGACACCGACACCAGGAGAACATCCCGTACAAAATGTGACAGCACAGAAAATATCCGCTTGTTATTCTTTCACCACTCGAGCAAGTCTATCTTGCCTCCACTAGTAAAATCAGGATCAATATTTACAAAATCATACTCCAAGTAGTCGTCCAGCTTCGAGACAGAATTCCACTTTGAGGCCGCCTGAGACTGAGAGGACGAAGAAATAGACTTGCCCTTTAGCTTCTTCCATAAATGTGACGTCAAGCTTGCCTTTCCTTGTTGCGTCTGCTGTGAGGCCTCCGATCGTCTGCTACTGCCAAACTTATCATGACACATACGCAAAACACGAAAAAGCTCCTCTTTGATATGTGCGAAAGCTTCCAAATAATCAAGGCCAAGACATTCACCTATTCCCTCCATGCCAACCTGTAAACCTGCCAACTTTTTTGTAGGATAAAAAATGATAACAAAACAATACAAGTATGAAATAAAACCAAAGTATTTAATAATTTTTTTCTCCATTTCTACGACGACATGGCTTAAAAGGAAATCTTCCCTAGATTTGGCAATTTTGTCTGCAATTAACCAAATAAATTCTATAACTAAGCAAGAGGTAAGATAATAAACACCAGATAGAACATTTATTGCTTTATAAAAAAAGTCTTAAAAACTCTCGAAAACGACTAAAAATCTACCAATCTAAATTAGTAACTACCAATTCATTATTTTGAGAGTTAGCACTGACAAAAACGGGTATACCATGTTCGTACCCTTGTATCTTCTTTAACATGATATATGTCGAGTTCCACCTCACATTCATGTCAAGACCAAATTTTCTTGTCTCTTTCCCATTGGCTGCGCGGTTCTCCGCAAACCTAGCTACTACTTGTGGGAAACTTGTGAGGTAACGAATGGCATCATGGATACTGTTCAAATATGCACCAATTGCTTGCATACCGTCTTGAACAACAAGATTCAAGATATGGCATACACATCTCTGGTGGTGGACATAACTACCAATATATGTTTGCAATCTTGAGGTGATGATATTCATAGCCGTTGTGTTTGCCAATACGTTATCAAGAGTTATCGAAGCAATTTTATTATCTATCTTAAAATCATCAAGTATGTGTAGTATACACTCGGCAATGGCCTCTCCCATGTGTGATTTATTTATTACTTTAAATCCTATAACTCTCTTATTTAGCTTATAATTATTATCTAAATAATGGGCTACAACACTAAGGTAGGCACTTCTCTGATATGATGATATCCAAATATATGAGGTTATGACAAAAAAACTGAACTTGTTGGAATAGTTCTTTCAGCTCTACTAGTTCCTTTTGATACATCCCTAAAATATTAGATGTAGTAGTTCTCCTACTAACATGTTGGTACTATGGGTAAAAGCTGTGTTGGATCATTCTTTCGAACGTGTGACTTTCACCCATCCTAATCGGTTAATCTTTTGAAACAATATATCTAGCAATTTCCTCATAGGCAGAAAGAAGGTTGTATACCTAAGCACTTACAGAGCCACCGGCCTTGAAGTTTAGCTGCATTTGTACTCCTCCTCCTCCGCCTCAGCCCTGTGCCGCCATCTTGTGTAAGCATGGTTTGTAGTGCCGGTTCAAATGCCCTATCCCTACAGCTGTACAAATAGTTAATTTAGCATTGCAATAATTACACTTTGTGATCTCTACCATTTCACTGTCTCAAATTTCCTAGCTCCAGGTCATGTGCTTCCAGCAATTCGCCCTTCGTCCAGACCCGCCAATGTTGGTGTCCGTGGATGAGGGAGAGAATTCTGGAGTCCCCGTTGGCTCCGAACCGCCCTGGTCTCCTCGTGTCCCTCCGTACCATCCATATGATGGTCATCCATGTCATAATCTCCCATGCTTGGTGAGAGCCAACAAGCATCAATGGGAATCGGAGCTGAAGGAGGACTAGGGGAGCGACGACGAGAGCTTACACTAAGGCGCCCTGCTGCCCTTTTCATGCTACGACTCCTCTGCATACCACTTGGGAGCTCCTTGGTGCTCCGACTCTTTGGTAGCATATTGGATGTATGGTGAATAAATAGGAAGTGTAGAGGGACGTTGAAGAAATAGGGACTTAGCATGTGTAGAGGGGTGTTGAAGAAATGGAGAGTGTAGAGGGATGTTGAAGAAATGAGAGATTGAATGCTTGTGAAGTAATGAGAGGAGAAGTGAATTTATAGGCATTGCTCTTCTAGACGTTGCTCTCCCGAATGTTGTTCTCGAATTTTACTTCTCTGACCGTTGCGTGCATCTTTCCACTCCGCACTCTCACAGAATCTCTCATCTCATCAGTCCTAACTCTCATATCTCTCTCCAACTTTATTATCTCATCTCACCTCCCTCTCTTACGCACTTTTTTAGTCATCTCTCTCTCAGAATCTCTCCGCTCTCAGCTCTACTTGAATCCCCTCCCCACCGTCACCCTCCCTCCCCTCCCAGTCCCACCCCGGCGCCCCCTCCCCCTCAGCCCCTCCCTCCCCACCTAGGTGCCCCTCCTCCTCCGGTTGCCTCCCTTCCCTCCGCCTCCCTCCCCCACCCCAACGCCCCTTCTCCCCCAACCGTCTCCCTCCCCTCCGTCGCCCTCCCCGACCCCGACGCGCCCTCCTCCTTGGCCGCCTCCCTCCCCTCCCCCGGTGCCCCTCCTTCCCTAGCCGCTGAAAGTATCTAGGCTCTTAAAAATGGTTTTGGTAATTAATAAATTTATGTGAATATGGGACTGATATGTTTATTAAGTGTTTAAAAGGCTTAGTCTCTAAATTGATGATGAGACGTATGCTAAGGATCAACATGAAGATCAAAGTGGCTCAAAGCAAAGGTATATGTAGACTAGGATCCTTTTCTATTTTTACCAGTCTTAGGAGAAAGGATGGAAGACTGAATTATAGGCTAAATATCGTACCATTAAGAGGGATCATGGCAAGTAGCTTGATAGCATATTCTTGTGCCATTGGATCAATTTAGGATCATGCATTCATTAAAAACTAAAATTGATAGCCAAATCTGTACTCTGTTTGGAAAAATAGAAGTACCAAAATTTCAATGGCGGAACTACCGTAGAGCGGTAGTACCGTAGCCTCAAACGGTTCTTCCAGCACTCGGAAGCTCTGAAAAACCGAGCAGAGCCTTTTTTCCAAAGAGCATCCTCAGACTCGATCGGTGCCCTGTTCGGACAACCGGAAGTACCAGCGTGCAAATTGTGGTACTTCTGCTTCTTAGAAGCTCTGGCAAAAATGAGCGGAACCTTTTTTTTGCAGAGAGCACCCTCGGGTTGATTTTGTATCTGCGATAATCAGAAGTATCAGAGTTTCAACAGCGGAACTATCATAGAGTGGTAGTACCACAGCCTTAAACAGTACTTCCGGAGCACAGAAGCTATGAATAAGTCGGGCAGAACCTTTTTTCTAGAGAGCGCCAACTCTCGGCCTCAGATCAAACGAAAGTACCCCGCCGAATTCTCGGAACTTTCTGTTAACGGAACTACCAGATATACAACGGCGGTAGTTCCGCGCCGACTTCCAATGGCTAGTCTATAAGCTTTGACATAGCCGTTACTGTTGTGTTAGAACAGGTGAGGAAGTACTAGCCAGTGCACTGCGGTACTTTCGCTCGCCCTGAATTTTTTAGTAATTTCCTTGTAACGGCTAGTTTTGGTCGGTGAGGGTAAGTGCATTTCATCACTAGATTGATCCTTTGGCACTTGATTGTCGTCAAGTGAAACTCGTGATCTTTTACTCTTGGTGCTTGCCGGCACCTGGACGACTTGGTAGAGTTTGCACGGTGACTTCTTCAAGAAGGTTGTGAAGAAGCCCGGCATCGAGTTGTGAGTGGTTTGGAGTCCACCATCTTGGAGTGAAGGAAGGACTACCACTAGTGGATTGAGGAGCTGAGGCTTAATTTGTGGAGCCGGTCCAAGTCGCTTGGGTTTTCCTCAACGTGGACTAGGGGAAACCGGCAAGATTCTGATCACCATGGTAAAAACATCATGTGTTCATTGGTTAACTCTTTATCTCTTTTTTCAGCTCTTGTATATTTAGTATATTGTGATTATTTACTTATACTAGAGCCTCTTGTAGATATTTATTCTTGTAGTGCCCTAAACTTACTAGAATTATGTAGATTTTAATTGCTTTAAATTTCAACCATATTAAAATTGTAGAAATTATTTAGAAGTCTAGAAATTTTTTTTAAACCTTCTATTCACCCCCTCTAGTCGGTTATCCATGATCCTACAGCTGCCTCCCTCCCCGCCACCATCCCCACCACGGCGCCCCTCTCCCCTTCCTCCAGTTCCCTCCCCGTCGCCACCCTCCCCCCATCCCGATGCCCCTCTCGTCCCTCCAATCCCCTCCCCGTCGCCTCCCTCCCCCACCCCGATGCCCCTGCTCCTCCTCCCCCGACCGCCTCCCTCCCCTTCCCCCAGTGCCCCCTCCTTCCTCGGCCGCCTCCCTCCCCTCCCCCCGGCGCCCCTCCTCCCTGGCGGCCTCCCTCCCCGCTGCCACCCCCACCCCAGCGCCCCTCTCCTCCCTCCAATCCCCTCTACGCCGCCACCCTTCCCTACCCCGGCGCCCCTCTCATCCCTCCAGTCCCCTCCCCGGCCACCTCCCTCCCCCACCCCGACGCCCCTCCTCCCCCAGCCTCTCCTCACCCTCGGCCCCTTCCCCCCAATGTGGTGGAGTACTAGAGTGGGTGGAGTGATCGGGGGGAGAGCGGGAGCCTCACCCTGCGGCTCCACTCCCGTCACTTGCGACTCTCAGTGTTGCCTCGACCTCGATGACACCGCCTGCCACAACTCCACCGACGCTTGCCTCTACGAGGTTGACAACTTTGCAATCAAGACGCTCACGCTCAGCGACTCTGTCTCGGTCTCCAACGTCACCTAGGCTGCCGACCTGTGCCCATGACAACATGGGGCTCTTTGTTGGCGTCGCCAGGCTGCTGGCCTTGGGCCTGGGGGGCCTGGGACTAGATGGTGCTTAGCTTCATGGAGGACACAGCTGTCGTGGAGTGGCCCCCGTGCGGGCGCTGCAACTGCTTCAACAGGTGGCAAGAAGAAGGGCGACGTCTGCAGCGTCGTCACCGACGGCCTTAGAGCACTTGGTTACGCCGCGGCAATCTTCTCCGGTAGTCCGCTATACTCCTTAGTCCTTCCCCTCTACTCCCTCTCTCTCTGCTCTGTGATAACTTGTGTTGTTGGGATGACCGTGAGTCATGGGATGTCGATGGGAGGTGGGAGCGGCGCTGGCGTGCCCCCTGTGCCGGCCGTGCTCACCAGGCTGGGCCGGCCCGAGCACGGTACGCTACACGGGGCTGTGCCATGTCGCCCATCGTGCCGACTTTCCAGGCCTAGTCTAACCTATCATTCGTGTTGTGCCGGCACTGCCTGCCATGTGTCAGACCGAACCATGCTTAGGCCGTGCCAGACCGGCCGTGCTTTGAGCTGGCCCAAAAAAAACTCGACTCCTCTCCCACCTCTACTCGCTAGCATGCGGCTGAGTGCTAGACTACGTTGACACGCGTGCAGCGATGCAGGTCAATGTGACCGAGCACGGGAAACGCAGGCGTAGGGCGCGTGCTGGCTAGCGTGCGGCGAGAAGGAACAGGCGACGCGGGAGAAAGTTGGCGACAAATGGGACTTGGGCGCGTGATGATCTGGTGAGCACGCTAGTGCTTTGGCGACGGCGTTGCTGGCGTGAGGGCAGGTGGTGTTCAGCAGAAGACGGCGCTTGGAGGAAAAATAAAACCACACATCTAGGGATTTTAGGTTTTGGGTCTTCCTTTTCCCCACGTCCCTTTTTAACACAATATGAGTTTGACTTGATCTCTAATTTCCCTCGTAGACTTGTTCCAGGAAACAACTCCTCTAAAATTCTAATTATCCTGTTTTTCTATATCACTTTTTCTAATTACGCACAGCTCCTCAAGAGGGATATTTTTAGGATATTATGTACAGTTTTAGTGTGAGACTTTGGCCATTATCTTTTATAATAATATGTTAGTTAATATTAATCGTAAGAAGTATAATATTGTGCGAGTATTTAGACAGGGCCGTCTTAGGGGGGTGGCAGGAAGTGCGACGGCCGGGGGCCCATGCCATGGGGGGCCCACCGGCCCATGGGTATGTATATCAGTATATGTACAAGTCTGATGTTGAGTTAGATGATTTTTTCTCTGAATTGAAAGTGTTGTAAGTAACTTTGCCAGATGAATTGATGTCAGCACCTGAGATTCTTCACTTTGTTAAAGCTGCAGATTGCTATCCGAATGTCTCTATTGCATATCGGATTCTCTTAACTGTTCCTGTGACAGTAGCATCAGCCGAAAGAAGCTTCTCCAAATTGAAACTATTGAAAAATTGTTTGAGGTCAACTATGCTACAAGAAAGATTGAATGGCTTGGCTATGTGCAGCATTGAGAAGGATGTTTTGGACAACATTAATCTCGATACTGTTCTTGAAGATTTTGCATCAAGAAATGCCCGAAGACGGTTTTTTTAAGAAGCACTGAAGCATTATTGTTTTATTTGAGGTAATCATAATAGTTATTTTACCGTTCTTTTAGTTTCTTTATTGTACTATCGTTATCTTTAATGAACTAAACATATGCTGCAAGTTAACTCTTATTAGTAGTACTATATACTTTAATCGTCATATTAAAAAATTAGATTGCTGGGCCCTTGCTGTCTTGCTTGCCCAAGGGCCCTTGAAATTGTTGAGACGGCCCTGTATTTAGACAGCTCCATTTGTGGGCTTGTTTGATATGGTTGTGGCTTATAGCTTTTGGCTAAATTTTTTGAATTTTAGCTGTTTGCGATAGAGATTACGGAGAGAGAGATACTCGCTTGCGATTTTGGTTGATACAGATGTTAGGCTTTTAACGTGTACTACAATTAATTTGTAAACTCCGTCTTGAGAAAATACTCCGTTTGAAAGTTAAGTACTGTAGCAAAAGCCAAAAGCCGTTTTTAGAAGCCATAAAGAACATGGCCTGTACTATTTGGCAGCTTTAGCTGCTTTTACACATATTAGTACCTAAAATTTTAGATATTTAACTGCCATGATTATGACAAGAACATAGTTTTGAAGACCAAAGGATTACACAGAAGGATTCGAGATATTTGCATTTGCATTAAAAAAAAAAGGCATGTGCCTTTGTTTTTTGTCTAGACTATTTCGATCAGAAATTAGCACTGCAAATCTATACAGTATGGTGGAACTTATTTTTCTCATGAGATGATTGAGCGTTAATCCGCACACTTCAGATGAATTATTTGATGAAATTACACCAGGGGATCTCAATCCTACAATCAAAAAAGGTAGTAAATATTACGTTGTTGATGGAGGCATACGACCTACAACATACGGCAAGAAAAGATCAAAAAGCTCGTATTGGCGTATTGCACCATAAAACCAAAACTACGAGGGGATAAAACCGTACCATATTTTAACTGATGGAATCATGCGTGTTTGTGATAAATCAGATGTGGCCCCACTTGTCAGTCCATAACTCCATATCACATCTTTATATTGACAAAAAGCTGAACTAGCAAACGACAATGGAAAGTTAGGTTTGTGGATATTATCTTCCCTTTTTTCATAATGAAAAGGTAAAAGTGCTTCAATATAACTGATAACATACACCTATGTATATAAATTATGTTTTGTGTAGTTAGAAAAGCGACATTTGGATAGATCATATATTGTAGTAATGCAAGGTCTTTGAATTTCAAATTATTCTATACTCACAGTTAAATTGAAGTATTTTTTGTTTATTACTGTTTTTCCCAGAATTTCTCGCAACTCAAAACAACTAAAAATAGTTGAAATGCTAGAAATGTTGGGGGGAAAGATAAGTTAGTACAATCATTTAAGAAAATGATATCATCATTCTGAAGGCCAATCAGAAAGCACCAAGGGTACACATAACAAAAAGAAAAGGACTGGTTCACAAAGCTATGCATGCGTGGAGCACAGTGCACTTGGGACCAATCCAGAATAAAGTGACAACAACTATTACATATGTTTGCAGTTATATATTCTCACTTTCTCTGACTTTCGGCAAAAAAAATTCTGATCCTCTAGAGCAAACATGTGACACTTGAATTATGTTATATTTCAGTAAGATTTTGGTCGCAAATCAGGGCCCTCTTTATCTGATAGGAGGGGGTTGGATGTCCCTTTCATGTCATCACCCAACTTCTGAAGAGACCAAAAATAACTAACTTTGGTCCTCTAGATGCGATTCACCAAATTTCTTCTCTTTTCTTACCGTTGATTTCTTGGCCTAAAGGTTGCTATCAAGGTGAGATATTGGGATCTTACATCGGATTTCCTGTGATGAAATGACCATATTGCTGATATATATATGTATAGAATCACGGAATTGAGAAGATGTGGGACTTGGATGCGATTTGCTCTGTCATAGCTACTCCATTTCTTATGTTCGCTACTTTTGCTAGTAGCTACACGGGTAAGTTAGATAACGACGCGTTGCATGTCGTTACACGGGTCGATGAATATATTTTAGATTTATCCAGTATCTTAAAGAGTGTGAACATATATTTTTTAACTGAATACATGTGTATATGTAAGATGAGACCCTTAAGATCAATCCAGAGATCCAAGCCAGACGAACAGATGGCAAAGCTTGCCAACCGAGCAGAGCGAAGCTCGGTCCTCTTGTGCTTAGCTTTCGGGTGTACGACTTTGCCCGACGTACGTGCGATGTAGCCACCGATGGCAGCCAGTTTTTCCACAGGGAATAGCTCGAGTGGCCTCAGGCGACGCCCAGCTTCAAATCAGAATTTCCAGGAGCAGAGCTTTCTTCCTTCTCAAGTCCTGTCCAAATCACACGCACAGGGAAACGAAAGGCCATCACGAATCGTAAGTAAATTCACCATGCATCGGCATCGATGTTAACATGGCCACTCTAGCAGCCAGATCCTGTGCCATCTTGTCCCTATCTACCCTGCCACGTGTCGTGCATAGTATTTTCGATGACACGACTGCGCTGCGACTCGCGCCTTCATTCCACTAACAAAACGCAATATACCAAGACGCCGATGTGTGCCAAGCAACCACAGATTCATGTTCAGAATTCTCGCGACAGCGCCGATTTCAGTTGGCAGAAACGTGAGGCTTTCTTCCGCGGGCCTGAAACTGAATGCCCAGATGCTGTTTTTGCTCCAGAAAACTAAAACTGATTTGAGTGCACGAGCAAAGATCCATGCAGCAGTCAAAGCTATCAGATGCACAGTGGGCTGTTATTTCTAGGTTTCTTTGTGGCTTTTAGCTTTGCCTTCTCCGAAAATCAAAACAAACGGGTTTTCTAAATAATTTCTTGAGTCTACTTTTTCGAATGATTTTCTGAACTAAAAACCGTATACGCCGTCAGCGTCAACGTCTCCACCATCCGCCGCCTTTTCGAAAAATACAGCCAAATGTTGTCAGCTACTGCTAAAATCCATCCACCACAGCCCAAAGAATAAGGCGAGCAAAGAACATTTCTGAAGATACAAAAAATAACTAACTTTGGTCCTCTAGATGCGATTCACCAAATTTCTTCTCTTTTCTTACCGTTGATTTCTTGGCCTGAAGGTTGCTATCAAGGTGAGATCTTGGGATCTTACATCGGATTTCCTGTGATGAAATGACCATATTGCTGATATATATATATATATATATATATATATATATATATATATATATATATATATATATATATATATATATATATATATATATATATATATATATATATATATATGTATAGAATCACGGAATTGAGAAGATGCGGGACTTGGATGCGATTTGCTCTGTCATAGCTACTCCATTTCTTATGTTCGCTACTTTTGCTAGTAGTTACACGTGTAAGTTAGATAACGACGCGTTGCATGTCGTTTTGAGAGGGTACGGGTAAACTCACATCCTACTCACACTACCATACATATATACGTGTATCTCCTAACACACGTTTAAAAATTAAAACGAAAACACCAAAACCTTACAAAGCGTAGGCACATATTTTCCCCTGAACATGTGCACATATGTGTACCCATTGTTGGTGAGCTCTGCATTAAAGCCAGGCTTTGAACGTTGGTGAGTGGAGCGTACCACGGTAGACTCAGCCATTGAGCGTACACGTTGCATGTCTCGGTAAACAGAGGCGGAGCTGGGCCTCGGACCACCAGGGCAATGACTCAAGCCTCAGCTGACAAATTCTTTAATATTTTATTGTAGACCTAGTTAAGAATTTTCTAATATCTTTTCTTTCAGTGGACTGGATCTAAGGTCTAGCTTTGGACTAGCTACGCCCCTGTTGGTAAAGCCTGAAATGCTGTGAGCTCGCTGGCATGAACATGTATCGCATGCTGTGAAAAACTCGATCCAAGCTTGCAACCCAGTCACTACACTAAGATTACGGAGAAAAAAGTACACCATCGTTTTAAGGTCATCTTTTCCATGTGCAGTGTAAGGGCCGTTTAGAACGTAGGAACCCAGTCTCACGTATGACTGAATCCAACGGCAATGAAAAACATTTCGCGATTGTAGCGTTGGGCGAACGTAGACAGGACTTCGGGGGTACCGTCATGACGAAAATAGTGCCGGCCATTTTCTTGTGATTAGCTTTCTTTTTTTAATTACATTGGAGGGACACATCACATGTACACGTGTATCCTACTGAAACATACATTAGAAGCGAAGATCGATGAATACATTTTAGATTCATCTAGTATCTTAAAGAGTGTGGACATGTATTTTTTTAACTGACATATATATATATATATATATATATATATATATATATATATATATATATATATATATATATATATATATATATATATATATAAAAGATCAATTCAGAGATCCAACTGGGACGAACAGATGGCAAAGCTTGCCAACCGAGCAGAGAGAATCTCGGTCCTCTTGTGCTTTCGGATGTACGACTTTGCCCGACGTACGTGCGATGTAGCCACCGATGGCAGCCAGTTTTTCCACAGGGAATAGCTCGAGTGGCCGCAGGCGACGCCCAGCTTCAAATCAGAATCTCCAGGAGCAGAGCTTTCTTCCTTCTCAAGTCCTGTCCAAATCACACGCACAGGGAAACGAAAGGCCATCACGAATAGTAAGTAAATTCACCATGCATCGGCATCGATGTTAACATGGCCAATCTAGCAGCCAGATCCTGTGCCATCTTGTCCCCTTCTACCCTGCCACGTGTCGTGCATAGTATTTTCGATGACACGACTACGCTGCGACTCGCGCCTTCCTTCCACTGTTAGGAAAATAAACCTGACCGAGATGTGTTCTGGTCAGTACGTGTGTGTCGCGTGGTGTCGAGCTGTGTCGTGGAGAATGCAGTGCGTTCGCATCGGTGAGTCCGAGTCGCCCGGGAACGAGCGTGTGGTGCTCGGGACGTTGAAGACCGAATCTTGCTGATCATGGCGAGCTGGCCGGGGAGGGAGTTCGTGGCTCCGAGATGTGCGTCTCCTGGCTGTTAAATAGCCTTTGTACTCCATGTTTTCTTTGCCAAGTCCAGTGAATAAAGTAGCCAAGATACAGGTGAGTTCGTCGCCGGAAATCAGTGTGTCTACTGTGCTTCTTCTACCTCTCGCCAAGAGCGTTGGTGTGTGTGTGTTTGAGAGATTCCTGGGCGAAGCCAACATCCACTAACAAAACGCAATATACCAAGACGCCGATGTGTGCCAAGCAACCACAGATTCATGTTCAGATTTCTCGCGACAGTGCCAATTTCAGTTGGCAGAAACGTGAGGCTTTCTTCCGCGAGCCTGAAACTGAATGCCCAGATGCTGTTTTTGCTCCAGAAAACTAAAACTGATTTGAGTGCACGAGCAAAGATCCATGCAGCAGTCAAAGCTATCAGATGCACAGTGGGCTGTTATTTTTAGGTTTCTTTGTGGCTTTTAGCTTTGCCTTCGAAAGCCAAAACAAACGAATTTTCTACATAATTTCTTGAGTCCGTTTTTACAAACGATTTTCTGAACTCAAAACCGTATGCGCTGTCAGCGTCGATGTCTTCACCATCCGCCGCCTTTTTGAAAAATACAGCCAAATGCCGTCAACCACTGCTAAAATCCATCCGCCGCAGCCCAAAGAATAAGGCGAGCAAAGAACATTCGTGGCACATACTGCAACATAATCATATCATTTATGGGTTTGTCTATACAACATTCGACTAAATTAGTCGGATTTTAAGATCATTGAATGAAGACTCAACGCACCAGATTTACTTCTAAATCTTATAAAATAACCTAATTGGACCCGCCGCCAGCCAACTCCCGCCCAACCTAATAGCTAGTACCTTCCACCGTCGCCGTGCTCAAGCACTGCCCACCACCCTCTTACCCCGCCTGTCACCCTCTCCACCGCCCACCGCTGGGCCACCGCCCTCCGGCCTCTCTCTATGTCCGAGGAAAACGGTGAACCCTAGACGCGGGGAACGAGATTCTCCCCTCAGGCACGCCAGCAAGGAGAAACAAGGGATTGCCGGAGAAGGAGGTGGAGGTGGAGGTGACGACGCATGAATCCTCATGCATATCCAAAGATGAGAAATCCGACTAATTTTTCTCTCAAAAAACATACAAATGTTGTATAGCACTTCTGATGATAAAATGCGCAACGCAAAAAGAGTCATCAGGGGCGCAACACCCAACGCGAGGGGGTGACGATCCAAATTACGATCTCCAAGATCCATTGAGCATCAACCAATGTAATATAGTTATTGCCAGTAAAATTGCACCCTGGCATTGGAATTAACTAAAAGAATGGGTTCCAACCATGTCGACAAAACTTGTAGTCAGCTCAACCTGTGCCACTGCTAATGTCTGCTGGTTTCGTTTTGTCTTCTACGAAACAGCAAAGTTCCAATGGTCTGAGTCAGCTAGCTATATACATGTACATATCAGCATATATTTTATGTGAAAGAAAGAGAGTATGCAAAAAAAAAAAAAATCGAGCCAGCTCTTCCTTAAGCACTAGTCTATAACGCCAAACGAGGCAGCCTCTATAAATTCTGTGTGTGCATGTAGTCTAAGTGTTATAGATAGTTCTTTAGAATGATAGCTTTAATGTGTACTATATAAATGATGTGGAAGTTTTATAGTTAGTTGCTAGCTATAACCATTAGAGATACTCTTACTGTGCTGCACACCACAAACCAATCCGCATTTACTGTGCTGCACACCACAAACCAATCATCTTCCACCAGAAGCCTCCGGCGCCAGGCCAGATGATGATGTTAAGGACGGAGATGACAAATCCATAGCCCCACCACTGAGCCAGAGGAACATACCCGGCGCCGTAGAAGACGGGAGCAGACCCTATGCCGTAGTGGATGAGGCCACCCATGATGTTTGAGAGGAATGAGAGAACCAGGGCAGCGAGGAGCTGAGGAGTGCCCAAGGCACTGGCCACTGATAAGAATGCAGTGAACATTGCTCCGATGTGTGCGGCGCCACTGGCAAAGAAATAGTGGGAGTAGAAGTACAGCAAGACCAAGACGCCGAATGAGAGTTGCCAGGACAGACCGAGACCTCCAACAAACTGAGGGAAAAAAACACATCACGAAATCAGAAAAGAGATCTAAAAGAACCTTCCATTTTATTATGTTGTTGTAGTCTGGACTAAAATAACAAAAACTTTGGAAAATCAGGTCTAAAAATCATATCAAACTGCATGCCACATTTATCCAACTAACGCTCCTCATTTCTTTTTTTTTGTTTCATGCAGAATTGCAGATGCATGTAAGCATATCATTCACCACCTGATATTAAGGTCAGCAAGAATCAGGAACACCATTTCTAGTTCAGATCTAACAATGTTAAAACGCAGTAAGCTCACTATAACATAATTACCCAGCCTATTCCTTTTGATTGATTCAGTGAGTACAGAAATCTCATGTAAAGCCATACATTAACAACAGTCTCACTGAACCAAGAGATTAACCCGTATTTATTGAGGTAGCCAGCCATTGCAATAAGCGCAGCAAACCATGTAAGGGTATCCCATGCCACAGGCTCCGCCAAACACTTTCCATGTGACAACTCCTGAAATTAGGAGGACCGATAGGCCAAGAATTGCTGCACACACTGCATCCACATTCAGCATTCCTCCAAAGACCCAAAGACCAACCTGATGGCATGGAGAGCACAATGTTCAATGAGGAAAAGTATTCCAGTTTCTATTCAAGTTAAATATAGACAGGGTAATGCAAGAAACGTACAGCTATGCTCTAACTAGGTTCACCACTTTTTGCAAAATAACGAAGTCAACAGTAATATAGTTACCCAATAACAGACTACCATAGAGCTAAAAGTGTGGCCAAACTTCACAAAGGAAAACCCAAAATGACACCCTTGGAGATTTATTAACCGTCTAAACCAGTTAAAGTTTCCGAGTGAAATCGCAGTGTGATTCTCCAGGTGCTGCTCCCAGCTAAATGGCCTAAACTCATCACTAAACAAAATTCGATGCATATGTATATGCGGGACCCTACCTATATGCACTGATACCACCATGATAAAATGAGGGAGCAAACACTTCACTCATAGATATCCCCAATTCCAAACAGGTTCTTTTGTGGAATTTTTTTTACGAATAATCCATTTTTATTCGAAATTACAGAAATATACCCGCAACAACTTTTTTTACAAAAATAGACTCCAGTCGCCCCCTTTGGGCGACTAGAGGTAATCGCCCAACCACATTGTGACACCTAGGCAGTTCGGTAACGGTTGGGCGAGTTATTGCTGTCGCCCAACCGTTGAGCGACTGACATGCAGTCGCTGTACTGTTGGGCGACAGCGATTCCTGTTGCCCAACGGCTGGGCGACAGCAACGGGTTAAAACCAGCGGCAAGCCCGGCCGCGGCCGCGCTGTTCAGTGCTCGCGCATCCGTTCGGTGACGCGAGAGAGGAGCGGAGAAAGAAGGGAAAGGAGAGAAGAGGAGGAGAAAGGAGAAGATGAGGAGGGAAAAAGAGGAGAACGTGGGATCTTCAAATTTAGGTATTTTTTGAAAGTTTTTGTAGTATATTCGTATAAAATGTTAGAGGTAGTACAATTTAGTATAGAAATTGTTATTATAGGATTTTTTGTGTAGAAATTTTAGTATAGAAAATTTTACTATAGAAAATTTAGTATAGAATTTTGTAGTATAGCAATTTTAGTATAGAAATTTTAGTACAATTTTTAGTATAGAAAATTTAGTATAGAAAATTTTAGTAAAGTTTTTAGTATAGAAAATTTTTGTATAGAAATTTTAGTACAATTTTTAGTATAGAAAATTTAGTATAGAATTTTTTAGTATAGCAATTTTAGTATACACGTTTTAGTACAATTTTTAGTATAGCAAATTTAGTATAGAAAATTGAGTATAGAAAATTTTAGTACAGAAAATTTTAGTACATAAATTTTAGTATAGAAAATTTAGTATAGCGCAGGCATCGCGCTTCCCGTCGTGTGCCGCCACCGAGGAGTGCGGACGAGCCGGCTGAGGTGGGAGTACTCTGGAGGCTCTACGTGGGCATGTCCTCTGGCATCTCACCCGGACGAGGCTGGAGGATCTGCCTGGGGATGGGCTCGTACACCGCCAGGCCCAGCTGTTCTCGCGTCCTCCGTACATCCCTGGTTTTCCCACACAGGGGGTGCACTCGACATATGCCCCTTCTCCAGGCGCGATGACCTTCGCTGAGGGTACGTATCGTACGATCTCTGTTTTATCATAATGTTTGACATCTGAAACTAACGATATTACTTTTGCAGGCCATTTCCAGTCCGAGACCCGGCACGGCCCCATCGCAAGCCCGGACGATGTGGATCAGTACTTCTCTGAGTGGGCCAGGCAGCAGGCTGGGTCTGCACCTCCTGACACAGCACCAGAGGTTCTCTCCGGCAGTGCCGTCCCCGGTGCACTGGAGGGCACACAGCCTGAGGTGCAGCTGACTCCACCAGCGCAGGGGCGGGTGCGACACCCTCCTACACATTTTACGTTCTCGAAGCGTCGTAACCCGTTAAAGCGGAGGTTGGCCAAGCGGGGCCGTGTGGGAGGACACGGGCGTGGAGACGGGGCAGGGCATGGTGGCGCTTGATTGTACACCATTGTTTCATGTACTGCTTATGTTTTTTTAACGATGTAAACTTTTTAGTACTGTGCCGTGCTTATACTCCTCGTTACGTACTCATTAACATCAAAATATCACTTACCATCGTATGTATCAATCATTTTACGGTCAATCGTTCGTAAAAAATTTTTCCAAAATTATTTAGATACCTACAACATACAATGAACATAAACTTTTATTACAACTTTAGCAGTGTCGTAGGGGTGGCCCCCACCTAAACCCAGCCGGCCTGGTAGGAAGTTATAAGGCCCAGAATAAGCCACGTGTAATAACACAAATACCCCTGAAGGGGAGGATCAGCTGTAAGGCCATAATTGTAAAAGCACTCCCCATGTGCATATATATAGAATACTACCGGCCATGGGGAGAAGGCAGGCCATCCTACTCATTTCCATCACTCTCCACTACCATCTCTCTCTCTGTTTGGTCTGTAGCCACAACAGTTGGCGCCGTCCGTGGGGAGGACAAGGACAAGCCTGAAGACCGAAGAAGAAGGATGGCACCGAAAAAAGCTTCGTCGGCGGCGAAGGGAAAGAAGGCGGCCGGACCGGAGCGTCGTGTGAGTACCAGGGCTTCGGCATCGGCAGCGGCGAAAGCGGGTGGCGACGCAGGCGCGGTGGCCGAAGACGTCGACGTTCGCGCGGTGACGACCAACCTCGTCACCGGCACCGTGACGACCAACCCCGTCGCCGGCACCGCGACGACCAACCTCGTCACCGGCACCGCGACGACCAACCCCGTCACCGGCACCGCGATGACCAACCCCGTCACCGGCACCGCGACGACCAACCTCGTCACCGGCACCGCGACAGCCCGCCCCGTCACCGGCGTGGCGGGGACGGACCCCGCGGTCGAAGGCGTCGACGCTGGTGCGGCGACAACCGACCCCGCCGATGCAACGACAGCCGACCTCGCCGCCCCCGCTGCAACCCTCGCCGGCAGCGCGGACCGGGCGGTTCGAGGTAGCCACGACGGAGCGACCGGCAGCTCGGGACCTCACGACGCGGTCGTACCCGCGCCGATCCGCCCGCTGGGAGTACCGGCGACCCCGCCTGCACAGGCGGTAGAAAGCGCCCTGCTGGCGGCCCTCAACGCGTTCCAGCGGGAGCTAGGGGACCTTCGCGGAGCCGTCCGAGATATGCAAGAGGCCCGGAGCCAGCAGGCCACGCCAGTAATCGCGTCTGAGCCCACGCCGGAGAGGGCGGACAGTCGCGAAGCCCCCACGTCTAGCCGCGTGCCGCTGCGGCGCGTAGATCCGGAGTCCCCGCTTTCGGCGGGGCTGCAGCAAGCGGCATGGCCCGAAGACTTCAAGTTTTCTAGCGCCATTGACTCGTACAAAGGCGACACGGACTCCTGCGAGTTCGTGCGCGTGTACGAAACCGCGATCGAAGCCGCGGGCGGAGACGACACCACGAAGGCGAAGGGCCTCCCCCTCGCGCTGCAAGGCGTGGCGCTCTCTTGGTTCTTTACCATAGAGCCGGGCTCCATCTACGCGTGGGAGCAGCTTCGCGTCCGTCTCCACAACAACTTCCAAGGAAACTACGTCGACCAAGCAAAAACCCTCGGAGAAGCTCCGGGATTACTTCAAACGCTTCGCCAAGATTCGATGCCAAGTAAAAGACGTTAACGAAACCACCATCGTTAATGCAGCAATACAGGGCCTTCGTCCGGGCCCGATGGCCGAGTACAATGCGCGAAAGCTAATCAAGACGGTGGCGAAGCTCTTGGACAAAATGGAGGAATATGCCAGGGCGGAAGAAGACGCGCGGCGAAGGCAAGGGGACGACTCCGACACCAACCAGGCCGGAGCCTCGGCAAAAGCCGAAGATCCGCCGAAGAGCGGCTCTTCGAAGGGAAAACGTAAGCAGGAGTCGTCCAGGGACACGCCCGACCGCAGGGACGCCTCGCATAAGGAGTCGTTCGATCAGCCCAAGCGCGGCCAGCAGAGGTCGAGGCGAAACCGGTACGTCCTCGACATTGAGGGTGGTTCCGACGAGGGCGCTCCTGCGGGCCGAGGCGGTCGGGGGCGCCGTGGCCGCGAGCGTGGCCGTGGCCGGGGCCGCGACGATAAAGGTCGCGGAGATTACGACGACCAGCACCAGGGACTGTGGTGTGTAGTCCACGGCCGCGGCAACCATGATACCCGCACCTGCACCTCCATCGCGGCGCTCCGCGATAGCGTCGCTAGGGACAGGAACCCGGAGACGTGTCCGCCTGCGGTGGCCCATGTCCAATTCCCGTACGAGGCCCCCATGCAGGTACAGGCGCAAGGGATGCAACCCCAAGAAGGCATACGGATCCAGGCTCACGTATAGCAGCCTCGGGAGGGCCTCCTGTCGCTGCAGGCTCCGGAGGCAACCCACCGCAGGATCATTAACGTCATATCCGGAGGCTCTGCGCTGGAATTCGCCTCAGCACGGCAGCAGAAGGCCTATGCGCGAAGACTACATCATGTGGCGGCATAAACAACGCGGTGGTCCGCGGGGCCATTCGGAGGCGCCTTGGCGGGCCCTGCAGAGGTCTAGCGACTAGAGTCTTCGGCCGCACCAAGGGCAAACAGTTAGTACATCCACCCCTTGTAATTGTTTGCCCGCGCAAATGGGGATGTAATGAAGATCGCCGTTTGTCGCTAATATTTCTTCATCGTGCACAAGCACGTGGCGGAGGCGCGCGCAGGCTTCGCCAGCGCGCGCGCTCCCGCAATATAATCGAAGTCGCACGTTCGCGTGTGCACTCGCGGTAGCCAAAGGTGACGGGCCTGAGTATAAACAAAGACGCACGTTCGCGTGTGCACTCGCCGTAGCCAGGGGTACGGGACTGAGTATAAATCGAAGTCGCACGTTCGCATGTGCACTCGCCGTAGCCAAAGGTGACGGGCCTAAGTATAAACAAAGACGCACGTTCGCGTGTGCACTCGCCGTAGCCAGGGGTACGGGACTGAGTATAAATCGAAGTCGCACGTTCGCGTGTGCACTCACCGTAGCCAAAGGTGACGGGCCTGAGTATAAACAAAGACGCACGTTCGCGTGTGCACTCGCCGTAGCCAGGGGTACGGGACTGAGTATAAATCGAAGTCGCACGTTCGCGTGTGCACTCGCCGTAGCCAAAGGTGACGGGCCTGAGTATAAACAAAGACGCACGTTCGCGTGTGCACTCGCCGTAGCCAGGGGTACGGGACTGAGTATAAATCGAAGTCGCACGTTCGCGTGTGCACTCGCCGTAGCCAAAGGTGACGGGCCTGAGTATAAACAAAGACGCACGTTCGCGTGTGCACTCGCCGTAGCCAGGGGTACGGGACTGAGTATAAATCGAAGTCGCACGTTCGCGTGTGCACTCGCCGTAGCCAAAGGTGACGGGCCTGAGTATAAACAAAGACGCACGTTCGCGTGTGCACTCGCCGTAGCCAGGGGTACGGGACTGAGTATAAATCGAAGTCGCATGTTTGCGTGTGCACTCGCCGTAGCCAAAGGTGACGGGCCTGAGTATAAACAAAAGACGCACCGGGGGGACGCCCTTGCGCGCACCAGTCTACGGACTTTAAATAAGATGTAGCGTCGAGGTCCGCCTCCGCACGCACTAGTCCACGGACTCTAAATAAGACGTAGCGTCGAGGTCTGCCTCCGCACGCACGAGTCTCTGGACTATAAAGGAAGACGTCGCGTCGAGGCCCGCCTCCGCACGCACTAGTCTACGGACTTTAAATAAGACGTAGCGTCGAGGTCCGCCTCCGCACGCACTAGTCCACGGACTCTAAATAAGACGTAGCGTCGAGGGCTGCCTTCGCACGCGCGAGTCTCCGGACTATAAAGGAAGTCGAAGCGTCGAGGTCCGCCTCCGCACGCACCAGTCCACGGACTCTAAATAAGACGTAGCGTCGAGGTCTGCCTCCGCACGCGCGAGTCTCCGGACTATAAAGGAAGGCGAAGCGTTGAGGTCCGCCTCCGCACACGCCAGTCTACGGCTGTAAAAAGGCGAGGTGCCAAGGATTGCCCCCCGTAAGCGCCGTTCTAAGGAACCCTTGTGCAGCTACTTCGCCAACGGTGCGCGTCGAGCGCGAAGATCTCGTCCCCGCGCAGCATGCGGCGTACCGGTGAATCCAAAGTGGCACCAACACAGCGCATATCCTAAAATGCCAGAAAATCTGCATACCGGAAAACTCACAAGTACAAAGGTCCGGCAACATCCTTGCCGCTCTAAGCCGCTATCCCGCGGGTTCATCCTTAACACGTGCTAGAGCTGGGGCCCCGCTCGAAGAAGGTCGGCCCGCCCAGAAGTCCAGCGACTCTTCGGCCCTTCGCCAGCGTCGAAGGCGTCGCCGGGTTGAAAGGTCGGCCGCAAGAAGCCGACCCCAGCAAGGAAGCTGCCCGGGATGTAGGCGAAAGTCAGAATAAATGCAGCAAGTGTGTACTCCATTCGCAAAGAGAGGGAACAATACAACACACGCCTACACCTAGGCACCGCGGCGTCAGACCTGCGGGTTCCCGGCGCCTTCGGAGGGCCCAGCGTCGCCCTCGCTGCGTCGAGGGACCCCGTCCAGAAATTGGCCGAGGCTCCCCGTCCCGTAGAGCGACTTCCGGAGCTCGATCCGTGCAGCTTCCGGACCGACGTAATCCCATATCCGGTCGAAGAAGGGCACGAGGGCACGGCGAGCGGAGCGGACGGCGCTGGACATTACTCCGGCCCCGCCAGGCATCTCCAGCTGGGGGTCATCCGGCCCGGCGACGTGCGTACAGCCGCGGTGCTGGAGGAGCGCACACACCAAGCAGGCCGAAGTGTACGCGCAGTGGGTGCCAAAGGACGTCGCGGCGCTGCGCGCGACGTTGGCGGCATCCCCGACCCAGCGGAGGGTCCGAGACAACTCCTCCGGGCCAAAGGCGCGGTCTGGCACCTCAGTTACCAGCCCTTGAAGATGGCTCTCCAGCGCTTGCATGGCGTCCCACGCAACCACCGAGGCGTCGCCAAGCGTCTGGTTACGCTCCGCTAGAGTCAAGGCAAGCTCGCCTTTTTCCTTCTCTAGCGAGGCGACCTGCGCCAGGAGCCCGTCCCGCTCCGCCACAAACTTTTCTTTAGCAGCTGCCGCGGCCGACTCCTGCGCCGACGCAACAAGTCCCTCGGCGTGTGCCCTCGCTTCGGCACATTCCGCTTCCAGCTGGCGGATGCGGGTGTCCTGGGCAGAGCGGGCTCCGGAGGCTTCGCGTAGCTCCTCCTCGGCGACCCGCAGTCTATCCTCAAGCGCCTTTCGGTCACGAGTATAGACCGCTTGCAAGGCCTGCCCCAGCACAAGGGTCTGCAGAGAGAGAAGACTCAGCAAGCTCAGCTAGATCAGGCGTTGTCGCATGAGTACTTACCCTCACCCCAGACACCTCAAAGGCATCCTCGAGGCGTCCCGCACCGTAGGCCTGCAGCACTTGCAGGTTGACGCTCCTGGCCGCGTCATTCACAATCCCGCGCCACGCCCTCAGCGTATCCAGAGGCGGCACGAAGTTAGCGGGGCTTACGTGCTCGGAGGCTCCGTGTTCCGCCGAGTGCTCCCCCTCCGGAATGAGCAACGCTGCAAACAGGGATACGGGTGAGCACCCCAAGGCATAAAAGCACACACCAGAGTAAGCTAAGCCACCTTACCTTCGGTGGCAGAAGGAATGGTCCCGCCGCGGGCAGAAGCCTCTGCGTTTGGGGAGGGCGACGGCTGTCCCCACCCGGCGGGCGGCGTGGCCAGGGGGGCAGAAGGCGCGTATGCTGCAGGGTCTCCGGCGCTTGCGCTGGCGTCCCACAAGCTTCTGATGCCCGTGGCCACGACGAATCCCCGCGGTGTCCAGTGGAGCTCCGGCCGCACGCACGGCCGTTTAGCCGGGGCAGCCAGCGGCGACACCGCCCCTGCAGCCGCGGTTAGCGAAGCCCCCGCGGCTGCCGCGCCCGGGGGCGAAGGTTCCATGGTGGCAGTTGTCGCAGGGGGCACCTCGGTTTCTGCTGCTGTCGGCAAGGGCAGCACGGCTCCGTGCGCCCCCGCGGAAGGCGCCTCCGGCACCACAGCGGCCACGGTCGAAAGCTCCACCTCGACATCGCCGGTCCGCACAGGTGCCGCCTCGGTGACTTCGGCGGGCGGTGAGGCTTCCCCCCTTCGACCGCTCGCGGCAAACCCGCCGTCCGGGACACTCGCCGAAGATACCTCGCCTTCGACGTCTGCGCCGCCCAAACCGGAATCGGCATACCTCGCCGAGTCCGACTCCGCGTCCGCCGCACCCTCGGAAGCACTAGCAGCAGCAGCAGCAGCCGCCGCGCCAAGCGTGGCAGGCGCCCCGCCGCGGCCCCTGTTCCGAGACGGGGTCTTCTTCTTCTTCGCTGCACCGTCGTCTAGAGCGACACGGTCCGGCACGGCAAGGCCCAGAGCCTCACACACGCGGTTGATTCGCCCCAGCCCCGCCTCGGCAATAGCAGCCGCGCGCTGCTCGTGCTCCCTGCCGGTGTACAGCCCCAGGAATACGCGCGCGGCTTGCTCCGCCTCCTCCAAGGAAATCCCTGGAACAAAGAAGACCATCAGCATATAACGCATCCCGCGTGAACAAAGGAGAGACGCGAGCGAGGCTTACGGAGATCGCCGGGCGCCGGCAGCAAGCAAACCCATGGCAAAACATTGTCGTCTCGACGCCTCTCGGCGGCAAGACGCCAGTCGCGGGCAAGCGGCGCCACGCCGTACATCACGAACTCTTCGGCGAGGTCGCGCATGTTGAAGCGGGCGGCCACGCCTACGAGCCGCTGGACCCTCCGCTTGTCCTCGTCATCGAGCGTTCGGCCGGGTGAGGGCTTGAACTCGATCGGTCGGCCTGTGCACTCAAGGTCGCTCCCGCTCTCCACACGGTGGTAGAACCACCGCTTCATCCAGTAAGACTCCCACTTCCCGCGAGTTGCGTTCGCGGGGAAGAGCTTCTTGCACGACGGACGAAGGACAAAGGTGACGCTGCCGAAGCTCGACAGCGTCCCGTCCTTCCGGTCCTTGCGCTGGCATCGTGCCTCGTGAAGGTAGGCGAACAACGAGGCGCTGGGCCAACACGCCCCCGAGCGCAAGGCCCAGCTGTACACCGCGAGCCGGGCTACGGCGTTCGGAGTCAGTTGCGCCAGCTCTAGCCCGAAGGTCCGCAGCACGTTGCCCATGACAGCCGTCGCGGGGATGCGGAGCCCCACGTCGAAAAAGGCAACGAACACGATCGCCTCCGACCTCTCGGGATGTGGTTCCGTCTCGTCGGCAGCGGGCAATCGTACCTCCTGGCGCTCGGACAATTTCCCCGCGCGCAGTAGCCCTTGGATCGTCTCCTCAGTCACGAGCGAGGGGCCTAGCTCGCCGGAGAACGTGCCTTCCTCCTCCGCCACCAGCCGCTCCTTGTCAGCCGCCGCCGGGTCGCGCTCTTGGAGCGTGTATTTCACCTTTAACTGCGAGGACCGCCGGCGAACGACAGAGCCACCAACCATCTGGCCGTGCTCGCTACTGGAGGCCATCGCTTCCCACGGAGAGATTGAAGCGGTGAAGATATCGCGAAAGTGTCGAGGGCGGAGCAGGCAGGAAAAAGGGCGTAAAGGTGCGGGGGCGCTGTTACAGGGGGGGCTATTTCAAGCCACCTCGCCCGTACTGCTGCTATGGAAGCGTCGCAACGATCCACGTGCCGGATGCAACCGCAGCAGTGTAAAGGTCCGCCCCGCACGATTCCCCGTAACGAAAAGCGAAGTGTCGCGAAGGTCCGCGTCGGGGCGCGACCGCAGTCGTACAAGCGCCCGTCCAGTGCAATGCCCCATACCCAAAGCTGGAAGGCCACGACCACAAGCGCCAAGGGCCGTCACAGCACGACGCTACCTAGCCGCAGTTAAAGGCGCATTAATGGGCCAGGGGATCACAACCGCTCCGGCGCCGTGCCATTCACTGCCCGCCCCGTGTCCCCCTTGCCTAGGGAAGAGGCGAGCGGCCGCGCACACGCAACCGTCCACATCCCGCTGCCCGCCAGTCGTAGGCCGCCACGTGCCCCGGGCGCGTCGGGTCGCACGGTACGGGAACCTAACCCTGGCAGGCCGGGGGCCAGCGTGATTCCAGGAACCTCTACAGCGCAAGACCGCACCGCAAGATCCCGAGTCACCATACGCGTGGCGGTTTTCGCGAGGCAAGGGCGCCAGCTTCACCGCCACCCGTTCGAAGGGCAGGCGACGGAGCGCGCGCGTCTACTTCAACTAGGCGCCAGCTTCGCTGCCACCCGTTCGAAGGGCAGGCGACGGAGCGCGCGCGTCTACTTCAACTAGGCGCCAGCTTCGCTGCCACCCGTTCGAAGGGTAGGGGACGGAGCGCGCGCGTCTACTTCGACTAGGCGCTAGCTTCGTTGCCACCCGTTCGAAGGGTAGGGAACGGAGCGCGCGCGCGTCTACTTCGACTAGGCGCCAGCTTCGCTGCCACCCGTTCGAAGGGTAGGGGACGGAGCGCGCGTGTCTACTTCGACTAGGCGCCAGCTTCGCTGCCACCCATTCGAAGGGCGGGGGACGGAGCGCGCGCGTCTACTTCGACTAGGCGCCAGCTTCGCTGCCACCCATTCGAAGGGCGGGGGACGGAGCGCGCGCGTCTACTTCGACTAGGCGCCAGCTTCGCTGCCACCCGTTCGAAGGGTAGGGAACGGAGCGCGCGCGTCTACTTCGACTAGGCGCCAGCTTCGCTGCCACCCGTTCGAAGGGCGGGGGACGGAGCGCGCGCGTCTACTTCGACTAGGCGCCAGCTTCGCTGCCGCCCGTTCGAAGGGTAGGGGACGGAGCGCGCGCGTCTACTTCGACTAGGCGCCAGCTTCGCTGTCACCCGTTCGAAGGGTAGGGAACGGAGCGCGCGCGCGTCTACTTCCACTAGGCGCCAGCTTCGCTGCCACCCGTTCGAAGGGTAGGGGACGGAGCGCGCGCGTCTACTTCGACTAGGCGCCAGCTTCGCTGCCACCCGTTCGAAGGGTAGGGAACGGAGCGCGCGCGCGTCTACTTCAACTAGGCACCAGCTTCGCTGCCACCCGTTCGAAGGGTAGGGGACGGAGCGCGCGCGTCTACTTCGACTAGGCGCCAGCTTCGCTGCCACCCGTTCGAAGGGTAGGGAACGGCGCGCGTGCGCGTCTACTTCAACTATGCGCCAGCTTCGCTGCCACCCGTTCGAAGGGTAGGGGACGGAGCGTGCGCGTCTACTTCGACTAGGCGCCAGCTTCGCTGCCACCCGTTCGAAGGGTAGGGAACGGAGCGCGCGCGTCTACTTCGACTAGGCGAGGGGATGGAGCGAGCTTGAAGAACGGAGAACAGCACATACGACCACCATAACTCGAACATGCAAAGGTCAATTTGTGGCAAGAGCAGACATGATCTCGTAAACAGATATGCGTCGCCACACCAGCATATGCTCGTTCGCACGATCAGAGCGTATGGATGACTTCATATCTGTCTACGAGAGCAAGTCAGGCCTTGCCATTTCCGCATCAAGCTGTGAAGCATTTCCACAAATAGGACATATTTTCTTCACCGGCGCTCGCGGGCATTGACGCCGGTCGACGCAGTCATCAAACGCAGATGAACAAAATTTTCCCTACATATGAGAAGTTAACCATGAACAGGTACAGGATGTGCAGCAAGGGATGTCTAGGGAGCGGCCCCCGGCGCCAACATATTTATACTCGCCCTCACCAGGCGAAGAGCCGCCAGCATGGTGGGATGCCAATCGGCGGCACGCCAACCGGTGGAAGCACAAGCGGGGGGCGTCGGGCGGTTCAGCTACCAGGGGTGCGTGAGTGCAACCGTCCGCACCCCACCGCGTGCACACCGGAAACCGTCGCACGCTCCACTCACGAGAAGGCGCACTACACGATGCGACAGCCTGCCCCCCAGCAAGCCAACCGCCATTTAAAAAGCACACCACCAGGAGGCAAGGTCGCAACGACTACGGAGTGCGCGCGCCCCAGAAGTCCAAATGCCGGGAGTCCGCCGCCACATTGATGGTCACGACGCCTCAAGGCCCGCACCGCGCCAAGCACGCTTCACCACGTGGACGGCCGGAAGAGCGAGCGTCACAGCGCGTCCCTTATCGTTTAAGGCCCGCGTGGCGGCTCAGGAGCCCGCCACGCTTGCCTATGCCAGTGCAACGCCCCCCGCGCGCGTCTGCTTCGGCCGGGGCCACTTCCGCCGCCGCCCAATTCGAAGGGTGAGGGCCGGAGCATACGCATCTGCTTCGGCCACAGCGCAGCTCCGGGTCAAGTTTGGAGAAGCTCACAGGCCGCGGGGACGGAGGGGGCCAAAGGACTCGGCGACATGGCTTCGGCCCTGTGAAGCCCTTCACCATGAGAGGCTCCTGTCGTAGGGGTGGCCCCCACCTAAACCCAGCAGGCCTGGTAGGAAGTTATAAGGCCCATAATAAGCCACGTGTAATAACACAAATACCCCTGAAGGGGAGGATCAGCTGTAAGGGCATAATTGTAAAAGCACTCCCCATGTGCATATATATAGAATACCGGCCATGGGGAGAAGGCAGGCCATCCTACTCATTTCCATCACTCTCCACTACCATCTCTCTCTCTGTTTGGTCTGTAGCCACAACAAGCAGATTTTTTACCTGTTTCAAATTACAAAATTGAAAACATTCACGGGGGAGCACATGCAGTCGCTTCCCCATTGGGCGACTGCATTAAAGTCACCCAACGGGTGGGCGACTAGAGCCAGCCGCTCCACGGTAAAGCGAGAGGCATTGTGTCGGCTCCTGGTTGGGCGATAGGCTCCAGTCGTCCACCCGTTGAGCGACTGGAGCCTATTTTGTAAAAAATTTTGTTGCGGGTATATTTCTGTAATTTCGAATAAAAAATAGATTATTCATAAAAAAATTCTCCATTTGTGTCCTTAAATATTAAGGAATAACAAGAATCCTAACACCCCACCCACAGACATCATCTGTAGCATCACATGATAAAAAAACACAAGAATTCAAGAAACTATGCAGGATGGCTTATAAATATACAGATGCAGCATAAACATACTAGCAATTGTGAAATGAGCATGGTTTCAACAAAAGTATTGCAGCGAATAGATAAGAGCTAAATTTTCCATTATACCGTGAGCAACAGCGCGTAGGCCATGATCTTCTCCTCCTTGTTCATGGGCCCCATCTTGGCCAGCTTCTCCTTTGCCAGGCGCGGTGCGTCGGGCTGGTCTTCACCTCCGGCGGGTAGATCACGTACAGTATCAGCGGCACAAGCACAAGGGACAGCAGACCCGGCACAATGGCTGCCTTCGCCCAGAGAGTCCACCCAATCCCCTGTTAGCAATAATCTTGACTTGTATGTGTTTCTTTAATTCATGCATGTGTCATGTACGTAATGTCGCATATAAGATAGATATGTTAGTCATGTTAGTTGGCCAATAACAGGCTAGTTAGCAAGTTAGAATGTGCGTGTGTTGCACATGATAGTGGAGTGCATCTTCAGCAGGTTGTTAGCTAGCTTCTAGGAGTTGCATGTGTTGCAGGTATACGGCAGAGTAGTATTAGCTGCTGCATGTTAGTTGGGCACGTTTGGAGGCGTGGCTTGTGGTCAGGTTAGTTGACCGTTTCATGCGGCGTATGTGCAGCGTATGAGTTCGTGACTCGGAAGCTGCGGATACGTGCGAGCGTGCACATGAGACCCGGGCAGTAGTTGCTTCCGCATGCATGTGAGCAAGGCTATTTTTAGCCGTGTATTCTGTTGGTTCAGAGTGTGGGGAAAAAAGAGTGTGGGAAAAACATTAAGAAAAACTGGCGTTCGTCGCCGGGGCGTTAGTCGCCGAAAAGCTCTTGCGTTCGTGTGTGTTCACTAGCTAGTTAGCTTCTTGTGTGTTCCAATCCAGCCAGCACAGGTGTGTGTCTGAGTTCGTTCCGTGAGCTCTTGTCGAGTTCATCGCGTCCACGAAGAGGGAGCCCGCGCTGATCTGTTCATCTTCGGCATCAAGCGCCCGCGCCGACCCGTTTGTCAGGCTCGACTTATTTCCCCTTTAATCTTGACTTGCTTTTCCTCCTCGATGCATCTTCACAGGAGACATGGCTCGTCATCCACCGTCGCAAGCAGCGCCGTCTCTTCCTTCTTTGGTTTGCGGCACTCGCTAGCAAAGTGCCCACGAAGTCCGCAGTTGTAGCACTTGTCTTTCTTGCCGCGGCACGAACGCCTACTTGCATCCGAGCTCATGCTGCTCACGTCGTCGTCGTCGTCGCTCCGGCCGCCGCCCTTAGCACGACCGCTGTTCTTGACGTTGTCCATGCGCGCTCGCTGCTTGCCGTTGCACTGACGCCGGCGCGCCTCCCACTGCTCCTCGGTGAGCAGCAACTGCCCGACGCAGTCCGCAATCGCCTCGGCGCCGCATCGATCTTTAGCCACTCGGAGTCGTCCAACTAGCTCCTCGAGCGACATCGTACTCAAGTCCATGAGCATCTCGATGGACAAGGCGACTTGATTGTACTTCGCCGGCACCACGCGAAGCAGCTTCTTGACGACGCGCACCTCCTCGATGTTCTCCCCCAGCTCGCGCAGTTCCGCAACGAGGGAGCCAAGACACATGGCGAATTCATCGATGGACTCACCAACGTTGAACGCCACATTCTCGAATTGCTTGAGGAGCTTCTGCGCGTTCGCCTCCTGTACGCGCTTGTCGCCCATCCGCATCACCTTCACAGCCGCCCATGCCTCCTTGGTGCTTTTCTTCACGGCGAGACCTGAGCGCATCTCCGTCGGCACCGCGCGCAGGATGGCGGCCAACGCCAGCCGATCCTCGCGACGCTCGACGTCGCTCGTCTCCATGGCACGCCAGCCCGATCGTGTTGACCGTGAGGTTTGCGGCGAGCGGGTTGGCCGCCATCGCTGTGAGGAACATCGCCGACGAGATGACCGAGGTCCGGAAGCATGTGAGCATGAGCCACGAGCCAAGCTTCCGCTCTGTGCCGTCGCCAGTGCTGGATCCGCAAGCCTCGCAGAGGGATTTCACGAGCGGGAGGAAGATGCCTCCGGCGCGGGCGGAAACGGAGGGGATGGCCGGGGTGAGGAGTGCCTCGGCGAAGACAAGCGTGTAGCCAAGGCCGAGCGAGGAGCCCCCGAAGGCGGAGACGAAGGCGTAGGCAACGCGGCTTCCGAGCCCCGTCTTGATGAACCCGCGGGCGAAGAAGAAGGCGAGCGCGATGAGCCAGGGGATGGGGTCCCCAAAGGCGGAGAAGGCGGCGGCAAAGGTGAGCGTGCGGGTGAGCACGGCAACGCCGCCGAGCAGCGCGACGGCGCCGAGCGGCAGCGGCTGTGAGACGATCCCCACGATGTTGGCGATGAACATCGCGAGGAGCTGCCACGTGTTGCGTGCCACGCCAGCGGGGGGAGGGATGAGCCAGATGAGCACCTCGGTGGCGATAGTGGCCAGCAGCGGCTTGATGGTCGTGCCCTGCAGCACCGGCTTCGGCGGCGGTGATGCCGGTGCGGGGACCGATGCCGGCGCCGCCGCCGCAGATACAGGCGGGAGGAGGCGGCGAGAGGGGGCTAGGGTTAAGGGTTTGGGGAGGGAGGGGGAGGGGGAGATGAGCTTGGAGGGGAGGGAGGCGGCAGTTGTGACGGCAGTGGAGCGGCGGCGGAGGGAGAGGGAGAGGAGGTGGTGCGGAGGCGGAGGCGGAGGCGGAGGCCGAGGTGGTGGCAGGTGAGCGGGGAGGCTGCGGCACCAGAGGAGGAGGCCATGGCGGCGACAGCGGCGCCGGAGGGGGGAAGAGGAGGAAATGGAGGAGATGCGGAGGGGGTGGGTTTAAGTGGATGGATGGTGGAGATGGGGTGGGGCAGCAGGGAAGCATTGGGCGTAGCGGATCGGAGGTAGGGGAGATTGGTTCGTTGGTCGTGGACTCGTTGTTCCTGGACCGGGTGGCCAGATTGTCAGAGACTCAAACTGAAAGGGCAGACCACCGCTGGGAGTCGAGTGGCTGGCAGACCATGGCAGGGCCTTGATCAGGGAACCGTGGCACTGTTTTTTAGCTTGTGGAGTGATTTTTGGCTTTGTTTTTTTAAAGTTAAAATAAATAGAGTGGTTTTTTAAAGTCAATTTTTTAAACAGCTTTTAAAGTTCATCAATGCATATGACATCCGTGTTAGTGTCTCTGACATCTGTCATCATCTCAAAAACACAGCTAAAAGTCATCAACCATAGCCAACAGCCATCAACTGCAATAAAAAAGGGCCACATGTATAATTGTAGTAAAAAAACACATAAATGGATTTTTTTTGCAAAGAAAAATGGCATCTTGCTTCATGCTCTTGAGTAAGTACAATAAAAATGAATTGTAACATGTTCATTGCTGTGGTTTGTACAATTTTGTATGGGTATTATATCGTGCACTCTCAAAGTTTGAATTGCTCAATATTAGCTAAATTGGACAAATGTGTGTAGTATTCTATCGACCAATGCAAAGTTTGACTCGATCTACTGTTAGTACTTAATCAGGTTATCTAGAAGAATGTGTTCTATGTTCCTAAAACAGTAAGCCAACTTATCGATAGAATATCAACCTTACATTCTTTTCCTGAAATCACCTTCATTGGCTAGTCTTTTCAACCAAAGTCAGCCTATAGATAAATGCTGAAGACATCTTTTGGTTGGATATGCACTATGGTCTCAATGCTCTCAGTATTTTCCTTCTTGTTATGTGCTATTACATATACACAAGAATAGGTCTTAGCCTAAGATTCTCACACAGCCCAACACTTCCCCTCAAAATGGGTGATATATATCTATCATTCCCATCTTATTATAAACTAAATTATATTCCTTTACTCCTAAACTCTTAATCAAGCAAACCACTATTTTGCCCTCCTGAGTTTACATGACTTAACTTTATTATACAATAATCTAACTTTTTAATAAAGAAGCGATCTATCTCCACATGCTTGGTTCGGTCATGATGGACTGTATTATTGGCAATGCTGATAGTTGACTTATTATCAAACCATAAATTCAAATGGCATTTCATCAATAACTTTAGCTCTGATAGCAGATTTCTTACCCACAACATCTAACTAAGTTCTAGTGACACAACTCTGTATTCAGTTTCAGCGGTTGATCTCGACACAACTGGTTGCTTCTTGCTCTTCCATGACACCAAGTTTCCTCCAACAAAAATACAATAGCCAAAGGTCAATCCTCTGCCATTAAGATAGCTTGCCCGGTTAGCATCGCTGTAACCATCCACGTTCAGATGACCATTCTTTTTGAACCATAGCCCTTTCCCAGGACTCCCCTTCATCCAAGTGTCGACTTCTAGGGCCATGCATGTATCAACTTACCACACTTACTGCATAGAAAATTTTAGGCCTTATGTGACATAGATATAAAAGCCGCCCAACAAGTATCTGGTAGTTCTCCTTGTTCACTGTATCTCTTAATTGTGCACATAACTTGTGATTCTGATTAGTGGGTATTGATACAAGTCGGCAACCAAGCATACCTGTATCGCTAAGCAAGTCATATCTATATCACTAAGCAAGTCTAGGATATACTTTTGCTGTGAAAGAGCTACCTCCTTAGAAGATCTAGCAATTTCAATGCAAAGAAAGTATCTAGGTTGTCCAAGGTCCCTTGACCACAAATTCCTTATTCAGATTCTCCTTTAGATGTGATATCTCCATATCATCATCTCTCGTGATTAGTGATTATGATATCATCCACATACACTACTAGAATTGTAGTTCGACACACTACGTGTCAATAAAACACAGTATGATCGCCATTGCACCGTTTATAACCCATACCGCATAATGTGTGTCTAAACCTATCAAACCAGGATTGTGGAGACTGCTTGAGGCCATACAAAGATGCTCTTAACTTACATATTTTCTTAGCTGTATTGGGAGTAAAAAACCTAGGCGGAATCTCCGTGTACATCTCTTCCTAAAGATCACCATATAAAAAGGCATGCTTAACGTCCAACTGATGCAAGGGCCACCCAAAGTTTGTTGCATAGGAGATTAAAGTCCTAACTGTAGCCATCTTCACCACCGGTGCAATTGTCTCATCATAGTCAATCCCATATATTTGACTATATCCCCTTGCAACAAGCTTTGCTTCGTACCGTTCTATCATCCCATCTGGATTTTGCTTTATAGTGTATACCCATTTGCGGCTAACAACTTTCTTTCCAGCCAGAAGATATACAAGATCCCAAGTTTTATTCCTTTCAAGAGCCTTCAACTCCTCCACCATAGCATCATACCATTTAGGGTCTTGTTTTGTCACTTTTCAATCTTTCGAAATAGCTATGGATTGCAATGATGCAACAAAGGCTCTGTATGCAGGAGACAAGGATACATAAGAAACATAATTGCTTATATCATGCTCATAACCATACCTCATTGGGGGGATTTACAGTCTATATTCCCTTCCACTGAGCAATAGGTAGGTCACTAAAATCACTTATCTTAGACATAGTTGGTATAGCACAGGGCTCATCACTAGATGAATCAACAATTTCAATAGTTGTTGGAACTTGCTGCTCCCCCTCTTGCTGTATCACAATGGCCACTGAGGGTTGTTGCTGCTCTATCAGCTCAATCCTTGGAGTGTTTCTCTTACATACCCTTAGGTTTTTCTCCTCATTTACTTTTCTCTACCTCTCCCCATGTGATGGTTCATTCACAGGACATGGAGTTAAACCGATCACTATTTTTAACCTCCTTGATTGCTCATCATCATTGGTATTCAATGTTTCACTCCCCCCCCCTCTCGACCATCAATATCAATGCTAGGAGAGTCAAGCCTCTTAAATAAGGAATTGAGGTAACTCTTTTCTTCATAAAATGAATCAGATTTCCTAAATGTCACATCCATGCTTACAAATATACATCACTCACTAGGACTCTAGCACTTGTAGCCCTTCTGTCCAGAGGAGCAACCACAAAAACGGACTTCACTGCACGTGGATCTAATTTCCCCACCGAGGGTCTATGATCCCTAACAAAAACAAGTACATACAAAAACCTTAGTGGAACCACAAACTTATTCTCTCTTGGCAGCGTTTCTCATCGAGTCTTCATTCCAATTACTCTCGATGGTATGCAGTTGATGAGGTACATGGCTGTCATAACAACTTCACTTGACAAGAATTTGGGTACATTCATCGTGTAAATTAGTGAAGGATCTACTTCTAAAATATGACGATTATTTCTATCTGCTAGTCCATTCAGTGGAGGTGTGCCTAGACAAGAAGTTTGATGCAATATATTGTGTATTGATAGGAAGACACCAAATTCTTTGTTCACATACTCGGTCCTATTGTCTGTCCTTATCATTTGAACCTATGTATTGAACTGATTTTTCACATAAGCATAAAAATCCTAAAAATACCTGAGTACCTCATCTTTGTGTCTCATAAGATACACCCAAGTCATGCGAGAATAACAATCAATAAATGTAACAAAGTACTTTATTTCACTAATAGAGATAATACATCTAAGTGGATGAGTACAAAAGGAGATATATACTCCTGATTCCCCTACTTACACAAGATGTCCTTGTGTGTTTTCCAAAATCACAAGCATCACACAAAAGCTTATTCTTATCCACACTACTCATTACATCAGGGAAGATCTTGCTCATTTTATCAAAGGATACATGCTCCATTCTACAATGCATAAGCATCACCATTGCTTCATTTCTTCCCATCATAGTTGCCAACACAGTATATAATTGTAAGATCGAGGAGGCTGACTAGAGGGGGGTGAATAGGCGGTTTAAAATTTTTCTTCTAATTTAAGCTAACAATTTAGACTTACTCTATTGCCTAAAGCAAGTAAGCAATGTAGTAACTAAATTCAAGTTAATTTGGCTCAAATAGCGACTAGAACAAACGAACTATCCTAAGAGCAAGAATAATTCTAGTCTAGGTCAAGGTTTGCTACTCTAGGAATACAAGCAATCAAATGATTCTAAAGAAATAAATTGCTTGAAAGTAAATGAAGTACAAGAGAGCAAACCACAAACGACACGATAACTTTTTACCGTGGTGTTCGGAGACTTGTTGGTCTCCCTTAGTCCACGTTGAGGTAAGCCTGAACAAATCGGACCGGCTTCACAAATTAAGCCGAAATACCTCGATCACTAGCGGTATCTCTTCCCCTCTCCGGGTAGGTGAGCTCCAACCTTCACAATCTTGTCGGGCCTTCTCACAACCTTCTTGAGAAGATCACTGAACACTTTCACCAAGCCGTCTAGGTATCGGCAAACACCAAGAGTAATGAATCACAGTGTGCTTGACCACACTCAAGTGCCGAGGATCAATCTATGGATGAAATGCGCTTGAATTCACTCAACTACCTCAATTGAATGCACAAGAGATGAAATGAGGCGTGTGAGGTTGCTCTATGCTCAAGAATGCTCAATAATGGTTCAACAACATGTCCTTGTGCTTGTGGGCACGAATTTATACACCCACCAAACAAAAATAGCCGTTGCAATACTTAATCCTGAAAATTCAGGGAAATCGAAAGTTCCGTAGTGCAAAGGCCGGAACTTCCGTTTTTCTGCAGAAGCTTCAGAACGGCTATGTCAGAGAGTCAAAAGTAACCGTTGACATTAAATGCGGTACTTCCGCCATTGAAAATGCGGTACTTTCGGTTTTTCGAAAGTTCCGATGTATCCCCGGAACTTTCGATCTCCACGAGGTTAAGTTTTGAAACGGTTGCTCTCTGGAAAAAAACGTTCCGCTCACATTTGCCAGAACTTCCGATTTTCGGAACTTCCGACCTAGCGGAAGTTCTGCCGTTGAACTGGCGGTACTTCTGATTTCCGAGAGACTAAGTTTACTCGCGGTCGCTCTCTGGAAAAAATGTTCTGCTCTGGAAGCCGGTACTTCCGGCCGATCGGAAGTTCCATGATTTTAACTCCTGTACTTCCGGCCGATCGGAAGTTCCATTTTTTGAACGCTAGTACTTCCGATAATTCTGACAATGCACAATTTTAATTCAATTTTATTTTAAAGTGCATGCATAATCCTAAATTGATCCATAAGGCACAGAAACATGCAATCAAGCACTTAACCATGATCCCTCTTAATAGTACGGCATCTAACCTATAATCCAGTGTTCCAACCTTTCTCCTAAGACCGGTAAAATAAAAGAACCCTAAACTATTTAACTTGTTGTCTTGGAGTTCTTTGAATCTCATGAAATCTTTTGTGTACCTCTTACTTTGCCTTTTGGGACTAATCCTTCCAAACACTTAACACATATATTAGTCCCATGTTTACATAATGTTATTAATTACCAAAACCAATCTTTTTAGGGGCCTAAATGCTTTCAATCTCCCCCTTTTTGGTAATTGATGACAACATAAGCAATATTTGAGAAGAATAAAGATTTGGATATACTTCTGGTTGGAAAGTTGTATATCACAATTCTTGACTTTAGCAATGAAGAGTATGAGGAGTATTTTTTTTATTTGAAAGAACAAAATCGAGAGACTCCCTCTAAACATGTGCATCCAATTTTTTTAAAAAAATTGCAGGGTCTTCTTTGTTTGTTTCAAATGAAGGAGGCATCATATTATGAAAGTAACACAATATTCAAAGAAATGCATAGACAAGGAAATAACATTTAAGAAACGTAATCCAAACATGGTCTATTACATCATGCATAGGAAATTAAAGCTAAGCATCCAAAGAGTTTGAACATTACATGGTTCATTACACCATACTTTATTACATAGCAAATATAATAGATAAAAGTTTATTTTGCTTCTTTCCCCTTCCATCCATTCTTCTCCTTGCTTCTTTTCTCCCCCTTTGGCATCAAGACACCAAAAAGAGAGCTAATCCTATGAGGCACGTGGAGAAGGGCTGCGACGACGACGGCGGGTGTAGCGGACCGGAGAAGACGGATGAGCCACAACACTCTCAAGGGACGAAACTCGGTCCCCGAGAGAAGAGACAGTGGAAATCAGGGTAGCCACCTGATTGGAGGTCTCAATCTGACACTCCACAAGCATGAGTACGGTGGAGTAGATCTGAGAGAGAGTAACATCGCCGTCGCCCTGGGGAGGAGGATCAGCAGGCTCCTGTGGCTGAGCTCGAGGACGAGGAGGAGCGGGAACTGGAGGATCTGCACGAGGCTTGTAGGGCTTATGCACTGTCCCAAGCCCTCCTCTGTATCCAGTCTTCATAATGATCAGAGCCATGATGTATGGGGCATAGTTGATCCTTCTGACTCTGTCATTCTTGTTGGCATCTATTTCTCGAATTATTAGGTCCACAACATCAAACTTCTGGCCTCGCATAACATAATCAATCAAATTCCAAGCATGGCCACGAATGTCGTCGTAGTTACCACTCTTAGGCAGAATGGTATGATTGATTATCCTGTTCACAAGGCTTGGAATGAGAAGCAACCCTGGTAGCTTACCTGGCACATACCCAGCCCTCTGATCATAGTACTCAATGTATCCTACAATGGGAAGTGCTGGCTTACTGTATACCTTTTCATAGGCACTAGACTCAGTGTGGAGTCCCAACTCAAACTCATGTTTGTTGCTGTCCACAGGATGATGTACAGTGATCCAGGAGAGGTGCTCATAGTTGGGTGAGACATAAAGGGTGGTGGCATAGAACTGACGGATTATCTCCTCATTGTAACTGGACTGAAGTGCGACAAGTTGGTGAATACTTGCTCGCTGAAAGAGGCGACAGGCACCATCATACTTGTCAATCTGCGACAAGTGATCCCAGTCCACATATTTGTGCTGTGCAAAAAGGCGAGAAGGACCATATATCTACACATACACTTGCTCCTGGAATTTTGTATGGAACTTAGGATTCTGCGAGTTCATGGGAAGGACATACTGATTTCTGCGCCGCAAGATCGCATAGTCCTCACTAGTGATGGTTCTGAGATCCACTTGAGGCTCTTCTCCTTCTGGCATTGCCTCATCTGACGACTCAAACTCCTCAATTTCTTCATGAGAAGCCTCAGATCCGCTCTCAGAGTCAGAGGCAGGTCCTTTGCCCCTTTCCTCCTCCGTTGCTTGGGCCGGCTCAGGAAGGGCCGCTGAGGAGGATTGACCCCGACCCCCGACATAGGACTTGTGGGAGGTGTTCTTCATCCTCGGCATCTTTTAACAAAGATTAAGAACAATAGGAATGAGCTAGGGTAAAAAGGGTAGAGGTTTGAATTGAAACGAAATGAAATTGCTGCTGTTTCAGGAAAATCGAAAGTACCGACAGTCAAATTGCGGAACTTCCGGAAATCTGGTAGTTCCGACATTCAAATTTCAGAACTTCCGGGAATCCGGCAGTTCCGGCTGTTCGAGCGGTAGTTCTGATTTTTCTGAGTCATTTCTAGGGCAAGTTGAATCTTCAAATTTTTGGGGTATTTCTTGGATTGAATCCAAGGCATGAATGTATAACCATCATTATACACCAAATATACTAATTTGCCCAAAGAAATTGCAGCAAAATCATTGCATTTTTCAAATAAACCGAACCTAGCCCTAGGGTCCTTAGAGCAAGATAAAGAGGGGGTCTTGATCTCATTTACCTTGAGAAGTTGAAGGAGATGGACCCTAGAAGTGCAGAAAAAAGCCCAAAAACGAAGAAGTCTCCTCGGATTTGAAGATCGGAGAGTGAGGAGTGTTTTTGGGAGAGAGGAAGAGGAAGTGAGGGGAAAAGAGAGGAGTTCGGTTTTGGGAGATGAAGGGAGAGAGAGAGGAAAAAAAGTATTGAATGGAAGAGTAACGGCACAGAGATGGCGGTTACAAGACAGAGCATTAAATTTCGCAGAAATCGGAAGTTCTCCGGAAGTTCCCATTTCTCAGGAATATCAGAAGTACCTTTAAAATAACTCCGGTAGTTCCAATTTTTTCTGGAAAAATGGAAGTACCGCTAATATAACGGCGGTAGTTCCGATTTTTCTGGAACTTTTTAAAATTTTGACTTTAGAACTCCAAATAATACAAATGATCTCTAGTTTTGCACTCAAATAAGATCATTCAGGATCATTATGCATCAATAATGCTATTGCTAGTCTAAGAACATAGTTTTTACGGAAGTAATAAATTTTTGCCCCAGAAAAGGGATAATTCAATGAAAATACCACAAAGGAACATCAATTGAGCAAATTTGAATGAGACAAGAGTTCAAGCTACATTTGAGTAATCTATGACATTTAATTCATTCCTCAATTTGCAAAAGTGGCTTTCATCTAGAGGTTTGGTGAATATGTCCACTAATTGGTCTTCGGTTCGGATGTGGCTAATTTCAATGTCTCCCTTGCTCACATGATCTCTCAAGAAGTGGTGACGTATATCTATGTGCTTGGTTCTTGAGTGTTGAACTAGGTTATTAGATATTTTAACGGCACTATCATTGTCACACAAGAGAGGCATTTTATCAATTTAATTTCATAATCCATCAAGGTTTGCCTCATCCATAGCAATTGAGCACAACAACTACCAGCGGAAACATATTCGGCTTCGGCGGTTGAAAGAGTTATGGAATTTTGTTTCTTGGAAGACCAACATACTAGGGACCTACCTAGCAATTGACAACTACCCGATGTGCTTTTTCTATTCACTTTGCAACCCGCATAATCGGAATCCGAATATCCAATTAATTCAAAATTTGCACCTTTGAATACCAAAGTCCTATGCCAGAGGAATGCTTTAAATATCTTAGAATCCTCTTTACGGCCATTAGATGGCAATCTTTTTGAGAAGATTGAAAACGTGCACACATGCAAATGCTAAACATAATGTCGGGCCTAGATACGGTAAGATAAAGTAAACTATCAACCATGGATCTATAAAGCTTTGAATCTATCGACTTACCTTCTTCGTTGAGGTCTAGATGCCCGTTTGTTGCCATGGGTGTCTTGATGAGTTTTGCCTCTTTCATCCCAAATTTCTTGAGTAAATCTTTCACATGCTTCATTTGGCTTATAAACGTCCCATCTTTATGTTGTTTAATTTGAAGTACAAGGAAGTAGCTTAGTTCTCCTATCATTGACATCTCGAATTCTCTAGACATCATCTCACCAAATTCTTTGCAAAAGTCTTGATTAGTAGAATCAAATATAATATCATCAACATATATTTAGCACACAAAGAAATTATCACCAATAATTTTTGTGAATAAAATTGTATCTACTTTTCCAATTTTAAAACCTTTTGAGACAAGGAAATCTCGAAAGCGCTCATACCATGCTCTAAGAGCTTGTTTTAAACCATATAACGCCTTTGAAAGTTTATAAACATGATTGGATATTTTGAATCTTCGAACCCTGGAGGTTGTTCAACAAATACAAGTTCGGAGATTGTTCCATTAAGGAAAGCACTTTTGACATCCATTTGAAATAATTTAATATCAAAGCTAGATGCAAAAGCAAGCAAGATTCTAATTGACTCAAGTCTAGCAATGGGTGTAAATGTCTCATCATAATCTAAACCCTCGACTTGAGTATAACCTTGAGCAACTAAGCTTACTTTATTTTTTACCACAACTCCGTTTTAATCTTGTTTATTCCGGAAGACCCATTTTGTACCAATCACATTGTGCTCCTTGGGTCTTTCCACCAATATCCAAACTTCATTTTGAGCAAAGTTGTTCAACTCTTCATGTGTGGCATTAACCCAATCCGGATCATCTAGAGCTTCATCTACACGTTTTGGCTCAAAGGAAGACACAAAAGAGTAATGTTCACAAAATGATGCTACTCTAGAGCGAGTTTGAACACCCTTACTCACGTCACCTAATATTTGATCTATTGGATGATCCTTGGCGATTGCATTGTGGATCTTGAATTTATTTGGTTGTTGATCCTTTTCTTCATCTTTTATGACTTGAGCATTGCTTGTTGTTGAAGAGGTGGGTGGTTCCACTTGTCTTGATGAGCTAGGTGATGTTGGATCTTCTTTTGGCTTGATGTTACCAATTTACATATTCTCCATTACTTTGCGTAGTCCTTCATCTCCTACATCATCCAAATTCTCTTACTCTTCTTCAGAGCCATTAGTTTCATCAAATTGAACATCACAAGACTCTTCTACTAAACACAAAATTTTATTAAAAACTCTATAAGCTTTACTATTTGAAGAATAACCTAATAAAAATCCTTCATCACATCGACTTTGAAATTTAGAGAGCCGAACACCCTTTCTTAAGATATAGCATTTGCAACCAAATACTCTAAAGTAGAATATGTTCGGTTTTCTTCCAATGAGAAGTTCATAGGAAGTCTTTTTCAAAAGACGATGCAAATAAAGGCGATTTATGGCATGACAAGTGATGTTAATAGCTTCCGCCCAAAATTTATCGGAAGTAGTATATTCATCAAGCATTGTCCTAGCCATTTCAATTAATGTTCGATTTTTTCTTTCTACAACTCCATTTGGCTCCGAAGTGTAAGTTGTGGAAAATTCATGCTTTATTCCAAATTCATCACAAAAATCTTCAATTTTAGTGTTTTTGAACTCGGAACCATTGTCACTACTAATTTTCTTTATATTAAAATCAAATTCATTTTGGGCCCTTTTTGAAAAACTTTTGAAAATGCCAGAGGCTTCACTTTTGTCATTTAAGAAGAATACCCATGTATATCTAGAGTAATCATCTACAATGACTAAACAATAGCTATTGCCCCCGATGCTCTTGTAGGTGGTTGGCCCAAACAAATCCATATGTAAGAGTTCTAATGGCTTAGAGGTTGACATGATACTTTTGGAAGGATGAGAGTTTGCAACTTGCTTCCCGGCTTGGCAAGCACTACAAAGTCTATTTTTCTCAAACTTCACATCTTTCAAGCCAACAACTAAGTCATGTTTGAAAAGGTTTTTAAGTTGAACCATACCCACATGACCTAGCCTCCTATGACATAACCAACCCAAAGATGTTTTTTTGCTATTAAACATGTTTTCAAACAAGATTTATTTGAAGATAAATCTACTAAATAAAGATTTTCAAATCTAAAACTTTGAAAGCATGTTCATTTCCATTTTCTTTTGAAATAACTACATTTTCTTTAAAAAAAGGAGCAAGTTAATCCTAAATCACACAATTGAGCAACGGATAGCAAATTAAAATTCAATGTCTCTACTAAAGATACATTTGAAATGGAAAGGTCATTTGATATAGCAATTTTACCCAACCAAGTACATTCCCTTTGCTATTGTCTCCAAAGGAGATTTTCTCATTGCTCCCGCTTTCGAATGTGGTGAACATCTTCTGGTCTCCGGTTATGTGTTGAGTGCATCCACTATCAAGCACCCAATGCCTTCCACCGGTTTTGTAGTTCATCTACAAAAGAAAATCAAGTTCTTTTAGGTACCCAAATTTGTTTGGGTTCTTGGAGGTTAGTAACCAAGGTTTTGGGCACCCAAATGGATTTCCTTTTAGCACCCAAAATCGAGGTGCCAATGAAATGAGCAATTACGTTTCCATTTTTAGATTTTCTAAGCATATAACATGAGTCATACAAGCCAATGGGTTGAATCTTATTTTTAGGACAATTATGTTGTACATGTCCTACATCCCGACATTTAGTCAATATTTACCATTTTCTTTTACAAAACTTGTGGGCTTGTATGCCGGCTTCTTACCTTTCTTGGGAATGTACCTAAGTCCTTCCTTGTTGAATGAGCATCTTTGATCACTCAACAATTTATCAAGGGTGGTCTTTCCCTTGTATGTTCTTTCTAAGCTTTTGTTTAATTTTAACACTTGTTCCTTTAAATTCTTATTTTCATCAACAAGCATACCATCATGAGCAAGAGCTAAAGCATTTTTGGAATCAATGTTTGATGAACATGGCATAGCAAGAAGATCATCACAAGATGTAGACATGCTAGATTTCGATATCTCTATACTAGGCAAAATATCACATGTAATTCCAATGCTAGTACAAGATTTCTTTTGATTTTCTTGGAGAAGTAAATCATGAGCTTCCTTTAGATTCTCATAAGATTCTTGTAGGGATATGTGTTCTCTCTCTTCAAGACCTTAAATTTTGATTTTTCTTTTCCAAGAAACTCATTTAGCTCAATTTGCATGTCCATGAGATCATCATAAGAGGGTTCATCGTCATCAAGCAATTTTATCTTTTCTCCTTTGGCCATGAGGCATGTAGGAGTGGAGAATAGCGATGAAGCCTCCTTGATGACGACCCCAACGAGCCCCTTCTTCTTAGGAGACTCGTCTTCGCTTGAGTCCGAGTCAGAATACTCCTCCTTGGAATCCCACTCACCAATGTGGGCTTCATTCTTGCCATCTTTGTGAAGCTTCTTGGGATTGCTCCATGAGCTCCTCCTTGTCCTTCTTGTATAGCTCATTGGTGATGAGGTTGCCTAAAAGTTACGTCAGTGTCATTCTTGGCAACTCGGGTGAGTTGAGAAAGAGTCACCAATATTTCATATTTTTCCGGCAATGCCCTTAGCATTTTCCTTACAATGTCAACATCGGAAAGGTTAGTACCAAGACCTTTGAGTTCATTCACAATGTTGTTGAGACGAGTATACATCTCATTGATGTCCTCATGGGGCAACATTGTGAATGTCTCATATTTGATCCTAAGCCTATGCAATTTTGCTTCTTTAACCGTGGATGTCCCTTCATGAATTTCGTAAAGAGTTGTCCAAATAGCGTGAGCCATTTCAAGGTTGCTCGCCCTATTGAACTCGTCCGCGTTTAAAGCCCCAAATAAATCATTCATGGCTTGGGCATCTAAATCATTCTTGCTCCATTCTACAATGCATAAGCATCACTATTGCTTCATTTCTTCCCATCATAGTTGCTAACACAGTATATAATTGTAAGATCGAGGAGGCCGACTAGAGGAGGTGAATAGGCGGTTTAAAATTTTTCTTCTAATTTAAGTTAACAATTTAGACTTACTCTATTGCCTAAAGCAAGTAAGCAATGTAGTAACCAAATTCAAGTTAATTTGGCTCAAATAGCGACTAGAACAAACGAACTATCCTAAAAGCAAGAATAATTCTAGTATAGGTCAAGGTTTGCTACTCTAGGAATACAAGCAATCAAATGATTCTAAAGAAATAAATTGCTTGAAAGTAAATGAAGTACAAGAGAGCAAACCACAAACGACACGATAACTTTTTACCGTGGTGTTCGGAGACTTGTTGGTCTCCCTTAGTCCACGTTGAGGTAAGCCTGAACAAATCGGACAGGCTTCACAAATTAAGCCGAAATACCTCGATCACTAGCGGTAGCTCTTCCCCTCTCTGGGTAGGCGAGCTCCAACCTTCACAATCTTGTCAAGCCTTCTCACAACCTTCTTGAGAAGATCACCGAACACTTCCGCCAAGCCGTCTAGGTATCGGCAAACACCAAGAGTAATGAATCACAGTGTGCTTGACCACACTCAAGTGCTGAGGATCAATCTATGGATGAAATGCACTTGAATTCACTCAACTACCTCAATTGAATGCATAAGAGATGAAATGAGGTGTGTGAGGTTGCTCTATGCTCAATAATGTTCAATAATGGTTCAATAACATGTCCTTGTGCTGGTGGGGTCGAATTTATACACCCACCAAACAAAAATAGCCGTTGAATACTTAATCCTGAAAATTCAGGGAAATCGGAAGTTCCGTAGTGCAAAGGCCGGAACTTCCGTTTTTTCTGCAGAAATTTCAAAACAGCTATGTCAGAGAGTCAGAAGTAACCATTGACATTAAATGCGGTACTTCCGCCATTGAAAATGCGGTACTTCCAGTTTTCCAGAAGTTCCGATATATCCCCAGAACTTCCGATCTCCACGAGGTTATGTTTTGAAAAGGTTGCTCTCTGGAAAAAACGTTCCGCTCACATTTGCCGAAACTTTCGATTTTCGGAACTTCCGACCTAGCGGAAGTTCCATCGTTGAACTGGCAGTACTTGCGATTTCCGAGAGACTAAGTTTACTCGCGGTCGCTCTCTGGAAAAAACATTTCGCTCTGGAAGCCGGTACTTCCGGCTGATCGGAAGTTCCGCGATTTTAACTCTGGTACTTCCGGCCGATCGGAAGTTCCGTTTTTTGAACGCTGGTACTTCCGATAATTCTGACAATGCACAGTTTTAATTCAATTTTATTTGAAAGTGCATACATGATCCTAAATTGATCCATAAGACACAGAAATATGCAATCAAGCACTTAACCATGATCTCTCTTAATAGTACGGCATCTAACCTACAATCCGGTCTTCAACCTTTCTCCTAAGACCGGTAAAATAAAAGAACCATAAACTATTTACCTTGTTGTCTTGGAGTTCTTTGAATCTCATGAAAACTTTTGTGTACCTCTTACTTTGCCTTTTGGGACTAATCCTTCCAAACACTTAACACACATATTAGTCCCATGTTCACATAATGTTATTAATTACCAAAACCAATCTTTTTAGGGGTCTAGATGCTTTCAATAATACACTGCTTTTCACTTCATGTTCCATGTACCACAATCCATTATGCCTGGTTCCAGTCCCAAGTCTTCTCCCTATTTGCCTATCCTGAATTAAACAAATTTTTCGGTCAAGAATGACCCGATAGTCCAATTGATCAACCAAAGCACTTATTGAAACAAGATTGATCGGAAAAGCAGGCACATGTAAATCTGATAAGAGCTTAATAGATGGTGTGTATTGAACTATACCAACACTTTTAATAGGTTGTGAAGTGCCATCAACTGCTTGGATGATTTACTTTCGTGTTGGTGGATATTGCGTGTATGACACAAATTCACTTATGTGCCTGTGACATGCCTAGATGCCCTTGAATCTAGGATACAATCTAGATGAGACATTTGTGAGAGTGTGGATGCATGAGCATAATTATCTTTACTAGTGTAGGCAAAGTTGGCGAAGTCTTCGAAAATAGTGGAATACACTTGGTCTTTATCATCAGTCTTCTCTACCTTATTTTTCAATTGTCTCAACTCTTCTAATTCTTTTGTAGAGACCTCTACAGTTTCTAAGGATTCCTCTTCAATGACTACCACATTAGGTTTGCGATTACTCCACTATCTATGGCCTCTACCTCCTCCCTTTGGTCCACCTCTGTCACTGCCTCTCCCCCTTCCACGATCAAGCTTGTGTGGGGCACGACAATCACGACTCAAGTGCCCCCATTCACCACAATTGAAACACTCCTTAGTCTCAACTACTACGAAGGCAGGATGTATTGGTGGCCCTGACAATTTGGAGCCAGATATTACCTTCAATCTGGTCTCCTCTCGTGCAATTGTTGCAATAGCTTCCTCTATGGAAGGGGGGGGGGGGGGTAGGTTGATAGAACATAATAGCTTGCCTTCCATCAAATTCTAGGTTCGGTCCCTTCAGGAACTCTAATACCCTCCTGTGTTTAATCCACTTCTTAACAGTGGATATACACTCTGAATATGTCAACCAGAGAGGATCATAGTGATCTAAGTTAGCCCACAATCGTTGCAATTCTGCAACATGTTCCATTACTGAAACTTCCCCTATTTCAAATCACTAATTCTCTCTTGTGTCTCAACCATCAACATCACATTCTTTTCTCTTGAGTACAACTTTGATAAGGTTTTCCATACCTCAGACACGCTTGTGATGGTCTCCACCATTGCAGCAATGGTCAGAGATAAAGAGCTCAACAACTATGCCACCACCAGCAAGTTAGTGGTACTCCAGGTCCTCCATTCTACACTTGATTTGTCGACCGGCTCAATTGACTCCCACTTGACAAAATCCTCCAATCCCTTTGTCTTCAGGATCAATAACACCCTTCTAGACCAACTTAAGTATTCTTGATGCTCATCAATTTGATATCATTTGGCATCAATTCCACCTTCTGGACTAGCTTCATATACTTAACAATTGACTGGTTTGATGAAGTCTCACCAGTCTTCGTAATGAATAATAGAGCCAATTTCTTAAGCACCTACTCGATATCTTGATTCTCCCCTATTTCTCAATTTCTGTCCTAAGGACTCACATCTTTTTCCTACAAGAGAAAGAACAATAGCAAGGGAATTGCAACACACCTCGAAGTTTGCATCAATTAGGCTCAAGTACCAAGCAGGCAAGCTGCTGAAACCAGCCAGTCGAGCTACCTTCAGCTAAATTGCAATCAAGTTTTAGTCTGCTCCTTACAATCCACAGCCATACTCGCTGGTCACAAGACAACACGGTGAGTCAACCACATGGTCATAGATAACCACCTTGTCGGCCTTGTCACTGAGCACCTCCTTGATGACCTTGCAAAGCCACTCAAACTTCTTGAGTACCTCCTTCCTCTTCTCTCATCCTCGCTCTCATCAAGCTTCAGGCCCTCCTCGCCTTTGCCGCCGCGAAGGCCGTGTCCACCTTCTCACTCCCAACGAGAAAATTGCTATAATGGGACTCCAAACAACGTGTTTCGCTATAATGGGACTTCTAACGTTGACATCGCTAAAATGACACCCGAAACATTGGCTTCTCGTAATACATGACATTTAGCTCTTTTAATTCCAATGTTCGGGTATTTCGAAACATTAGCCAAATGTCATGTATTACGAGAAGTCAATGTTTCGGGTGTCATTTTAGCGATGTCAACGTTAGAAGTCCTATTATAGCGAAACACGTTGTTTGGAGTCCCATTATAGCAATTTTCTCACTCCCAACGCCTCTCAACAAACGTCTTCCTAACCATCTTCAACTTAATAGGCAACCCCGACACCACCACCTTCCTATTTGTGTTGAGGAACCGCTTCACCTCCTCCTCCTCCTCACTCACCTTCCCGTGCCTCACGAGCACAACGAGCTCTTCCCCATCAGGTTCGTGGCCAATCCTGCCCCCTTAACAGATGCCTTCCTGATGTGCGACATTGAGGTCAGCTCTTCCTGACTCCCCACTTCTCAACGGTCGAGTCAAGTGCAGACTCCTCCCTAAGCTCTCCCCACTAGCAGCGCTCAGATTCGCTGCTGCTAAGAGCTCCACAACCAGTAGCGCTTAGATCCGCCGCCAAGAGTTCTTCCACAACCAACGGCGCTCAAATCCGCCACCGCCTCTTGAGCACTCCTCCCGAGCGATTCTCCATTGCTAGGAGCACTCAACCGCCACCAACCTCGGTGTTGACACCACCTCACCGTCGAGAGCCCTAGGATTTGGGTTTCACTGGCATCGTGATACCATGTGGTGAGTTCTGTGGTTACAATGCTCTCAGTATTTTCCTTCTTGCTATATGTTATTACATATACACAAGAATGGGCATTGGCCTAAGATTCTCACAAAGCCCAACATACACAATTATCATTTACGGCCATCTTCACATTGACAGAATATCAACCTTGGATTTTCCATGTTCCACAAAATTCAAATAGGTTCTTCGAACAACTTTCCGAGTCTAAAAATATGTACAATATTTACATCGGTATATCTATCATCCACTGCTGTCTAAAAAAACATAAACAAAAGCTATCAATCGTAACTAACCAAAAGATATCAGCTCAGAAGAACATGGCCATAGTGCCCGTGGCCTGTGGCTGCTGTGGGGGAGGGTCGGTCCTCGTTCCTTGTGATAGTGGTTGGGAGGAGACGGTGTACATCTCCCAGACGGGGAGAGGATTGGACGCGCCCTGGCCGTCCGCTCCTTGCCTGGTGTTGTTCCTACCAACGTCCCAGTCTACCAAAGTCTGCAGCTGAGAGCAACGTGCATAGATTTGGCCACCACTCACCCCAGAAAACAACACACACGCTATATAAATTTAGCACTTACAGGCTGGAAGTGAACAGCCAGTTCACTCAGCATCAGTTAAAATAAGTAAATAACACAATAACACTAACGCTACAAACAGAAAGAAAATGGCTTTTTGTTTAACAAAGGGGCAGATCAAGATCCCTTCAACACACAAGATCCGAATTGCATAATGTAAAACACAACAGTACCATGGTTGGTGAAAAGGGTGTTGAACGTCAGCTGCCGAAGCATCAGGGCAATCTGATGTATGCAGAAATTGGGGAACAGAAGGGCTTGCTTTTTCCGCATGAAATTCTTCACAAAACCACTTCAACTAGCCTTTTAACAGAAAATTTGTACCAGAAATGATGTAGTATTACAATGGAAACAAGGTAACCACGATCCCCAACAAACGTTTCTTTCACACACAAAAATGGGAGGGGCGTCTTTAGTATCGCCATATTTCTTCACCTTTTGTCCTTAGTCAAAGAGATGTAAGCACGAATGCTACAATCACATGTGGTGTTCAAACTCATATGCGAGGCCTGTTGAAATTCTCCATGTCAAATTGTCAACTGAGCAAAACCAACAAGTGATCTCAAAACTTCGAGCATCCCTTGGTTCACTGTAGATGGCACTATAACAGAGCCTCAATATCGATCTCAACGAAAGTGCAGGGATCTGGAATACCAAATTTCCTAAGCACCTGCATGTAAAACATAATAGGTTAATTTATCCGTTTAATATGACAAAATATGCACAAGAATATCTACATACTACATGTCATTTAAGTTCACATTTCATTTTATAATGCTTCGATCTACGCATATTTCCTGGTATTATTTATTTTCTCAAAATATGATTTCCACAGTTCATATTTCTGGCACCATTGTTTATTCGCACATGTAGCCTACACGGTAGCAATTGTATCCATCAACGCTTGCTAGAATCCGTACCGACTATACAATTACAAAAAAAAACCACAAGTCAACCATATAGGTGAAGCTCTTCGATCAGAACTGGATAGCTGCTTATATTTTACAGAAACAAATTTGATATTCTAGTCCTCAGAAATTCAAGAAGTTCAGATAAGAACGCTGGAATAAGACAAAAGAAGTACCTCAGCGTGGACAATTCCTAAGTAGCCAATCTGCTTCCCATCACTCATAACAATTTTGCATTGCCTTTTGGGAAAGAACTCAGGTTGCTACAGGACACAAGACACCAGTAAAAATGTCGACAACAACAAAAGACAGAAGGTTTGCTTAAATGCATAGAGAACTTTATATGCTTACATGTGTAGGGACATAATAATCCTTGCCAAATTGGATGTGTGGAGCTCTCACAACTTTGACAATCCTGTCCACCAAACCCATAATTTCCTGGACAATTCATAATAATAAGATTAGGCCTAGAAAGCAGCTCTGTAAATATCACACATATATAATGTTTTTTCATGGGTATTACCTCAAATCCAGAATGGCTATTACAGTACAAAGCTGCAAGTCGACGACTATTAGAGGCATTAACATCGCGTGACCCATCCAATGTCACTACATCACCAACTTCGAAAATCTACAAAAAGATAACCATACAAAAAATCAAAACCATGGAAACATTTCCATTTGTTATACTCAATATAAGCAGCTCTCTGAAAGCTCCACATTTAGAAAATCATGAGATCAGGCATTGACAAAGAATATTCTATGTGAGGTAAAAACAATATACATGTATCAAACAAAAATTAAACTATTATATATAAAGGGAGTATATGTAATAAATTAATAATTAGCCACAAGTAAAGCACCTCAATAACACGGTGCTAACACTAACAGATGAATATTGTTGATTGTTTTCACTTTTCAAAAAGTACCTTTATGGGTCTTGGATGGTCTATATTATGCTTCAATGTTTTCAGTAAACATGACATCAAACTAGTTCTAACAACCTGCAAGATCACAAGCAAAATAATGATTATTACACATCACGTATTGGAAGAAGCTCAAGGAAATTATGCCTTTAAATCTCATCTTGGCAAACATAGTCTACATAAGAAACAAGTGATATCGCAGTGTTGATTTCTTTTGCAATAGACAAGCAAGGACAGCTAAGTACGATTGGCCGCAGCATCATACTGCACAAAAATGGGAAGATAGAAAACAGGATAAGAAGTCAGGTGATCAAGAACAGACAAAAGCTTGGTGTCAGGAATATGAGAAGATAGTTGTATGTTAAAAGAAAAGCGCAGAATCCAAACATGTCATCAAGATATATCAGTAAATAACTGCAACGGAGAGTAGTCATCCAAGCTACTCATTCATGATTTAACTTGTATGCATATGTAAATTATCAATGACTATTTTAGAAAAAAAAACTAGCAAAGATGTTTCGCAAAGAAGGCCAGTGTTCAATGAATTAACGTTTATACTTTATACTACACTTGGATTTATACGCAATTGTGCACAGATAAGAGATTTGTATTGCAAGTTGGATTCAGCAGAAAAGAAAAACAAAGCAACCATCTGGAACAAAAAAAAAATCCAATCATAAGGGATAACTTTGAATACTTCAGCAATTTACCTCAAATTCAGAGGTACGGGGGTTCGCAATAATGACTGCTTTATTTCCGTCATCTGTCCTGCTTAACATGTCAAAGTTTTCCTCGTGTGAGGACAAGACAAATGTGAGCACCTCCATATAACCAGCTCTTGCAACCTGGCCATAAATGTTTGTTTCAGTAAAAGATCAATTGATGAACAGAAAATTGCAAATAGATAACGAATATCTTTAGTGCTCAGTATCTTAAGTACCTCAGCACGAATTTTATCAGAGAAACGGTTTAGTGGCTGCCTTCCTCCTGTTGTCATAGACTTTGGCTTTGATTTTGGCACATTGTTGTACCCATAAGCTATAGCAACATCCTTTATCGAACAAAAATGAAAATTGAGCCAACAAATCATACAACAACGATGAACAAATAGCTATGGAAAAGGTTAATGGGATAGGGAGATCCAGATTTTACCTCTGCCAAGTCACGGGCATGCAAAATGTCGCTTCTTGTTGGAGGGACAGACACTGAAATACGAGGCTCCCCGTTTGATGAACAACTTTCTGCTTGCAATTGCATTTTGTTCAAAAGGGAGATGACCTACACTTACAGATACACAATTGAATCAATTCACTTGCTCAAGCATGCAAACTTAAATTCAAAGCATCCAAGCAGAAAATATGCCATTAAGTAAATACCAAAAGCAATTGTTCAAGTTAGTTCTAAATACAGAAAGAACATTGCAGTTAGCATTAGAAAAAACAATTAACCATACAAGGAAGATTGAGATATATCAATTATTCAATTATGAATCCTAATACGAGAAGGCCCTTGCTAATCTTGCAGGCATTACTAAATACCTGTGTCTCATCTAGGGAAATGCCGATGGGCCCAACAATATCAGATAATGAAACCTCCATTTTATAACATGACAGATCAGGATAAATGGTTTTGCTTCCATCATATGATACCACTTCGACTGGTTCCACTTCAAACTTATTTTCACAGTACTCAGAGAACATTGCAACCTAGACACATAAGCAACCAGTGCATCAACAAAATAAGCTTAATCTTCATTCAAAAGGAGGACATATTTTCAATCTAAAAGATATCATTACATTACACATACCATTGTATTCAAAACAATCTTTGATTTTGTAAGGTCAGTAGCAGTGCATTCAATAAACACATTCCTTGTCTTCAGGGTGATAGCAGAATGTGCACCATTGATGATAGGAGGTAATGATAATACAGTCCTGCAAAGTATATAGTGTCAGCTTTGCTGAACCATCAGTACACAGTATCTACAACATAAATATTAAAGAAAGCATCACACTGGTGACTGAATAGTGAACATTGACCATTCCATTAACAAAAAGAAATATGTTTAACACTGATTTCCTGGAGGATGAACCATGTTTTTTGAAGTTTGACTAGATCAATTATCCATGGAAGGGACATATTGGCCAATGTGCCATTTGATTACACAACAATAAAACCCTAAGAATATCACACATAAAAGTTAAGTATTAACAATAGGTCATTTCTAGTTAATTATTAGTATTTTCTTTGTAACAAGATTATAGGTCTTGTAAGCAAAAGAAATTGAGAAATGTAATGACTCAATGATAACGGCTCCGCATTGACCAATAGGTCCTCTCTAGTTAATTATTATTGCCATTTTTAATAAGATCATTGGCCTTGTAAGAAAAAGAATTTGAAAAATGTAATTTAAGAGCATGGAGTTTGTCTACCTTTTGCTATCATATATAACTGGGTAGACAGGAGAGTTCTCGATAATATGCAAAAACTTCTTCAGCTTCATGTCGGACTGCCACATAGCATAAATTATCCGTAATTAAATATATAAAGACATAGAGCATCTAACTATAAACGTTCAAAAAAAATATAGTTGTCACCAAGGTTTGGAAAACCGGAACCGGGGGAAAAACCGCCGGACGGCCGGTAACGGTTACCGGCCGGTAACCAAGAAAAAACCGGTCAAATTTTGCGATCCAAAATTCGAATTTGAAAACGGTAGCTCATTACTACCTTGATCATGTCATGAAGCCCTCTCCCTCAAGTGTCGTGACTCGTGAGGCATCCAAGCTAAGCTATGTTAATGTCATATACTCTACTATGGTCATGTTATGAACTTGTCAAATATATACTAGTATAGACTTACTATGGCTGTTTACAAGGCTATTTATAATAGTATAGCACTTTACAAGGCTATTTTTTATGAATTAGAAGTTGGCTATATCTTCAAGAGTCATTCAATATTTCTTTCTCTTCAGTCATCATAGTTTTGGTGCTATTGTTATTGTCTCTCAAATAAAGATAAATGTGCTGGTATGGTAACTCATAGCGATAACTGATCTAATTTTGAATTGGGCATTGTTAAATCAAAGAATAATGTTGTAAAGTCCTTAGATTTACAATAAGAGGTCCTCTACTAAGTTTCATGATCAAGTTACTAACACCCTTCTTTATGGCAGAACCCTTTTTTTTTACTTCCTACAATAGCTAATCAACCTAATATATCAAAAACAATACCCAAACTAATATACCCACTGCATTAGCAAGTCAAAAATTCAAATCTTCATTTAAAATTTTTCGGATTGGTTTTTCAAAACCCGGTTGCCACCGGGTTTTCCGGTTACCGGCGGTTACCGGCCTGTAACCGCCGGTTTTCTCAACCCTGGTTGTCACCCTCACGTGTGGCATTAGTAAGTGTTACAACAGCACTACAAAAACTGTGATGATGTAGCTACTTACCTTATAGAATTCCATCAACTTATCAGCTCTGAAGCTTTCCTCCTGAGCCATACAACAAAAAGAAGAAAATGTAAGCCCAAATGTGCAGCTTTCCCATCAACTTAAACAGAAGATTGTAATGATGCTCTAAAAATAGTGTGCAATATAGACATAGTACATAGCCTGGTTGAACTAGATGAATTCACCTGCTTTAATGGGACAAAGTTGATTTCCTGTGGTGGTAGAGCCTGGGGAAGACAAATCAATATATATATCAAATAACAATGATGAGAGAAATCAGCAGGGGCATTTATGTTGCCACATGATCAGCTAAAACAAATCAGAAAGCGAATAATTATATTTTTTTTTGTCAAAATGGAAAGGTTGTCTTGAAGAGGTTTGCGCATATATGCACAATATGAGATATACCATAGTCAAGCAATTCCTAACAAGGTCAAATTTTTCTGCCAAAATCCTGAAACATAAAGAAATTTCTTCAACTATGAGCTTAGAGGCTGGGTTAAGGCCAAAACAATCAGGAGTTTCTTGGGCTTATCTTATAAGATTAAGGCCCCTTTGTACTAGAAGGCCTAAATAACAGGGTTTATGTTTCCTCCAGAATTTGGCTTCTCTGAAAAGAGAGGAGCTTCAACCTCCAGTGACCTTGAGCCAACACTGAATCTCCCTCAAACAGGGCCTGAAACCAGTGGAAGGGAGTTTTGGGGCCTATAATCTGAAGCCTCAATAAGAGCTAGCTTAGTGTAGAAGCAGAAAATAAACTAAACAGGCCCTAACATGTCGTTGTATTTCTCTTTCCATACAAAAACAATTGAAATTAATTCCCCGTGGCAAAATAGAGATATACATCTGCCTGGCATGCAAATAAGATAATAATGAAAATAGGATAACAACATTAGCTAATCGCAGCATGGTCAAAATCTTACCTCATATGAGAAGGGTCCTTGTAGTGTATCCAAATCATGGGTACCGATAGCAACTAGAGTTCTTTTCCTGTTTTCCATTACATCATAGGCTGAGTTAACTAAATATTGTATTAAGTGTGATCTTGATCACAATACAACAAAACTACTACTGGCAATAAGGCAAGCTATACCGGCAAATATTTTGGTGTAGTTTGTCTTGAAGATCAATGAAGCTGTTGTATCTTGCTTCATCGAAAGTTACACCTCTTAGGACAGCACAAACTACGTGTGGTCTAATTTGTGAAGTCTGCAAGAGAAATCAAATATCCGTAGGTCAAGGCTTTCCATACATAGATGAAACAAAATAAGGACATATATCATTTACCATTCTGGAAAGTCAGCATTTTCAAATATGACATTAATTTATCACTTCATGTGTCATCTGCTTCTAGCCTCTAGGATTAGTTACAACAGGCAGATCTCAAAAGTATAAACATGTTGTAGGGCCTGTTCTTTTTGGCTGCGGCTTATGACTTTTGGCTGAAATTTTTGAATTTTGGCTGTTTACGGTACAGATTACGGAGAGATCGATACTCACTTGCGATTTTGACTGGTACAGATGTTGAGCTTTTAACGTGTACTACGTTTAACTTATAGACCCCGTCTTGAGAAAATACTCCGTTTAAAAGTTAGGTACTGTAGCGGCTGCGAGAAGCCGGGCGGCTTCTCACCAACCGAACAGGCCCGTAAGCATTTTTTTTGTCTGCTTTGTGCTACAGTAATGGTCAGAACTACAAGAAAACATTTACAAAAAGCATGGATCAAAAGTTCAAAGCATAAAAAACATACACATAGAAATTAAGCTATGATGTTAGTCTCGGATTTTGTTTTCCTTGTTCTAAAACCACATCTTTCTCAGCCATTTCACTCATTTCTCCCTTGTTTCAAAACATTCCATTGTTCTGGTTATCTGGTATATCCAAAAACAATTAAATGGTTCAAGAAAATTCGCAATTTAAGACAAACGCCAAACCATACTACTCTGTTGACGGCTTTTTTGCTATAACCAACACATAAGCATTATCCAGAAATAGGAAAACATTTAAGAAATTCAACCTTCGTGATTTTTTCCATATCTTTTCAAGACTATTATTTGAAATATGTTGTAACATGTTCAGAAGAAATGGCTATATTAACCATGCAAAAATCTGTGCAATATCTATGTATAAGAAAGAGCTAGATATATGTAAAAACATGTAAAAATGCGCCTGGCTGGCCAAGCCATTACCTGTGGTTTAACGTGCATCTGAAGCATTGAAGCATGAGGGATGGAAGAAACCTTGAGTATAGGGGTCACTTCTGTCCCAGTGAAAATGCGAAGAGCTCTTGCTAATCCTTCAAGACATAACAAATCATATCTGCGTGCATTTGCAATGAACATTTAATTACGAAAGTAATATACTGTATTTCGTCTATAATTGTTTCACAACCAACAAGTCATCCTCCAGCTGAAGCTAATGGTTCGTGTTGTAGAAGAAATGAAATGATAGATCGTGAAGGCAGGAAGCTAAACAAGACACTTCAAATGCATATTTGGCACTAATAACATTATTCAATAGATGATATTTAAATTCATGCACCAAAGTTGGCTGTCAAGCTGAATGCAACTACTTTTTGGAAGTTGGAACTGTTTTAACTAAGTCTTTAAGACACATCAGGCTTATACCATGTGCAGATCCTAAGAGAAAGTGATACCGTCTAATTGAGCTAACTGACTAATTGAGCTAGTGATCGAACATGGACAGACATGGAGCATCATACCACCTCAATTCAGACCTGTTTAGCAACTAACACCAACAATTCAGCTGGCAAAACCGGAATCCCCTCACCTGTTGGCGGCCACCTCGATCTTGTAGATGACCTCGTCGTCGCCCTCCGCGTCGCCGTCGTCTTCCAGGTGCTTCTCCTTCCGGATGATTGCCTTCTCCGTGGTCTGCACAACGCCCCCACGCAGCAAAGCAAATCAGACCCACCCCCAGGCAACGGGCAAAACCAAAGCACGAGGCGAACAGGAGGAAAGACCCAGATCCGAGCGGCTCACCACATCGTCGAGCTCGATGCCGAACTCGAAGCAGAGCGCCTCGAACTCCTCCTGCGCTGCAGCGAAGCAGCGAGGTCAGTTAGGGTTCTCGCGAGGGGTTTGTTGGGGGGGAGGGGGGGGGGAGGGGGGAGGCGCTTACCGTAGGTCCTTCCGAGGGTGGCGAAGAGGCGGTCGCGGCCGACGCCGACAATCGGCATCGTGGTGGCGTAGGAGGGGTTTCGCTTGCCTGCGGCGGCGGCGTCGGCGGTCGGCGCGCGAGTCGAAAACCTACCAACGACGCGGAGCCGTAAGGAGCGAGGGGGACTGACAGGTGGGGACGGTGCGACTTGGGGATGTTCTTTTTGGCTGCTGCATACGGCTTTTAGGCTGTTCATGTGAGATATTACAGAGTAACAAAAACTCACATGCAGTTTTTACTAATATAAATAAAATCGGTATAGTATGTACTACAATTAACTTAGTAGATTCTATCTTAAAAAGATATTCCGTTTAAAAGTTAGTTATTATAGAAAAGCTGAAAAGCAGCTTTTAAAAACTGAAAAGAACAGGCCTTTGTTCAAATGCGCGACACAGCATGGCCCCGCACGGGGCGATTCGGCATGGTTCCGTTCGGCACCGCCCGTTTAACCTATCAATCTAAATAGGCTATGCTGTGTTGACCTATAGACCGAGGCAGCGGACCAGGCATGGTTTAGCGGCTATTTGTGCCGTATCAGACTGGTACATGTCTGTTTAACCCGATGGGCCAGGTAGGCACGGCTAGATGTTTTGGCTTGAAATTTTTAAAAAAATATATAATAATTCAAAAAATGTAGAATTCGAAAAACAAATAAATTGTAGAAATATAATAATGAGCTTTATTAATGTTTAAATGGCTATCTCGTTAAAAACTTTGTCAAGTAAAAACTCAGCTTGAGAAAATCTTAACAAAGAAAAAGAGTACAGCATACAGCTCACCATTACAGGTAAATAATAAGAAAAGGTACAATGTATACATAGAACTCTAAGAAGCGTCGGTGTCGTCGGTGTCGGTGGCAAATCTAGATAGAGATTGTTGAATGCATGTTCCAACTATGTATTCACCACGCAGTGTTGAACACGCGTATCAGCTTGTTCCCAATCTTTCGCTGTGAGAAATACTTCTACCATCTCTCTCGTGAGACTTGTTCTTTTCTCTTCTACTATTCTTCCAGAAAAACTAAAAACTGACTTAGAAGAAACCATCAAGATAGAAACGGTTAACACATCCCATGCTCACCATTCAAAAATGTTAATGTCCTCTGTATGGTGAGGCATGGGATCGCTGTCTAAAAAAGACTGATAGCTCCCCGTGAGCCCTAGTATAGATTGCTCTAGCACTTGATGATGTAGAGCTTGATCTTCCGGAGGATCTTAGTGCACCAAAGATTTTGCCCCATATATTTGTCTTCTTACCTGTGGTGGGTGCTAGTAGAGGTCGTTGTAAGCGAACTCCCTGAAACTTGTGCTCGTACTTATGATAAACTTTAGACAATTTAGAATGAACAGCTGAAAATAGTTAGAATAATCTATCCCTACACCTGTAAGTTCAAGTTCTATTAAGTTGGTTTTGGTGATAATGTCATATACAATTGTGAGACTAATATATTTATTGATTATGATATTGCTTAATCTCATTTGGATGAAAAGGTGAAAATATAAGAGGTGTGCATTTAATATCACGTTCTTATTTTCTTGCATTCCTCGGATCCGAAATATAGAATAAACTTAACCAAATAAGTCAAACCTGAATATGTGCATATGCTTTTACAATATATTCTTGTATACACACATTTAGGGGGAGTTCACACTATGTTTTGTAGTTTCATTAGTATTGATTTATGATCCATTTCCACATATTAAAGATCTTTACTTTGAAACATATCCCTTGAGTATATATAGTTTGTGTAGTTCATATATACTCATAATCGGGTTGTCATCTAATCTTCTATTTTGTGTTAATGGTTGGATGATTAATGACAACCGGATAAGTAACATTTGTTTTAAAAACTTATCTTATAGTATACAAGTGTTGTGTACATATTATATACTTGCAATTCAATTTCTATATCATTATTTGTTGAGATTATCATGAGTTACCAAAAAAGAAAGATTGTAGAATCTAGTCCCTCCATTATGTGTTAATAGTGAAGTTTGGTAATTAATGGCAATTATTTTGTGGACTAATATTTTTCATGAGTTGTATGAATAGGTTAGGTTTCACAAATAAGGAAGATTTAGGATGGCTTCATGTATTGAAGGTCATCAAATCAAGTAGTGGATGCATGTCCAAGAGAAGATGATCATGTGTTAATCATTAAGTCAAGTGAAGACCCATCATGTGTTGATGGAAGTCAAGTGAAGGATGCAACATGTGTTAATGCATGTAAAGACAATGATCCGGATTTGAAGTGTAGATATGAGTCATCAAGCTTCAAGGGGATGCGTAAGGGAAAGGTATGACTACCTAGGGCGAAGAATATATTCTTAGTCTTTTACCGATCTTGGTGTTTGGTTGGAAGATCGGATTACTAGTATAGATTGCCGTACTATTAAGAGGGGTCATGTCTAGTAGCTTGAGTCTCATTATATGTTGATAGCTCAACCTCACCTCTTCTAGATCTCCTTGGCATGAGGTTTGTATTTCTAAATGTGTTTTGCAAATAGTTGAAACTCATGTGTTGAATCCTTGTAACAAGACACTATACATTACAAATGTGTTTTGCAAATATTTGAAATCCATGTTTTCATTCTTTGTAGTATGAGGCTTATATTTGCAAATGTGTTTTGCAAATAATTAAAACTCATATATATAATCCTTGTGTCATAATTCCAAAAGTGTGCAAATATATTTTGCAACTTGTTGAGAATCATAGATAATCCTTGTGTACATGATACTGTAGTTTGCAAATGTGTTTTACAAAATCTGTCGGAGTATATGTACTTTTTAGGGAAATCGAAACTACCGCAATGTACTCTGCGTACTACCGCTAGTCAGAACTACCGGCATTGTAATCATAGAACTATCGTGTCTGTTGGTAGTCGGAAGACCTGTGTGGTCGAGAGCCATTGTGGTCGAACTAATGTAGTCGAAAATCAATGTGATCGGGAACCAGCTTAGTCAAAGCCGACTAGTCGAACCAATGAGGTCGAAGATCGATATGGTCGATGACCTTTTTGGTCGAAGATTGAAGTGGTCAAAACCAACATGGTCGGAACTGACGTGGTCGAGATCTGTGTGATTGAAGAGCAGCGTGGTCGGACCAAGATGGTCAGATCCAACATGGTCGAGATCTGTGTGATCGAAACTAGTGTGGTCGAGACCTGTGGTTGAAATCAAAGTGGTCGAACTGACGTGATTAAAAGAGTGATCGGAGATCAGTGTAGTCAGGGATCTGTGTGATCGAAAACCGAGATGTTCAAAAATCGACATGGTCAATGTGATCGAGACCTGGATGGTCGAATCCAATGTGGTCAGAGACCAGCGTAGTTGGAGACCTGTGTGGTTGATCCAGACAACGTGGTCGGAGACCAGTGTGGTCAGAGACCAGCGTAGTCGGAGACCTGTGTGGTCGATCCAAACAACGTGGTCAAGGATCAGCGTTGTCAGAGATCTATGTGGTTGATCCGGACAACATGGTGGGAGACCAGCGTGGTCGAGGTATGGGGTATATATACGCCCTTGTGGCCAGTTGGAGAAATAAATGCTTTGCTCCATTTTACTCTGTTGAGCTAATGTGATGTTCTCCTCTCAATTATGCATGTGTTGTACTTCGTGAGCAAGGAAGAAGGCTCTAGATTGTATGTGTTGCATCTAGAGGTGGATTGTGTATCCACTTGAGCGGTGTGCATCTGTTGCACGTAGTGAGAGTCAAGCAAGGGGCTTGACTTATTACTCTTAGAGTTTGTTGACTCCTACACGATATTGGAGGCGTCGTGCGCAGTGATCTTCTCAAAGAAGGTTGTGAGAAGACCCAGCAAAGTTATGAATGTTGGAGCTCACCTACCTAGAATAGAAAAGAGCTACCACTAGTGGATTGAAGTGTTTCGGCTTAATTCGTGGAGCTGGTTCAATTCGTTTGAGCTAACCTCAACGTGGACTATGAGAGATTGGCAAGTCTCCGATCACCACGGTAAAAAGCAACCGTGCCAATTGTGGTTTATTTTCTTGTACTCAATTTACATTCATAGAATTAAATTGATTACTTATCATCCTAGGATTGCAAACCTTGACATAGTGTTATCTTGTTGGTGCACTTAGGTGAACCCAGTTGTTTTAGACATTATTTGTGCAAAACCTTTTGAGTTAAGCTTCTGCATTATTTGCTTAGTTTAGCCAAATAGAAATTGATAATTAATTGGAGAAGAATTTTTAGATCACCTATTCACCCCTCTAGTCAGCTACCTCGATATAACAACAGCCTCACCTATAAGTGAAAGAACATTAGTGAATCTTGCAAATTTAGCTCTTGGATCTAGAATAAATGCAGGTGCGTATAAGTATGGAATCTCATTTCAATATTTTAGATATTTAGTTTTCATAATGCACAGAGCCTCTGGTAACGCTACGCCAATGTCACTACCATGGCCTCAGGGCAAGGCAGCCGCACGAGGAAGTGGCATGGCCATGGTAGCCATTTCTCTACTCTTCGTCATGTGCATGCAAGCTATTTCAGTGACGGAGGAGGTTGCAATGCAGCAAAGCGGAGGCGTTGTTCCTCTCTCTCCCTCTCACTATCTCTCTCAGCCGTAGTTTTTAGTTTCCCATTGGCAGCAGGTGGCTGGCCACGGTGCCTTCCGAGGATTGGTCTCAACGCTTGCGGGCGTGTGCATATGTGTGACGTGGATTGGTTTGGTTAGTTGTTTTCAAGTTCAATATTGTGTTTGAGCTTGTGCTGCAAAAGGGCGCACTTGTAATCTGTTCACGTTATTATGCGCTCCCACGGAGAATCGGTCAATGGTGAGCCTGGCAGCTCTCACTGGCAATCGACGACAGTAAAAAGGTGGGATCAGTTCAGGCTATTGAATGGTGCCAAGTGCCAAAGACAAGGAACTCAGTTTTTGTATTACTTATGTACGTAAATAAAGAATTTGAATTTCAATCTAACGTATTCTACAAATCCCTTTTTGTTTGACATCATTGTTACAGGTACCATCATTCTTGTTCTTCGATTTAGTTTGTCTCGGATGTTCGTTTGGCCTATGGTAAGCACTGTGATTCCATTAAGGATCAGCATAGCCTACCCACAATGCAACCATGAATTGTTATTTGCTTTCTCTTTCAACTACAAATCCATTTTTACGAACATGTATGTGAGCCTCCTAAAGCAATTGTTTGCCATATAGTGAAACCCTAAGTTTCCTTCAATACTTAGTGGCAAATATAACTTCAATCATTTTAACAAATGGTCCCACGTTCGAGGCGTCTCCAGGGCCACGACGAGACATGGTTGGATCTCGTTGATTGTGAGTTGTGCGCTTATAGATGCAGCGCCACGACCGCCGTCACCGCCAATGCTTTAGGATGTATGGGTTGTCATTATTTTGGCTCATATGATGAATTACAGTATAGAGGACAATAGGCTAGTTAATAGCTTGCATTACTAATCAGGACTATTGTGAGTAGTGGGAGGTCGGCTTTGACATGGGCCATAGCAAGAGATAGAACTTCAGAAGTGCATACCATGGACTGAGGAAGAGCATAGATATGTAAATCTCCAGAAGTTCTTGGGTTCAATCTTGCATCTTTGCGAAGTTTAACACACCTAACCCTATTGGAAAAATGAGAAACTCAATTAATCGATTCATTGCTTGTGTTTTTCCTTTTGACTATCAACTAGGGACAACCAGTGGTGTGGCATGCTATTAGTTGGTTCAATTTTGTGACACATGTAAAGAATTTTACTTTGTCATTAACAATATTGTCGTTGCAAATAGAACTCCGAAGAAAACCAATGTAGTGTGATAATGGTGGTGCTTCTTTCTCAAGGCCCGAATATGCAAATTCGGACTCTCTGTATATTATGCACTAGTTCAGAATCACGTTAGTGCACATAGTGGTAATATAGATGAAATATCAGTCATGATCATGAATAACTATAAAAGAAGAAAATATAATTAATCATCAGAGTAGCGATCTTAGGGCCAAGCTTACAAATAATAGCTTGAAAGGGTCTAACAAGAACTAGCAGCAAAAATAAAGAATAAATATAGTAGCCATTTGATATGCCCATAGGCAATTGACTGGGGAATAAAGTTCTAATCCATGAAATCATCGAAGAATCCTTCCTCAAGTACCTCTGGCTGATATGGTTCATCCTCAGCAACTAAGCAACAAAGGATGTAGCCGTAAGTACATAGAGTACTCAGCAAGTAGTTTGTAAACAAGATGCAATATATAATCATGCGAGGCTTATCAAAAAAAGGCTGAGTGATTATTTTATAGAAATCAATAATTTAGAGTAAATACAATAAATAGATTGAAAACACATGAAAATAATTAATAAGTAAATAGATCAAAGGAATTAAATAAACTATAAGTGAACTAAATATTCACTTCCGAACCAACCCAAAGTTTCATGATATCTCTAACTCTCATGTGAATAACTGGGGACACAATTATTTGAATAGTTTTACACTCTGCAGATGTTGTATAACTTTACTCTCAAGAAATAATCAACTTATCATGTCAGCCAATATACACTTCCTTAGGCATACGACTAAGTGATTATCACAAGGCCTTTACAATACTCAAGCTATGAAGACAGAAGAAATTCACTCACTAAAAACCAGAAACAATTTTTGCCGAAGTAGAGAAAACCAAATTTGACAAAGAAAGCTCACTGGAGTAACCCAAACAGATTGACAAAAAGATCATGTGCTAATAAGCTGCCGAAGACCAAGGACAAAAACTGAAAATACATGACATGCTTAAAGAGCTATAAAAAAATATCAAAATTCAGACTTACAAACACTTCTTCGAAGAAGCAATAACAGATTTGAACCTACACCAATTTGAGATGGCTTAAAAACTGAAAATATTGCCGGCTGCAAAAAATAGCTTCACCAAAGACTAACAAAGTTGCTGCAGAGAAAACTGAAATTAAACTGATCAAAGAAGAGCTGAAAATTGCAGCCAACCGAAAACCACAGAGAACTGAAAAGGTGCAGCAGCTGGGAACAAAGAAACAATTTCAGCCGAAAGGTGTATTTGCTACCGAGACAAAAGCAGGCTGCAGATTTTCAGCCGAAATGCATAAAAGAATGCAGCGGCAGAAAACTGGCAGAGCAGGAGATCCTTGCTGCCGAGAATCTGATCAAAAGCATTCAAACGGAAGTACTCGGCAATACATAACAGCCAGCGGCAGTATTTGAACCGAATTAACTGCTGCTACTGCCAGACCGAGAACATAAAGCTCAACTTGCTGCTGAAAACAGAAAAGCTGAAATTCTAAAAACAGCACACAGTAAAAATTGAAAAGAAGCTGAAATACATATAAATACCCGATCAATCGCTGCTCTTTTTCAGATCAAAAGGTTGGTACTTCAAATCAAATAGTAGATAGCTCTCAAGAGCAAGAGAATTCAGACCAAAGAGGCAAAGAATCCAAATCTGGACTGAAATTTGAAAATGAATTGAGAAAGAGATAGATTTCCAAAATGATTGTCATTCTTCAATCTTTCCTTATGAGACTTTGTAATACATCAAAAAATGATCTCATGGCAGAGAACCACAAATCTTTAGCAGCCATTTCATTGGGAAAACAAAGAACCAAGAGTCCCCTACCTCTAAACCCTAGCCAAGCCAAAACAGAGGAAGTGCAACCAAATGTCGAGGAGATGAAAATACATTTAGATTCCACCTTTTGCTCTTAGGAATGAATTAGCCAAATGCCCTTGAAGGTATTCCCAAGTCATAGCAAAAGGATTTTCAGCTACTCAATAAAGATTCATCTCAAAAGGCAAAAGAAGCAGAGAAGAGTGACAAGCTGAACTAAAAACTGAAATCCATTACATCTCAGACCCAGAACCTCTCATATTGATGCAGAGACATGGGCTATTACATGAGGAATGATTACAAGATCTTGCTACTATCTCTCACCCCAAACTCACTACATGGTTGAGAGATGAACACTGAACTCACACGCAGGACACACACCACATGAGCTCTCTTGCTTGCTGGCTTACACACCTAAGCACACACTACTGCCTCCCTCTCCACATTTTGAAGGCAAGAGCTCACACCAAATAAGCAAAACAAGAAGTGTCATACCAACCTCACTTTCCACCTCTCACACCCATGAGGCAAGAAAGTCAACACAACCAGAATTTGGAGGGAAAATCAGCCCCTCCACTCATTTGCTTGAGTCAATTCTCCAAATTGCCCTCAAGTACCTTCCCGAAAGCTTCCCGCCACCGGTACCTCGACCGTCTGGACCTCGACTCCTCCCTGAGTCTAGTCCCGATCCGCTCCACTGTACATGACCGCACCCGGCATCCTGACCGTCTGGACCTCAGCTCCTCCCTGAGCCTAGTCCCGGTCCTCTCGCCGCTGCCCGTCGTGTCCACCTGACTCCGACCGAGACCTCCAACTCCACCTGAGTCTAGTCCTGGTCTGTTTCGTTGCACACGATCGCAACCGACACCCAACCGTTTGGACCTCCGACTCCTCCTTGAGCCTAGTCCCGGTTCGCTCGTCGTTGCCCGTCGTGTCCACCACCGGTAGCTCCAGCTCCGGTTCCTCGTCTCTCGGCTCGCAACCACTTCACCAGCCTCAATCATCCTCGGTGTACCCGACCGTCTGGACCTCAACACCTCCTGTGCCTAGTCCCGGTCCTCCCACGCGTCACCATGACCTAGCTCCGAAGTCCTGCAGCCACACAGACAAGCGAACCATCACATAGCACCACACGAAACAGCATAATCAATATTAGCATTAATGAAAGGTACTCAACCCTAGAATACCCAAAACAAAATCAATCTCACTAACACAACCGTCAATTACTCATCACAAACATGGGGATACCTCCATATGGTCTCTCACAATCATAACCTGATTCCACCCGCTAAGGTTTCACCGTTAAGTAGGCTAACCACTTAGTTAGAAAATCCCTTTTACGCCATGTGGAAGGTTACCCAAAAGTGAACTAACCACCCACATTCATCACAATGGTGAAACCAAAGTTGAAATATCACAAATTAATTAGTTAGGTCTATCCCATACTAGACATGTAGTTGCACAATAAGGCTCAGATCAATGGTGCATAAAGTCAAGTCCTTAATTAGTATTCAGGTGAGGTATCCGCATCCCAATATGCTAACCACACCCCCTTTACTATACGATCACTCGCTCAAGTGAAAAACTATTTGTTGGACCGAAATGGCGACAGAGGGGGGGTGAATGTCGACTTTAAAAACTGAAAAAGGAGCAGCACAGTAGATGCTAATACTGATGTACACTTGGCAAAGAAACTACAAAAACTGAACTGAAATGAGAGCACAAATTGCAGTAAAAGGGTTGCTGCCCGAACACTAAAAGAGTAGAAGAAATAGGAGTGTCTTGGCAGCAATAAGGAGCTGAAATAATCAGTTTTGCTGCAGCCGAGAGAGCGTGCTGCAAACTGAAAATGAGAGGTGCAGTTTAGCTGAAATGATGGCGATTAAAAAACTAAAAACAGAGATTTGGACTGCATACTTTCGGCTGAAATCTGCACAACAGTTCTACCTTGAGTTAATTTGAAATAAACTGCTAAAAATGCATACTGTAGCTGCTGCCCGAAAACAAGAATTGTGCAGTCTAAAAAACAGCAAGCAGTAAAAATGCAGACCACCCACAAACTGAGAAAGAGATGAAATCCAGCTGCACTACTTAGCCCAAAAGATCAAGAACAAGAATTAAATAGCAGAGAGACATCAGGCATCAAAAGAATTCATCAAGAAGTCAAGAAAATGAGATTTGAGTCAAACTCTGAAAAATACAGAGAGCTGCCCAAAAATTCCAATTGCCACTCCATCTCCAATCCTTTGGCCATGAGACTTTGCAGATATGTTAGCAATAACCATTGGACTCTATAAGCCAAATTTCAAGACATCTTGAGAAGGGAAACATGAAATGCACTAAAACCTTAGAAATGCATGGGAAACTTCAGAGAGAGCACAAAAATCCAAACTGCTCTTGATTCACAAGACCTTTGCCTATGAGATTTTGCAAGAAGATTAGCAATAGCCTAAGGACCTGAGAGTCCAAATCTTAGAGCATCTCATGAAGAAAAACACAAACCACCACAAACCCTAGAACTGGAGATAAAGAACAGAGGAGGCCAAAAACTCAAATCTGAGAATAGACTTGATTTGCTCTTGGGAAAACTCGATCAAATGACCTTAAGGCACTATCCCATCATGGAGAAACCCATTTTGCCACTCCTCAGCAAGAAACAACAAGGAATCGAAAAACTCAAAATTCAGGCATGGAGAGCATCGAAGAGAAATAAGCAACATAGAGCTAGAGACTCAATCAAACTCAAATAAAACCATCTTGGATTGATAATGAGGAAGAGAGATACATGATTGCATAGAGTATCAACTCATATCATCCCTACAACCCCATACATGCTTGGATTACAAGAACTCCCTACATCCTCACTCAGGAACACACAGAGCACTCAGGGAGACATCGAAGGGGACATACTCTGTGTTTCTTACCCACTCACCAACCACTAAAGAGCAAAGGGAAAACAACCTCCCAAAGCCTCTTTTGACTCAAGAAACACTAACTCTCTCCCAAATCCATGAGGGGGCATGCAGCCACCAACCTCTATTTATAGCCCTTGGCTAACGGGTCTCCACCCCGTTACGCCCGCTAAATCCAACGGAGCCCGCTCCCGCTTGTGCAGCCTCGCGAATTTACCGATTCGCCCCTTCTGCACCTTCTGGGAAGCTTCCGCGCTCCTTGTCGTCCACGACTCGCAACCACATCGAATCTCCACCGTCTTCGACACATCTGACCGTTCTGACCTCGAAACCACCTGTGTCTAGTCCGGTCACCTCGTGTCTCACCACGACTCCGTCTCGACGTCCTGCAGTCACATAGACAAGAAACACATCAAATAGCACCGCTCGATACATGAAAGCGTAAATGGCATAAACACATCATACATGCACACAATGAAGTCCAAACCTGTCGAATCAAAGAATATGAATCCTAATCCCATACGACCAAGTTTGACCAAGTCCGACCAAGCCGATTGCACCGCGCAACGACTCGACTCCGAACCACTCAAATCAAACTCGACTCTCCTAAACCAATGTCAATTACTCATCATACACATGGGATGACCTCCACATGGTCTCTCACTATTTTGTTTAACCAAGACCAAAGATACAACCCATGTCATGGGACATACTTTTATAACTGTGGCTATCTACCACGATTTAATATCTCATCAAGTCAAAATTAATTAATTAATCAACATGACGATGAGCCTAACATACCAAGAAGCATGGCTAAGCATGCTAAATGTACAAACCAAGTGGATACTAGTATTGTAACACTAAATAATTAAACATCCTAGGATGACAATGGAATCATAGTATTAAAATTATCAAAGGAGGAATTTAATCAAAATTGGTTGATAACTATCAAGCACAAAGGTTTATATTAAAATTAGCAATGTATAATAATTTGAAATAAGATAATAACACTTAGATTTAAAACAACAGGTTCAATATGATCAAAGCTTATAACTTGCCTTGGTCTTACTCAGTTATCACTTATTGATCTTCAAATCTTGTTTCTAATCCTTCGAAGTCGTCATCTAACCAAAGAGAAAGCAAAAAAAACCCAAATAAATCCAAGGGAAAATCCAAAAATCAATAAAACTAGAACTAAAAGATAGAGGTCAAATTTATATGATTTGGAAAGAAGAATCGAGTTAATCGGAGTTCACATGGAGGAGAACAGACTCTCGTAAGATTTGCTAGGAAAATAAATGTCTGGAAATTGAGAGAGAAAGGAGAATATTCTCTGGAATATTCTCTTTGGATTTAAACAAAAGAAAAGAAAAACAAAATCTGACAGTGGTGTCTACATGTCAATGGCTCAGTCCATAGTGAACTGAGTCCACCGAACTGGTCCAAGGGTTTGGCTGATGTTGCATGGTGACTGAGCAAACATGTGGGCAAAAGTGATAAGATGGTGCTGACATGGCGACACGTCGAATCCGCAAGCTTATATGGCGAGCCATCTTAGTGGTGGCATGCTGGACCTGAAGGTCTCCAGCGAGGCAGGATGGAGCAAGCGGTGGTGCGAGATCACGAGAACGTTGCACTGGGAAACTTATGACATGACTAATGAGGCCTAGGGACCAAGGTTCAATGGCAGCAAGTTGGGAATGACAGCTATGGTGGATCCTACGGCAACGCTACACGGTGGTGAGGCCCCAAAGGAAAGAGTTCACTCATCGGCTAGAACATGACATTACAAAGCTTGGGAGGTGGACGGCGAATTTCGGGACTCACCGTCAATGGCGCAATTGGTGATTGAATGGCGACAGCGGCGGGTTATGGAAAGCTCAAGATCTCGGTGATGATAGCTTCTCGCCCCAATTAGATCCTTCCAGACCTCAGTGATGATGAGGCACTCTTGGTGACGCCATCAGATTCAGCGGAGAAGCTTTGTAGCGGTGGCACAGTAAGTTGTGCTATGGCTCCAACTCCAAGGGCAGAGTCGACGAAAAACACTGCAGACGGCAACGACGCGGCGTGAAACTGAGGCTTTGGTTGTGGGTGGCTTGGGGATGCAATTATGCGACTCAAGCAAGGATTTTATGGCACGGGCGAGAGGGAAACTGGACGGAGGTGGCGGCAACGTCGTGTCCTACTCAGACACAGTCGGGGGAAGATCCAATAAGTGGGGTCCACCTGGCGGCGAGAGAGAAAAACAGTAGGCTAGGCTAAAAGAATAGAGATGGGCCAGCAGAAGAAAATGGACATGGGTTGGAAGAAAAGGAATTTGACCGGAAATAAAATTTGGATCTTTAGAAATTTCTGAATATCAGAACAGGAAATAAATTAAATTGGGCTCTAAGAAATAGCAAATGAACTCTAAAAAATTCAAGAAAATGCAAAAAAATTCCTTGCAGATTCCTTGCAGTCCAAATGGTTATTTTTTATTTAATTTTTGTTTGCTTTATTCATATTAAATCATTTTAATTTCAAAAATTCAAATTAAGTTTTAATTAATTCATGAAAAATCGAAATGGTTATTTTTATTTTAAAAACTTTAAAAGATAGCAAAACCGGGATGTTACATTCTTTAGGCCCATGATGTTTCTCTTCTATTTCTCAAACAACCTCGTGTGTAGAATATCCGGATGTTATTTGTAGAACTGTTGATGGTGAGGAGCAACTTTTGATGGAAGGTATTTCAGTGAATGCTATGAAGAATTGAAGACTCTCTGGAATGCTTTGGGAAGAAGATTAAGAGGTTGGCATCGAGCACAGCTAATAAGGCTAACTGAGTACCCGTGCGTTGAAACGGATATCAAATAAATATATATTGGAAAACCATATGCATAAGGCAATTTTCCCTACATATAGTTGTATACATAATTAATTTGCATCAAATCAACAAGTCAAATGCGCAAACAATCTAATTATCCACGGAAGATCGTTGGAGTAACATATGCATGTATTCATATATTAATCCACAAAAGATCTCATGAACTCAAGATGTATGGTAGATGGTAGACTCACCACAACCACCAACTCACTCTTTTAAGTAGTAGAGATATATAAAGATATAGAGTGTAGCTAATTTCATACACACACTTTCCGATTGCAATTGTCAGAAGGGGAAGCCAAACGGAAAGGCGGGAAGGGCAAAAAGGAGAAAGATTTCAACTTTACACTTTCAAATTTGATTTTACCTTTCAATTTCAACTTCAAACTTTTGATTTCAAATTTGAACTTTTAGTTCAACTTTGCACTTTTAATTTCAAAACATTGAACTTTTCATTGGATTTAATGTTTCAACTTCAAAAAAAATGCTAATTGAAAGCTTTCAATTGAAATTGACCAAGAGAAATGCGTGTCGCAATGCGCATTCATCGCATAGTGATTTTGTAAATATATATACTTCAATGCCTGTGCATTGCTACAAAGAAAAACAATATCATATCACCCTAGCACATCGAACCATTTTCGGCGGGCTCCGCGTGAGCTCATCTCCATGTACACCCAACTTGTACACCCAACACGTTGACCGTTTTGGCAGTGCCTCCAACATGGCGATCAACATGCTACACCTGGTTATCCCATTATGTCTATCCATGCTTTGCCCCCATGATGTGACGGTGGGTCCCGATTTTCCGATAGAATGATGTTCAATTTGTGGATATAACTTTTACAAAGGGGCTACTGACCAAAACATGATCAGATCATTCAACAATCGCTAAACCACACTCTGAGTCGTTATCAACCGTGCTAAGAATGCAGTTAACCTAAACATGAGGTTCGTTTCCTCAAGCAATTGAAGACCAAGCAAGAACAAGATAAAAACAATCTGAATATTGTAAATATCAATTAGGAGCACGAAAGAATTGAGGCTTGCAATCGCAGTTATTAGTCTAGTCAACATAAGAACACACAATGATGTTTCACAGTGGAAAACTAATTTGAACAAGCCTGCACATGGGCCACATGGCCAGTTCACCTTTATTTAAGAAGCACGCAGGCCCTTGGATGCAACACATGGAAACTAATCAAATCATATCTGATTTTATCTCTAATTCTAGAACTGACACTTTATTTTGACTATTTCGACATGCACAAAGGAATTTGGAGATGGGGCCAGATCTGTTAGAAAGAGGACAAGATAAGCTTTAAATCATGTACTCATACACCTTAAATGGAGTCCGTATGTGACTTCTATGTATATTTGATGTCGGTGTTGTCTCTGAAGGCCGAATTGAATTTCAAAATATGTCCAACTTGAACTCTTGCTTACCTTGGGACCAAAGTGACGTGGGGAACTTCCTTATACCATGCTTTCACATGTTTATCTTCATGTTGTACTCCTATTTATGCTTGATCAGCTCCTAAGTTCCTGAGTAAAAGAACAACATATGCATCAGATAGTGATCTATTCTCCAGTGCACAATTATGCTGTTGTAGGGGTGGCCCCACCTAAGCCCAGCAGGCCTGTTAGAAGAATGTAAGGCCCAGAATGGGACATGTACAATTACAGAAGTGCTCTTGTAGGGTACATTAGGATGTAAGGGTACAATTGTAAAAGCACTCCCCATGTGGATATATATATACAGCACAGGCCATGAGGAGAGGAGGCCAAGCCATTACTCACCTAACTCTCCACTACCATACTCTCTTTCTGTCTGGTCCGTAGCCACGACAGTTGGCGCCGTCCGTGGGGAGGACAAGGATAAGCCTCCAGATCTGAAGGAGGATGGCACCAAAGAAAGCTTCGTCATCGGCGGCGAAGAAGAAGAAGGCGGGAGCGATGGGATTTCGTGTCAATACCGGGGCAGCGGCAGGCGCGGGCAGCAGCGCGGCGGTCGCGAGCACCGGTGTTCCCGACGCAGCGCCCGATCCTGCCATCACCACCCGGACACTTGACCCTACCAGCGCCGCCGCGGCACCTGACCCCCTCATCGACCCCCAGCTCCATCGCGCTACCACGGCAGGCAGCCCGGATGCGCCAGCAGCCTTGGTCATGCCCATGGGAGACATCGCTCTGCTGACGGCCTTTGGCATGCTCCGGCGGGAGTTGGCGGATCTTCGCGGAGCCGTGCAAGGTATGCAGGAAACTTGGGGTCAGCAGATCCCACCAGCAGCCGCAGTAGAGCCCACTCCAGAGAGGGCGAATGGCCGTGACGCCCTTACGCCCGGTCGCGCCCTACTACGACACATGGACCCGGAGTCCCCACTCTCCGCGGGCCTGCAGCAGGCGGCATGGCCCGAGGACTTCAGGTTCCCGAGGGTCGTCGAGGCGTATAAAGGTGACACAGACCCGCGAGAATTCGTACACGTGTACCAAACCGCCATCGAAGCCGCTGGCAGAGACGACACCACGAAGGCCAAGGGACTCCCCCTCGCGCTACAAGGGGTGGCGCTCTCGTGGTTCTTCACCATCGAGCCGCAGTTCATCTACGCGTGGGAGCAGATCCGCGATCGACTCTATAACAACTTCCAGGGAAACCGTGTCGAGCGTGTCTGTAACATCCCAAATTTTCTTTGGAATTTTAAAAATTATTTAAAGGTTAAAAGTATTTTAAAAAGGAAAGTCAAAAACTAAATTTCAATGCAATGATGTGTTGGAAATATTTTATTTGGGTTCCAAATAATCTCAGAAGCTTCTGTGAATTTTTCTGGAATTTTTGGAATTTATTTCATATTTTTCTGAGCTTTATCGAATTTTCTGGCAATTTCTGAAAACCTGAAAACAAAATTAGAAAATAAAACCCTCTCCTCTCTCCTCCGGCCGCCACGTGGACGGCTAGATTGCCGCCCACGTCGTCGCCTCCATCCCGCCTTCACTGCCTCCCCGTTCGCCACGTGTACGGGCTCGATCCGGGCCACGTCGCCCCTCGGCCCATCTGGCCATCCGCCCCCACTCCCATCCCCTACCGCCGGATCTCCATCCGACGCACGCTCGCCCTGCTCTCTCTCTCCCCGCACGCCCCGGCCCACCTGTCGGCGCCCTCTTCCCTCCCTCCGCCTCTCTCTGCCCGCGGACCCCACCCGGCAGCCTCCCTCTCCCCGCTCTCGCTGACCGCCCGGGCCCATCTGTCGGGCGCGTCTTCTTCCCCGCGCCGCCTTCCTTTTCCTCCCTTCCCCCTTTCCTTCTTTGCTCCGGCCGACGAATCCGCGCAGTACCCGGCCTCGCCTCACCGCCTCCTCTCCAGATTTGGCACCCAATCGCCGCCGTAGCCCGAGCCAAGCCACCGCCTCTCCTCGTCGCCGGCGTGCCTCCGGTTGCCCATGGTGAGACCGCACCCCCCCGAGATCCCCGCACGCCCCTCTCCCTCCTGCGCCCCCCGCCGCTGGTCGCCGCTCGCCGGAGCGCCGGCGAGCCCGCCACCCCGTACGCCCCGGCTGGCCCCGCCACCCGTGCCCGCGTGGCAGGTGAGTGGCGCCATGTCAGCGCCACGTCTTCGGCCACGTCGGCCTCCCGCCCTCGTCAGCGCCACGCCAGCCCGGCCCCGCTACCCGTGCCACCTCACCACCCCCTCTCCTCCGTGGGCTCGGTCCATGGACCCATGGCCCACCTGTCAGTGGGATTTATCCCGTGCTGACGTCATGCTGATGCATTAAACCCAGAATTTTCCGTTGAAAAATATTTCGGCTGAAAATGAAAATCCCTGGCTGACGCCATAAATTCTTTTCCTTTAGAAAAATAATTCCAGAAATTCCTCTTTTTCTATTTTCTCTCTTTTCAAACTTCTCGGAGCCCGTTCTCCCTCGTTTTAACTCCGATTTGGCCCTTTCAAATTTCTAAATTCATCAAAAATTCCCCTCTATCCATTTATGGCCTCCATTCAAATTTTTGAAGTCAATTTGAATTTATTTGAATTTATTTGGTTTTATTTGAGTTATTTTCACGTGTAGACTGGGACGATTCCGGAGAATTCTTCGACGACGATTTACACCCACTTGAGGAGCAAGGCAAGTCACACTCCTTGATCATGTTGATCCCAGATTGCAAATAAAATTATGTTGATTTAAATTATATTGCATGCATAATTTTATTCAACGTATTTCAATTCAGTTTTAACTTTAGTTAATACCTGTTTGTTATTACCTCCTTTGACATTGCAAATCCTTATACCTTGTCACCTTAGAATCAAACTCTAGTTGGTACACTAGTATGGGCTAGAGAATTTTAAATCAAATGCTTAGTCATGCTCAGATATAACCTTGGTTTTGGGTTATCCTTTTTACATAAAATGTTAAGCTTTTGAACTGTATTTTTGACTTCGGTGAGTCAAGAAGGTTTATGAAACATTTCAAAATAAAATATAAAATCTGGTTTAGACTTAGGCTAATGGTTAGGTGGTGGGTGCAGGCATGCACTGTTGTTCGGAGACACAGTGTTGATTGTCGTGCACAGGGGATATGTGGTTGAGCCTAAGTCAATTAAGGACCGGTCTGTGAGCTACTGTTGCAAAGTCCTAGCGTACTACCACAAGGCTGGTATGGGACAGCCCTGGCTGAATAATTTGCGTGTCCCAGCCTGGGCCATGCCGTAGGATGAAAGTGAGCGTGGCGTAGGCCATGAGAAGTCTCACTTGGCTCAAGATGGGGTCCCGGTCTGGTGGAGTCCTTACTGGGGTGAAACCTTAGAGTTGGCATGGTCAGGTTGACGACTTTGCATTGTAAAGGCCTTGTCACGACTCCTAACCGCACACCTAAGGAAGTGTGTAATCTAGTGGTAAAACGGGATGATCGTGTCTTATGGGTAAAGCTGTACAACCTCTGCAGAGTGTATAATCTATCCTGGATAGCCGTGCCCACGGTCATGGGCATGCTGAGTAAAGTTTTTCATGGATTAGACTTTGGTTTTTAAAATGATTTATAAAACCTTGTGGTCGGAGCCACGTGAAAGCTTTTGGAAAAATTGGACCGGGTGGGATGCCTGAGAATAGGTTAGTGTTTGGTCGGAGCCTGCACTAACGGTATTAATTTTAATTGCAGTTATTGTTTTACTTATTGTATTAAATTCAGCAGTTTCAATCTATTTATTGTATTCCTAGAAATGCTGTTTTCCGCACAATTAACCCTATATGCCTTCCTTTGTGGCCTTAAGCATTATATTGCATTTTTCCCGTGTGGCTTGCGGAGTACATGTTTGTACTCATTCTTGCTGTCTCATCACAGAAGAGGACTACGTCGACTACGGTGAGGACCAGGACGAGTAGGACACGTCTTGCCGTCGTTTGCCTGTGGGCAGACTTGGGCTTCGTTTTGATTCCAGCTTGCTTCCGCAGTATTCCTTTGCTTTGAATAATGTTTGCCAATGGGCGATGATGTAAACGCTGGCCATAAGGCCTTACTATTTTTAATTGAAATAATATTGTCATGTTGCTTGATATTTATCTTTGTTATCCGCTGTGTGCACTAGCTGATCCTGGACTAGTGCGATTTACACAGAGGATCCTGGAGTTGTCACTCCGGGTTCCGACAAAGATGGTATCAGAGCCCTAATGACCCCAAGACGTGACCGTAGATAGAATAGAACTGGATCATCCTAAGGAACTATTTTTACAAACTTAATTTTCAAAGGCTCTCGTAATTTCTTAACTTATTTCTGTCATTTTCTTCAAAAGTGTTTTTTCTAACTTTTACCTTCTTCAAAAATTGTAGATGGCCGAGACCCCTACCCACTCCACCTTCGGCACTCAAGCCGGGTACTTGGTCAACTGCCTTTGGAACCTCCTGCAAAAGCTAGGATTCGAGGCACGACCAGTTTACCATGGTTATCTGCATAACATCGGGGAACAAGAGTCTTGGAGAGTAGAAGTTCGGATCTACGCCAGGATCGGAGACACAGCTGCTTTCCACATCTTCGACGCTCCGCAGAGACGGGATACCTTTTTCACCGGTATTCAAGATGCTGCACGCGAGGCCATTCGTCAGCTAAGGGAGCTCTACGCCCGAGAGCTTCGGAATACCGAGTTCCGGTATTACCCCTGGAGATACCCTGCAAGCCACACCAGCATCTTTGCATCCATAGAGATGGAAGATAATCCTCGGCTCAAGCAACAGGTGGAGTTGACGCGATCTTTGGACTACGCCTATCAAGCCGCTTTGGATGAGCTAAGCTACACCACATTCAAACTTCAGCGAACTGAGGCAGAATTAGCTGTATTACGGGCGAGTGATGAGGGTTCTTCAACCACTGGATCCAATTTTGAGACTCCACCCAAGAAGCGTCGCACCGGGGACAAGACCAAGTACTTAGCCCAGTTTCAGCCAGCCCCCTAGGATGCCTTAGAGTTATAATAATACTGTAATAATTTAGCGTTGTTGGTGAGCTGCGAATCCTATGTCGTCAGTCCCAACCTTAGTTTATCGTTACTCGAAGTTGCTTAATAATATTCGGAGTTGCCTTTGTTTATCGTTATCTTTGTGGTGTTCTTTGGTTGTTTTGGGATGGGCATACAAACCCCTCTTAGCAAATCTATCCCTAACTCTCCTAAAGCATCAAGCAGATGGTTAACACCCGGAACAACGGCAATGGTGCTCAAAACAACGAACTTCCCCCGCCTCCTCCCACCAACGGACCTGATTGGGCCCAGATGATGGCAAATCAAAATCAACTCATTCAGCTGCTGGTCCAGACCATAAATAACCCTGCTCCATCAAACCCCGCCGCAAACATTCAATCACCTGCACCCCGCCTTTCGGAGTTTATGAGAATGCGTCCTCCAACTTTCAGTAGCAGTGCCGACCCAATGGACGCGGATGACTGGCTGCGAGCTATCAGCAAGAAGCTAGACATCCTTCAGTGCAACGATAGGGAACGAGTTCTGTTCGCCTCTCATCAATTGAATGGGCATGCTTCAGAGTGGTGGGATACTTTCACCGCCGCTCATGGTAACGCACAGGCTATTACTTGGGAGGAGTTTAGGCGCAATTTCCGCAAAGCTCACATCCCGACTGGCACCATCACACTTAAGAAGAAGGAGTTCAGGGCACTTCGTCAAGGAGGACGTACCGTGAGCGAGTATCTACAGAAATTCAACCATTTGGCCCGGTACGCTCCTGAGGATGTGGCCACGGATGAGGCTAAGCAGGAAAGGTTTCTCGAAGGTCTCAATGACACCATAGCTGTGCAGTTGATCTCCCATGATTACGCCGATTTCCACCAGCTTGTTAGCAAGGCTATTCGCCAGGAGGGCAAGCAAGTGGAGATTGAAAGTAGGAAAAGAAAAATGGCTGCTCAAAGGATTAATCCTGGTGGTTTCCCCAAGGCCCGCAACACTCCACCCCAACCAAGTAACTTCAGGACCCCGATGAATCGGGCGCCACAGCAACTCAACCGCCCTACTCCACCGCTTCCTCGTGGGACACCTGCTGGAGGTCAAGTAACCAAGAATTCTACAACTGCTGATGGAGTGACTTGTTTCTACTGCAAGGAAGCTGGACACTTCGCCAAGGCCTGTCCCAAGAAGTTGCAAGCCATGGCCAACACGGGAGGACAAAACTCGGGGCAAGTCTCCAAAAAGCCCCAGACTTTCATGAAGGGACGTGTGAATCACATCACGGCCGAAGAAGCTGTCAACGCACCGGACGTCGTTTTGGGTACGTTTTTGGCTAACTCAGTACCAGCTTCAGTTTTATTTGATTCCGGAGCATCGCATTCCTTCATTTCTAAAGCCTTTGTAGAGAAGAATGGGATGGGTTCGGTTCCTCTTAGTTTTCCCATGCTAGTTCAATCCCCTGGAGCTGAGATGAAAGCTAAAACCTTATGCCCAAAGGTGAACCTGTTCATAGAGGGAATACCATTCATCGCCGACCTGATAATTTTAGAATCCCAAGGGCTGGATATTATTCTTGGAATGAACTGGCTTTCTGCAAATAAAGGGCATATTGAATGTGCCACCCGATCCATCACCCTTACCAATGGACAAGGAGTAGAAGTAACTTTCACCGCAGCCGCTCCAAGAGTTGAGGAGTGTACACTTAACCAACTTCAAGGAGTAGAGGCAGTACCCATTGTTAGCGAATACCCTGATGTATTTCCAGAAGACCTTTCGGGAATGCCTCCCGACAGGGACATTGAGTTCCAGATTGACTTAGTCCCAGGTACCGCACCTATTTCCAAGAGACCATATAGGATGCCCGCTAACGAGCTAGCCGAACTGAAAAAGCAAATACAAGAGCTAGAGGATAAAGGCTATGTTCGCCCAAGTTCATCCCCTTGGGGAGCACCCGTTCTTTTTGTCAAGAAGAAAGATGGCAGTATGAGGATGTGTGTCGACTATCGAGCACTCAATGAAGCCACCATCAAAAACAAATATCCTTTGCCTAGAATCGACGACCTGTTCGATCAGTTGAAAGGAGCCAAGGTGTTTTCTAAGATAGACCTCAGATCAGGATATCATCAGCTAAAGATTAGGGAGGAGGATATACCCAAGACTGCCTTCTCCACTCGTTATGGCCAATATGAATTCACAGTCATGTCCTTTGGATTGACAAATGCACCTGCTTACTTCATGAGTTTAATGAATAAGGTGTTCATGGAATTTTTGGATAAATTCGTAGTAGTCTTTATTGATGACATTCTCATATACTCTAAGGATGAGAAAGAGCATGAGGAACATCTCCGAATGGTTCTAGAAAAATTGAGAGAACATCAACTCTACGCCAAGTTCAGCAAGTGCGAATTTTGGCTAAGTGAAGTAGCCTTTTTAGGACACGTAATATCTGCTGAAGGAGTTGCAGTAGATCCTTCAAAAATTGAGGCGGTAGTAGATTGGAAGCAACCTACCTCAGTGACAGAAGTTAGAAGTTTTCTCGGACTCGCTGGATATTATCGCCGTTTCATAGCAGGATTCAGCGAAATAGCCAAGCCTATGACCCAGCTCCTGAAGAAAGATAAGAAATTCGAATGGACAAAAGCTTGTGAACAAAGTTTTCAGACCCTCAAGAAGAGATTGGTGTCTACCCCAGTACTTGTTTTGCCCGACATCCGCAAGGACTTTGAGGTATTTTGTGACGCCTCCCGGCAAGGACTAGGATGTGTCTTGATGCAAGAAGGCAAAGTGGTAGCCTATGCGTCTCGCCAGCTAAGGCCACACGAGTGCAATTATCCTACCCATGATTTAGAATTGGCAGCCGTGGTCCATGCCTTGAAGATTTGGCGACACTATCTCTTAGGTAACCGTTGTGAGATCTATACAGACCATAAAAGCCTAAAATACATTTTCACCCAGGCAGAGCTCAACCTAAGGCAACGCCGATGGATGGAGTTGATCAAAGACTATAATATCAGGATACATTATCACCCGGGCAAGGCGAATGTCGTAGCAGATGCGTTAAGCAGGAAGGCCTATCCATTGCCAGATGAAGTCCAAACTCAACTTCAGGAAGAAGTGGCCCGTCTAAATTTAAACCCAGCCTCAAGAAGCATACTTTCTGTCCTAGAAGTCCAACCAACCTTGGCAGACCAAATTCATGAAGCACAAAAAGTAGACGAAGATATCCAAGAAATCAGAAAGAACATGAGACGGGGTAAAGCTATAGGATTCAGTGAGGATGAACGTGGAACGGTTTGGTATGAAAACCGTATCTGTGTACCCAGCAATCAACAAATCAAAGAGATGATTCTGCGAGAAGCCCACGAGACCCCTTACTCCATTCACCTGGGACGTACAAAAATGTATCAAGATCTTAGAGAAAGGTATTGGTGGGTTAGCATGAAAAGGGAGATTGCTGAGTTCATAGAAGCCTGTGACACCTGCCAGAAGGTCAAGGCAGATCATCAGAAACCTGCAGGATTGTTGCAACCTTTGCCGATTCCAGATTGGAAGTGGGAAGATATAGGCATGGACTTCATTACTGGACTACCCAGAACACAGTCCGGCTACGACTCCATCTGGGTCATCATAGACCGATTAACCAAAGTAGCAAATTTCATACCGGTCAAAACTACCTATTCTGGAAGTAAGTTAGCAGAAATATATATGGCTAGAATCGTATGTCTGCATGGAGTTCCCAAGAGGATTGTGTCAGATCGAGGAAGCCAGTTCACCTCTAGGTTTTGGCAGAAGCTGCATGAGGAACTTGGTAGCCGACTTAATTTCAGCACAGCCTATCACCCCCAGACCGACGGCCAGACAGAACGAGTTAATCAGATATTGGAGGATATGCTGAGAGCTTGTGCGTTGGACTTTGGCACTAGCTGGGATCACACCCTACCTTACGCTGAGTTCTCTTACAACAACAGCTATCAGTCTAGCCTACAAATGGCGCCGTTTGAAGCACTATATGGAAGAAAGTGCCGAACCCCGCTTCTGTGGGAACAACCCGAAGAAACCCAAGACCCTACCCCAAGCCTACTCCAAGACTCGGAGGAAAAGGTGAGAAAAATTAAGGAACGACTCCGAATAGCCCAGTCCCGTCAAAAGAGCTATGCTGACAACCGACGGCGTGATTTGGCTTTTGAGGTAGGCGATTTAGTCTATCTAAGAGTGTCCCCGCTTCGTGGAGTAAAGAGGTTTCAAACGAAAGGAAAGCTCGCGCCAAGGTTTGTGGGGCCATTCAAGATTTTGGAGCGTAAAGGAGAAGTTGCTTACCAGTTGGAATTGCCATCAACCTTGTCAGGGGTACACAACGTCTTTCATGTCTCGCAACTCAAGAAGTGCCTTCGAGTACCCACAGAGCAGGCAGAACTCGAAACTCTTGATCTACAAGAAGACCTCACCTATAGAGAGCATCCTATCAAGATCCTTGAGACATCAGAGCGCCAAACCAGAAGGAAGTCAATTCGTTTCTGTCGAGTGCAATGGAGTAATCATACCGAGGATGAAGCCACTTGGGAAAGAGAAGAGGACCTGAAAGCCAACCATCCCCATCTCTTCTACTAGCCTGTTCGAATCTCGAGGTCGAGATTCTGTTAAGGGGGGTAGGTTTGTAACATCCCAAATTTTCTTTGGAATTTTAAAAATTATTTAAAGGTTAAAAGTATTTTAAAAAGGAAAGTCAAAAACTAAATTTCAATGCAATGATGTGTTGGAAATATTTTATTTGGGTTCCAAATAATCTCAGAAGCTTCTGTGAATTTTTCTGGAATTTTTGGAATTTATTTCATATTTTTCTGAGCTTTATCGAATTTTCTGGCAATTTCTGAAAACCTGAAAACAAAATTAGAAAATAAAACCCTCTCCTCTCTCCTCCGGCCGCCACGTGGACGGCCAGATTGCCGCCCACGTCGTCGCCTCCATCCCGCCTTCACTGCCTCCCCGTTCGCCACGTGTACGGGCTCGATCCGGGCCACGTCGCCCCTCGGCCCATCTGGCCATCCGCCCCCACTCCCATCCCCTACCGCCGGATCTCCATCTGACGCACGCTCGCCCCGCTCTCTCTCTCCCCGCACGCCCCGGCCCACCTGTCGGCGCCCTCTTCCCTCCCTCCGCCTCTCTCTGCCCGCGGACCCCACCCGGCAGCCTCCCTCTCCCCGCTCTCGCTGACCGCCCGGGCCCATCTGTCGGGCGCGTCTTCTTCCCCGCGCCGCCTTCCTTTTCCTCCCTTCCCCCTTTCCTTCTTTGCTCCGGCCGACGAATCCGCGCAGTACCCGGCCTCGCCTCACCGCCTCCTCTCCAGATTTGGCACCCAATCGCCGCCGTAGCCCGAGCCAAGCCACCGCCTCTCCTCGTCGCCGGCGTGCCTCCGGTTGCCCACGGTGAGACCGCACCCCCCCCCCGAGATCCCCGCACGCCCCTCTCCCTCCTGCGCCCCTCGCCGCTGGTCGCCGCTCGCCGGAGCGCCGGCGAGCCCGCCACCCCGTACGCCCCGGCTGGCCCCGCCACCCGTGCCCGCGTGGCAGGTGAGTGGCGCCATGTCAGCGCCACGTCTTCGGCCACGTCGGCCTCCCGCCCTCGTCTGCGCCACACCAGCCCGGCCCCGCTACCCGTGCCACCTCACCACCCCCTCTCCTCCGTGGGCTCGGTCCATGGACCCATGGCCCACCTGTCAGTGGGATTTATCCCGTGCTGACGTCATGCTGATGCATTAAACCCAGAATTTTCCGTTGAAAAATATTTCGGCTGAAAATGAAAATCCCTGGCTGACGCAATGCTGACGCCATAAATTCTTTTCCTTTAGAAAAATAATTCCAGAAATTCCTCTTTTTCTATTTTCTCTCTTTTCAAACTTCTCGGAGCCCGTTCTCCCTCGTTTTAACTCCGATTTGGCCCTTTCAAATTTCTAAATTCATCAAAAATTCCCCTCTATCCATTTATGGCCTCCATTCAAATTTTTGAAGTAAATTTGAATTTATTTGAATTTATTTGGTTTTATTTGAGTTATTTTCACGTGTAGACTGCGACGATTCTGGAGAATTCTTCGACGACGATTTACACCCACTTGAGGAGCAAGGCAAGTCACACTCCTTGATCATGTTGATCCCAGATTGCAAATAAAATTATGTTGATTTAAATTATATTGCATGCATAATTTTATTCAACGTATTTCAATTCAGTTTTAACTTTAGTTAATACCTGTTTGTTATTACCTCCTTTGACATTGCAAATCCTTATACCTTGTCACCTTAGAATCAAACTCTAGTTGGTACACTAGTATGGGCTAGAGAATTTTAAATCAAATGCTTAGTCATGCTCAGATATAACCTTGGTTTTGGGTTATCCTTTTTACATAAAATGTTAAGCTTTTGAACTGTATTCTTGACTTCGGTGAGTCAAGAAGGTTTATGAAACATTTCAAAATAAAATATAAAATCTGGTTTAGACTTAGGCTAATGGTTAGGTGGTGAGTGCAGGCATGCACTGTTGTTCGGAGACACAGTGTTGATTGTCGTGCACAGGGGATATGTGGTTGAGCCTAAGTCAATTAAGGACCGGTCTGTGAGCTACTGTTGCAAAGCCCTAGCGTACTACCACAAGGCTGGTATGGGACAGCCCTGGCTGAATAATTTGCGTGTCCCAGCCTAGGCCATGCCGTAGGATGAAAGTGAGCGTGGCGTAGGCCATGAGAAGTCTCACTCGGCTCAAGAGGGGGTCCCGGTCTGGTGGAGTCCTTACTGGGGTGAAACCTTAGAGTTGGCATGGTCAGGTTGACGACTTTGCATTGTAAAGGCCTTGTCACGACTCCTAACCGCACACCTAAGGAAGTGTGTAATCTAGTGGTAAAACGGGATGATCGTGTCTTGTGGGTAAAGCTGTACAACCTCTGCAGAGTGTATAATCTATCCTGGATAGCCGTGCCCACGGTCATGGGCATGCTGAGTAAAGTTTTTCATGGATTAGACTTTGGTTTTTAAAATGATTTATAAAACCTTGTGGTCGGAGCCACGTGAAAGCTTTTGGAAAAATTGGACCGGGTGGGATGCCCGAGAATAGGTTAGTGTTTGGTCGGAGCCTGCACTAACGGTATTAATTTTAATTGCAGTTATTGTTTTACTTATTGTATTAAATTCAGCAGTTTCAATCTATTTATTGTATTCCTAGAAATGCTGTTTTCCGCACAATTAACCCTATATGCCTTCCTTTGTGGCCTTAAGCATTATATTGCATTTTTCCCGTGTGGCTTGCGGAGTACATGTTTGTACTCATTCTTGCTGTCTCATCATAGAAGAGGACTACGTCGACTACGGTGAGGACCAGGACGAGTAGGACACGTCTTGCCGTCGTTTGCCTGTGGGCAGACTTGGGCTTCGTTTTGATTCCAGCTTGCTTCCGCAGTATTCCTTTGCTTTGAATAATGTTTGCCAATGGGCGATGATGTAAACGCTGGCCATAAGGCCTTACTATTTTTAATTGAAATAATATTGTCATGTTGCTTGATATTTATCTTTGTTATCCGCTGTGTGCACTAGCTGATCCTGGACTAGTGCGATTTACACAGAGGATCCTGGAGTTGTCACTCCGGGTTCCGACAGTGTCGATGTGGTCCAGCTCTTCGCAGTCAAGCAAAAACCCGAGGAGGGGCTCCGGAGTTACTTCAATCGCTTCGCCAAGGTACGCTGCCAAGTCAGGGACGTTAACGAGACAACCGTCATCAATACAGCGGTACAAGGTCTCCGCCCGGGACCGCTCGCTGAGTATAACGCGCGGAAGCCACTCAAGTCGGTGGCAAAGCTCTTCGACAAAATAGAAGCGTACGCCCGGGCCGAGGAGGATGCGCGGAGACGCGACAGCGACAGCTCCGATGCCGGTCAGGCGGAGTTGTCGCTGCAGAGGAGAAGCGTAAGAGACAACCCGAAGACAAGACACAAGCAAGCGTCCGCGGGTGACGCTCATGAGCGCGTAGATGCCGGGGTGCACCAAAACTCACCAAACGACAGGCGCAAGCCCCGGCGTAACCGGCGAAGACCCCAAAAGGCTTGCCGCACAAGGCGTTCCCCGGGAAACCGCTTTAACCCCGCGTGCCGGAGAGGGACGCGAAGGAAGCCACGATGAAAAGCCGCGTGCGGAGCAGGAAATCCTAGAATGCAGCAGATGGTGCGAGGTGCATGGCTACGGGGGCCATTTCACGCGGACATGCACCAAACTCGCGACGTTGCGGCAAGCGATGGCCCACATACGGGCCTCGAAGGCGCTGACCCCCGCGGTAGCCCACGTACAGCGTACGCAAGGCAGTCCCTCGCACGCTGAGCCCCCGGGAGAGACCCAGCGCCGTGGTGTTAACGTCATCACTGGAGGCTCTTCGTCGAGCACTTCCCCAGCACAACTACCTCTAGGGACGTCGCATCGCAGCATCACCTTCACGTCAGCCGATGCCCAGGGCGTGGAGTTCCCCCACCAAGATTCCCTGGTCATCCAGGCCAACATCGCAGGCTGCGATGTCAGGCGTGTCCTCATTGACGAAGGGAGCTCCGCAAACATCTTGTTCGCGGAGGCCCTTGATCGCATGGGGATACCTCGGAGTCTATTAAAAGCATCGGAAGCCCCCCTCTAGGGCCTCGGAGGCCAGCCACTGAAGGCTTTGGGTCAGGTACGCCTCCAATCTCCTTGTGCCAGGCCGACAACGCCAGGACTGAAGACATCGTCTTCGACGTCGTGGACATCCCGTATTCATATAATGCCATACTGGGCTGGCCTGCCATCAACTCTTTCGAGGTGGTCCCACACTACGCCTTCCTATGTATGAAGCTCCCGGGCCGGCGGGGCGTCAGCACCGTCTTCGACGATCAGGATATGGCTAGGAGCATCGAAACCAGAGCTAGAAGCCTACACCGTAAGGTGCACATCCTCGCCGATAAGTACCAGGCGGACACGCCATCCGCCCCAGGGTGGACACCTAAGCCCCATCCGGAGGGCGGAGTTAAGAGAGTGCCTCTCCAGGTGGAGAGGCAGTGCGTATCCATAGGCGAGGGCCTCCCTCCGGACGTAGAGCAAGACTTGCTCTGAGTTCTTCGGGCCAACATAGATGTCTTCACATGGTCCCCGGAGGATATCAAAGGTGTGGACCGCGCCCTCATCGAACATAACCTGGCGATCCGCCCTGACGCCAAGCCGGTCAAGCAAAAACTTCGCCGTATGTCCATGGACCGGTAGCAAGCGGCCAAGGTGGAGGTGGCGAAGCTCCTTCGGGCGGGGGTTATCCGCGAGGTCCAACATCCGGACTGGCTCGCCAATTCGGTGTTGGTCAAAAAGGCCAGCAGCGCCTGGCGTATGTGCATCGACTTTACCGCCCTTAACAAGGCATGCTCGAAGGACGAGTACCCTCTGACGCGCATAGATCAACTGATCGACGCCACCGCAGGGTGCGAGCTCATGAGCTTCTTGGACGCCTACTCCGGCTACCATCAGGTCTACATGTCCAAGGACGATGAAGATAAAACTAGCTTCATTACGCCAGTTGAGACCTTCTGCTTCGTCAGGATGCCCTTCGGCTTGAAGAACGCGGGCGCAACCTTCACCCGCCTCATCGCGTTGGCCCTAGCCGCCTAGCTAGGGGGGAACGTGGAGGACTACGTGGATGACGTGGTAGTAAAAACCAAGCAACTTTCCCTCCACGGTCGGGATCTTCAGGAGACCTTCGACAACCTTAGGAAGGCGGGCATCAAGCTCAATTCGGACAAGTGTGTTTTCGATGTGCAGGTGGGCAAGCTCTTGGGCTTCCTCGTGTCCGGGCGAGGCATTCAAGCGAACCCAGACAAGGTCGACGCCATCCTGGGCATGGAACCACCCAAGACGATGAGGGAGGTCCAGAGGCTGGCCAGCCGCATGGCGGCCTTGAGTCGTTTCCTCTCCAGGGCAGCGGAGCGGGGCTTGCCATTTTTCAAGACTCTCCGTGGTTGCGACAGGTTTCATTGGGACGACGACTGCGCAAAGGCCTTTGACGACCTCAAGAAACACCTCGCAACCCTTCCCACTCTGGTGGCCCCAGCACCAGAGGTTCCCCTCCTACTCTACCTTGCCGCCTCAGCAACGGCGATCAACGCCGTCCTCGTCCTCGAAGAGGGCGCTCTCCAGCGACCAGTGTACTTTGTCTCCGAAGCCCTTCAGGGCGCCAAGACGCGTTATACGGAGCTCGAGAAGCTTGCTTACGCGCTGGTCATGGCCTCAAGAAAGCTCCGGCATTACTTCCTGGCACACCCGATAACGGTGCCATCCTCGTTCCCTCTAGCGGAGATGCTGCACAATAAGGAATCCATGGGGCGAATCGGCAAATGGGCGGCCGAGCTTGCTCCATTCTCCCTAACATACGCCTCCCGAACGGTGATGAAGTCTCAAGTTCTGACGGACTTCCTCGCGGAGTGGACCCCTTCAACTCAGCCTGTCCTCCAGTCCGAAGACCCGGTGTGGATGCTCAACGCCGACGGGGCTTACAGCGTTGCGGGCGCAGGGGTTGGCGCAGTTATTACCACACCCGAGGGGTAGCGCCTGTTGTACTCGGCGCACCTAGCATTTCCTGCTACGAACAACACGGCCGAGTACGAGGCGTTACTTTTTGGACTCGGGAAGTTCAAAGCGATGGGAGCGAGGCGCGTCCTCGTCCATACTGATTCACGGCTAGTGGCGGGTCATGTGGACAAGTCATATCAGGCCAAGGACCCGGAGCTAGCCAAGTATCTAGCAGCCGTACGAGCGAAGGAACGACACTTTTTGGGTGTCCCGGTGAAGGCCATCCCTCGGGCAGACAACGAGCAAGCCGATGTCCTCGCCAAGGCTGCCAGTCAGCAGCTCCCAGCTCCCGGCGGAGCATTTTACGAGGTCCTGCCGGTGGCAGCCATCGCGCAGGATAACCGTGAAGCGGGCCTCGTCCACCATATCACCCAGCAGGGCGACTGGCGGGAACCCCTTTTTGCTTTTCTACAGGGCATCACAGAACCGAAGGACCCCACCGAGCTCCGGTGTTTGCAGCACCGCGCTAGGTCCTTCCAGGTGCTCGACGGGGTGCTCTACAAAAAGGGAGTCTGCGCACCGCTCCTGCGATGCCTCTCGCGCGAAGAAGGAAAGCGCCTCCTCGCAGAAATTCATGCGGGGCTCTGCGGCTCGCATCTTCAACCAAGATCTCTAGCGGACGCCCAAGATCTCGTGCGCCGTTGTCAAGGTTGCCAATGGATGGGAAGGGTCATCCGCAGGCCCCCGACAAGCCTCCATCCCATACCCCCGGTATGGCCGCTGGCGCGGTGGGGCATCGACATCGTAGGACCGCTTCCCAGGGCCCCAGGTGACCTGCGGTTCGTAGCGGTCGCTCTGGAGTACTTCTCCAGGTGGCCGGAGGCGGTAGCCCTGGCCAAGATTACCTTGGCAGCTATGCAACACTTCCTCTGGCAGAACATCATATGCCGATTCAGCGTGCCCAGGGAGATTACCGTCGACAACGGTTTGCAATTTGACGCAGCCCCATTCAAAGAATTCTGCGACAACATGGGCATCACACTCCGGTTCACCTCGGTTGGGCACCCACAGTCCAACGGTGCAGTGGAGCGGGCGAACGGTGCTATCTCCGCCGCGATCAAGAAGTGCCTTGTCGGGCTACCAAAGGGGAAGTGGCCGGGCGAGCTTCACAGTGTCCTCTGGTCCCTCCGCACAACGGTGACGCATCCGGCGGGGTTCATGCCATTCAAGCTCCTCTTCGGCAACAAGGCGGTAACGCCCGAGGAAATAAAAGCAGGCTCGAGAAGGGCCCTCGTCCAAGCACCAGAAGAAGAGCGTCAATTGTCCCTGGACCTCCTCGATGGAGACCGCGTAGGTGCGACCCAGCACGTCATGAAGTATGCGAAGCAGATGGTGCGCGCTCGCGGCCGTTCTGTATACCCGCGAGAGTTCCGGCCGGGCGACCTCGTCCTCAAGATGGCACTCCACGCGGAAACCGTAGGCAAGCTGGAATCCAAATGGGAGGGCCCGTACATTGTCGCGGAGGCCCTTCAGAAGGGAGCATACCGCCTCGCCACACTGGAAGGACAAGCATTTCGCCACACATGGAACGCAGACAACCTATGGCGGTATTACGCTTAAGCTGGGCGTAGAGGCACCACGTCCCTCGACGGCTTCGGGACGAGCCTCGCCAGGCTCCAGCATGGACCGCTCCAGCACCAGAGGCTCGCATTGTGAACCACCGCGTCGCCAGTCTGGCGGCGGCAGCCGCCCGTCTTTAAGCGGTTATTGGTCAGTACCTCACCCCCCTGTACTTGCTTACCCGCGCAAACGAGAGTTCAATAAAATTCACCGTTTGCACAAAAAAGACTTTCTTTTTTCGTTCCCTATAAACAAAGACACGCGTTCGCGCGCGCACTCTCCGTCGGTGACACGGGTATGAGTATAAACAAAGACACGCATTCGCGCGCGCACTCTCTGTCAGTGACACGGGTATGAGTATAAACAAAGACACGCGTTCGCGCACACACTCTCCGTCAATGACACGGGTATGAGTATAAACAAAGACGACCGGGGGGACGCCCCCGCACGCACTCTACGGAGTATAAATAAGACGTAGCGTTGAGGTTCATCTCCGCACGCACCTCGTCGCCCGCAACGTGCGGAGGCGAGCCTCCGCGCGCAGTCCACAGACTCTAAATAAGACGTAGCGTCGAGGTCTGCCTCCGCACGCACTCTACGGAGTATAAATAAGACGTAGCGTTGAGGTCCGCCTCCGCACGCACCTCGCCGCCCGTAACCCGCGGATGCTCGCCTCCGCACACAGTCCACGGACTCTAAATAAGATGTAGCGTCGAGGTCCGCCTCTGCACGCACTCTACGGAGTATAAATAAGACATAGCGTTGAGGTTCGCCTCCGCACGCACCTCGCCGCCAGAAACACGTGGAGGCTCACCTCTGTGCGCAGTCCACAGACTCTAAATAAGATGTAGCATCGAGGTCCGCCTCCGCACGCACTCTACGGAGTATAAATAAGACGTAGCGTTGAGATTCGCCTCCGCACGCACCTCGCCACCCGCAACGCAGGGAGGCTCGCCTCCGCACGCAGTCCACGGACTCTAAATAAGACGTAGCGTTGAGGTCCGCCTCCGCACGCACCTCGCCGCTTGCAACGCGCGGAGGCTCGCCTCCGCGCGCAGTCTATGGACTCTAAATAAGATGTAGCGTCGAGGTCCGCCTCCGCCCACACTCTACGGAATATAAATAAGACCTAGCGTCGAGGTCCGCCTCCGCACGCACTCTACGGAGTATAAATAAGACGTAGTGTCGAGGTCCGCCTCCACACGCATGGCGCTCACGCGTCTACTTCGACTAGGCGCCAGCTCCGCAGCCACCCCTTCGAACGGTAGGGGACAGAGCACTCGAGTGTCTACCTCGCCTAGGCGTCAGCTCCGCTGCCACCCCTTCGAACGGTAGGGGACGGAGCACTCGCGTATCTACTTCGACTAGGCGCCAGCTCCGCTGCCACCCCTTCGAACGGTAGGGGACGGAGCGCTCGCGCGTCTACGTCGCCTAGGCGCCAGCTCCGCTGCCACCCCTTCGAACGGTAGGGGACGGAGCGCTCGCGCGTCTACGTCGACTAGGCGCCAGCTCCGCTGCCACCTCTTCGAACGGTAGGGGACGGAGCGCTCGCGCGTCTACCTCGTCTAGGCGCCAGCTCCGCTGCCATCTCTTCGGACGGTAGGGGACGGAGCGCTCCCGCGTCTACTTCGCCTAGGCGCCAGCTCCGCAGCCACCTCTTCGAATGGTAGGGGACGGAGCGCTCGCGCGTCTACTTCGACTAGGCGCCAGCTCCGCAGCCACCCCTTCGAACGGTAGGAAACGGAGCGCTCGCGTGTCTACTTCAACTAGGCGCCAGCTCCGCTGCCACCCCTTCGAACGGTAGGGGACGGAGCGCTCGCGCGTCTACTTCGACTAGGTGCCAGCTCCGCTACCACCCCTTCGAACGGTAGGGGACGGAGCGCTCGCGCCTCTACTTCGACTGGGCGCCAGCTCCGCTGCCACCCCTTCGAACGGTAGGGGACGGAGCGCACGAGCGTCTACTTCGGTTGGGCGGCAGCTCCGCTGCCACTCTTCCGGAAGGAGGAGGGCGGACCGCTCGCGAATCTACTCCGACTATGCACGGACGGATACCTAGCGCGAAAATCAACACTACATATCAACCGCATCGAATAGGGGCATACAGCGATGACATCAGGCAAGCGCTTCCTCATTCATTTACAAGTATAGGCCGCGGAGCAGCCATACAAAAAGGTATACACGACGCAACACACCCAGACCCGGCGTCACGCTCCGCCCGCATCGTCTCCGCTGTGCCGAGGAATTTCCTCGAGCCACTGGAGGAGGTCCCCCTCTTTGTGCAGAGTTCGCCGCACTGCGATCCTGGCTGCGTCCTCCCCGACGTGGCTCCAGATTCGATCGTAGAAGTTTTGTGCGGCCGGTTCAGTGAAGCGAATGGCGTCAGACATCACCTCGGGCTCGGCTGGCAGATCCAGCTGGGAGTCCGCCAGCTCGCCGGCATGCTCGCATCCCCGAGCGCGAAGCAAGGCAAGGGTGAAGGAGGCACCTATGTAGCCGCAGTGATCGTTGAAGGCCTTGGCACCGCAGCGAACAAGGCTAGAGCCCTCCTCGATTCACCCAAGTGTCTCCGCCAGGTTCTCACGACCATGCGTAACCTCCGGTACGTCAACGACGAGCTCCCGGAGGGCCCCTTCCAGCGACTCCATCGCCTTCCACGCTGCTACGGACGCATGATCCAAGGCCGCGGTCTTCTCCGCAAGGGACGCGGCGAGGCGGTCCTTCTCCTCCTCCAGCACAGCAATCTGCTTCTGAAAGACGGTGCACTCATCTGTCGCAGCGCGCCGAACATCCTCTGTAGCGCGTTGTGCGTCCTTCGCCTCAGAAGCTAACAGCGCCCTCTCCACCTCCAGCACGCGGATTTGCTCGTCCTTGATGGTGTGAGCGTCGTCTGTTTCACGAAGCTTGCTTTGTAGCGCCCGCCGCTCCTGAACGCGATTCCTCTCCAAAGCTTGGCTGAGGGCGAGTGTCTGGGAAAAAGAGCGTACGTTAGAAGAACCTCACACAGCAGCGCAGGCCATAAACCACTTACCCTTATCTCCGAGGCACCCAAGGCAAGCGCCAGAAGGTCCCCCTCGCAGGTCGCCAGCGCCTGCACATCCAAGCTATCGCTGACCCGCTCCGCAGCTTGGTTGACGACACAAAGCATCTCTGTCCGCGGAAAGAAGTCGAAGATGACGGGCCTCGGCCCAGCAAGTTCCGCAGCACGGGACGCCCACGTCTCGTCCTGCGCAACAAGAGCGGCGACTTCGCGCGCACCTCCATTGCTCAATCCTTGACCGCGTCCGGGAGACCTCGTCTCGCCTGAGGCCGACGACGAAATGAGCGAGCAAAGCGGAGAGAGTTTCGCGAAGTCGCGAGAGGAAAAGGAATTGCGCCTACCTTCGGTACCCCCTATCAGGGTCCGGGGGGGTCTGCGCCGCCTCCGTGCAGGGTAGAGGGACTTCGGCGGCTTGAGGAGCGGCGCCCCCTCCCCCGGCCTCACCGACCTCCTCGCGAGGCGCCAGGATCCCAGTGATCATGCCGGCCACCTCGAACCGCCCCCTCGCAGGCGGAGGTGACTGTACCCGGGGGCGCTTCGCCCTCGGAGACCCGGGCGACGCCTCCCCAGTCGCTCCGGTTGTAGACGGCAGACCCTCACCAGTCATCGTAGGCGACAGACCCTTGGTGGCTATCGTGAGCGGCACCACCTTGTCCCCAGGGCCAACAACGTCGAGGCCCGCCACCTCATCCCCGTCCAAGCCTTCATCAGGAGCCGCGCTTCCCCCCGAAGCGGCGGGTTCGGACCCGGCGCCGGCCTGAGGGCCGGGTGCGGTGGCCCCCGCTCGAACTTTACGTCGGCGGGGCTGCGCCTCCGCTTCGCCGTCGTCTTCGGCACCACCCGAGGCCTCCACCGGCACCGCGCGGTCCGGCACGTTAATCCCCAGGACCTCGCATACTCGGTTCAACCGCCCTTGTTTTGCCGAGGCAGTCGCGGCCTCGCGTAGTTTATGCTCCTTGGCAGAGTACGGCCCAAGAAGCGCAACAATGGCGCGCTCCGCATCCTCCAGCCGGGGCACTACCCACAAAAATGCAGCATCATCCGTAAGAAAGCGCGTGACCATGCAAACGCACACACTCCCAACGGTCGAACAACTTACAAGGAGCGGGGGGGTCTCCGGAGGCAGGACACGGTCGGACTCACACCATCCTTCCGGACGTTGCCATGTACCTCGTACTGCCACCGACCGGAGAGCGGTGATACCCCGTACATGGTAAACTCTTCGGCAAGGTCACGCATGTTGAACCGGCGGGCGATGCCGGCAAGCCGCCGTGCCTTTTGCGCATCGTCGGCCATCGGCTCCACGTCTGGCGAGATGGTGAAAGATATCGGCTGTCCTCGGCACGCCAGGCCGCTCCTGCTCGTCACAAGGTAGTAGAACCATCGTCGTGTCCAGCCAGACTCCCACTTCCCCCGCGCGGCCCATGCAGGGAAGAGCCCCGTGCACGACTTCCTCAGCACGAAGCTGACGCTGCCGAAGTTTGACTCTTCTCCCCCCTCGAGTTTCTTCGGCTGGCAACGCGCGTCGTGTAGAATGGCGAACAGGTTCGCACTGGGACGACGACCTTCCGTTCGCAAGGCCCAAGCAAACACGGCTAGGCGGACTATGGCACCGGGCGTCAGCTGCGCCAGTTCCAGCCCGTAAGCCCGTAGGACCTCGCCGACGAAGAGTGTCGAGGGCATCCGAAGACCGGCATCAAAGAACGCAACGAAGACATTAGCCTCTTCCTCCGTTGGATGCGGTTCCATCTCGGAGGGGTCGGGCAGGCGAGCCCCGCCCCGTTCCGCGATCTTCCCCTCCCGGACGAGTCTCTGCAGCATCTCTTCTGTGACGCGGCTTCGCCCCAGCACACGGGAGCAGCGGCCCCCCGAGTGTTCCATGGCGTCCCACCGCTTGTTGGCATGCACCCTTCCTCGCATCACTAGCGAGCATTCCCCCGGGGGAGGCGACAGGTTGTGACGATCGGAGGAGGCGCTACCGCTGGGCCGGCAAGCGGGATCGTCCAGGCAAGCCATCCCTCTCCGCGAGGGTGGGTTGTGCGGCTGGCAGAAGAGGGAACACAGGCTGAAACAAGTAGAGCGAAAGAGCGTCTCATGCCAATGGCGGCGCCTTATAAAGCCAACTCCAGCCCCCCACCTGCGCAGCGTAACCGGCGGGAGCCTGACGGTTCGGCTACCCAGCGTCGAGAAGCACAACCGCTGGCAACCGGGGGCGTGCTGGTAGGTGGGCTGACAGCGCATGACGCACCTATAGTGCACCACCACGCGTCCCGACCTTCTGGGGAAGGGGCACGCGGCTACGGCCGTGCGCCCGCAGGCAGCCCACAGCGCGCAAATCAGGGCCCGCCGCGTGTACAACTTGGATGAAAAAGAACGCACGGTCGCAGCAGCCTACCCCTGGCAGCCCAGACGTCGGCACGTTTCCAGGAGTCATTAAAGCGTACTACCGGCATGCGGAGCCGCGCACACCTCGTGCCCGGGAGAACCTACCGGCACGAGGTCCACCTCCGCTCCAGCTTCGACTTCGTTGTCACGACCGAACGGGCATCGCCTCCGACTTTGCCCTCGACCCCGCGGCCGACTTCGAGCTACATTTTCGGTTTCAATATCGGCCCTTCCCTCCACAGCGACTTCGGCCTCGGCTTCGGCAGCAAGGTCGGCGTCGTACCTCGCGTTGGGAAGAGTTCTACATCGACCCATAAGGTTTCACCGAAGTGTTGGGAAACCTCACAGGCCGTAGGGACGGAGGGGGCCAAAGGACTCGGCAGCATGGCTTCGGCCCGTGAAGCCCTTCACCATGAGAGGCTCCTGTTGTAGGGGTGGCCCCCACCTAAGCCCAGCAGGCCTGTTAGAAGAATGTAAGGCCCAGAATGGGACATGTACAATGACAGAAGTGCCCTTGTAGGGTACATTCGGATATAAGGGTACAATTGTAAAAGCACTCCCCATGTGGATATATATATACAGCACATGCCATGAGGAGAGGAGGCCAAGCCATTACTCACCTAACTCTCCACTACCATACTCTCTTTCTGTCTGGTCCGTAGCCACGACATATGCATTCCTAGAAACGAGTTCACCTCATAATTTAGTTGTCGTGCATATGCTCTTGTAATTGGCTCTTGTATTGCATCAAGTTGAGGAGTAGCAGGAGGAGTGGCGTTTGTATATGTAGAATTGATGTCCTCATCACCCCGGCCCACGTTGCGCCTTCACCACCATGCCCTAACTGTATTGCAAGTCCAAATCAACTACAACTTAATCTAATTTTTGTAAGAATTTAATACAAAAGTTACATGTACATATTCAATCAATAGATAGCTCAACAAGTTAGATGCCATTCAAAATAGGATCATCAAAGATAACGTTTTGCCACCAAACAACATAATACACTAACAAAATAGTGTAAAAGAAGTAAAACACTCACAACATAAAACTCAAGGATCTTCCGTGGATTAATACATGAATACATGCATATGTTAAGAACCGTGATGCAGGTTAGATTCTAGGATAGGGTTTTTCTTTTTTTCTTTGCCTAGCGACACCGTGATGATCACAATTTAAAACATTGGTATGGATCAAATCAAAGTCACTAATGCAACCACAGTCGAAATGCCTGCATCGACGATGGATGACAAGTGGCTCGATCGCTAGCGATCGAGATGCAATATTACAGAGAGAAGGGCAGACAAGGAAAGACAAAACACGAGATGCCACATGGATGCAGTAATTCTATATGAATTTTGGAGGAAAAAATACATCCAACCCAATAGATGTGCATAGGATTCCCTACATAATTCTTATCCTATATATCTATACAAATAGTTCCCACGAACTTCAATCAATGCTATTTTCTTTTTTCTATTGAAGCCACATCATCTCTATTCAGTACATCCATATTTGGACAGCAGCAAATTTTCTAGATTTTTGTTGAGATTAATTTGTTTTGTAGGAATTGAATTGTTTACCATTAATTCCTGTGTCCAACTAGGCCCTTAGGCCAACTTGGGCCTTTTCCAGCCACCCACAGAGAAAAATCGGCAGTACTATACAATACTTGTATGATTTTTAGGGAAAATCAGTCGAATTTCTCACCTTTGGATATATACGAAGATTCGTGTGCCGTCACCTTCACCTTCTTCTTTGGTGACCTCTTCTTCCTCCTCTCCGGTAACCATTTCTTCCTCCTCGCCAGCGAGCCCAAGTGGAGAATCCCCCCCCCCCCCCGCACTTAGGGTTCACCATTCCCCCAGGCATAGAGGGAGGCCGGGCGGTGGTGGCCCGGCGATGGATGCGACGGGCGGAGGTAGGAGGGTGATGGGTGATGCCGGAAGACGATAACGGCGGAAGGTACTAACTATTAGGTTGGACGGGAGCGGCATATTGGGCAGGGATAGGGGCGGTGCGGTGAGGTGGCGGGGGCGCCACCGACCGTTGGTGGTGGAGGAGGGGTGGGGGTGGCGGGGGAAGGTGCGCAGAGCTGCTCCGATGAGAAAGAAAGGGGGGATGTGGGAGGGGTTCGTCGTCGACGAGGAGGAGGAGGCGGCGCGGGATGGGAGGCGGCGGGGTTGGGGTAGGAGACGGTGGGATAGAGTTAGGGTTAGATGGGGTTATATAGTAAGGGGAAAGAATGAGAGCCTTTGGATCTTAATCTAAGGATCACAAAATTTAATTGTTTCTCTCATCAAAATCAGTCGAATGTTGTATACATAGACCCAAGAAAAATAAAATGCGGTCCACCACTGCCTAGAGGCAACATGCCATTTCATACAATAATTTTTTTGGCTTGTTTTCTTGTATATTGGAGAAATATAGTTGTTTAATTTATTTTTATGTTTGTTCTCTTAATTTGCTGTTTCAGCCCTGCAGGGTTTTTATTGAAGACGAACAGGAAGCTTTCAACACATATATACATAGCATTTCATAGGCATTAATTTCCCATACTGAGTTGTCTACAACTTTGCGATAATCTTATGCATGCGTAGTTGATCAAATTAAGGACTTGTGCTGCACATGCATTTGGGGTGGTTAATTAAATTGGAGAGAAAACCAAGCTGAAAATTAAATATAAAGTGCGACCATCATAGCAAGCTAGGTTTATATATTATATTTCAGTGGATTAATGAACTGATTAAAAAGTACGGAAAGATAAGTCCATATTTTTTATCCATGAGATTCAACAAAAAAAAAGTCCCTTTTGAATGGATCATGTGCCTTGAAATCCTTTGTTTATTAGCACTTGGATTCCTATATTGTCCCAATCTATTCTTGCCTCATGTGGCACCATTATTTTTTTCAGACAAATTAAAAGGCTTCGATTTTTTAATGGAAAATTGCTGGACCAGAATTATTATGTTCTCAGACAAGGAAACAAAAATGCTTCAACGTGAGGCATGCCTTAAAATTATGTAGATATCTGGTCTATAGGGGAAAGAAAACCTGTCAGATCACAGTATCCGCGATGGCCGAAATGTATCAAAATATTGATCACAAATAAAAATAGTTTGAATTTTTTTTTTTGAAAAATATGTGGCTTATTTACTGGAGAGATTTTACGGTGGCCTGCTGTTATCTCAATAAAACATCAACTTTTTTTTAGAGATAATTGATTACAAGCGGGTAGTACCACACTAGGAAAGCACCAATCTTGAATCTTGATTGTTCAATAATTTGATCGAGAAAAAGATCTACACCACCGATGTAGCACATCCAAGAAGAAGCAGCAAAGCAAGCGGCCCAAATTGTTGGTTCCATTTACGTCAATGTCTACATAATTACGCATGTAACCGTAACGAAATTACCAAACCAACAACTCCAAATTAGGGGGAAAAACAATATTACTCGACATGCATGTAGGTAGCTAGATAGCAAAGAATTTATCAGGAGGGCTGGATCTAGAAGGTGGCATGTGGTAGTTAACCCACTGACTGGTAGGCCCCACAGCGTTGCCCACTGTGTACTCTGATCCCACTCAACACATGACAAGTGGACAAATCCTGAGAGGATCATACCCATGTAAACTACGATCGACCAACTTCTAAAGTTGCAAGCTAGCTCAAGTACTACCCAAGAACTTTTCTTTAGTTTTGCCCTTTTTGATTTCTATTTTTTGATATATTTTATTTTTGTGAGGAGAGAGAAAAAGAGAAGAGAGATGAAATCTGAATCTCCCTTGCAGAGGAAGAGGGGCCAGTTAGCCAGACGTACACTCCATGCAAAGGCTTCCACGCATGCATGTTTTGCAGCTTACTACAACAGCTTCCATCGATCGATCGGTTATTGCATGCACATATAATAGTGACTGTTTTGATATGCCCCTATATGGATGATGATGGCATTTGGAAGCTGGGATATGAGAGAGAGATGACGATGATGATGGGATTATGTGAACTCCAAGCAATTATGTGACTTAGCTAGCTATGCTTCATTGCAAAACAACCCCACAGGGGCATATATCTTTGTCTCCTCAACTGATCTCTCTGCCCTCAGGTGGCCATGATAACCTTCTGGCTCAAGGGAAGTGAGAATGGAAAAAGACAACAAGAGCTGGAGTCAAAGACAAGAAGACTAGAGAGTGCTCTCTCTCTCTCTCTCTCTCATAAGCACATGAAAATGTTTGGTTGGACCGTTCCAGCTACACCACACTAAATCGTACGTAGAGTCGTACATATCACAGAAGCAACAGAATACGTATGTGTTACTGCTTTCAAAATATGTACAAGGTTTCGTATTTAAAAAATTATTATAGTAGTTTATAGAATGGCCTGCAGGCCACATTGCATGTGAACCTAGCAATTCTCCCTCCCTCTCTTCTTGCTCTCCATCTACTTGTCCAGTTTCTAAGCAAAGCACACACCCATCACCATCACCATCATGTCATCCCCTTTCCTTCCTCCTCCTCTCGTCCCTCTCCTCTCCATTCCTCCATTCCCCCCCTCACTGCATACAAAACTCACACATCATATATATCTCACACACACTCAAGTCCATTTCTCCCTTGTATATGCTACACTTGGAACAAGATCGACTTGATCATCCCTAGCTATAGCCATATATAGCTACATCGATCGATCTCCACACGCGTACATACATATCACCACACGTGCGAGACTTACTCAAGAGAAACCAGCTAGCTAGGTACGCAGTAGGTAGGCAATGAGGAAGCCGGAGTGCACGGCGACGAAGGGCGGCGGGGTGGGGGCGGCCGGCAACAGCAATGCAGAGGCGGCGGTGAAGCTGCGAAAGGGGCTGTGGTCGCCGGAGGAGGATGAGAAGCTGGTGGCGTACATGCTGCGGAGCGGGCAGGGGTCGTGGAGCGACGTGGCGAGGAACGCCGGGCTGCAGCGGTGCGGCAAGAGCTGCCGCCTCCGGTGGATCAACTACCTCCGCCCCGACCTCAAGCGCGGCGCCTTCTCGCCGCAGGAAGAGGAGCTCATCGTCAACCTCCACGCCATCCTCGGAAACAGGTACGTGCACGCGTGCGTGCGTGCCGATCGAGACGCGCACGTGTCTGTCTACGTGCGTGCATGCGCGCGCGCTCTCGTACGTGTGGCCGATCGATCTCATGCATTGCCATGGTGGTATTCATGTCCGTACGGACGTGCGCTCCGTACGATGTGATTATGTTAGTGTGCGCGTTAAGGCTTAAGAGAGTCAATTAGTGGCCGTTAATTGTGTTTTTGCTAACCTTTTTTATTTCTAGCTTTGCTTATGTAACACGAGTAAATTAGATGTTATATGTTTTCACGCACCTGCATTTTTGTCGATTTTGGTTTCTGGACAATTTTATGATTTTTTTTTCACTTCATGCTTGTATACCTTTAGTTTTCCACAAAAAATTATATATGTATCTTTCATATAATTTAAGCTTTAATGGTAGTTATAAATTGGCGAGCATTGTATTCTAGGAGGATATTCTGTAGTTAATTTGCTTCCCCTTTTAAATATTTCTCCCTTTATTCAAACTTCTACATACTCTATTTTTTAAAAGGCATAAGATTTGCGTTAAGCACACAACATTCTTGATTTGTTTTTTCGCTCTAGCCCATAAGTGTACGTCTTAGGTAGATCCGTGCATGTGCATACTATCCGTATCCTACAGCATTAACGTTAATGCTCATGCGCGCGCCGACACACACATATACACACACATATACTAAGTGAGTGTTCGTATTGACTACAGTTGATGGCTGAAAATAAATGGTAGCGGTTGAAAGAAATGATTTTTAGGAAAGGGGGCGAGCGTGGAAAAAGTGAGGGAGAGATACGTGCGCGAGGCGAGAGCGAGAAGAGTGTAGTGTATAATGTGTCTGTGACCCCTGCCTTATTTTCAGAGCGAGGGGAGTGTAGAAGCCGCTTCGAGAAGCCGGTATACGTTCATATTGGCCAAGTTCTTTTAGGTTACGACTTATGACTTTTGACTATGACTTATTAGTCTAATAAATAGTGATCATTAAAAGAAGTCGAAGCTAAAAACCAGCTGAAAAGCTAAGGCACTGTTTGGCACAACTCAGCTTTACTAGTGAAGCTGTTTTTTTTGTTTCAGCTTCACGAGCAGCTTCACCGATGAAGCTAAATCTGTTTTGGAAAACTGTTTGGCAAAACAGCTTCACCAACAGCTTCATGCATGGCTGAGAGATGGCAATTGTCCAAGATACCCTTGTCTACCTGACTTGTTCTAACATTTGGAGTTGTATGTTTGTATATGGTCATATGAATTAAAAAATAATATATTTGAATGAGTATGAATTAAAACATTAAAATAAAAAATAATAAAAAATTAAAATCATTAGGAAGCAATATTAGTGCCTTGTTTATGTTTCGTGAACGGGAGAGGTGAACGGGATGGACTAGTGGCAAATGCGTGTAATTTTGGTGAACCAGAGGGGCAGTGGGTTCCTAGGACTGCGGGCCTGAGGGAGAGAGCTGTGAAAAGCTATTTTTTTCAGCTTCACCTCTCCCCATTCCTTTGTGAGAGCACAAAAAAAGGAGCTTCACCCATGAAGCTGTTTGCAAAAAGGGTGTTTGGCAAAAAACAGCTCACAACAGCTCATGAAGCTGTTGGTGAAGCTGTACCAAACAGGGCCTAAAAAACAGACCTATTGGCTTCTGGCTTCTCCAAGTAGAAGCCAATACAAATATCTCCTTAATATACATTCATATATATAGAAAAAATATCTTATATACACACACACGTGTGCGGCCATATATCCACCGCGTAATGTACATAGATATGCATGCCACAACAATACTTGTCTTTTCATTCTCCTAAGGCCATGTGATGTCCACAAGATATTCTTTATTTTGCATGAAATGACCAACATACTTACAAAACTGCTATAACGTAGAAACTAAAAGTTGCTCAGAAAGACACTGAAAGTGATGTGGGTAGCTGCATGTTTTAACCAGGACATGCATTTTTGTCGGATCGATCATGCATGATTAATCCCTGTCTTACCAGAAATGAGATTACGACATCAACTAATTAATTAGCTTCACTTTTTAATTAGACGTTTTTACTAGATATTTTTGGAGGCATGAATCAAAAAGTTACGGCACATTGACACACATGCATGCTGCTTGTACATAACCTTTTTTTTAAGAAACATTTCGTTTGCTTACTGTAAAATCTATCCTACTACGTACTCCAGGTGGTCTCAAATCGCTGCCCGGCTGCCGGGGCGCACCGACAACGAGATCAAGAACTTCTGGAACTCTACCATCAAGAAGCGGCTCAAGAACTCCGCGGCGTCGTCTCCGGCGACCACCGAGTGCGCGTCGCCACCGGAGCCCAAGCTCTCCGTCGACCTCGCCGGCCTCGAGGACGGCGCCCACAATGCAATGAAGAGCATGTGGGTGGACTCGTCCTCGTCCTCTTCATCGTCCTCGTCGATGCAGAGCCGGCCGTCAACAATGGCGGCTGCCAGGAGCTACGGCGGCCTCCTCCCGCTGCCAGACCAGGTCTGCGGCGTGGCGGCGGCAGCGCCGGACACGCCGGCGCCGTTCTTCCACGACCACGCATCGTTCAAGCAAGTTGCTGCATTGCATGGTGGTGGCTACTACGGAGGCACTCACCATGGGATGGCAATGGGAGGAGGAGGGAGCTTCATGGGAGGAGATACCAGTCTGCTCTACGGTGTGCCGCCTCTGCTAGAGCCCATAGCAGTAGAAGACCAGAACATAGTGGCATCAAGTGGTAACAATAACCACCCTAAAAATAACAGCAACAACACTGCTGAGACTACCACACTGAGCAGTAACAACAACAGCAGCATCACAGAAAACAACAGCAACAGCAAGAACATCAACATTAGCCTAGTGAGCAACAATGTGGTCTACTGGGAGGCAGGTCAGCAGCAGCACATGAGCAGGAATGTCATGGGGGAGTGGGACTTGGAGGAGTTGATGAAAGATGTGTCATGCCTGCCTTTCCTTGATTTCCAAGTTGAATGATTGGGGGGAGGGGGGGCCATCTCCTAGCTGCCAAGGAGTACATGCATATACAATTATACATATATACATATACATATACATTGAAGGTAGTATATATTTTTCCCTTGACATTAATCCCACCAATGTACAAGATTTCTCACACCCACTACTTCACTTTTGATCCTACATATCTTGGATTCATCCTTGTATACAGATATTCATGCCATGCAAATAAGTAAAACAAAGTTACTTGAGTTATATGGTGGCCATCAATACCATATTATATATGTGTACCCCCGTAATAGTAGTGTACAATAAGGATTAGTTAATTAGATGTAGCTAGATAATGCTAGCTAGCTTCGCCTTTATTAATTTTTTTTTATTTCTTGATGGTAAAGCTTCCCTTGTTTTGTTTCTTTTTGCTGCCTCTTTCCTTTCATGTACCAACTGCTTCCCTTACACATGAAGTCACATTGATGAGCTGATGAATATATATTTTGTGGGGTCTGAAAGGTGCAGCAGTACTGCCTGAGTGAGTGTTGTGTGGGGAGAGATCATGGCCATCATGTGCATGCATGGAATAGGAGGAACAGTCACTGTCACTGGTCAAATATGTATGTTGCACTTCTCCTGAAATTACATAAATATTAAAAATAAAATAAAATAAACTCAGATACAATATGTAGGGTCCATTTGGAATAAAGTATCTTTTGAACATAATTATAGTAGAATTTCTTTGTTTCCTAAAAAATTGTTATGAAATTCTTACATTCCAAATGGCCCTAAGAAGAGTGTTCCTCAAACCATTAGGAACTTCATTTTGAAAGTAGAATAAAGCATGCACGCAACTAATTTAATACAAAATTAAACGTAGTTCGTCTTCACTTAGGTTGTTGACCAAAATCCTATGATGTGAGAAACTGAATTTCCAACAAACCCACAGTAACAACCCTGTTTTGGATAATAATTAGGAAGAAAATATCCCGGTGATGTCTAGACACTACTCCCTTTTTCTTTAACTATGATTTGCCAGCTGACTGCAATTATAGCTGCCCTATATATGGTCAATATATAACTAGTTTGGAAGAAAACAAATTAGTGCAATATAACTAGCTAAACGTGAGATCATTTTGGTAATCAAAGTATCAAACCCTAACCCCAGGGCCAACAGAACAACAGGCCCATTCAAGCTTTCCAGACATCACCCTGAGAAAACGTCTCCTGCGCTACAAGTTCAGTGCTGGTTAGAGTCACACACCTAGTTGAACTTACAGGATTACTTAAACTTAAATATATTAACAACGTTAAATACTGTAATTTAAATACTTTACATTTGAATTTTGAGTATGTAATTATTTAACTTCTAGGCATGTATTTAAATATTTTTAATGAATTCATTTACGATATTTAGTTATTTACAACTTGACGGTGTTAGCCTGTTACGTAAGTGTATCCAAACTAAAATTTACAGAAATTAATTCCAAATATGGAAAATTGAATTTGCAATATTTAAATCTAGATACGACATACCCTATTTTCTGAACTACTGAAGAATAACTGTACGCTGCACTTCGCCAACATATCGATCACGAATTGATGATCGGATGGCTAACATATATACTAAATATACAGAAGATCACCCATCTATTTTGAGATTAGAACCACAACATTCATTTTGTGATCTAGAATTTCTCTTATTATTAGTGGCAAAACGAATCTCTACCACTTGCTTATGAAATGATACATCTAAGTTGCACGGGATTTTCATCTAGTTATGGCTAACTCTTCTAATGAATCATTCGAGCTTTCCAAAGAAAAAAAAACGTATGCCTCATTCTGAAGCTAAGCTCACAGGTAAAACAATGCACTCACAATTATATGTGGGAATATCTAACCATGCCCCCAAGTACAAGTTCTTCCAAGTAGGAACTAGCTTTTTCTTGTACCACAAACCCCTTTTCAAGATCAAAAAGGATACTGGAGGTGAGGTTTGCTGATGGAAAGGGACCCTGGTTGAACCGTTGAAGTATGAAAATCTTGCCCCCTAGGATTTGGCCATCACCACTTTGGTTGTTAGCAACCAAAGATCGGCCACAACTCTATAATAGAGGTATATGTACTCCTCACATCATTGACACAAGGAACAACTACTACCAAGTGAAGCACTCATGATGGAGCAGTAGCCAAAGGTTTGGAATTAGTGCATCCATGTGGGGGCATCAGTGCAATTGTTGCTAGTTGCTAGGGCCAGGATGAAGAGAGGATATATTAATTATCTTGCATCTCTTATAAATTCATGACAAGGATCATTGCACCATAAGTAATCCACTCACAATAAGTAATCTCACTCTAACTTGTGCTCCAATTCAAGAAGTTGCATAAGTAAGGCCGAACTAACTCATGCGCAATTTGGTAGCCAATTTCCATATTCCTCAACCCCTTTGCTTCATTTCTTGCATTCTTTTGGCAAAAAGAAATGCTCAAATGGTTTGGTTAAAAAAAAATGCTCAAACGGGAGCCTACATGGTCTAACCACCTTTTTTGCTTTCTCTCTTTGATGAATTGGCGGTCGAGCTGGTGAAATTAAAGCTAATTAGCCCCATCAATTCATCCAATCGGCGAGATGTCGTGACCTTTACAGAACCAACGATGCGTTGCATCCGTAGAATAAGAAGAAGATTCCCCTTTTGCACGAGTTGTAAGTCTCATTTGCTCATTGACCATTACACTTGATTAATTTGCTTCCTGTTCTTTCAGCACCTTAAACTTTGATGGTACCTAATTAACCACGTACACATCATTTGTCCATTGACCTGAAAAAGTAAGTATGTATATATCCATCTTTCTATTCTGGATGTGAAATCTTCTGCATGATTGGTTGTCCAGTTGGGAGAGCTTGCACGAAACCAACACTACTACAGAATAGTATTAGTAGACACCAAATCATAGACGGTTTGACAAAACCATCTGTGACATACACTATCACAGACGGTTTTAATTTGTAGACCGTTTGTGTTGTTGGTGTCGAAAAAAAGGAGTATCACATATGGTTCTTACCGATGAACTGTCTGTGATACTGGAATATCACAGATAGTTTTTAATAAAAACCGTCTGTGATAATATGTGAATTATCACAGACAGTTTTTTAAAAAACCGTCTGTGATAAGCTGATTATCATAGATAGTTTTTATTAAAAATCGTCTGTGATAATCTGAGAATTATCATAGACGGTTTTTTTATTAAAAACTATCTGTGATAAGCTAATTAGCACAGACGGTTTGTTTTAAAAACTGTATGTGATAATCTAGTTATATATTTATTGCGCCGCTCAGAACCGCATCTGTCTTCATTTCGATTCAGATCTAGAGCAGAGCCACTGCACCTGGAGGAGGCGAGGAGGCAAGGCTTTCAGGCCAGTTAATTTGGTGGGAGGAGGCAGGAGATCAACTTTGAAGATTCATACATTCCTAGTTGCCCTAGATATGGTTAGTAATGAAATTTATTTTTCTTTGCATTACAATTTAGATCTAAGTTTTGGTGAGTGTTATTGAAGTTGGTTTGCATCTACTTGACCATACATGATCAGTTCCCGTCATGTGGGAGGCCAAATTTGTCAAAATTGTTAGTTATAAGTGGTTCGTCGATCACTGGGGAAATAGCTGTTGTGTTTATAATATGAATTAAACTAGCAAAGCCTCAATGCATGTGGTATATATGTAGTAATAATTAATTAATTTAATTTTTAATACTAAGTTGTTATATATATGCATAACATAGGACCGAAGCTGGATGTATGCCGCGAACCATGTGAGTGAATAATACATTAATGGCATGTCTGTTTTTACAAGAGCTGCCGAGAGGATATGTTGAATAAGGGGGTGGGATATATGCACTGTCCATGCCTAACTGCGAGAATTTAAAGATGTTTAAGAACCGAGAGCAGATTGAAGCGCACTTGATTCGGAGGGGTTTCAAAAAAGGTTATACGTGTTGGACCAGTCATGCCGAAGTCAATGATATACTGCTGGATGATATCGTTGGTGAAGTGAATGATATGCCACACCGGATAATGTCAATTGTTGTTCGGATTCGGATAAGTTGCACGATGACAATCTGGATTAAATGCTTCGCGATGTAGAGGAGAACTATGATGAGAGAGAGTATGTTAAATTCCGAGGTTTGATGGAGGACTCGGAGAAACCTTTGTTCACGTGCTGCAGGTCAAAGTACACGAGGTTGTCGGCCGTGCTTGAACTGTTGAAATTGAAGGCAAGCAACGGTTGGTCCGACAAGAGTTTCACGGCGCTGCTAGGTCTTTTAGCGGACATGCTTCCGGAGGGAAATGAGTTGCCTAAAACCACGTGTAAAGCCAAGAAGGTTCTTTGTCCATTGGGAATGGAAGTAGAAAGAATACATGCATGTCCAAACGACTGTATCCTCTACCGTAAAGAGTATGCAAATATGCATGTATGTCCGGTGTGCAACGCATCTCGATACAAACGTAACAATCAATCAGATGACGGCGAGGGAACAGAGGTGAAGAAAGGACCTCCTGCTAAGGTGGCATGGTATTTTCCTATAATTCCCCGTTTGAAATGGTTTTTTGCAAATCCAAGGAGGCAAAACTGCTATGTTGGCACTCGGAGGAGCGCAAGAAGGTGGAATGCTAAGGCACCTTGCTGATTCCACCCAGTGGAGAAACATCGATAGCAGTTTTGCAGATTTCGGTGCAAAACCAAGGAATATAAGGTTTGGACTGAGTACAAATGGAATGAATCCTTTCAGTAGCATGAGCAGCCGATATAACACTTGCCCCGTGACTCTCTGCATCTATAACCTTCCTCCTTGGTTGTGTATGAAGCAAAAGTACATTTTGCTATCGATACTTACCAAGGGCCAAAGTAACCTGGGAATGATATTGATGTGTACCTAGCACCGTTGGTGGAAGATCTAAAAGTACTGTGGAATGAAGGGGTACAGGTATGGGATGCATACAAACGAGAGAACTTCACTTTGCGCTCCTTATTGTTCTGCACCATAAATGATTATCCTACCCTTGCTAACCTGTCGGGCTAGAGTACAAAAGGTGCCAAAGCTTGTACTCACTATTTAGATGGTACTGAGAGTGTGTGGCTGAAACACTCACGCAAAACCGTGTACATGCGTCACCGCCGGTTCCTTCGGAGGGCTCACCCATACCGCAAGATGAAGAAACAATTTGACGGAGAGAAGGAGGACGGTTTAGCTCCAAGGCATGTAAGCGGAAAAGAGGTTTATAATATGGTTTAGGATTTAGATGTTTTCCTCTTAAAGGGGCGTAAATTGAGGGCTCATGAGAAGAACATCTGGAAGAAGAGATCAATATTTTGGGACTTACCTTATTAGGAGTATCTAGATATTCGATACTACATCGACGTCATGCACGTAGAAAAGAATGTATGTGACAGCTTGATTGGTCTCTTACTGAACATTCGTGATAAAACAAAGGACGGCGTCAACACACGGCTTCACTTGGCTGATACGGATATCAGGCCTGAGTTAGCATCGACAAAAACAGATAATGGAAGAACATACCTTCCCTCTGCGTATTACACTCTGTCTAAGGCCGAGAAAACAGAACTGTGCCAGTGCTTGCATGGTGTCAAAGTTCTATCTGGTTACTCTGGCAACATGAAGAAATTTGTTTCGATGCAAGATTTGAAGTTAAATGGCATGAAGTCTCATGATTGTCATGTGCTGATGACACAGATGCTCCCTATTGCAATTAGAAATATTTTGCAGATCAAAGTCCGAGAGGCAATCATGAGGCTATGTTATTTCTTTAACACAATTGCTCAGAAGGTCATCGATCCCGAAGGACTAGATGCTCTGTAGAACGAGGTTGTGATAACTCTATGTCATCTTGAGATGTATTTCCCTCATTCGTTTTTCGATATCATGGTCCATCTCATTGTTCACGTTGTATAGGAGATAAAAATGTGCGAGCCCGTATTCCTACGTAGCATGTACCCATTTGAGAGGTTCATGGGAATTCTCAAGTCCTATGTACGGAATTGATCTCGGCCGGAGGGCAGCATCGTCGAAGGTTATGCAAGCGAAGGGGTCATTGAGTTTTGTGTCGATTATATGGCTCAGATTGAACCGATAGGTGTGCCTCAATCTCATCGTGAGGGAAGGCTCAAGGGTATCGGAACTATCGGAAGAAAAGCAATCACTACATATATGGGCGCATATGCTCAAGCCCATTTCACGGTCTTGCAACACATGACTGAAGTGGCGCCTTATGTCGACCAACACAAGGATGTGCTTCGGTAACAGAATCCGGAGCGGCTGGATGTTTGGATCATGAGGTAACACAACAGTCAGTTCAACCAATGGTTGAAGGAGCAAATCGCTAGGAGCTCGCCAAGTGAGATGCTACAGTTGTGACATGGCAAGGATATGACATAAATGGGTACACTTTCTATACACAGGCTCAGGATATAAAGAGCACTAACCAGAACAGCGGTGTCCGCATAGATGTGCTTAGTACCGATGGGTTGAGAAACTCGTACTATGGGTTCATAGAAGAGATTTGGGAGCTCAACTACGTGGTTTTCAAGATCCCCTTATTTCGGTGCCGTTGGGTGCATCTCCCACAGGTGAAGGTTGACAAGTACGGTGTCACTACCGTGGACCTCCAACGTGTCAGATACAAAGATGAACCATTCGTACTCGTAAATCAAGTTGTTCAAGTTTTCTATATAACCGATCTGGCAAATAAGAAGCACCATGTAGTTCTTTATGGAAAAAGAAGAATTGTCGGAGTATAGAATATAGTGGACCAGGACGAATAAAATCAATTTGACGAGTTACCTCATTTTGTAAATGGTATAAGGGTCGACGACGAACAACGTGACGAAACTAGTTACATACGCATTGATCATCATGAAGGGCTAATTTTTAAAGGAAATAAGCAAGTGGAATGAGAATGTGCGATATATATGTGGGCATTTGCATTTATGTATATAACAATGCATGTATGTGATGTATATGTGAATTTTTATTTATGTATATAACAATGCATGTGTGTGATGTATTTGTGAATTTGCATTTATGTATATAACCATGCATGTGTGTGATATATTTGTGAATTTGCATTTATGTATATGTGAAAATATGTGATATATAGGTGAATTTTGAGAATGAGTCATACATACGTATCTCTACGTTCATTGGGCTGTTGTAAAGAAATACACTCTGTGAGGTCTTATTACGGTGCCTGCTGGTTGGTGTAGGTAATAACTCCAGTGCGTGGGAAGGGAGAGGCTTATCACAGACGGTTCTCAACTAGAACCGTCTGTAATAAGCCTTCCTATATATACCCTCAAGAAAGGGTTTTGCGCGTGCACTGCAGTTATAGCGCTATACCAACTAGAGCACATCGTCGCTCTCCCGATCGAGCCCGTCGCCGCCTCCGTCCCCTGAGCCCATCGTCGCCGCCTCCATCCCCCGAGCCCGTCACCGCCGTCATCCCCGAGCCCGTCACCGCCGCCTTCCCCGGCCCGAGCGCTGGTTTTCTGTTATTCATCTCGGCTTGGTATTCTTCTGGACGGTTTTGAGTACTGTCTGCACTGTGGGTTCTTTTCATTCTTTGCCAACATTGTCGACTGTACTTGTTCTTTGAGTTCTGTTCAAGGTCAAGAACTGGTAGATGATATGTTTGCTTGTGGGCTTGATTCGTGTGCTCTGTGATGAACTAGTTGAATGCTGAGATTGATCTAACTATTAGGACTAGATTTGAGCTCTATTAGATTGTTTTCACTGTCTGGTCAGAGCTGATTCATTCGGCTGATTTGAATTGTTCACATGTACTTGAAATGTATACCATGCAGTAGTTGTTTGCAATTGTAGATCAGATTCTTTCCTTTACTATTTGTCATATAAGGCTGCATGTGTATGTTCTGGTTTATGCTGCATTTAATTCTGGTTTACAGTCAGATTAATGCTTTGTGAACATTTGTGCGGAAAACTCTATATTGTTGTTCATTGAATTTGCAAGTTTTGACAGTGGAAACATTATTTAGAGCTCACATCTTGGTCACTAGAGTTTAGATTATCAGTGCAGAGCTTCAACATTAGCATGAGAAGGCCAAGACTTAAAATCTTGCACAACTCTGTTCTGAGAGCAATATTAATGCAATTATTTTGTCTTATGCTAGATTTAATTGCTCTTTTGCTTAAAGAACAGCATGATATTTTATTCCCAGTAGTCTTGTTGTTGTATACATTAGATATACACATTTGTATAAACATTTGTATATAGTTGTTTCATGAATATATATACTTATAAATATATGTTAAATCTTACTTGTTGTTGTTTGTGTATATGTTGCTGTTAAATCTTACTGTTATGAATATATAGTTGTTTCATGAATACATATACTTATGAATATATGTACTTTCATGTAATTCCATGTCATTTTCATATTGATATATTTCTCTCTCTCTCTCTCTCTATATGTATGTATGTATGTATGTATGTATGTATGTATGTATGTATGTATGTATGTATGTATGTATGTATGTATGTATGTATGTATGTATGTATGTATGTATGTATGTATGTATGTATGTATGTATGTATGTATGTATGTATGTATGTATATATATAGACTGCATTGCGCTTTTCATATATAAGAAGGCCAACATGTCATCTACGCATTCTTCAACATCATCGCCATATGCGTCCGCTCCAAAATCAAAATGCCAAGAAAGAGGACTATCGAAAAAACCTGAGGGCCGATTTACCATCACAGAGGTCGATGGATCTGGGACCCTTCTCCTTCCTCGCCAAGCAGCATGCGCATTTCAAAGAATGATCGAAATAGTTGCACGAGAACGAATTGAGATCACATTCGATTCGTGGGAGACCGTGACTGAGACTCGAAAACGTGAACTGCTGACAGAAATATTTGCATCGTTCGAGATCCCAGAAGAACACCACGACTCCGTGCAACGATATGCCTTGCTAGCGGCATGCAAAGCATGGAAGAACTTCAAGAGCGTGATTGTCAAGCACTACGTGGAGAAGGATCTAACGCCCTTTCATAAGTACCAATTCCTGGAACTACAATGGGAAGAGTTTAAGGCGATGAAGACGATCGAAGATTTTAGAAGTGCAAGTACGCTGCACAAAGCCCTCCAGGCAATAACACACACCCCCACAGACTTGGCACAACTGGGTATGCGGGTAAAATCCCACAGTGGAGGACGGAGGATGAACAGACAATTCTGCGGGACACTACCCCGCCATTTGCCACGATCCCGGATGAGCGCATTCGAAATTGGATTAGAGCGAGGTCATCTACCACGTCATTGGGGGACATCTCCTTCCGAAACCCTGCAGACCAGGAAGTGTCCCACCACTTGGTAAGATATCGATTGAACTACGTAGCTTGTAATTACTCCACAACTTCGTAGGAAGTGAAATGACATGTCGGGCTCTTGCAGGAAGCGCTGAGTGTAGAATCTTCTCAAAGATTATTCCAGGCAACTAGAGAGAAAGATATACTCTCCGCGGCCCTGGGAAACAAGGAGCACCCGGACCATACGAGAGGCCTTGGGCTTTATGTTCCTTGAAAACATGGTTTCTCAGACGACTACAAGAGGAGATCAAGGCATCTCTTAGAGAGGAGCTGGCTGATTACGTCAGAGATGAGATGCGAAGATATACAGAAAATCAACAGGCCGCCGCCTCTACTCCTGTGCTAACCAGCCCCTAACCGTCGGAGTAGTTGCGCGTCCAATCCTACGACGGAAAGCGAGGCCAGATTTCCTGTGGATGACATCCTGGTAATAATTATTATCTCTGGAATGCTCGATCCGTTGATAGGCCTATTAGAGTAGCTAATTTTGTATCGTTATGTAGGAACCTACGAAGTGCAAGCTCCAAGTGAGATATGCCTCCATTCCCTTGTGCACTGCTTGGGGACACGCATATCCGTCTGCTCACGGGGCCATGGTGCATCGTACACCTTTAGCACCAGGCTTTGGAAAAGTTCGTCTGGATGGTGTGCATGCCAGTTTCGAGGTTGTCCTACTACCGAAGCCCCCCAACAACGAGATCGTGACTCTAGGGCAAGCCATTGGAACATTCATCCAGTGGCCCAAAAGCGACATCTGGTTGGAGGCTTCTTCACTGGTGGCAGGTTCACAAGGGCAGTCTAAACGAGAGCTACATGCACTGGTGCTATCTCCACAAGGCCTATCTCCACCACCGCTACCTGCACTGGTGCCATCTCCACCGGTGCTATTCTCGATGAAGTAATTTGCACCGGTGTTACCTTTACAGTCGACTACCATGAAGTCGATCTACAGCCAAGGCAGGGGCAAATCAAAGAAGATTGATGATGATATCTCGTACCTGCCATTGGCCCGTAAATTCATGCTAGGCGAGCCAATAATCGTCCTGAAAAAGTGCCTCCTAACCCTAGGACTTGGTTGCCAGAGATTACACGCTTGGTATATGGAACAGGCCAATAAGCCACAGGCAGAACGACACTCAGGTATCACTGTCAAATTCAGGCCGGATCATTTACAACACGAAGTTCATGATTGTGTCTTCACGGTGACCTTTGAAGATTTATTTGATCTTTTCACGCTCAACGCTCTCGACGCCTCACTCATTCGATGCTGGACGTTGTAAGTGTGTACAATCACAGTCTCCATTCATGTAATACCGATATATGTCATATATAATTTGCTGCTTTTCTGTGTATATATATAGATATATGGTGACTGAAGCTAGATCATCCAAATCACCAATTGGTTTCCTGGACCCACGCTTGGTTGCCATGGATACCATCAGCGAGGATGCATCCTTCGTCGAGAGGTATATTACAACAACACTGCTGGCTCACCACGATAAGGAAGTTGTTCTTATGCCATACAATGAGCGGTTCTATTGGATTTTAATTGTAATTATACCAAAATGGAACAAGACAATATATCTTGATTCCCTAAGTAAGAACAAAACCGACTACACAGTTATCGGCCAATACTCGATAGGTAAGTACATTTTCTCCATACATAGCTATATTGTACTCTTTCTTTCCTTCCGAATGACTAAGCTAACGTTTTCGAATTATGAAGGTCGTTCGCCACATACGTTGCAGAGACACGTGGCTTGACGGAAGGGGCCAAGCCCTTGCAACATGTTCGAAATTTTTGGGTATTTGCTAGTATACATTAATTAATATTATACAACACTTGGTAGTAATGCCTCATAAATTAACACATTCTATTTTTTGCAGTGCCACCAGTAGCCGCCGGGCAATACGTGTGGATTCTACGTTTGCCACCATATGAAACTACTCCTCGATTTCTCGAAGATCACCAATCCTAAGGTTTGTCAATCTTTCCGCATTTATTTCATACTTATCAAGTTATATATATAGGCATATTGATATTCCTATCGACAGGCTGCATCCATCTCTACAACTGCATTGCAACAGCCAGACCTTGCACAAATTCGAGGAGAGTGCGCATACTTTTTGATGGCTAAAGTCATAAAATCAGATGGAGAGTTCCACAGCGTACAATGATTTTTATTTGGGATAAGATTGACATTGATTGTAATTGTGTATTTGTTAATGGATATTTTATTTCATTTCAATTAATTGATTTACGAAATGGATGTTTTATATTTGTGAAATGAATTGAGATGTGAATTAGATATATACATGTACTTGTTGATCTGCTTGTTTCAGAGGGCATGGCTAGCATTTCCTAAGGCTAGCCAATAAACAGAAATAGGTTTAGGCGTAGAAGAGAATAGTTGTGCTAGTTGATAATCACATATGGTTTTTAGTTAAAAACCGTCTGTGATTGTCAATAGCACAGACGGTTTTTATTTAAAAATCGTATATGATATTTGCAACACAGACGGTTCAAAAGCAGTTTGTGATGACCTCGTATCATTACTGACCTATAAATTCAGATGGCTCACAAAACCGTCTGTGATGACGTTTCTGAACCGTCTGTAATACGGTTTTCTGTAGTAGTGCAAACTCATGACCTAATCTATCACAATGCTGCCATGGCGATAATAATATCAAAAAAAATATCGAATCCAGTCCTTTTGCGCATATAATGAGCATGCCATTGCAGTTGGCATACAAAGATCATATTTACGAAATTGCTACAAATAGTTACTAGTAGAAATACTAGGTGCAATTCACCGGGTCCATATGCCAGTGACAATTCATAATGATTTTGTGAATTGAGCAGCTGGACTGTGGACATTGAACCAGGCTCTCTAATCAGTACTACTGGTTTTCAGAACCCTAGCTACCTCTGACTATTATTTCATCATAATAAATACCGGCAACATTAACTAAGGCATCTCCATAATTAAGCGAAATTAATATCTCTCCAAAAAGATCATTTAAATTTAAGTTTTCGTTGAAATTAATGGACTTAAGTGTTGATGTTTAATTTATGTTAGTCCCTTTAATTAGCAATTGGTTTATTTTGTAGAGCAGGACCAATGCAAAGCCATTTTCGTTCGAGCCATTGCGCTTTCCAAAGAGTCCAATATTACTCAATTCCAACATCGGAGTCAAAAGTTATGACCGTTTTTCTGACTGTCGTCTGTGCTAAAATCCAAAAAACAGTAGTACCACATTATTTGAGTGGTACTATCGCTCGATGGCAGTACTGGCCCTGTGAGTACAGTATTACTGTACTAAAATCCAATGGCTAGTTTTTAACCTAAAAATAGTCGTTGAATAGTAGGTGCAGTAGTACTTGCCATACATGGCGGTAGTACCGTAAATACTGATTTTTTAGAGTTTTCATCTCCAACGGCTAGTTTTTGTTGTGGGGCTATAAATACCCCCTTGGCCAGTTGGGAGACTATCCTTATCACTCCATTTCATTCTCTTGAGTTAATGTGAGTTTTTCCTCTCAATTGTATATGTATTGCACCTTGTGAATAAGGAGAGAGGTCTCTTGTTGCATGTGTTGCATCGAGGATGGATTTTATATCCAATTGAGTTTATGCATTTATTGCACATAGTGAAAGTCAAGCAAAGGGCATGACTTATTACTCTTGGAGGTTGCCGACTCTTAGACTGCATTGGAGGTGTCATGTCCGGTGATCTTCTCAAAGAAGATTGTGAGAAGACCCGACATGTTGTGAAGGTTAAAACTCACCTACCTGAAGTGAAAAGAGATACCAGTAGTAGAATTGAGGTATTTAGCTTAATCCGCATGTCATGCTACTTTAAGGCCACAAGCCCTAAAATATGATGGATTGTAGATATAGGCTTTTCTACTCTATTGGATCCTTTTGATCCAACAAATAAGGAAGGGGAATGCTTACATCTCGACACTCAAGCAATTAATACTTTATTTAGTGCTTTGAGTGTACAATGATGAAGCTACTTATGATAAGTTGATGGATATGCTAGAAAACTCAACTCATTACTTTATAGCTAAAGATAATAAAAAGGTAAATAATGATAATGACAATGATGAACCTACTTATGATAAGTTGATGGATATGCCAGAAAACTTGAATGAGTACCTTGGCAAAGAGAAGTCAAAATTCAAAGTCTTGAAGAAATATTTTCTTTCTCTTATGGATTTTTATGGTGAGCTAAAGGAAGCTCATGAGAGTCACCTTCACAAAGATCTCACCAAAAATAAGGTGAATATAGGCATTACATGTAATTTATTATATGATATGTCATGCGTAACTCCTAACTCTTGTATGTTATATAAGGTTAGCATATTCTCCTCTTTTGATGATTTGTTTGATATGCATTGTTGCTCTCAATTAGATGCTTCTATTTTCTCTATGTTTGTTGAGACTAATCTTATAGAGGAAAACAAAAAGCTCAAGACCCATGTCACCAAGTTGAGCAATGACTTGGAGAAATGCTATAAAGAGAAAGCCTCTCTTGATGATATCTTGAGCAAGCAATGAAGCTTGAATGACAAGAGAGGTATTGGCTTCATCTTTGAGAAGAATGAGAATAGCAAGACACGGCATAATGCAAGACACATGAAGAATGACAAATGCTTTGATTGCAATGAGAAGGGTCACATTACCTCGGTGTGCCCAAATCAAGTGAATAACAAGTCAAGATAATCAAGAAAGAGGCAAGCCAGCAATGAGCAATATAAGAAGATCAGAAGGGGTAACAAATGCTTGCTACAATTTCTGGGAGAAGGGACATTTTAGTAAAGATTGTCCCAAAGGTATCACTTCTAAGCTAACTCTTTTCAATAATGATTATTTGCTTAGGAACAATAGAAATGGTAATATGTTTGCTATAAATGTTAGTTCACAAAAATTTATTACTAGAGCCATTTGGGTGCCCAAATCTATTATGACTATCATTCATAGATCCAACCAAGTTGTTGGTACCAAAATACGCTTAAATGCTTAATATGTATTTGGAGATGCATTGGAGACTTGGCTCATTCATGAAAAGGTAGATTCCACCATGGGAAAAATTGGAGCCAAGATTAAGGATGATCAATTCATATAAAAAAACCAAAGTTATCTTAGTAAAAAAAATTTACATTGAAGTATCTAGCCTCTAGCCTTGTGTAGGTTGCATTGCATTAATGAAAATCCTTTTCTAAATCATGTTTTTGCTCTTGTTCAAAACTTCATTATCGTAATCTTGAGCAAGATGTATAAGTGGCACATTAAAGGTGAGTGCTAAATTATAATCATGTATATCACATCCCTAAGTATACCCAAATTGATTAAGTGCTAGTATTAATTTTCAAAATTGGGCCATTTAACCAAAAGTCAAAATTTGAAATTATTTGTATATCTTTGAAAAACTAGTTGAAAAATATATACAAATGCATTTTAATTGTTTTCCAAAGGTTTTGGCCATGTAAAAACTAATTTTAAAAGAAAATAAGTTTTAAGCCTAAAAGATTGTTACTAATATCTTGTTTTGGTTTTAAAATGTGTATTTTGCATAAAAGTAATTATCAAAGGATTTTGGAAATAGTTCCAAAATAAAAATCCTAGAGTTGGTCTTTCTTAATAATTCGTGTATTCAAAAGATTTTCAAAAGATCACCCTATCAAAAGTTGTTTGCTTTTTAAACTCACCCAAAATCATCCTTCACCTATGTTGGTCATTTTCTAACACAATGTGAGTTTTGCCATTTGGGTCATATCATTTATTATGTCTTGGTTCAAAATGGTATTTAAAATTCATACAAGATATTCCAATCAAAAAGTTTCTTATTTGCTTTATTTGGTATTTTTGGAGTGAAACTTCTAGTGATATGCATGTTTAGCTTTTTAAAAGAGTCTATTTGGTCAAAAATCAAAGTTCTTGTCTAAAAATCACCAAACAAACTAGATAAATGCACTTAAATATGTATTTCAAATATTTTCAAAGCCATTTGTAGTAAAAATCTCTAGTTTAAAATCAAAATAGCAAATTTGGCCTAAAAATGATCTTGTATGATTTTGATTTTAGATTAAATGATATACTTTTATAAATCAAAATCTATTGAGTTTTTGAAAAAGTCGTTAATACCTGTAACATCCCAAAATTTTGAAATTTGAAAATGTGAAGCTTTTGAATTATTTTGCAATATGTTTTATTTGAATTTGGAGTTTATGATGTTTTTCTGAGAAATTTGGTGAAGGTTCCAAAAGTTAAAAGGATGAAGAAGAAACAAACATATTTAATTAATAGAAAATCAAGATTTAAAATGCGAATCTGAAAAGATGATCCAGTATAAGAAGAGAGAAACCTGAGTTAAAAATATCAAATCCCATTTTGAAAATAATGGCATAAATAGCACTAAAAGCAGATGAACAAAATACAAACACATATACATACATATATATGTGTATATATACAAATTGTGCAAGAAAGAGTTTAGCAATAAGGAATAAAAATATGCAAAATTAAATAAGCCAGCAAAATAGCAATATAAAAAAAAGAAATGCAACGGTCGGCCGAATGGCCCGGCCCATTTCTCCTCCTCCCCGCTCCCTTTTTCCCTGCGCGTGGGCCCTCCCCATTTCTCTCTCTCCCTCCCGTTTTCCTCCCTGGCCACTGGGCCCAGCTCCGCGCGCCCTCCCTCTCTTTCCTTCTTCTTCCCGGTGCGCCCGCGCCACTTCTTGCCTCCGCTGCGCTCAGCTTCTCTCAGCCCCGTGGCAGCCATGCGCTGCACCCTCCTGCCGTCGCCCCCGGTTTTTACCCGCACCGCCCACCGTTTCCCTGGCCTTCCCGTGACCATAAGATCCTCCCACGCCACACCCCTTCTTCCCCTGTCCCTTCGCCCGCATGGCACCCATGAGCCGCCCGCCGGCTCCTCCACGCCGTTCCCGGCCCTCCGGCAGCACCCGCCTTTCCAACCACTTCTCGACGTGCCCCCACCCCCCACCTCCTTCCCCTCCAGCGTGATTGGAAAAAAACGTGCGCCGATCTCACCGGGGTACCCACCTTCCTCGTCTCCGGCCGAAGCCGCCTCCACCGGCGCCACTGCTCCCTCGACGCTTCTTCGGTCGATTCCGCGCGCCGGGAGCACGGCACGGTCACCACGGAGCTATCCCCCACCTCGCCAGAGCTTCCCCGCCACCCCACCTCGCCGGCACCGTGCCCATGCTTGCGCCACCGCCGGCTCAAGCCGCCCGCCCACCACGGCCATCCTCCCCGCCCGGCCAACCCGTGGTGAGCCTCCTCCTACCCTGCTCTTGATGCTATGCCGCCCATTTCCCCTTCCCATTTCCCCGGCCGTCGGCGCTCCATAGCCACCTCGCCGCTGGCCGCACCGAGCTGCCGCCCGCCCACCTCGCCGCCGTCTCGGGTCGCGCCGCCTACTCCACTGGCTTCCCCATCCCTGGACGAGCCCATTTTGCCGGCTACGCCCGCCTCCCCGGCCGCTCCTCGCCGGCGCCACCGTCGACCATGGCTGCCCGAGCCGCCTCCTCTGTTTTGCTCTGTGTACCTCCCCGTTTTTCTAATTAAGCACTGGTACTTTGTCAGGTAGCACCCCGTGTCCATTTGGCTAGACCGAGCGCGCCAACGCCCACAGTACTGAGGTCCTGAGTTCGATTCCGTAAGGCCGCATCCTTTTATTCTTTTATTTATTGATTTTTCCTACTCCATTTTAATTAAGAAAAATTCAGGAAAAATAAGAGATAATCTAGGAAAACTAATAAAATTTTAGCTACGAGATAAAACAAGATTGTTCAATATTTGAATTTGGGTTAGTTGCCATATATGAATAGCAAATGTGGTTTGAATGATTATTTAACATCTAGTTATTAACTAAAGACATTAATAAAGAAAAAGTGGCTTCGGTTAAATATCCAAATTTAGTAAAGATACCCTTAATCATAATTAAATTATAGGTCCAATATTTAACACGTTGTCATGTAATAAATCTTAAAGGTAGGTTTTGCGAAACAACAAGTGTTAAAAATATAACCCTACGTAACAAGCTTTGCCCAAATAGCTAATAATGGTATCATTAATTAAATCTTAATACTAGATTTAGTAAATAATAATGATGAGCATGAAATACCAAGATATGGCCCATACAACTGAATCCTAATTCGAACTGAAATAGGCTTAATGAAAACAGAGGCTACATAAAATATCACCCCATAAAATGCTATACACCTAGACTCTAAAATTAATTCGGTAAGCCAAAATGCCCTGAACAACAGCACTCAACAAAATAATGCTAAGATAAACTTGTACACCTATTCATAGGTCTAACCTAACTCATGAAACTTCCTTGATAAATACAAAAATGATAAAAGAAATTATTAATAAAAAGGTCAAGCCTCGCTTTTCCCCAATCGGCCATGTATGGCCACCTTTCTTTCCCAAAAGCAGATAATTCCTGTAGGTACATCTTCACTTTTGATCCCTCGTATTTCTAAAATTTTCCCTCACGGTAAAGCATTCAGACAACTCGTCCTCCTGCTCAAACCCAGCTACCGCTGTGCTTACAACACATCAACCTAAATCATCCTTCTATTCTCCAACCATAATAAATGCATAATTTAAAGTAAATCGGGTATTTAAAGTGATTGGATTTATTTGGATCTTTTGAGTTATTTGTTTTTATTTGGATTCAGTCGCTTGTCGCATAGTTAGAAACTGGAGTTCCGAAGAATCAATGGATCAAGCAAGACCAAGATCAAAGTATAGAAAAGACCAGCAGAGCAGTCCCCTCAAATGAGACAGCTTTGAGAGAGCACAAGACCGCGGCAAACCGCGCCAGGCGAGTCAATACTTTGATAATGTTGAACCTACATTTTCTGCAAATTATTTTGGTTTAAATTATCAAATTGCATGCTGTTATGTTATATGCAAATACATGTTAATTTAAGATTCTAGATTACATGCCTATTGTTTACCTTGAATAATATTACACCTCCTTTGGAATATTTGAATATGTGAACCTTGTCGCCCTAACAAAATTACAATAGTAACCTTTCGAAAATAAGTCTCTAAATATATGCCATGCTTAGTATTGTTTAGATACTCATGGGCGCGAGAGCACCCAAGCATAACTTTTAATCCTGAGAAAAATTGGTTGGACAGTCATGGTGGTAATGACTGATGTATGTTGGATATGGTTATTTTATATTTCCAAAAACCTCAAATTGCTTATTTATCTGGGCGGATGGTTCGGGGGTATGGTGCAGGGGTGCACGAGAGTGTGGTTTGTGGTAGAACCGCCCAGATACCACTAAGGACTGAATCTTGTCATGACCTCCTGTGTAAAACAGTACAACCACAAGTCTGTAAAGTACAACTTGGCTAAGTAAACTTATCGAAACCCCGGACTCATCTCACTGGTAGTGGATAGGAGTGGATACGCACGGGCAAGGGAGGCCCTAAGGGACACCAGTGGAGGGTGAAGTTTCCCAGCTGTCCTAACGTTGCGGGAAGTAGGAGCCCGGCTGCATTAGTGGCTGTGGGAAACATCCCGCGCATAGATGGGACCCACCGCAAGTGGGCGGCTACCCATAAGGTGAGATGACAAAAAGGGCTAGATACTTTGAAAAGTCACTGTGATAGTCTGCTCAACCACATGACTAAGGAATCGTGTGGGGCAACGAGTTGATTGTCTCTTGTGGTGAAAGTGTACAAACTCTGCAGAGTCAAAACTATTCGAATAGTCGTGCCCACGATCATGGGCGGACATGGGAACTTAACTAGATATAGTTCTATTTCAAAAACTTTGTGGGTGGCAATGGAAAAAGTGGAGGGCAGTGGAAAACCCTGATTTGAATTGTCCTGGGTGTCGTCCCAGTGGTAAGTTAAGCGGCTATAACGCTGAAAGATGCTATATGGTGCGGATGCCACGTAACGGTGGATGGAATCTGGATCGCTATTATTATTGCATTTTCTTGAATATTATGTTTTTGTTCAAAACTGCTAGGTCTCAGGAAATTTTTATGTATCATATTGCAAAAGTAAAATGTTTTCTCTTCTCGCAAAGTAAAATATATGAAGAAATAAGTAGAGTCAGGAGTAATGAAGATGGAAGTTTGTGGTAAAAAAAACATAAATATATTGGTGGACTCATGTCGATTATAAAAAGAAAACGATAGTGTGGATTCTGATAGAAATGAGTCCAAATGGATATCTAGACTAGATAGATGATTTATATGATCTTTGGAGTATTAGGAAGTGCAAGGGTATTGGTTGGATTACAAAACTGATATTTGATATAAATTCTTGGGAGATGTTGACAATATTGGGATTAATAGAATTTAAACAAGTTCTGGATGGATGAATTGATCTTGGGAGTTTAGAGTATGATAACAATTCCTGGAGTATAGACTTGATCAATGATATTCCTGGTGGATGAATACTAGTGAATCGTAGACCTAATCAATGATATACTTGGTGGATATATACTAGTGAATCGTATACTTTGTCAATGATATTCTTGGTGGATGTATACTCATGAATTAGTTAGAGATAGATAATGGAAAAATAAGATTGATTGTTGAAGAAGTAAGTTATGGTTGTGGATCAATAATGAAAGGATTGTATTGTTAAGAATTTAGAATGCAAAAGATATTGGTAGAATAAATAAATGATATTAGATAAATGATGTCGCTAGCTGTTTGGAGTTTTAGGCAGTAAATGATCAGTGGATTATATAAGTTATGATACTCGCTATTTGGGGATTTAGGCAGCAATGAAGGTATGATTGGTGGATTGCATAATTGATGATAATCGCTGTTTGGAGATTTAGTCAGCAAACAAAATAGAAAGCGTATGATCGGCAGATTACTTGAATGATGTCGCTCACTGTTTAGAGTCAAAGATAGCAATCAATATGGAAAGAGCATGATCGGTGGACTGATTAAATGATGTCATTCGCTGTTTGGAGTTTTAGATAGCAATCAATAAACAAAGTGTATTTTGGTGGATTAAGTCGATTATGGTAGTTGCTAGGTGGAGTATAGGCAGTAACAATAACACTATGATTAAATAATAACAATGCTATTAAAAGCGATTTTTGGCAAATAAAATAACCCGAGCCTCTCCTTTGTTAAGCAATGCATATTATTTATTTGCATTCTGTGTATTGGCTCGCGAGCACGGTGGTTTGTGCTCACACTCACTTTTGTGACAAATTCAGAAGCAGGAATCAAACCACTACGCTTCAACAATACTTTTGGATCATGATGGCAAGAGGATGAAGATGTCAAGAACTAGGTCGCGAACCTCCAGTTGGCTGCCTGTGGGCATGTCCTGAGGGTCCCACCTTTGTGCTTCAATCCGCTGCTGCAATTTATTGATTTCGGCCTAATCGGCCCATGAGTAAGTTTACTATTATATTTACGCTTCCGCATGATATGTACTTTGATATTCAGAACTGTAATCTGTGAGCACTATCTACTGATTCAGGGAATAGTGCGGTGGAATCACAGAAGATTCCGAATTGTAAAATCTGGGTCTGACAATACCAAACTCGTAGGATTGGTCATTTTAAATATTTCTTCAGTTCAAAGTTTTTACAAAAGACCAACCATTGAAAAGTTATATACATTTGAAGTTCACTGAAAAACTAGTTTCGACCCAAAATGGTCTATTTTTGCATATAGTAAGTTTGGCTATATGAGCTAAATTTCTTTGCGTATCTTGGATTGAAATAGTATTTGTAACTTGTACAAAGCTAAGAGAGTGATAAACTCTGAGAATTATTTTTGAGAAATGCTTTAATTAGTCCAAAGTTAAAATCTACATAATTTCAAAATATTCCATCCCCATTTGAATGTTTTTGTTTTTTTCCATTCTTTATGTAAAAAATTTGCAAAAAAAGTGTACTTTGGCATAACTTTTGAATGAAGACTCATTTTTCTCACTTAGATGAAATGCTGAAAATTTAGAATTTTGCTTGATTTTAGGCCGATTTGTGATTTTTTTTATATCCAATTGGGTTCATAATTTGATAAAGGTATAATGATGACATTTGATCCTCTATAGCTGTTCTATGTTAAAAACATTTTATCAGATTTTTAGAAATCTTTTAATTAGTTTTTTAGGTAGTTTTTGAAGCTCAATTAGAATGTAAAATCTGGAAACCTGCAACCTTCAGTTTTCTGAAACTTTATGATTTTGATATCTTCAAAATGGTTGACATTTGGGAGAGCATGTGTGTATTTGTAAGAAATATCTCCACAATTTATCTTAGGTTTTTCAGAGCTTGTTTCTCTACCTTTCACAATACATTAAGAAGCTTTGGCTATACCTTTTTGAGCTCAACTTGATTTCAAAAGTGCACATCTCTTTGGTCGTTGAGAAAATGAACTCTTTTGAAAATTGAAAATGTATTTTGAAAAGATTTCACGAGTAAGCTTATTTGAATATGTTTCAAATATCATTTCATTACATGACTTAAATATGGCATCGTTTCAAGTTGTTTTGCTCTTTTAGACCATAAAGAGGGAGTTTATGGAATTCTTAGCTTTTATTGAAAATCTCTTGAAACCAAACCCCCAAATAGGTCATGTGTATCTATTTCATACTCTTTATGACCAAATTGAGATGAATTTATTGCCAAGCTCTTTGTTTTGGAGAGACTTCATTTTTGCTTAACTTTTTTTTCCATTTTTGATGATTAATGTCAAGGAGGAGAATTTTTTGTAAGCAAATTGCCACATTTGGATGATTGATATATTGTCTTGTGATTTCATATTATTTGGTGCATGTTTCGAGGAGAAGCATCTCATTCATACATATAGCCTCCTATATACATCGTGTGCACAAACATGTCATTCTCATATGCATATTGCTCGAATTGCTTAGTGATATGCATGGATATAGTTCAATACCTTAAATTCCTATCATAAGTTGATTTACATCCAAATGTTGTTATTCATAATGGATTTATCATCAATCACCAAAAAGGGAAATATTGTAAGTTCAAGCTCCAATTAGATTGGTTTAGATGATTAATGATAAATCTAGATGTGAGACTAACTCATTTGCTGAGTATTTTATTGTTTAGTCTTATTTGGATAAAGAAAGGTGACAATCATGGAGGTATGCATTAGGTGTCATATTCTTATATTTTGTTGCATTCCCCGGATCTAAAATATAGGTTGAACTCCACCAAAAGTCTAGATTGAATATGTGCATATGTTTTTTATTACACATTCTTGTGCATATTTTTATTACACATTCTTATATGAACATATTTAGGGATAGTTCACTCAATATTTATGGTTTCATTAGTATTGATACATGTTTGTTTTTTCACATATATTGGGGATCTCTAATTTGAAACCTATCTTTCAAGTATATAAAATTTGTGTAGCTCATATATATTCATATTACTTTATATTCAATTATTTGTGTTTGGGACTAATATGTATGCTAAGATGTCTAAAAGGTTTAGTCTCAGATTATGGATGACAAAACTAAGAAGGATCAACATGGCTCAAGACAAAAGGAAAAACGGTAGCACTGTAGCAGGGGTGCGGTACTACTGGCCAACAGTAATACCACCTTTATTGAGCGGTACAACCGGCTGACGATAGTACTATTTTTTTTGCAATACATGTTTTTTACAGAGAACGTGTTTTGGGACCTATTCTGATGATCTGAAAATCGGTTGTGTCAATCCTAGTATGCAGTACTATCTCCATGTGGTAGTATCGATTTTACTTGGCAGTAGTACCGCACTTTGAGTTCAAGTGGCTTTATATTCAATTATTTGCTATTGTGGTGCTTGTCATCAATTACCAAAAAGAAAAATATTGAAGAATCTAGACCATCCATTATGAGTTAATGGTATATTTTGGTAATTAATGATAATCACATTGTGAGACTAATATTTTTTATGAGTTAGATGAATAGTTTATGTTCCCTAGTGATAAAGACTTTGAATGGCTTCATGTGTTAAAGATCTCAAGTCAATGTTCGGAATAGAAGATGACTTCATAACTTGAAGCACATCAAGAAGAGAATGCATCATGTGTTGATGCACATCAAGATCTTGAAAAAGAAATGATTATGAGTTGATCATCAAGTCAAGAGAAAATCCATTATGTGTTGATGGAAGGCACTTGAAGGATGCATCATGGGTTGATGCATATGATGCGGATACGCCTATGTCTTACGTTTTTCAGTTAAAAAATACTATTTAACTGGAAAGAAGTATTAAGTTGTATTAAATATTATCATGTGAATTTGTTTCTTAATGAATTTTCTTGTTTTGACGAGAATAATATACTACCTCATGCAAGCTCTTTATGTATTCTCAGATTTGATTCATATGAAGACTTTGAAAGCAAAGCTTTGGGGGAATACCTAGAGGAAGGAGGCCATCAGACTGCCATGCGGCCAGGATACTCAAGACCAAGTAGCCACCAATCAAATGAAGGTCATGTGATCACAATCCCATGGCGTGAAGAAGATATGGCTTGCATGCCAATTGACTGACCGAAACCAGTCACTGGTTCGGTTTGTGTCTTGTTTAACCATTGAGTCCGAACTAGTATTGGTTAGATGGAGTTGTTTGTCTCTTGGCCGAACTGGGCTTGATTTGGTTTTAGGCCCAATTCAGGCGTGTGTGCGTATGAAGACAGCCGCCATATATATACGCTCGTGATATCCATCAGAAGGGGGATGCGACTAGAAAATAATGAAACAGAACACACGACTAGTAATGGATTCACATGGGTTGTGCACGTTTTTGATTTTTTTTTGGCTAGCCACTAAATTCAATAGGAGATTTGTGAGTTCTTGTAAATTGAGATCGTTCAACCTTTCTGCTGGGAATTGGGAGCGCGATAGGGCTTTCGCTTGGTGGTCGTGAAGTCCGGTGCGTGTGATCTTGGGAATTAAAGAGCGTTTGTTCTTGTATTGGCAACGGAGGATCGCTACGATTCGAGAGGCTGTACTTAAGTATCCAATCCTATGTCAAGAAGATCGGGCAACCCCGTATTAGCATATCAACACAATGACCCAGATTTAAAGTAAAGATATGTGTCATCAAACTTCAAGAGAATGCTCAAAGTAAAGGTATAACTAGTTAGTGATAAGGATGTGTTCCTTGTCTTTTACCGGTCTTGGTGTTTGGTTGAAAGACCGAATTGCTAGTATAAGATTGCCGTACTATTAAGAGGGATCTTGTCTAGTAGTTTGAGTCTCATCATATATTGATAAATCAATCTCGCTTGCTCTAGCTCTCCGTGGTATGATGCTACTGTTTGCGAATGTGTTTTGCAAATAGTTGAGGCTCATGTATCTAATTCTTGTAACATGTGACTATACTTTGCAAATATATTTTACAAATGATTGAGATCCATGTACCTACTCCTTGTGGTATGATCTAAGTTTTCAAATGTGTTTTACAAATTATTGGAGGTCATGCATTATCCTTTGGTATGATCTATGATCATTTGTTGCTTTTTTCTTAGACTTAGACTATGGTAGTGACTCTTTGGATTTCTTATTATTTATGCGTGGATCTAATATGTTTGAGATTATAAAAATAGGTGGATTGTGTAGCTCTCTGAATAAGCTTTCCATATAGTCCAAGATCACTCAATTCTGGCATCGAAGTCAAAACTATTTTTTCGAGTGTCGTCTATGCTGAAATCCAGAAAACGATAGTACTGCATTATTTGAGTGGTAATGTCGCTCAGTGGTTGTACCAGACATGTGAGTGTGGTACTACCATACTAAACTCCAATGGCTAGTTTTTAAACCTAAAAATAGCCATTGAACAGTAAGTGCGGTAGTATTGGCCATACATGACGGTAGTATCATAAATACTGATTTTTTGGAGGGTTTCATCTCCAACGGCTAGTTTTTGTGGTGATGGCTATAAATACCCCTTTGGCCGGTTGGAAGACTATCCTTTTGAGCTTGTTTCTCTACTTTTCCCAATGCATTAAGGAGCTTTTGCTATATCCTTTTGAGCTCAACTTGATTTCAAAAGTACATATCTCTTTGGTCATTGAGAAAATGAGCTTTTTTGAAAATTGAAAACGTATTTTGAGAAGATTTCACGAGTAAGTTTATTTGAATATGTTTCAAATATTATTTTGTTGCATAACTTAAATATGGCATCGTTCCAAGTTGTTTTGCTCTTTTAGGCTATAAAGAGGGAGTTTATGGAATTTTTGGCTTTTATTGAAAATCTCTTGAAACCAAACCCCCAAATAGGTCATGTGTATCTATTTCATACTCTTTATGACCAAATTAAGATGGATTTATTGCCAAGATCTTTATTTTGGAGAGACTCCATTTTTGCTTTTTTTTTTTTTTGCATTTTTTGATGATTAATGTCAAAAGGAGGAGAATTTTTTGTAAGCAAATTGCCACATTTGGATGATTGATATATTGTCTTGTGATTTCACATTATTTGGTGCATGTTTCGAGGAGAAGCATCTCATTCATACACATAGCCTCCTATATACATTGTGCGCACAAACATGTCATTCTTATATGCATAATGCTCGAATTGCTTAGTGATATATATGGATATAGTTCAATACCTTAAATTCCTATCATAAGTTGATTTAGGATATAGTTCAATACCTTAAATTCCTATCATAAATTGATTTATATCCAAATATTGTTATTCATAATAGATTTGTCATCAATCACCAGAAAGGGGAAGATTGTAAATTGAAGCTCCAATTAGATTGGTCTAGGTGATTAATGATAAATATAAATGTGAAACTAACTCGTTTGTTGAGTATGTTATTATTTAGTCCATTTAGATAAAAAAAGGTGAAGAAATCTATGATAAGAGTTTATGATTTGGTGGTCAGCATTCAAGCATTCAGGATTTCTTGGAAGCACACTAGCTATCTCGAAGAAATCTTCAAAATTCCTTCTAGTAATTTAGTCCATGTGTTTCTATTATGACATATGATCGCAAAATTTAGCTCTACATTACTCATTGCCTTTCATGCCAATGTATGTGCTGCAAAGTTGGTTTGACAAAGGTAAGCAAGGGAAATGAATCAAATAGAATTAGGAAAATATAAAATCGTACCGAAATTATCATGCATATTGCTTCATCATACATAGTATTTCCTTTTGTCTTTTGACCATCAGTTTTGTGGCCTTGTGGTTTGAATGCTTGGTGCAAAGAATGATATCGTGTGAATAGTTAAAAGATGATCCCTACTGCCAAAGTCCCAACCAACAAAGTAGTATTTAAGAATAGTAGAAATCCATTTCTATTGCCAAAATCCCAACCAACAAAATACTATTTACGAAGAGTGACGAAAATTGCAGGATACTATAGTTTTTCTTATTAAACTTAGTGTCAGCAAACAGACACAGGTCAATTCAGCTGTAAGCAAGGGTTGGCAGCCTAACAGTTGATTTGTCCAACATACAAGCTGCCTCTGACGATACAACTTCAGTCATACTTGAAGGACAAAAGTACTAAACTATGTACGTATAAAGTTGGCACTATAAGGTTAACTTGTTCTTCTTGAAAGTTAGTCTGGACTCTGGACTCAACTGCTTAAGACAGAATAACCACATAAATTTGAAAATAAAACAGAACTAAAGTGACAGAAACCGATTACTGTTTTTGGATGGAAATCGGAATAGGAAAGTAGTAGGTTAGTGGGCTTAATAATTAATTTATTTTGAAAGCATCAAAGAACTAAGGCCGGAGATGAAGCACAAACATAATAATAGCTCTATGCATCAGACTAGCAAGATCTCTGTGATCCATATTAGCATTAGCATATTATGGATTATCTTATCAGTTATCATGTCTTCTGATATGTGGGATTGCATGCGCTGTTTCTTATTCTGATCAACTATTGCAGGTTATTGGCTGGTCCATGTGGTTTGTAGAATACCTCTTTTTGGAGAGAAGCTGGGCAAAGGACGAAAAGACACTTCAAGTATTTTCCACCTTACCTAATACTTAATACTACGTGCCTTGCAGTTCATAGTAAATTAATTATATTTATGCTCTTAAATGCACTGGGGTCTTCAAAGGTTGAGAAACTTTCCCAGATCATTTTGGCTTGCCATTGTTGCTGAGGGTACGCGATTTAGTCCAGCAAAACTTCTAGCATCTCAAGAATATGCAGCTTCACAGGGTTTGCCAGCCCCTAGAAATGTGCTGATTCCACGAACAAAGGTATTCTTTTTGCTGCTTCCTAACTGAAATGTTGTACTCTGTCTAAAAAACTCCAACTTTGCACACAAAATGTCAAACATCTCTTCTAAGCGTTTGCTGTTTACCTTCTATCATGTTGTACAATTTTTATATCGTTTGCATGTTAGGAATATAAAATTTGTAGATTTTAGTTCCTCTTTTAGTTTTTGTTAACAAGTCTACCTATCCTTCCTGTTTTATTAAGTGGTCAGAACTCAGAAGACATCTGACATGGACAGTTAGAATAATATTTGTTAGTCTTACATTGTGATACATTTATACGTATTGTGCAAATTTTATCGCATTCATGTTTTTCCTTCGTTTATCTTTAAAGTGTTGTTGTGCTGACAACTCATTTTCATGTGTTAAATCTCAGGGATTTGTATCAGCAGTAAGTCCTATGCATGATTTTTTCCCAGCTATGAGCTATCTACGATACAACAGTGGTACTTCTTACAGATTCACCTGAACCAACAATGCTACGGATTCTTCAGAGACAGTCATCAGTTGTAAGTATTCTAACTTTCGCAACATGAGATATTTACTAGGTAAACTTGAGCCATTAAAATCGGTGAGAAGTTTTATAATTAAAATATATATTTATAGAGACCAGAATTGCTTTGTAGAGCTCATCGGTTTTTAGCTCGGAAACTTTGATTCGATACCGTATTTATGTCAATCATATTTACAGCTCCACTGCTGTAATTATAGGTTCATGTTTGCATAAAACGCCATGCGAAGAGTGATATGCCTAGCTCAGATGAGGATGTTTCGAAATGGTGCAAAGACATCTTCGTAGCAAAGGTATGGAACTAATAATTACTTTATGAAACTATGATCGCACAAGGTATTATAGTTGAAACGCTCCATGAATTCTCTGATTTATCAATTACTAAAAAAAAATTTCTATGACAGGATGTGATGGTGGACAAGCATACAGCAGCTGGTACTTTTGATGAGGAAATTATACCAATTGGTCGTCCAGTGAAATCTTTGCTGGTAAAAGCCTAGCCAAGATACCATATTATGCAACAGTGTTAGCCGTCCGTTGTTAGGAAATTAAAATAGTAAATGAACAGCAGTACAGCACTGGTGCCCTTAAAGGATGGTAGGTCCACTAGCACCTTGAAATATCAGACTAATGCCTTCTACCAACAGAAAAAAGTGGCAATACGTTTAATATGTGACACTTCTTTGGTATCAAACTAGCGGACCTTGTACCAAATACTCCGTATATTCAGGGCCGGCTCAACATTTTCAAGGGCCCTAGGGCGAATTCGGCTCTATGGGCTTTTTACTATAAATTTTTTTCTACTTATAAAATATGCAGTTTAAACTTTATATTGTCTAAAGTGACACAAATCAATAGTTCTAACATGATAAACTAATTAGGTACTAACTAGTTCATAAACCAAATGTAACTAGTAAGAATTAATTTACCTCAAATAGGAGCGACAAATATCCAATGTCTTTTATAAAAAGGAACTTCTTCTAGCACTTCTTGATGCAAGGGTACCTGGAAGGATGAATGCATGATCATTGATCAACATGGGCTATACGAAATAGTGCCAATTGTTTCAGTTGCCGTATGACCACCACAAGGCCAAAAAAGTTTCTTTCAAGTGTTGGTCTCAGAAGGCAACATCTTTCAACACGTTGGTGTAGATACGGTGCGAGATCAAGCACAATGAGAAGAATCATGGTCAGCATTAGGGCCTACGTTTCTGACTTGTTTTTGCTGGAGTTTAACGATGGGGAGTGTAATGTGGTATGAGCTTTCAAGCTTCAACATTTGCATTTCAGACATGCTACTGCAGCGAGGCAGCGACTAGGATCGTCGATGGCATCTTTATTCTAAAGTCTTCGACCATATTATTCTACAGATCTGTCATCAGAACTTGACGAAATGGAGTCGATTTTTTCAATTGTTGTGTCGTGTGATGACCAAAAGGAAAAACTGGTTAACCTCTTTCAGCGTAGAGAACAACTTGGAATTGTATCTCGGCGAATGGTCAATACTGGAGCTATCTATCCACATAATTCTGTAAGTAAATACACTCATACGATTAGACGAATAGCTTGCTGAAGCCAACGAGTATTCTCCCACTGAAGCCGAGCAAACACAAACACATCACAAATTGTTCTCAAAGAAAATCCAGAAGCGCCGGAGCGATAGCAAACCGTGAAGACATATATTAGGCAATACTTACATTGCCTCTAGAGTCTGGCCGCCGTAGTCTGGCGCGGGGGGGGGGGCGGGGGGGTGGGCCCTCCCTGGCCCGGGCCCTAGGCCGTCGCCCCTCCGGCCTACCCCCAGAGCCGGCCCTGCGTATATTAAAGTTGGAGACTCCCCGGCCGGGGAGCTATGCCACGTCACTTGTTTTTGTGAGAAAGCCCCTGCGTTTTGTGAAATCGTGTAGAGGTCCTCCGTTCTCGCAAACAGGTCCCTGCCAGATTTTTTTCCGGAAAGCACCCTCCACTTCACCGATAGCAGCCCGCGATTTCCAAAATTATATATAGGTCCTTGTTTAGTTACGTACAAATCCTTGCAGGTCCTTGTTTTTTTGCAAAAAAGCTCTTTGGTTTTTCCAAAATTACGCATGCGTTCTCGATTTTTTTTAAGAAACGTCACACGAATTATCATCTCTTTTACTTCGGTCCATACGGTGGCTAGCGTGGCGTGATGCCGCGCTTACGTAGTTAGTTTGATGTCAAAAGGTTTCGTTATTCCTACCGAAATGAGGTCAATGCCCTGATTAGTTTACACATGGCACGAGCTAGAGCAAAGGTCACGTGTCACATCCCAAAAATTTGGCTTTTTGAAAAATTTAAATTCAAATAAATTATTTTAAGGTAATTGGATTTTACTTGGCTTTTATTTGCCTTTTTGGATTTTCTGGAATTTAAAAACTATTTTTAGAGCTTAAAAAGTAATTCAAAATATGAAAATTAAATATCAACAGTAGTTGGAAATAATTTTATTTAGTCCAAAATATGTCCAGGAGCTTCTGTGAATTTTTCTGGAATTTTTGGAGGTATTTTCATATTTTTCTGAGGCCTAAATAATTTTCTAGCCTTTTCTGAAATTAGAAATCAAATTCTGAAAAATAAAAACCTCCCTTTTCCTCCGGCCGACGCGTGGACGGCCCAGGGCCGCCCACGTCGCCGCTCGGCCAATCCAGGCCGTTCCCTCCTCTCTCTCTCGCCGCCAAGCGGGCCAGGCCCGTCAGCGACCCCGCCTTCCCCTCCTCCGCGCCCGACGCGTGGACGGCTCGGATGAGCCGCGTCCCCGCGCCCGGCATCGATCCACCGTTCCCTCCCACTTAACTCGTCCCCGCCGCCCGATCCGCCCTCGGGCCACGCGGCTGCCATCCACACCCCGCTCCCTCATCTCTCTGACCCGCGGGCCCCGCCCGTCAGTGTCACGCGCCTCCGCTCCCGCTGCCACCCCGGCCCCGCACGTCAGAGCCGTCGTCTCCCCCGCGGAGACGCCTTCCTTTCTCTCCTCCCCTTTCCTTTCTTGCGCCGGCGACCGATTCCCCCGAGGATCCCTTCCTTCCTTCCTCGGCCCCCTCCGGTTTTGGAAACCCCGAGCGCCGCCGCGACTGAATCCCTTTAATCCCGTGCTTCCCTTCCTTCTCCGCCTCCCCTCTTTCCTTTCCCTCGCCTCCCCTTCCTTTTTCCGGCCGACCACCCCGGCGAGCAATTGCCTCGCCCCTGCTCCCCCTCAGCCCCTATAAATACCCCCTTGGCTCCGCCTTCTCCCACACCACCTCCCAGAGCACTCCACCGCAGCTCCCGAGCCCTCTAGAGCCCGATCACCGTGCCACTCCTCCCCTCGAGCTCCGCCCAACTCCGGCGAGCTTTCCTCGCCGCCTCGGTCATCCCCGAAGCCCGCCGTCGCCACTCCAAGCATCCCCACGCCCGGGCGATCCTCCCCGACCCCTCGGCCGCCCCTCCCCGCCCCCGGAGCGCCGTCGCGTCGGAGCTCCCGATCCGTCGTCGCTGCCTCCTCGTCGCCGGCCACCTCCGTTCACCCCCGAGCCTCGCCGACCCCTCCAACCGGATCTCCTTCGCGCCAGGGTTACATTTCACGCGCCGCCCGAACCTCTCCGCCACTCCCTCGTCGCCGGCGCCGTCGCCTCCGACCATCTTCCCCGACCTCCCCTCCGGCAGGTACCTCAAAGGGTATGGTTGCCCTATATGGGTAGGCAAAGCCTCCCCCGCCCATCTGGTTAGCCGCGCTCTCTCTCAACTCCCCGGTGCGCGTTCGAGCCCTCGGCTCCGCGCGCTGGGTTGAGTTTTCGTTTAATTTTCGCGACTGACAAGCGGGCCCCACCCGTCAGCGGCCGCCGGTCTGCGCTGCCACTGCCGCCTGGGCCCCACCCGTCTGCGTCAGCCTCTGACAAGTGGGTCCAGACCCCAGTGGGTCCCACCTGTCAGTGACCAAGCAGATAGGGTCACTGACAGAGGGGTCCCACATGTCAGCGACCGCCAGAGGGTCTACTGTTCAGTGGGTCCCACCTGTCAATCTCTCAGATTAAAATAAAGATTTAAAAATTAAATATTCCAGTGGGCCCCACCTGTCAGAAATTCCCGAATTTCTCGATTTATTCAAATCTGAGATTTTCAATTGATCATAACTTTCTCATTTTAACTCCAATTCCAGCCATTCAAATTTCTAAATTCATCTAAAATCATAATCTATCCAATTATGGCCTCGGTTGAATTTTTTGGATTTTATTTGAATTTTCGTTTGTATTTATTTGTTTTGTTGCTTCGTCTTTCCTCGCGTAGATTCCAACATTGTCGACGATCCCTCTTCACAGCAGCAAGAAGACCCAGAAACCCTGCAAGAAGGCAAGTCTCCTTTGATCATCTTGAACCTATGATTTTGAAATGTTTTAATTATTTTAAATGTTATGCATTGCTATTTACATAAAATGATAATTCAAATCTTAAGGTAGTAGTTAATCCAACCTTGTTATGCCCTCCATTGGAATTGATTGTCATGTACCCTTGTCACCATAGAATTTCCTTTGTCTCATTAATGAGAGTATTATAATTACTTGTTGATGTTAGTATGGTAGGATAATGCTTAGTCATGCTATCTAATAACTTTGGAAAATCTTGAAAATGGGAAATTATGATTTATTATTAAATCCTTGTGTTTGAAAGTGAAGTGGCAATTGGAGTTGTCACTGTGTTTTTAAAATAAAATAAAAATGTGAAAGTTGGTTTAGATTAGGGTGGATGGCTGTTTGGGTTGGTGCAGTAAGCACGAGAACTTGTTAAGTGTATGTTCCACCCTAGTCAATTAAGGACCGACGCTTGTGTTTGTCCAAACTGAGCATTAACCGTACAACCACAAGTCTATATGGGTACGACCTAGCTAACTAACCTATAAAGGTGTAGTTTAGATATCACCAGTGGTGTATTGAGTGCCAGGGCGTACTGGTTACTCATAGTGAGGGACAGGGTTACTGTACTCATATGGCGCAAGAGGGGGCTTCAGATTGGGCGGATTTAACCCTTCTGCGGTGAAACCTCAGCGGGTGGTCTCTAGCTATACTGGAGTAGGTGAAAGGCTTTGTGATATTTTATCTGGGTCTCATGCCAAAGGAAGCATGTTGACTATTAAGATAATTTATCTCTTGTGGGTAAAGTTGTACAACCTCTGCAGAGTGTAAAACTATTCGAATAGCCGTGCCCACGGTCAAGGGCGGGCAAGGAATGCATTCACATGGTAGATTTCTGGTTTTGTTTTAAAATCAAAAGTTTTGTATTCCGAGGGTGGAGGGAACTCTCGGAAGGGAATCCTGGCGGATGGAGCCAGAGAGGGTGGATGGAACCCGCAGTTTAAAACTTGACCAATGGTAATTTGGTTAGCTAGTGTTGGCAGTTGGAACCTTCACTAGAAAGTTAATTCTGTTAAAACATTTACTTCATTAAAATAATGCCTTCGAAAATAATTAGTAGTAATTGAATTTTAAAATGTTGCTTTGTGCAAAAGAACCATATGACCTCCTTTGTTAAGCCTTGCATCTATGCATTTTTCCCAAGACTTGCGGAGTACTTTATGTACTCACATGCTACACTTAAAAATAACATCTCAGAGGAAGTTGAAGCTCAAGAAGGTGACTATGACGACTGCTTCGCTTGTGGCTGTGATGGATTCTTCCCGGAGGACTAGGTCGCGCTTCCCCAGTCAATTGCCTGTGGCGAATTGATGGGTCGTCCTCGAGTTTTATTTGCTTCCGCTGTGTTTGATTGTGCGAGGTCTTAAACCTCCCTTGTAATAATGAGACCATGTGGTCAGTACTCTAATTATTGTAATAAATCGTCGATGGTGATGTTTTCCATTCTGTTTAAACTGTGTGCACTAGCTTTGATCTGGGACTAGTGCAGTAATACACAGGGGGTCCGGGTTTGAGAATCCGGGGGCCCGACAGAGATGGTATCAGAGCCAATTTGACTGTAGGACGTGACCTAGATGGAATGGCAAACCATAAGGACTTATATTTATAAAAAGAGTATATTAAAAATGTGTAAGCTTCTTTGCTTCTACTCTCCTCCTACTTAGAATCTCGTTCTTGTCTCCAACTCCATTTGTTAAAACTTTTACTAATCTTTTCTTTCGCTCAACTTTGTAGATGGCTGGTTCATCCTCCGCTGCCCCGTGGGACTACTACTCACATGGAGAGGATGCTGGAGCATTCGCTAGCCTTCTCCGGCAGCTGATGCAGTGTCTGGAGTACCGTCAGCCGCCCATCTTCAGGGGTCGGAAGACGCGGATCCTGGATCGAGACTCTTGGACGATGGAGGTATTCCTGTATGCACGGGAAGAGGAATTCAAGTCCCACACCTACCCCATCAAGTACCCTCGGTCCCGCTGTTTCGACGCTGTCCAGGACGCAGCACGCCTCGCCATTGACGAGTTGTGCCACCTGCACAAAGATGCTGTACATCAGTCCCCCTTTTGCTTCTTCATCAACCCTCGCCCAGGACAGAGGTATCCAGATCCCTTTGATATTCCAGCTGACGATCCTCGACTGTCACATCAGGTGCAGCTCACCCAGGCAATGGCCGTCACTTATGCTAGAGCTCAGGAGGAGATTGGACAACTTCGGATGCTTCTCACCTCCAGCTACCAGCATTCGGACACACTTCGCGCACAGCTTCTCCAGAGCCAGGCAGCTGAGTTTGAGCTGGGACGTCTCAGGGCCGCAGCTAACTACACGCCGTCTTCACCCGTAGTTGACTACACGCCGTCTTCTCCAGTACCAGCCGTCATTCCCAACAACCCGGCACCAGCTTGACTCTCGGGACTCCGCATCAGGATGACAGCACGCAAGAAGGTGCGACGCCCGAGTCCGCCACCTGTCATTACTCTCAAGAAGCGCAAGCCTTCTCCTTCCCGTTCTCGGTCGACTGCCTCCAGTCGTAACCGTGTCTCGGCCGAGTGTGACTGTTCACGTCACCACGTGAGAGAGCGCCAGGAAGACCCGGAGGAGGATCCAGAAGAGGACCCGGAAGAAGACCCTGAGGAGCGCGTCTTTGGAGAGGATTAGTAGTCTTTTGAGTCCGTAGTACCCAAATAAAATGTCCGCGTCCTTAGAACGCTTATTGTTATGTTTTGGTGTGCTAGATGGACTGTACCAGGCCTATGCGCACTTGTGGTACAGCCATCCTTGGAGTTATCTTGATTTTAATAAAAAGTTTCCCCTAAGTGGTGGCTAGTTCTTTCTTGTGTGTTGGCTTGGGATGTGGTTTAGTTCCCCTAATCTCTTACCTTTGCTATTTCCCTCTTACCTTCTGCTAACCTAAACCGCTTCAGATGGTGAACACGAGGAGCAACCCTGGCAGCAGCCGTGACGCCAACAACCAGCCGGAGGACAACATTCCACCACCTCCTGCTCAGGCCCCCAACTTGGAGCAAATGATGGCTATGCAGCTGCAGTTACTTCAAGCTCTCGCCCAGAACCAAGTGCAGCCAGCCCAGCAGGCACCCAACCAGGCACCCCAGTCTAGATTGGGGGAATTCATGAGGACAAGGCCTCCCACTTTTGCTGGATCAGTGGATCCCTTGGAGGCAGATGATTGGATCAAGGATGTGGAAAGAAAATTGGTCCTAGCTCAGTGCAACGATAATGAAAAGGTGTTGTACGCTGCTCATCAGCTCAAGGGAATGGCTGCCAACTGGTGGGAAAACTACCGCGCCGCCCATCAAAATGCACAAGCCATCACTTGGGAGGAGTTTGTCGAAGCTTTCCGCACTGCCCATATCCCTACTGGGATAATGGAAATGAAGAAGAGAGAATTCTACCAACTGCAGCAGGGAAACCTCAGTGTTTCCGAGTACCTGAACAAGTTCACCCAACTGTCCAGGTATGCATCTGAAGAGGTCACCTCAGAGGCGACCAAGATTTGGAGGTTCACGCAGGGACTTGACCCCAATCTCAAGGTGCAGCTGGTATCCAATGACTTCCCAACCTTCCAGCACCTAGTGAACAAGGCCTTTGTCCAAGAAGATGCTCAGCGCCAGCTGTACGAAAATCGGAAGAGGAAGTTTCAAGCCCAGCAAGGAGCAAGCAGCTCTCGATTCCGCCCCAACGCACCTCACTATCACAAGCTCTCAGAGTCAAGCGTGCCGAGGACTCCCTTTTCAGGACCCCGCCCAAATCCACAAACTCCCCGGGCAAACAATGGTGGCCAACCCCCGCAGAACAAGACTTCAGCAGCAGGAGTGCAGTGCTTTAACTGCAAGAACATGGGGCACTATGCCAGCAACTGTCCCCAGAAACACCCAGCAATGACTCCAGTTCGTTTCAATCTGGGGACTACGCCAGCAAGAGCTCCGACTGCAGGTCAAGGCCGTGGGGCACCACAAACCCCAAGGACTCCACAAGTGGTGAGCAGAGGGCATCTCAACCATGTGACCGCGGAAGCAGCCCAGGATGCACCCGACGTAGTTCTGGGTAAGTTTCTTGTCAACTCAGTAATTGCATCAGCATTATTTGATTCTGGAGCTTCGCATTCTTTTGTGTCAAAAGATGTGGTTGAAAGGTATAATTGGGATGTGAGTAAACTACAGAACCCCATGCTAGTCCAGTCCCCTGGAAAGGAAATGAGGACTAACACAGTTTGCCTTGACGCAACTGTGGATATAAATGGAGTTAAGTTCTTAGCAAATCTTATTATAATAGACTCCAAGGGTTTAGATGTAATACTTGGAATGGATTGGTTAACCAAGTATAAAGGGCAGATAGATTGTGCTGATCGAGCTGTTACAATCACTAACTCTGATGGGATTCAAGTAAGGTATAAGTCAAACTCCCCTATCCAGAGCAGGTGTAGTTTGAACAGTGTAAAGGGAGTGACTCTGGAAAAAGTACCTATAGTGAGTGAGTACCCAGATGTATTCCCTGAAGATTTGCCCGGAATGCCGCCAGACAGGGAAGTAGAGTTTGTCATCAACCTAGTACCTGGAACAGCTCCAATTTCCAAGAGACCTTATCGGATGTCTGCAAATGATTTGGCGGAAGTTAAGAAACAAATTGAAGAGCTGCAGGATAAAGGATTTGTAAGGCCAAGCTCGTCACCTTGGGGAGCACCAGTACTGCTAGTAAAGAAGAAAGATGGTAGTCTTCGCATGTGTGTGGACTATCGATCATTGAATGATGTGACTATTAAGAACAAGTACCCTTTACCCAGAATAGATGATCTGTTTGATCAGTTGAAAGGATCATGTGTATTCTCTAAGATTGACCTTCGATCAGGATATCACCAATTGAAGTTAAGACCAGAGGACATACCCAAGACCGCATTTGCCACCCGTTATGGATTGTATGAGTATACAGTGATGTCTTTCGGTCTAACCAATGCCCCAGCATACTTCATGAATCTGATGAATAAGGTGTTCATGGAATATTTGGATAAGTTTGTGGTTGTATTCATCGATGACATTTTGATATATTCCAAGAATGAGGAAGAACATGCCGAACATTTGAGGATAGTTTTGGAAAAGCTCCGAGAAAATCAGTTGTACGCCAAGTTCAGTAAGTGTGAGTTTTGGTTGAAGAAAGTAGCTTTCTTGGGCCATGTGATTTCGGCAGGAGGAGTATCCGTAGACCCGGAAAAAGTTAATGATGTGCTCAATTGGACACAACCAAAGTCAGTATCCGAGATCAGGAGTTTTCTTGGATTGGCTGGTTACTATCGTCGATTTATTGAAGGATTCTCCAAGCTCGCAAGACCTCTGACCCAGTTGCTGAAGAAGGAAAAGAAGTTTGAATGGAGTAAACCATGTGAGGATAGTTTCCAAGAGTTGAAGAAGAGGTTAACTTCTGCACCAGTGTTGACGCTTCCGGACATTAGGAAGGATTTCGAAGTCTTCTGTGATGCGTCAAGGCAGGGACTAGGCTGTGTACTGATGCAAGAAAGAAAGGTAGTAGCATATGCCTCAAGGCAGCTGCGACCCCATGAAGGAAATTACCCAACGCATGATTTAGAGCTCGCTGCCGTAGTGCATGCACTGAAAATATGGAGGCATTACTTGATTGGTAACCGTTGTGAAATTTACACGGATCACAAGAGTTTGAAATATATATTCACTCAACCCGATCTCAACATGAGGCAAAGGAGATGGCTTGAGTTAATAAAGGATTATGATATTGGAATACATTATCATCCAGGAAAGGCTAATGTGGTAGCAGATGCCTTGAGCAGAAAGAGCTATTGTGCCAAGATGTGGATTAAGGACAGTATGCCTGCCCTTCAAGAAGAGTTCCAACGGCTCAACCTAGAAGTAGTGGAGGAAGGATTTCTAGCCACTTTGGAAGTTCAACCAACCTTAGAAGATCAAATCAGAGCAGCTCAAAAGGAGGACAAGTATGTCCAGGAGATCAAGGATAATATGAAGAAAGGAAAAGCTTCGGGATTTTCAGAGGATGAAAAAGGTACCCTTTGGTTTGGGAAAAGAATTATTGTACCTGAAAAGAAAGAGGTAAAGGAGTTAATATTGAAGGAAGCCCATGAATCTGGATATTCAATTCATCCTGGGAGCACCAAGATGTACCAAGATCTCAAGGGAAGGTATTGGTGGTCAAGTATGAAACGAGAAATTGCAGAATACGTAGCCTTGTGCGATGTATGCCAACGGATTAAAGCTGAACACCAGAGACCTGCGGGACTTCTGCAGCCATTGCAGATCCCTGAGTGGAAATGGGAAGAAATTGGTATGGATTTTATAACTGGATTACCAAGAACCAAAACAGGGCACGATTCAATTTGGGTTATAGTGGATCGTTTGACAAAAGTCGCCCATTTCATTCCAGTAAAGACCACATACTCCGGGGATAGACTTGCAGAGTTGTACATGTCAAGAATTGTGTGCTTGCATGGGATCCCAAAGAAGATTGTGTCAGATCGAGGAACCCAGTTCACTTCGAGATTTTGGCAAAAACTACATGAACTTTTGGGCACAAACTTAAACTTCAGTACAGCTTATCATCCACAGACAGATGGTCAAACAGAAAGAGTAAATCAAATCCTGGAAGACATGTTGAGAGCTTGTGTACTGGCAAACAAGAGTAATTGGGATCAGAGTTTGCCCTATGCAGAGTTCTCCTACAACAATAGTTATCAATCCAGTTTGCAAATGTCTCCCTTCGAAGCCCTATACGGCAGAAAGTGTAGGACTCCATTGTATTGGAAGGAAACAGGAGAAGGACAAGTGTTTGGACCAGATGTGCTGAAGCAAGCAGAAGAACAAGTTCGTCTAATCCAGGACAGATTAAAAACAGCACAAACCAGACAGAAAAGTTATGCAGACAATCGACGTAGAAGCTTAGAATTCGTACCTGGGGATCATGTTTATTTGAAGGTGTCACCTCTCAAAGGAATGAGACGTTTTGGAGTCAGTGGAAAGCTAGCTCCCAGATTCATCGGACCTTTTCCTGTTGTGGCGAAACGAGGAGAAGTTGCTTACCAGTTGGAGCTTCCACCTCAGCTGTCAAAGGTGCATGACGTCTTCCATGTGTCTCAGCTAAGAAAGTGTCTTAGAGTTCCAGAAGAGCAGATGCCTCTAGATGAAATAAACGTGAAGGAGGACCTCACCTATCCAGAGTATCCAGTCAGGGTATTGGAGGAAGCAGAGCGCCGTACGCGCAGCAAGGTTATCAAGTTCTGTAAAGTGCAGTGGAGCAACCATTCAGAATCGGAAGCAACTTGGGAGCGTGAAGAGGATCTAAAAGAAGAGTTCCCCGACCTTTTTCCCAGTCCATCCGAATCTCGGGGTCGAGATTCTTTCTAATGGGGGTAGGTTTGTCACATCCCAAAAATTTGGCTTTTTGAAAAATTTAAATTCAAATAAATTATTTTAAGGTAATTGGATTTTACTTGGCTTTTATTTGCCTTTTTGGATTTTCTGGAATTTAAAAACTATTTTTAGAGCTTAAAAAGTAATTCAAAATATGAAAATTAAATATCAACAGTAGTTGGAAATAATTTTATTTAGTCCAAAATATGTCCAGGAGCTTCTGTGAATTTTTCTGGAATTTTTGGAGGTATTTTCATATTTTTCTGAGGCCTAAATAATTTTCTAGCCTTTTCTGAAATTAGAAATCAAATTCTGAAAAATAAAAACCTCCCTTTTCCTCCGGCCGACGCGTGGACGGCCCAGGGCCGCCCACGTCGCCGCTCGGCCAATCCAGGCCGTTCCCTCCTCTCTCTCTCGCCGCCAAGCGGGCCAGGCCCGTCAGCGACCCCGCCTTCCCCTCCTCCGCGCCCGACGCGTGGACGGCTCGGATGAGCCGCGTCCCCGCGCCCGGCATCGATCCACCGTTCCCTCCCACTTAACTCGTCCCCGCCGCCCGATCCGCCCTCGGGCCACGCGGCTGCCATCCACACCCCGCTCCCTCATCTCTCTGACCCGCGGGCCCCGCCCGTCAGTGTCACGCGCCTCCGCTCCCGCTGCCACCCCGGCCCCGCACGTCAGAGCCGTCGTCTCCCCCGCGGAGACGCCTTCCTTTCTCTCCTCCCCTTTCCTTTCTTGCGCCGGCGACCGATTCCCCCGAGGATCCCTTCCTTCCTTCCTCGGCCCCCTCCGGTTTTGGAAACCCCGAGCGCCGCCGCGACCGAATCCCTTTAATCCCGTGCTTCCCTTCCTTCTCCGCCTCCCCTCTTTCCTTTCCCTCGCCTCCCCTTCCTTTTTCCGGCCGACCACCCCGGCGAGCAATTGCCTCGCCCCTGCTCCCCCTCAGCCCCTATAAATACCCCCTTGGCTCCGCCTTCTCCCACACCACCTCCCAGAGCACTCCACCGCAGCTCCCGAGCCCTCTAGAGCCCGATCACCGTGCCACTCCTCCCCTCGAGCTCCGCCCAACTCCGGCGAGCTTTCCTCGCCGCCTCGGTCATCCCCGAAGCCCGCCGTCGCCACTCCAAGCATCCCCACGCCCGGGCGATCCTCCCCGACCCCTCGGCCGCCCCTCCCCGCCCCCGGAGCGCCGTCGCGTCGGAGCTCCCGATCCGTCGTCGCTGCCTCCTCGTCGCCGGCCACCTCCGTTCACCCCCGAGCCTCGCCGACCCCTCCAACCGGATCTCCTTCGCGCTAGGGTTACATTTCACGCGCCGCCCGAACCTCTCCGCCACTCCCTCGTCGCCGGCGCCGTCGCCTCCGACCATCTTCCCCGACCTCCCCTCCGGCAGGTACCTCAAAGGGTATGGTTGCCCTATATGGGTAGGCAAAGCCTCCCCCGCCCATCTGGTTAGCCGCGCTCTCTCTCAACTCCCCGGTGCGCGTTCGAGCCCTCGGCTCCGCGCGCTGGGTTGAGTTTTCGTTTAATTTTCGCGACTGACAAGCGGGCCCCACCCGTCAGCGGCCGCCGGTCTGCGCTGCCACTGCCGCCTGGGCCCCACCCGTCTGCGTCAGCCTCTGACAAGTGGGTCCAGACCCCAGTGGGTCCCACCTGTCAGTGACCAAGCAGATAGGGTCACTGACAGAGGGGTCCCACATGTCAGCGACCGCCAGAGGGTCTACTGTTCAGTGGGTCCCACCTGTCAATCTCTCAGATTAAAATAAAGATTTAAAAATTAAATATTCCAGTGGGCCCCACCTGTCAGAAATTCCCGAATTTCTCGATTTATTCAAATCTGAGATTTTCAATTGATCATAACTTTCTCATTTTAACTCCAATTCCAGCCATTCAAATTTCTAAATTCATCTAAAATCATAATCTATCCAATTATGGCCTCGGTTGAATTTTTTGGATTTTATTTGAATTTTCGTTTGTATTTATTTGTTTTGTTGCTTCGTCTTTCCTCGCGTAGATTCCAACATTGTCGACGATCCCTCTTCACAGCAGCAAGAAGACCCAGAAACCCTGCAAGAAGGCAAGTCTCCTTTGATCATCTTGAACCTATGATTTTGAAATGTTTTAATTATTTTAAATGTTATGCATTGCTATTTACATAAAATGATAATTCAAATCTTAAGGTAGTAGTTAATCCAACCTTGTTATGCCCTCCATTGGAATTGATTGTCATGTACCCTTGTCACCATAGAATTTCCTTTGTCTCATTAATGAGAGTATTATAATTACTTGTTGATGTTAGTATGGTAGGATAATGCTTAGTCATGCTATCTAATAACTTTGGAAAATCTTGAAAATGGGAAATTATGATTTATTATTAAATCCTTGTGTTTGAAAGTGAAGTGGCAATTGGAGTTGTCACTGTGTTTTTAAAATAAAATAAAAATGTGAAAGTTGGTTTAGATTAGGGTGGATGGCTGTTTGGGTTGGTGCAGTAAGCACGAGAACTTGTTAAGTGTATGTTCCACCCTAGTCAATTAAGGACCGACGCTTGTGTTTGTCCAAACTGAGCATTAACCGTACAACCACAAGTCTATATGGGTACGACCTAGCTAACTAACCTATAAAGGTGTAGTTTAGATATCACCAGTGGTGTATTGAGTGCCAGGGCGTACTGGTTACTCATAGTGAGGGACAGGGTTACTGTACTCATATGGCGCAAGAGGGGGCTTCAGATTGGGCGGATTTAACCCTTCTGCGGTGAAACCTCAGCGGGTGGTCTCTAGCTATACTGGAGTAGGTGAAAGGCTTTGTGATATTTTATCTGGGTCTCATGCCAAAGGAAGCATGTTGACTATTAAGATAATTTATCTCTTGTGGGTAAAGTTGTACAACCTCTGCAGAGTGTAAAACTATTCGAATAGCCGTGCCCACGGTCAAGGGCGGGCAAGGAATGCATTCACATGGTAGATTTCTGGTTTTGTTTTAAAATCAAAAGTTTTGTATTCCGAGGGTGGAGGGAACTCTCGGAAGGGAATCCTGGCGGATGGAGCCAGAGAGGGTGGATGGAACCCGCAGTTTAAAACTTGACCAATGGTAATTTGGTTAGCTAGTGTTGGCAGTTGGAACCTTCACTAGAAAGTTAATTCTGTTAAAACATTTACTTCATTAAAATAATGCCTTCGAAAATAATTAGTAGTAATTGAATTTTAAAATGTTGCTTTGTGCAAAAGAACCATATGACCTCCTTTGTTAAGCCTTGCATCTATGCATTTTTCCCAAGACTTGCGGAGTACTTTATGTACTCACATGCTACACTTAAAAATAACATCTCAGAGGAAGTTGAAGCTCAAGAAGGTGACTACGACGACTGCTTCGCTTGTGGCTGTGATGGATTCTTCCCGGAGGACTAGGTCGCGCTTCCCCAGTCAATTGCCTGTGGCGAATTGATGGGTCGTCCTCGAGTTTTATTTGCTTCCGCTGTGTTTGATTGTGCGAGGTCTTAAACCTCCCTTGTAATAATGAGACCATGTGGTCAGTACTCTAATTATTGTAATAAATCGTCGATGGTGATGTTTTCCATTCTGTTTAAACTGTGTGCACTAGCTTTGATCTGGGACTAGTGCAGTAATACACAGGGGGTCCGGGTTTGAGAATCCGGGGGCCCGACATCACGTCACTATAACGTGAGATGATTCCTTCCCTCTTGACCAAACGCAGCAACTAGTTCGGCAGCGGGCACATCTGCACATCCATGTGGTTTTTAATTTTTTACACTATTTCGCTATGAGAACATGTTGGATATATGCTCATGCCCTTTCAAAATTTCTCTTATTACCGTCTACAAAAATTAGCTATTCGTGCAGCTCACTTCTGTTTCTGCTGTTGGAGCAGGTGGTTCTGTCTTGGTAATGCATCCTCCTATACGGTGCCTACAGATTCTTACAGTGGACTCAACTCTTGTCAACATGGAAAGGAGTCGTCCTCTTCACTGCTGGATTGGCGCTGGTGACCGCCGTTATGCATGTCTTCATCGTGTTCTCTCAGTCAGAGCGCTCAAGCTCTGCCAGGGCAGCGAGGGAGCGGGTGAAGAGAGATCCGAGGGCTCGTTTGAAATTCAGTCTATAGGGGAAACTGCCGATTCTGAACTTGTGTTGGCACATGCTTGATGGGGCAAATTGTATCCATGCCTGTGCTCGTTAGGAGCTTCAGGAGTTTTGTGTGGCAAGAGCTGGAGCTCCCTCCCACTTCATTGTACTCTGTATGCAGAACAGAAGTAAAGATTTGTTTTGGCATAGCAGGAATTGCTGCATGAATTTATTGAACCTTTTTTTTTCTCAGACTGTTCGGACAATCCTCGATGAATCTCGTCTCCACATTTTTTAGGCCTGATCAAACCGCACCAAGTTTCCACTACATACTTGCAGCAGCACCGTTTGTTGCGCTCTTGCGCATGTCGTGCAAGAATGCCACTTTTTATCATGGTAACATCATCGCGTGCAACAAGTGAAGTTGATCTCAAAGTAATGTTTGAAGATGGGTGCACGGTTGTGTACAAAAATGCTAAACAAAAGCTATACCAATAAGAATCTAAAAAAAAGGTTTTACTGACAAGGGCTGGCATATGGGCCCGCAACCCTGTGTAGAACTGACAAAGTACAGGGCATCTGCTATCTAGGTCCTACACAACCATTCGGGGGCATATTACAATTGAACACAAGCCAAGCTGCTTCCATTCTGGAGAAGAATTTGCAAAACTGTTGAATAGCATAGTAGAACCATCATCCTTCGCCATACGCTACCTTAGAACATACATTCGTGGAACAGGAAACCAAAAGCTCAGATCGATGCATTTACATGGACGCAATCCAAAACAGGCAACAGATGAAGCTGCCCACCATTCCTCGAGGTAATTCAGCTTCCTCGAAACTTTGACAAAAAGTTTTGAAACGAAGAAAATCCTTCCATCGCTTTGTGTGGAAAAGGAAGCGTGAAGGGAGGAAGAACACCCTGTCCAGCCTTCAGATCCTTCGTGCCAGTGGCAGATGGGAGTGCCAATGCAGGTTGCTGTCTATTGAGCTTTTCTATGACGTATGAGAAAGTTCCAAAGGTCAGACAGCTCTGAATCAGTGTTTGCGGTGCACCTGCAACAAAAGAGAAGAAAATAAGGCTCTGCGAGGTGATGACTAGGTACAAAAGCGTCTTGATTTACATTTTTATAGGAGGGAAAACAGATGTCACTGTAAGAAAATAATGATATTGTGTAAATTAGGGGCCATTTTTCACACAAAAAAGGTGTATTCTCAATGACGACGGTGAGACACACTTATAAGAAATTCTCAGTTTTGCAATGTTCAGTCCGCCAGTGAAAAAAAAATCTTAAATGACCAACCTACTGCAGCAATATGTCTGTACAATCATTGCAAGTATACAGAAGTTAATCTTCATGCAAACAACATGTACACACTGATTGAACAAAAAGAAAAAAAATCAAACGAAGACAACAAAAACAAAATGAAATGACAGTAAAGCTGTAAGAGTAAAACAAATATTTCATGTATTCCATCAACACCAAATTAATTCAGGAATCATTAACAACAAAACAGGTGATAAAACCACACATGATTACAGGAGCAATCGAAGGAAAATTCAAAAACGAACAATTGTTAAGACTGATAAGCATCAAACATGTAACTAATGCCATACATCTAATCACAACATGTGAGGCTGCATGTATTCTCAAAACCATTCAATGTTCATAAACTACCATGAAAGTAGCACAAGTTCCCAGTCAACTCTCAGTGGTTCCTGGCCAGGGGCACACACACTGACCGAAATGCAGGAAATTCAGTGTCATTGTTATTTTTTAAAATATATTAAACAATGTGTTTTCAACTTTTCATCAATGAACAATGTCAAAAATGGCTAGTCCACAACACAGCATAAACATTACGCTCTAGTTTATATAATATAATCCTAATCTTTGGCAGGATATCCAGGAACAGGGTGTAAATTAAAATAGCTCACAGCAATTCATTGCATTATTTGCTATAACTTTACCTGGAAAACTGAGAGCAAGGCCAGTGCAACAGCCAGCAACTCCTGCATTGATAACTGGAAATAAAGGATCCACAGGTTAACGATCATCCTTGGCATTTCATTACATCTTAAGGATTAGAAAAAAAAAGAAACAAAATATAGATTCTTAGGGGGGTGATGAGAAAAATATAGACGACAGACGAAGACAAACCATCATCTTTTCCACGTAGCCTTCTCAAAGAACAAGAAACCAAACTTTGAACGCCGGCAAGAACAGCAAATATCTAGAGCAAGAATGCAAAATTCTCGACATGATCAGTGTGAATAAAGAAACATCTATTGCAAATGAAATGAACATGGGTACCATTATCAAAATATGAAACACATATCCTTATACCTTAGCAGAAGACGCAGCATCAGCAAATGAACCTTTAAACCCCTTCGTAGTAACCAAACCTTTTCCTGAAAAGTTACCAGAAACAGCAAGTTGGAGTTAGGCCCTGTGATATCTTTAACATGACAAGACTACAATATTTTGTGTTTTGACCCAAAATGATGACATGGAGCAGGGTAGCAGACAGAATCACAGAACACATGTGAAACAAAAAATATTATGCATAAAATTAAGCTTAACTATTTTCAATTGACAGATAAAATTAAATGATTGAAATGATATGTCATAACTGCTAGGAGGAATGTTGACCTTAAAACCCATGATCAACTGTCATACGCTGAAAGTTTTATTCAAGGTGGTAATGACCAATTGACCATAATGTAGGTCAAGGGACTAAGAGTTTTCTTAAAGCTTTATCCTAGTTTTCTTGGTTATCCGCAAATTAAGAAGACATTTTGTTGGTCTATGTGGCCCTCACCCTGGCTGTCCCATGAATCTTTTCGCGCGGGTGTGCAGGTGAGTGCGTGCATTGGTTTGTGTGTGTGTGGTAGTAGTGGTGATGGTGGGTGGCCAGGTAGGTGGGTGTGCGTCCACCATGGTGGTGGTGGTGGAATGCACAAGCGAGTTAGGGTGGCCATTTATACAATGATTAGACCAGTATCAAGTAATTAAGGTAAAATTTTGCATCTCCTATGGTCCTACTAAGCCTCACCCATGCATGGCAAGCAACTTAACAGAATAACAGACACCCCAAACTCCCTCCAGGCCTCCTTTACTAAAAGAAAACATCCTGCATGTGACAGCCACGTTGGGAGCATCTGACCAACCAACTAAACACATATATTTGACATGATTTGGGCATCCATAAACTTCTGTGGATAACACAAATACCCAAATACTGTATATATTTGACATGATTTGGGCATCCATAAACTTCTGTGGATAACACAAATACCCAAATAATGTATTCTCACATGAGCCATGTAAGTGAACCTTTTTTCTGTGCTCAAACCATGATAACAGATTAACAGACAAGTAGGGAACTGAGTGTGAAACTGCAGGTTGAGTTGCTTTTACTTTACTTCTGTCATTAACTTGTTTTACGAATGCAACAAACACTAAAGCTACAGATGGGTATGTGGTCTTGCCTTAAATCAAGTAAACAGAGCAAAGGAAAAAATTTCTCCCTACAATTCCGAGTAAATTCACACTCGTTTCATTCTAAACCAAATTATTTCATTTCCCACCGTTAGCCCAATGAATTCAATAAGCACTCCCTCCCTCCCTCCCTCCCTCTCCCTCTCTCTCTCTCTCTCTCTCTCTCTCTCTCTCTTTGGTGAGGAACAAGCACTTGAAGATAACTGAAAGTCTAAAGCTGATCAATCATTTCCTCCACAGCCCATGGTGTCACCCAAATTTAACAACATTACCACAAGTTCACCTACGCAGAATGAATCCTTATAATCTAATGCATCAAACCAAACACCACACTATACGAGCCTCACTTGAGCCTAATCTTCTCAACGACCTCCAAAAACTAGCGCAATTGCACAACATAATACCGATCTAACAAAAGTAAATTATAAACATCTGCCTTAGAAATGACAAAACTATAGACAGTGTGGGCAATCCCTAAAATGCACACGTACACCGAATATCCCAAATTAGACAGCACATAACCATTTGGAGTCAGGTTCGCAGTGAATCTGTACAATAATGCCGCAGGGTCAACAACACTGTCCATGCAAACCAACTACTGATATCTCACGCCACTGATTCGCCGAGAATTGAAGGAATCTAATCTAATCCCCGCCCGGTCTAAAACCCCGTGGGATTACGGGAGGCCCTGAAATGGCGCCAGGACCACAGATCGCAAGAGCCCTAACCCTAACGCGACAGTAGACTCGAACGTGGAGGTTGAGGGGATGGCGGGGTTACCGTATCCGACGACGGCGCCGACGAGGGACCCGGCGGCGGACTCCGTGGCGAAGCGGAGGAGGCAGACCCCCGGTGCGGCAGTGGCGGCGGCGAGCGGGCTTGAGTTCCGCGACACCGCAAGGCGCGTGAGGATGGGGTTCGCGCCGGGGCCCCTCCGCGGCTGCTGCTGCGGCGACTCGTCGGAGGAGTCGGCGTCGGTGGTGTCGCCGCCGCCTTCGGAGGAGGAGTCCTCCAGCCTCGGATCGCCGCTCGCCATGGCCGCCGCTCGTGCTCGTGTAGGTGTCCCGCTCGTGTGGCCGTAGCACGCGGCTCGTCACGGGGGTGGGGTGGGGTGTGCGTGTGCGTGTGCGTGTGCAGAGTGCAGTGGTGACGACAGGTGGAGGAGGGAAGAAAGACGGGACAGGTACGCCGTACGCGTGCCCGTATGGAAATTGGATACTTTACGCAAATGGAAATACCTACCCCATTATAGCCGGGGGGATTCCGGCCCCCCCGCGCTATCCACGTCGCCTCCCTCGGCCGGCCGGCCGGCGCGTGGCGCTCGGTTTTTGGTACGGCCGGGGGAGGCCATTCCCTCCTATTTTTGCGAAACTATTTTTGCGAAATTACGTAAAGGTCCTTTTTCCTCGCGAAAAGGTCCCTGGATTTTTCAAAAAAGTCCCTGCAGTTTTTTTCCCCCAACAATCCCTCCCCGCCTCCCCCCAAAACAAAACCCTCGATCTCCCTCCCCCTCTCTTCTCCCTGCTTCGACTCGATGTGATGTGAGATCTCCCGCTACTCGTCGCCACTCTCCTCCTCGCAGCGGTGCCGATGTGATGTGTAGGAGGTGGAGGAGCCGGCGCTGCTCTGGCGGCTGGGGATTCCGACCATAAAGCGCGTGGAATAATTCGTTTAGTTTTTTTCCTCCACCGTATTTTAATGGGGGGATGAGTCACATTGACATGGGAAAACGGGGGATTCCGGCCCCCGCAGCGATCCACGTCGCCCCCACGCGTGCCCCCGGCCGGCGCGTGGCGGGCGGTTTCGCGTACGGCCGGGGGAGGGAAATCCCTCCTATTTTCCGGAAATTACGTATAGGTCTTTTTTCTTGCAAAGAGATCTTTTTTCCTCGCGAAAAGGTCCCTGGCGGTTTTTTTGCGGCGGATTTTTCTGAAAAACCCCCTCCAATTTGCAGGATGGCACCCCGCGGTTTTCTAAATTGCGTACGGGTCCTCATTTCATTACATACGGGTCCTCAATTTTTACGAAAAAACCCTTTAACTTTTCCGAAAATACGCATGTGCCCTCGATTTTTTTAAAAAAACTCCTCACAAATTATCGCCTCTTTTACTTCGGTGCACACGGTGGCTGGCGCGGCGTGTCGCCGCGCCTATGCTGCTAGTTATATATTATTTTACGCAAATTTCAAAGGGACGATCCATACTCCGCCGGAGTCCAATTCATCCCTTACTACTTTTTTTATGTAATTTACCCTTTTGTCATTTTTTACAGCTTTATATCTACTTAAACAATTATACATCTCTTCTTCTCCCTCATTCTCTTGGTTTCTTCTTGCCCTAGCCATAGCAGCACACAACCAAGTAGCTCTTCCATTTCTAAACCCCTCTCCCCTCATATCCATCTCCTAGTCAACATTGTTCTGCATCCAATGGAGTCCTCTCGGCCCCTCAGGTTGTCTCTCCCCATCCCCTTTGCCACCACGCCTCCCTCCATGCAAGGTCACCGCCTTATGCCTCCCCTCCTCGCTATCGCATGGGTAGCACGCAGTCTCCGCCTCGCCATGCACTGCATACAAGGTGCTCGACAGGATTCACAACCAAGACAAAAGCTCCTAGAGTCAGCCGTAGAGGAGCACAACAAAGGCCCTACCGTGAGCAGAGGAAGCCGGTCATGTTGTAAATAATGCGGGATGAGCATATATTCAGTTTTAATTCCAACCAAATAAAGCATAAATTCAGAACATTTTCAACAGAATATAAATGACATAAATTGCATATAATCATGTAATTCCATCATATCATTCATACAAATGTATATATCCAATGTATATAACCACAATACTGCTGAAAATAACATGACATGCAGTTCTACAAGCAGGGAAGCAATTAAAGCTAGCATAAAACACAAATAATTGCATGAAAATTGCTCTCAGAACAGAGTTGCTCAAGATTTTTGATCTTGGCCTTCTCATGTCGATGTCGAACCTCTACATTAATGATCTGATAGCTAGTGCATAAGAACAACTACTGCACAGTAAATAATTTCAATTGCTAGTCAACAAATCTGATCAACCAAAAGAATTAGCTACGGTACAAATAGTGGAAATCAAACCAATAGAGCTCAAGTCTAATCCAGTTAGCTAGATCAATTTCAACATTCGACTAATTCATTACAAAGCACAAGTACTAAGCCCACAAGCAAACATAACATCTCCCAGTACGTGAACTTTAAAACAGAAATTAAAGAACAAGTACAGCTGCTAATGTTTACAGAAAAATCAAAATGCTCACGGTGCAGACGGCACTCAAAGCCATCCAGAAGCGAACCAAGTCAGTGAAGAACACGAAGAACCGGAAAGGCACACCAGAGGGTGCTGTCCCAGAAAACCTAACACCCCTCTGTGTTGCTGCAGAAGAAGAGTGTGGTTGACGGAGATACAATACCCACTCCAACCTCGGGTAGCCGACGCAGGAGTTAAAGGTCGGGGTTGATACTGCACAAGACCACAAGAATGCACCGACCGAATGCACTCAAATGCAATGGGGAATCACCATAGCCTTCTTCCTACCTCGGGTCAACCTTTTACCTACAGATTTTCCCTCACACCCCACGAAACGATAGGGTTCACATGGGAAACCAAAGGCAAAAGCTTCAATTGGAGATGATGCAGAAGCACCAACACTCCACACAACCCGAAGACCAGAGAGGAAGAAGACCAAAGAGGAGCAAGTCGAGATCGGAAGAGAGATGCCTCACGGAGGAAAAGATGGGAGCCTTAAGTAGAGGAGGCGGGGGGTTGCAGTGTGGTGACACAAGCACCCGACTCCGAGGAACCCAGGCCAGCCTGTACCTCCGCTGCCGCCCCCCACTCGCCGCCCGTCAAAGTGCTAGATCCAAGCGGAGCGGACGCGCCTGCACACGCACGAGGAGGAGACTGCGTCTCCTCCCCCTTATCTCTTCATTTGGCCCACTGACAAGTGGGCCCTACCTCCATTTAATTTTTTCCTTTTCTCAATTGGGAAATTACTAAAATGCCCTCATAGTAACCAACAATCCTCACCAATTTATCAATTGATAAAAGATACTCAAAGTCTTATTTAATATACAAATGTTCGACGATGGGTACCTTGTGGGTTTGAACCCAAAGCCTAGCGACAAAGACTACGACTCTGCACAAACAAAGGAGGACTTCGCCTTGATCCAACGCTTTGGTGTGAGAATTTTCGCCCAAGTCACATTCTATACTGGGCGGCTTACCCTTTCCCTCTCAGATTGGGACGTTACAGTCATGTCCTCGTATCTAGCTCATGAGTGCTTAAGAAAGTATACCATTATCTTTCTTTGATTACGACCTCACAATCACACTCACGTAGGTGAATTCTTCTAGGAATCCTGTAGGACGATTCCCGAAGTCATATAAACATCGAATTCATTAAGAGCTAATACTCAATCTTTCATACAGAAAGAGCACTGCAGCTAATGGGACCCGTTAGGTGTGCTCTCTAATCCCACACAGTTTTATTGTCCTAGAGTCTAGTTCACGGGATCTCCGATCTTCTATGATAGGTTGCCACCAATGTGAGCATTTACATGGGTATGAGCCCCATTCCCTAAGACGTTGCAAGGATGGCCTTCCAAGCCAATCCTTTAGTAAAAGGATCTGCCAAATTTCTTTCAGACTGGATGTATTATACAGAAATAACACCCATCTCTCTTGCATACCTTATCGACTTAAGTTGCCTCTTTATGTGTTTTGAGGACTTCATATTGTCCTTCCTACTCTTCACCTTAACCAGAACAGTTTGGTTATCGCAGTAGGTTAATATGGCTGGAATAGGCTTTTCCAATACAGGCAGGTCAAAAAGGAGTTCTCTAATTCATTCTATCTCTACAGCCGCTGAATCAAGTGCTACTAACTCAGCCTCCATGGTGGATCTTGTAAGGATAGTCTGTTTTGAAGACTTCCACAAAACGGCCCCACCTGCTAGAGTGAATACATGGCCACTCGTAGCCTTCATGTTATTCGAGTCACTAATCCAGTTAAAATCACTGAATCCTTCCAGGACTATCGGATGGCCAGAATAATGTATTCCCAAATTAGAGGTCCCCTTCAAGTATCTGAGTACTCTTTCTAGTGCTATCCAGTGATCATCTCTTGGATTGGACGTATAACGACTCAATCTGCTTACAGCATATGAGATGTCTGGTCTCGTTACACTACTTAGGTACATCAGAATATTTAAGCTGATCCTTCCCATGCCTAGTGTTCTTATGTAGCTTTGCATTTGGATCTATAAACCCAAATCTGGTTAGAACCTTATCCACATAATGGGATTGTGAAAGAGTAATCCCATTCTCATTCTCACCCTTTATAAGCTTAATATTTAAGATAACATTAGCCTCGCCCAGATCTTTCATATCAAAATTCTAGGAAAGGAAAGACTTTGTTCTATTGATCACATCCTTTGTGGTCCCAAAAACCAATATGTCATCTACATAAAGGCATAGAATGACACCTTCGCCCCCGCTAAACCGATAGTGCGTTCACACAAAAACCGACCGAGGTCATCGTACTATTGAATTCCTCATGCCATTGCTTGAGAGCTTACTTTAGGCCATACAAGGATTTAATCAATCAACACACCTTCTCTTGCTCTTCAACCACAAAACCTTCAGGCTGTTGCATATATATCTCCTCATCCAACTCTCCATTTAGGAAAGCGGTCTTTACATCTATTTGATGTACTTGGAGTTTGTATACAGCAGTTAGTGCTAAAAGCACTCGAATTGTGGGTAAACGAGCCACAGGAGAGTACGTATCAAAGTAGTCTTCTCCTTTTTTCTGCGTGAAACCTTTAGCCACTAAACGAGTCTTGTACTTTTCTATAGTACCATCAAATCTACGCTTTCTTTTAACGATCCATTTGCAACCTACTAGCTTACAACCAGGTGGAAGATCGGTAATCTCCCAAGTTCCATTAGCTATGATGGAGTCCATCTCGATACGGACTGCCTCCTTCCAGTAATCCACATCCAAGGATGCGTATGCCTCTGAAAGGGTTCGTGGTTTATCATTCACGACATAGGTGACATAGTCATCGCCAAGTAACATTTCAGTCCTCTACCTCTTACTCCTCCTCAACTCCAACTCTGGAGCAGTGTTATCCATACTGGGAGGAATAGAGAGTTCATTTGAACTAGAATGGTCAATGACTTCATTAGGTCTCATAGGAAACACAATTGATAATCAGCATCTTGTTTTGATGTAAATGAGCAACAGAGATTAATTAAGCATGACCAAAATTATTCAAAAATCAACTATGATTTAAACATTGATATTAATTCCAAAATGCTACATGCTTATTTCGTTATGGATCGTTATCTTCAGAATATTGGCTAATTATGTGAAACAATATTGTTGTGTGAGCTATTTTGGGAATAATAGGGAGAAGGATGCAAGGAAAAGTTAGTACGATTGGAACTACTATTCTGCTTCAGTCGTTACTTTCCATTTGCTCTACTTTTGGGTGCTAGCATGGCTTGAATGGCCTAATATAGACTGACAGGTCAGGGTGGATCCTGAAACACACCCCCGTATTGATATTGAACTTTTTCCATGATGGAGTATGGACTATGAAGTAATGTAGATCTCATATTATTCACACGAACTCTAGGAATTTCCCCTAAAGTTCTTCTGTTGTTTCTAAATAATTTGGATGTTATTTTTATATTTATACGTGTACATTTCAAAATGCCCAACTAATTGTGTGTAAACTCTAAAGATTGCTCTGACTGACTCCTGCTAAATCAATCTCCAGTTGCCTGCCTGAAAGGGGAACAGGAAGTCTAGAGGCCATGGTGGGAACCGTCCTGCCTGTCGATGGTGTTTGTTACAGCGGCCAAGTGGAACCGGAAGCCCCAAGTAGTCTCCTTAAAGGTGGAACCTTAGCTCAACAACCACTTTGAATCACCGCGCCATGCTATTCTCCTCCAGTTCCTCCACTAGGCGCTGCAACCGCACACACACCATGGTGTGATGGTTCTCAACAATCTGAAAGCTAGTTTGCTATAGAAGCAGCATGTTCCATGTCCAACTTGCTCTCTTTATCCATTTTTTAATTTGTTTTTTCATCATATATAGGTTTGGAATAGTAGTAACCGGATGTAGACAAAATGGATACATATATTTTGCAAATGGTTCCTATATGGTCTGCTTCTTGCAAATCGGCTTGTGAGCTATTCTTAACTCATGATTGGCCTAGTTCTTCACCATCTGGATCACTGCTCTGAGGTTGCTGGTGGTTTTTTATGTTGGTCAAAACATCATTATGTTAGTAATTATGGCATGAAGCACTTATTTAGTTGCTGAAATCATCATGCTATGCTGTAAGTATAACAAATCCAACAAGGGAAAACATCAGCGAAGGAGAATGTCAAAATATGGCCCCCACATGTCAGTGAAGGAGGGGTAGGTGATTTTGTTCCCTGAAGGGAGCGTTCGTATTGGCTTCTACTAATGTTTTTTGGTTGCTATTGATGCCTTTTGGCTGAAAATGAATAATAACGGTAGAAAGAAACGACTTTTGGAAAGAAAGAGCGTGTGGTGTAAAAAGTGAGGGAGAGACACATGCGCGAGATGGGAGTGAGAGGAATAGGGTACGTGGTGCGCTAGTGACCCCTTGACTTATCCTTGAAGTGAGACCAATGGAGAAGCCACTTCGAGAAATCAGATGTTCATAGTGATGGCCAAATAGGCATGACCAACTTAAGCCTGTGAGCCTAAACAGATCATGTTGTGTCGACCCGTGGGTCAAGGTGTAGACCTAGGCACAGCCTAGAGAACCTGGTGCACCAAATATTTGTCTTCTTATCTGTAGTGGGTGCTGTGGAGGTTGTTGCAAGTGAACTCCCTGAAACTGTTGTTTGTACTTTGATAAACATTGAATAATTTAGTAGAACAACTGAAAAATAGTTACAATAATCTATTCCTATAGTATCGCTCAAAAGTGAAAGAACATCAGTGAATCTTTTAATTTTAGCACTTGGATCTAAAATAAATACAAGTGCATATAAATACATAATCTCTTTCCAATATTTCCAATATTTTGTTTTCATAGCACACATAGCCTCTCATAACTCTATGTTATTTTTATTAGCTTTCAAGTGACCCGTAATCACAACAATATGATGTACAATTAAAGGAGATGTTGGATAATACACTTTAGATAAAGTAACAGTGGAATCGTAAAAGAGTTTCAAAAATAATAATAACTTTTTAGCAACATACCAATGCTGCTTAATCAATAGCGTGTTACCGTTATGGCTATGATAGTCGTGTGAATAAAAACAACAAATGTGCTCTTATAGGGTAAAATGTTCTGTAGCATTAGATAAGTTGAGTTCCACCTTACCGGCATGTTCAAACCGAACTTTCTTGGACTTATATTCATCGCAATGTAGAAGTTCTTGTATGCTGTAATTCATTGGTTAGAAGTTCTTATAGGGTAAAATGTACGAAAAGCTTGAATATATGGATCCAACCTCTTTAAAACCACATTTAACTATAAGATTAATAATATAGCAGGTACATCGCTGATGTAGTAAGAGAGATTCGATGTATGCATTAATAACAGAGTGAGAATATCTCTTGCTTTAGAGTTTGCCACATAATTGTCCATGATAATTGCAAAAAAATTATTTACAAGACCAAAATCTTTCACGATTTTGATAATACATTATGCAATATTCTTACATGTATGTTACGTCAATTAGTTTAAAGCTTATAATTCTCTTTTCCATTACCCAGTCATCGCTAACATAATGAGCAACTACACTAAGATAATCCTTCCTAGCCCGACCACTCCATATGTCCGAGTTCAAGGTCACCGAAAAATGTACAGGTCTTAAAGAGTTCTTAGTTTAGCATGACCATTATTGTAATATTTAACTAAATCTCGAGTTGTTGCCTGCCTAGAAACTAAAGAGATATGATCATGAGCAGTTTTAATGTAGGTTTCGAACGCTTGATACTCACCAAAGTTTAAAGGTAGATCATTTGTGGCAATCAAACGGCAAAGAGATTTTCGAGTTACCTTGAGATTATAATCCCAATTATATACCGTATCATCAGGGTTGAACTGCAGTTGCGTCTACCTCACGACTATGCCTTATTTTTTTTGACATTTTTTAGTGTGTCCGAGCAAGTGTCCGATTCCACTTAAAGAATTTGTAGACAATTCATGATGACAAATTTTGCAAACAGCGTATCTTACCTGAGCGAATTACAAGGCCCAAGGCCCACTTTGACTCGGACTGGAAAAGTAATGTGACTTATTTTGCAGTTTCTGACCGACTCGGATGGAATTTTAAGGTTAGGCTGGATCCATCTGAAAGTAGACTTCCAGAGCTTTCCAACGAGTACTCACGGGCCCCGAGAAACCTTCTGGATCAAAAGTTATGGCCGTTTGAAGTAGATACTGTCAACAAGGCCGAATCCGAGTCAAACTCGTGAACAGGACTTGGTTTGCGCTTGACGGTTCCACTTCTATACTTGAGCTCATGTGGTGCTTCCCCATGGTTCCTAAGGACAATTAAATCATCACAAGAATTAAGTAGTATTCCATTCTTTGAAACATTTGTATGCAAACTTAGGAACGCATTCACCTGATGGTTAAGTTGACGTGTTCGCCCTCTAGTCATTGATCCTTGTATCATAGTTTCAGTTTGATGTGGAGTTGGCATGGTTGTATGCATGGAAAGGATATCCTCATCATCCTCCCCTTCTTGCATTTGAGTCGTCCGCGACTCAAGCTCATCTTCTTCTCCCATATTTTATTTTGTAAGAATAGAAATACCACTATTTGAAATACAATATAAAATTTCCTGAGACCTAGCAGTTTTGAACAAAAGCATAATGTTCAAGAAAATGCAATAATAATAGCGATCCAGATTCCATCCATCGTTTCATGGCATCCGCACCATATGCTAACATTTCAGCGCTATAGCCGCTTACTTTACCACTGGGACGACACCCAGGACAACTCAAATCAGGGCTTTCCACTGCCCTTCCACTTTTTCCATTCCCATTCATAAAACATTTTGAAATAGAACTATATCTGGTTAAGTTCCCATGTCCGCCCTTGACCGTGGGCACGGCTATTCGAATAGTTTAGACTCTGCAGAGTTTGTACACTTTCACCACAAGAGACAATCAACTCGTTGCCCCACACGATTCCTTAGACGTGTGGTTGAGCAGACCATCACAGTGACTTTTCAAAGTATCTAGTCCCTTCTGTCATCTCACCTTATGGGAAACTGCCCACTTGCGGTGGGTCCCATCTATGCGCGGGATGTTTCCCACAGCCACTACGCAGCTCGGGCTTCTCTCTTCCCGCAACGTAGGACAGCTGGGAAACTTCACCCTACACCGGTGTCCCTTCAGGGCCCCTTGCCATAGCGTAGCCCCTTCAATCCCCTACCAGTGAGATGAGTCCGGGGATTTCGATAAATTTACTTAGCCAAGTTGTATTTTACAGACTTGTGGTTGTACTATTTTACACAGGAGGTCATGACAAGATTCAGTCCTTATTGGTATCTGGGCGGTTTACCACTAACCCACTTTGTGCATCCACTGGACCACACATACACACCCTCGAACCATCCGTCCAGATAATTAAGCAAGTTGGGGTTTTTGAGAGTATAAAATAATCGTACCAACATATATCAGTCATTACCACCATGACTGCCCAAACCAGTTTCACATGATTGAAAATGACAATGAGGTTTGGGGCATTTCAGCGACCCCTGAATATCTATGCAGTACTAAGCATAGCATATAATTAGGGACTTATTTTTGAAATGTTACTATTATAATTTTGCTAGGGCGACAAGATTCACACATTCAAATATTCCAAAGGAGGGTAATATTATTCAAGGTAAACAATGGACATATAACTAGAATCGTAAATTAAACATGTATTTGCATATAACATAACAGCATGCAATTTGATAATTTAAACAAAAATAGTTTGCAGAAAATGTAGGTTCAACATGATCAAAGTATTGACTCGCCTGGCGCGGATTACCGCGGTCTTGAGCTTAGACCATGGTTCCTTTGGGGCTCCCGGTCTTTATCTTTTCTTTACTCGTGATCATGCTTGCTTCCTTGAATCTTCACGATTTCCCCTTTCTAATACGTGCTAAGAAACAGAATCCAAATAAAATGCAAATAACTCAAAAGGTCCAAATAAATCCAAATAAACTTAATTTAGCTTTATTATAGGTTAATGGGTGACTCGGGTGATTTGAGGCGAAGTTGGTGGTAGGATACGTTACCTTGATCTTTTTATTGATAATCTCTTTTTATTATTTTTATATTTATTTAGGAAGTTCCATGAGTCGAATTAGACCTTTAGATGTGAGATTTTAGTTAGGGTGTCGATTATATATTATTCCCTCAATATATATATTTAAGAGTCAGGGCATACGTCCTATACATCATGTACACATTGGCTTACCTTATCGAGTAAATATTGGAGTTCATAATTCTTGTAAATTCAACATGTGGTATTTTACGGTGTTTTTAATTAACAGGGGGTCAATTTATTAGTTTGAATAGTCGATCCCAGAATTTATTTTAGGTAGGGAATTATTTATCATGTTATCCCTTTTTGTTGGTTAACTTTAATTATTATTCACCATTAATTCTTGACCACGTAACTTCCCTAGGGTTTAAACTTATCTAGGTAGTTGCAATTCTTTATCAGGTTCATGCATTCCTATCTACTTGTGCATTAGTAGATTGTCTTTGCTACGGCTTGATCAATTTATCTTAGCATCACGTTATTTGTTAATGGGTAGATTAGTGTGCCCCTTAGGATAAATAGATACTCCTACCAATCTATCTGCCAAGGGTGTCTTCTATTAGTACTAGAGTTTAAGATACTTTTTAATGGCCTATTATTTATATTTAATGCCTTAGTCAATTATATGTAATGCAACATCTAACTTGATTTGGGTTTTACCATCTAAATGCTAGTGGTTTAATACTTACGCCAATAATCAATATTCAAAGAGGGATTCTCGCAATTTCTAAGACTTAAATATCAGTTATATTTCTAAACCACTTGGTGGTCACTTCTATGATGCAAGGTCTTATGATTCAAATATACATATATTGTTTTGGAAATCTTCGTTAAGTCGTCACTTTTGGAGGGCATGCACTTAAGCCAGGTTTATACTATTTCCCACCCTGCCTTTAATTAGTAACTAGGTTCTAATTAATTAAGTTGCTCATACATGAACTAATCAAAATTTTAAATCTAGAATAATCTTATTTACCTCCCTATTAAATGTTCTCAGCTTCTCTAGCTTTATTCCTTATTTTCCTTGATTTTTTCCTACATGGAATGGACCACAAAAATTAGAAGCAAAAATGAGGAAAAAGGGGGCGCGACTGGCTGGATCGAACTCGGGACCTGGGCGTGTGGTGCATTACGTGCGCTCGGTTAGCCAATTGGGCCAGCGGCCTGGACTGACTGAAAGCGTGTGGGAAATAAGGTGAGGTGTGGGTGGCCAGGGACCAAAATAGGGGAGGCGGCCGGCGCTAGGTGCTGCGCACGCCGGCGGCAGGCGGCGGCCGAGGAGGTTGGGGCGACCGGCAAAACGGGTTCTTGGGGGGACGGGGAAGCCGATGAGGGTGGTGGTGCAGCCCGAGGTGAAGTCGACTGGCTGGGGCGGCGGTTTGGGCGGCCGTCGGTGAGGTGAGGATGGGGCGCCGGCGGCCGGGAGGATGGGGAGGGAAAATGGGCGGCGCTGAAGCAAGAGCAAGGGAGGAGGAAGCTCACCGTGCAGTCGTTCGGGCCGGGGAAGTACCGAGACGCGCCGGCGGCGTGAGACGGGGACGCGCGGTGGTGACGCACGGCGCCGGTGAACTGGGGTGGCGGGGAGGTTTGGCCAGCGGTCGTGGGGGCTTCGGGACGTCGTGGAGATACTCCCAGGGCGTGGAATTGGCCGGGGATGCCTCGAGGGAGCAGCGGCGCCGGTGGAGGCGACTTTCGGCCGGGTGCGAGGAAGACGGCCGCTGCGGCAAGCTCGAGCCACCGGAGTCCGATTAACTTGGAGGGAACGTACACGGGGGTCGAGGAACATCGAGACGCGGTCAGAGCGGTACAGCTTGGCCGGAGTGGCCGGGGCAGCGTGGAGGCGCGGCGACCTACGCACGGGCGGAAGCGGGAGTGAAGATGGGGGAAGTAGAGGAGATGGCGCGGGGGCTATGGGGGAGGACCAGGGTTACTTGTAACTGCAGAGGGGGCGGGGAAGGCGCGGAGGACCGGGCGTACGAGGCGCGGGGTTCGGCGCGACGGAAGCGACGGTTGAGCGAGGTGACGCAAGCGGCGCTGCGCAGAGGACAGAGGAGGGCAGCGAGAGGGAGCGGCGAAGGGACGGCTCGGGAGCAGGGAACGCAGGCGCGCTGCGGCAAAGATTCGGGGGATTCGGCGCAGGGGAGAACGTGCAGAGGGCGACGCGGAGAGCTCGTGTCCACAGAAAGAAGGAAGGAGAATGGGAAAAGAAGTAAGTGCAGGCGCTCGGGGGGAGAAAAAGGAAGAAGAAAAGAAAGAGCAGGCAGGGGGCCGGGGGCAGGGAAAAAAAGGAGAGAGAGAGGGAGGGAAAAAGAGAGAGGTGGTGGGGGCCACTTGTAGGAAAATGAAGCAGAGAGCAAAATGCTAAGGATAAATGTGAAATTTCAACCAGAGAGCAAAACGCTGACGGTAGATTTGAAATTTCAAGGTTAATCTTGTAATTTGCATTAGGGCTTGCTGGCTTAAATTTTTGGCATGAGCTGTGAAATCGCGAATTTTTACTTAAGCTTTGTACATACATAAGTTTTGAAAATTCAACCCTAGATTTTGTTGACCTGAATTTGAATTCAAGATGTTGGTACTTTGTATTCATAATCTGCAATGGCATTTTCTATTTTTATAATTTACAACATTATTATTTGCATTTGGGAGTACTCTTAATTATTAATTTGTATAGCACAAAACCCAAAAAGATTTCAATAGATACTCAAAAGAAACTTAAGTACTAGCAAATGCAAGAAAAATTTTAAAACCTCCACATTTTTTGAACACTTGAAATTTCAGGATGTTACACTTATGTAACAAATCACGTGCATAATATGAAGGAACAAATCTAGCTCGCATGATTCTTTTTAATGCATCCCAAGTTGGTGGTATGGTTAAAGGATTTTTCTTACAATATTCACTCCACCAAATAGACGCAAAATCAGTAAACTCACTAGTACCAGCCCTAACCCTTTTGTTTTCAGGAAATGCATGACAAACAAATTTTTTATCAATAGTCAATTCCCAAGCGATATAAGCATCAGGGTTATATTTTCCATCAAAAGGTGGTATAGTGAACTTGATCTCAGTATCAACCGCATACTCGTCTCCACCATTTTCATCCACCCTGCTGCCCAAGACACCAATGTTGGCACGTGTGCGCTGAGTTGGTGCAGCGGGAGATGCACGGCCCATCTCATCAAGACGTCTCAAAATCTCAGCAAGTGAGGTGTTGACGGTACCAACGGAAGCCTCCAATGTTGCAAGCGTAGTGTTGGTGTCGATCTGCGCGGCCTCCAATTGACCAAGGCATTCATTAGTGACCCGTACATCCTCATCAAGTCCTTCAGTGTGCAGCTTCATTTGGCGCTCAAAGTGTTGTATGATGCCCCTAGTCCGAGGGGAATGTGGCGCTGCCCGCAGGTCCACTGGTTCTCCTGACATTGTTAGAAGAACACAAGAAACAAAACAAGAAGAGAAAAATAATAAAACTGCAGGTTATGCCCTCACAACTACTGGGATGTGGTTAAATCAAGTCGCACACTCTCAACCTGTTCTGTCAAGCTCTTACAAGTTCTTACCACAGCGAGCAGGAGGTGATGGCAGCCGACAAGTCAAGACAATATCTCCTGGAAATTGGGTGTATCGCTGCCTCGGTCGCTAGTCCCTGTGATATGGTAGCTAAATCTGTGAAGCTATAGGTGGGCTGAGAGTGAACAAAGGATAACTAGAACTACATTAGTCAAAGCAAGTTGAATAATCTCTCAACGACGGCACCGTGCTGGTCCTAGGCTAGACCGTACTAGAGACGCGAGCCTAGAACACAAACAAAAACACACCGTGCAGAAAGAAACTAGATGATGTTGCACACGGAGTTCTGGAGCTCGAAAAAGGATGCCGTCTTCACAAGGAACCTTAGAATCACGTGTAGAAGGGCTCTGTCAATTTTGAGTGAATTCCGAGAAACTTAATTTTTCTCGGTTTGCGGGCCCGTTTTGAGGCCCTAAACGATGTTTTTTGGGGTCGAAGTTGCTGCGTGTATGCCTGGAGGCTTACGCGGATCTGAAATCTCCAGATTTTCCAGATGTTTTTGGCTCTATCTTCTGATTTCCTTTCCAACGGATCAAGAATCGCCTCAATCGGAGGCCGTATGCAAAAGTTAGGTGTTTCTCTCTCCTCTTTCTTTTTTTTCTTTTTTTATGCCGCGGCTCTTTCTTAATGCGGCTGCCTGTTCCTTCTTTTCTCTCTCTTTTTTTTCTTTTTTTTACACACACGACGCGGTTGAATCCGAATTTGTGTCCTACTCTGAGACCAACTAGGGCAAAGCCTCCCTAGAAACCGAGTTCGGATCTAACTGCAACGGTGATACCAAGACGTGAACAGAACTCGAAACTCTAAAGGAACTAGACACTAAGACCAGCAAAGGACACGACGATGCAACCGAAGACTCAACAAACAAAGACTATGCAACAATAGAGTAAGGCTCAAGTTGTTTCGGATTTTGGGGAATAGATCTACTATTTTTTTTGGTTTTCTGGACTGTAGGTAAAAAAGATGCAAAGACTAAATAAGATCTCTCACCGATTAACCTTGAGCTCTGATACCAACTGATAAGACGATGGGGTCCTGATCTTTCGATGAGAGTGGTAGATTCGATTGGGAAAGGGGATGACGTTGACGACCCGACTACAACCATCCAAGGACGTTGCGCCTTAGCGATCGATACACCAACTCCAGAGGTTGTTTGTGACCTTGTCGGCGCACAATCAACCAAACCACGAGGGTAATTGTTCCTGCAAGCAATCGAAGAACAAGTAAGAACAAGATGAACAGCAACTCAATTGCAAATAAACGATGTAGAATTCAATCTGAAACAGAAAGACGGTGGGGTTCCGAAGACAAGTATTCGGGCGGTCTAGCCGACACGCGCGAGTACAAGGCGAAGTAGCAAAAGCTAACTTAGTCTATCAAAACCCAAAACCTAGAAGAGGGTGCGGCTGCCTATTTAAGGGACGCGGAAGGTGGAGGGTCGGCCAAAACACAAGGAAGCCGAATATGACTCGAATTACAAGGCCCAAGGCCCACTTTGACTCGGACTGGAAAAGTGATGTGACTTATTTTGCAGTTTCTGACCGACTCGGATGGAATTTTGAGGTGAGGCTGGATCCATCTGAAAGTAGACTTCAAGAGCTTTCCAACGAGTACTCACGGGCCCCAAGAAACCTTTTGGATCAAAAGTTATGGCCGTTTGAAGTAGACGCTGTCAACAAGGCCGAATCCGAGTCAAACTCGTAAACAGGACTTGGTTTGCGCTTGACGGTTCCACTTCTATACTTGAGCTCATGTGGTGCTTCCCCATGGTTCCTAAGGACAATTAAATCATCACAAGAATTAAGTAGTATTCCATTCTTTGAAACATTTGTATGCAAACTTAGGAACGCATTCACCTGATGGTTAAGTTGACGTGCTCGCGCTCTAGTCATTGGTCCTTGTATCATAGTTTCAGTTTGATGTGGAGTCGGCATGGTTGTATGCATGGAAAGGATGTCCTCATCATCTGGCCTCGTCCCGCTTCACTATTTTGTCAAAATCTTGCCACACCTCTGATGTACTGGGCTTGGATTTCTTTACTTCGGTGTTTTGCAGACGCAGTGACACTCGTAGAGTCTGATGATGGTATAGCCATGGTCTGCTCTTCCATTTGAGGTGGAGGCGGAGACGTTTCATTCTCAAAGGATGAAAGATCTTTAGGAGAAATTGCATAATCATCTATAGGAAAAATATTAGAATTTTGAACGCAAATAGAAAAAGTGCACTATTACCTATTTTACATCACAACAAAGGAAAGTAAAAACAACAAAAATATGTAAAAATTACCATTGTTACCTCTTTTCTTGACTATAGATGTATTTTGATTTTCTGGATTTTTTGCAAAAATATTTTGAATTTTGCTAAATTATCACAAAGTGTATTGGGAATTTGGTCCTCAGTCCTCACAAGTTTTTCTTGGCAATGCAGGTTGCCTGCAGAACCAGCCCTGATGACCCAGAAGCTCTGAAGGCTGTCGATATCCTCTTTGAAAGTGCTATGATTTCTAGTGGCTTTACAGTAAGTACACATTTGCCTTTCTTTCCCATCTCATGCCCATTGTTAAGGAGGATGCTGTGCTTTCTCCTGAACCCTGCTTTTGTTGCACCTAATTGTGCTGCTATTGTTTTTAGAAACAAAGGGGCATAACTCCGGTCCCATTTGTATAAAAATGAACTTAAATTAGTGAAAGCACTGTTAAGGATTCCATTGTAGATCGGATAGGATGGGACCAAGGCTTTACATTCAACCCAAATAGCCAGCCTTACTACCAAAACTTTAATGAATTGCAGTTTTGTAATTGTAAAGAGCAACTTTTTGTCAACAAAACAAGACCTGGATATATGTAATAATCAACTATGGGCATCACTTGCCTGTTACGTTGCTATTATTCGTGTTGTCCTAATGACTTCATACCAGCATTTTCCTGTGATGTAAAAATTCTGACCGTTATTTGACGTGTTTGGTGTCCATGATTGCATATCTTTTGCTTTATATGGTACTGCAAGCCACTTGCTTTTGGAACCTGACCTGGAATGTATACAAACAACTTACCATGGTCTTCATTTTTTTTACTATTACGCAAGTTTTTTTATATTCAATGTAGTAATTTGCCTACTATTTCCATGCTCTGAATTTATTAGCGCTGGATTAAGTTGTAACTGTTCCACATTCCACATTCTCATGTATGTCATATGATATTGCAGCCTGACAACCCGGCCGAGCTCAGCCGGAAGATTTACGAGATGATGAGTTCGGCTATCATTGGCAAATGGGCCTCGCAGGCGCAACCCGCCCAGCCCAGCCAGCAGCATGCCACAACACCTGGTAGCTCTGAGCCGCTTGAAGCTGAAGTGGTCGAGCCCGTTGAGGCTGGCCAGCAGAAATGACCCCTGATCGTTTCCTAGTCCCAGAATGCAGCCCTTTTCGGTTAATCCTCTTGTTTTTTGGGGTCTCATTCCATGGGGTCTTTCCCCTGTCCTTCACCCAGAATATTGTAGCTTATCTAGTCATACGCATCACTTCCTCTTTTTTTTTCTTTTTTTTTTTGCCGAAACGGTGAGGATTTTGTTCAAGCGGCCTGAAAAATGAGCTGTGTGATTGCTGATGTAGTAGACCTCTTGGAGGTAGGATAGTGTTAGGAATAATAATAAATAGTACTTGTAAAATCCAGGACAAACTATTATCATGTTTGCTTGTCCTATTGGCGACTCTTATGGTTAGATGGAAACTATGAATTGGCTGACTAGATTATCATCGTGTGCGGCGCATAGCCATATTGTAAGGTCTCGACTTTTTTCAAGTGGGTTAGGTACGAGGAAAGTTGGAAGGAAATTATGGCCTTGTTTAATTTAGCTGCGGCCGATCATGTTTGGCTTTCGGTTAAAATAGCATTGTAGGGGTTAGAAGAAGTCTGGTTTTTGGTTGAGATGATTTGGAAAAGAAAAAAAGAAAATAAATGCGGTGGAAATTGAAAAAGGATCAAATGAACATGGAAGAAAAGATAAAGAAATGAAAGGAAAAAGGAAAAAGGAGAAAAAAAAAACCATGGGTGACAATGTGTGGCGTGGGCGGGGCTAAGGAGGGGTGGCGGAGGGCAGGAGTGGGCCCAAGGGAGGTGGAAGCAGAGACGGATGATGACATCGACGAGCACAATCGGGGCGATAGACACTATATCTGGCTGGATTTGTGTAGGCCTGATCACATCCAACTAGATCTGGTAGCAGAGGAGTGACGGTGATGGTTAATCGGTGGTAGCAGTGATCGAGTCAACGAAGACAAAGTAGGGCTGCGGCAGATAGGGATGATGATTCCAGCAAGATGAGCGCGAAGGTGGCAGGAGGAGGTTGCATCGATGATGGAGGCAGGGGCAGACTGGGCGGGTGAGGCGGACGACAGCGATGGCGCTGACGCCAAGTGAGCCGATGGGAGGCCATATTCAAGAAGCCGCTCCAATACTCTCAAGAAGAGGCTTCTAGAAGCCAACCTATCGATTCGGCTTTCGGCTCTAGAAGCCAGAAACCAAAGTTGTTTGTAACAACGCCTATATGTAGAGAGCAGTTTTCACACCTGTTCATGGAACTTCATGTACATTCTTCTTCGTTGGATTGGCTTCGAGATTCACACCCCTTCTCTCCCCTCTTCTTCTGATTGGGCATTGCCTTTGACCCACTACCTTCACCCTCCTCGTGTCAAAGTCGAGAGAGATGGAGCCCACACCGCCTCCACTCAGCTCTCCACGTAGCCTTCTCCATTCAGATTACGCAGCGTCTCCAATTCTGGTTGCCTCCGCCCTTCCCTCATCGAATCCGTGAGAGTCAAAACCAACGCCAGAGCCAAGACTTTTTCCCTCGCCACCATCATGCCACCACTTAGCTCCTTGTGCCATTACTCGGCACTATACACCGTTGGGAGTAATCGACGAAGTCAATAATGAGAGGATGACCTCGTCATAGGTCAGAATAGGAGAGGAAAGAGAGAGAGAGAGAGGAGAGAGAGTGCATAGACGCCAAAGACCATCTAAAGTTACTGCATGTACATCGATCTCCGTTTACATGAGGTTTAGCATTTTCCGTTATATGTAATATGTTTTTCTCCGAAAGTGAGGACAGATGGAACCCTGTCTCTGAGTGGTGGATCTCACAGGGCGGACCTGAACTGAATTATATACTCGACGAGGTAAGCAGCGCGACGGTCAACCCACCGCCGCCGCCGTGGGCCTCACCTCCAGCCCGGCCACCTTCCATCCACCGGTCAAGCCGGTCACCGCCCGTCGTGCGTGCACTCGTTCGCTACTTGTCTCCCTCCGTCGCGCTGGTTGGGTTGGGTTAGACTCCATTACTCGCAAGAAAAAAGTAAAAAAAATAAGAGAGAGAGAGAGAGAGAGAGAGAGAGAGAGAGAGAGAGAGGGAGGGAGGGAGGGAGGGAGGGAGAACTCCGGTCGGGGAGCTAGCGTCAGAGGCGACTCCGCCGCCGCAGCCGTCGCGGGCTCTGATCGGGAGGTGCTCACTCGCGCCGCCGCCTCGCCGCGTCGAGGTGAGCAGCTCGACCTCCGATTCGATGCGGTTCGCGACGGGTTACTTCGATCTGCGCAGGCTCGTCCGGAGCGGCGTCTCGGCCTCCTCGCGAGCTCCAAACGCTCTCGAGCTTCTCCGTAGGCAGGGCGGCGAGGCTTTGCGGTTGGGTGGCTCGTGCTTAGCTAGAATGGTTAGGCTCGGATTAACGAAATCCGCGGGTGATTTGTGCTTTAGCCGCTCAGAAATGGGCGAAAGGGGTCATGAGAGAGCATTTGATCGGTTTGTGATCGCTGGGGTAGAAGAAATTCGGTATCTCTAGGCTCAAGCTGTTGCTTGATTCGGATCCAGTAAGCCATTTATTACATGAATTAACCAGTGGCTTGATGAATCTTACCATCCTATGCTTGAGAGTTGAGACGCCGTTAGTTACTGCTATATGCTTGCAGCAAGTGATGTGAGCTTGTTCTTGTTGTTTCTTGCAGCCTAGGGTTTGTGCAAGATGGGGACCTCATCGGGCGCGAACTTCCACCACCAGCAGCAGCCACCGCCCCAGGGGATGCTGCCGCCTCGCCACGGCGCGCGGGCCTCAGGCCCACAGACCTCACTCTCGCTGGCATCGTCAGAGCAGGTCGGCTCGCCGGAGATGCAGGAGCCCGCCTCGAATTCGGACCCAGGGCATGACTCCGCCACCGAGAGCGCCAGCTCCAGGGAGACCTGGCCCGCGGAGCCGAATCATAGCAGTGCCGCGGCTACTTCTGCTTCTGCTGCTGTGATAAAGGTGGAGAGGGAGAAGGAAGTAGCCAATGGTGTCTCCAAGCTGCCAATTATCCGTGCGACCTCTCGCACAAGTGGGATATCGCTCCGGGAGGTTGCTCAGGAGAGGGTCGACCTAGTTGCCGAGAGAATGAAGGTGATGCCAGAAGAGCACTTGGAGGAGATCAAGAATGAACTCAGGTCGATTCTGGAGGGGACTGGGGGTTCTCACCTTATTGAGGAGTTCATGTATCTGCAGAAGGTTGTCCAGGGCAGAGGTGATTTGACACCAACCGTGCTTTCCATGGCCCATCATGTGCAGCTGGAGATCCTTGTTGCGATCAAGACTGGAATCCAGGCGTTTTTGCATCCCAGTGTTACCATTCCCCAGAGCCGCCTGGTGGATGTCTTTTTGTACAAGAGGTGCCGGAACATTGCTTGCCAGAGCGCACTTCCAGCTGAGGAGTGCAGATGCAATGTTTGCGCTAACAGGAACGACTTTTGCAACCTCTGCATGTGTGTGATTTGCAACAAGTTTGATTTTGAGGTCAACACTTGCCGCTGGATTGGGTGTGATTTCTGTTCTCATTGGACTCACACCGACTGCGCGATTCGCGATGGCCAGATTGGGACGGGGCAATCAATTAAGAGCGGCACTGGTCATGCTGAAATGCTTTTTAGGTGCCAGGCTTGCCAGGGGACGTCAGAATTGTTGGGTTGGGTTAAGGATGTGTTTCAACAATGTGCTCCTGGTTGGGATAGGGATGCTTTGTTACGGGAGCTTGAGTTTGTTTGTAAGATATTCCGTTTAAGCGAAGATCCAAAAGGGAGGAAGTTATTCAGGAAATGTGCGGATCTGATTGAAAGGTTGAGGAACAGTCCTGCTGGTTCCATCAATCCTAGGGCGATACTACAGGTGCTCCAAGGTCTGTGTACTTTCCTTAACTGAAACATTTTGTGCTTGACTTGTAGCTTATCAGCTTGCTTCTGCTCCTTCATTTTCTGAATACTCTGTCTAAGCCTGCTTAATTTTTTGTATTGTTTTGTGGTACCTCTGAGCATCTTTGAAGTGCTGTGTGCTTCTTTTACCACCCCTAATTCATTTGAGTGCTTATGCTTGCCCATTATATAGGTGGACAACAAAAACTAATCTAGTCATTCAAACTATCCAACAATATATGTTCATTGGTCATCTGCTTCCTTCCCTCACAAGAACATGTACTTCAACAATCCGACTGCCTATTTGCTTGATGATTTTGTTTTCCCTTATACGTGCTTGTATGTCTTAAAACTGAATTACCATGAAGGATTGAACTACTTCAATAAGGGCCAGCTGGCAACTCAGCCATAAACCAGCAAGAAAAGTTGTCTGGTAACTCCGGTTTTGGTGGATTTGACAAACTTGGTGATCTTTATCTTTATTTTCCATTTTTTTCATGAAAACAGTAGGACATACTGATATACGGCAATTGGCAAGGACAAATGTAGCTCCACCTAGACTGGCCAATTTTCAACAAACTGTGCGGCAGTTTTATTTTTTTTGCCATCTGTAACAAGCTTGTTATGATCATGATTCCATTATTTGCTCTCCGCACATACCCAGGCAAACGGTCCATGTTAAGCTGCGGCCAATAACTCATTTCTGTATTGTTTAAAAGGCATGAATGCTTCCGATTTTTGTCTGCCGTAATCCAGCCCATATTAGATATTACTTTCTTAAGTTGAGCTCTGAATGTGTTGATTATTGGTAGGTTGGAGAGGTGCCATTATTAAAGAAAAATGAATTTGTGCCATTGATGTGAGACAAGGATTTGGAACACATTTATCTTGTGATTGATTGGTGACAGAAAAATTTAGTGTTGTTGCATTCAGAATTCTTCTGATTTAATGCAATTCAATATCTTCATCTTACTCGTAGATTACTATTTAAGTAATATATTTTAATATTTCAATGTACTGCTGCTGAGGGGTAAATAACATTCTTGTTATTAGTTCTTAACTAAAAGCATTTCTTACTAGATGTGATGAGCGACATTTGGAAGGCAAGTTGGAAAGATGAAATATTTTGTTAGGAAAGGATTAGTTACCATCTATTAGGTTTCTTAGATATAGGTTTCCTAAAAGCTGGTTTCTATTTGTTAGGTTTCCTAAAAGCTAGTTTGCATGAATTGTTAGGAGACCCCCTATATAAGAAGGGGATTGTTATTCCTCCAAGTTATCTCTCTATTCCTATTCCTCTTCTCTAGGGCCGGCTTGATCATCATGGCAGGACGAGGAGTGTTTCGTCGGGAGGTCACAGCAATCAGCTGGTTATCCATCCACAATTACAATCATCCCTAAGACCCTAACCAAGGCGCATAATCCCAGATGCTTTGAAAGTTCTTCACATCACTTTATGACTCCCTTTGTAAATGTGTATATAAGTTGGTTGGCTGAACTCTATATACGGATCATGTTGTTTTTGTTTTGTATTCCACTGTTATAATGATATTTTATCTGACTCTTTTTACCACAGTTGTAATCGTTTGTTACTTTTCTAAATTTTTCTTGTATACCATTGTTTTTGGTAGCTTATTCAAAACTGATGGATTAATGCTGTCCTATGCATATGTTTTCACAGAGCTTGAGATGGATTCCCCAAAGAACTACGGAAATGAAGAATCAGGGTGCCTGATCACTCCTCAGGAGGCCTGTAATCGTATCGCAGAGGTAGTCCAAGAAGCTGTCAGAAAGATGGAGCTTGTTGCTGAAGAGAAAATGCGACTGTACAAGAAGGCTCGCCTTGCTGTGGAGGCCTGTGACCGGGAGCTTGATGACAAGGCCAGAGAACTTCAGGAGCTGAAGGCCGAGAGGCTGCGGAAGCAGCAGCAGGTGGAGGAGCTCGAGAGCATTGTTCGGTTGAAGCAGGCCGAAGCAGAGATGTTCCAGCTCAAGGCAAATGAGGCCCGTCAGGAGGCCGAGAGGCTCCAGAGCATCGCGCTTGCCAAATCTGAGAGGGCCGAGCAGGATTACGCTAGCCTGTACCTTAAGCGCCGCCTGGAGGAAGCGGAGGCAGAGAAGCAGTTCCTTTTCGAGAAAATAAAGCATCAGGACAGCCAAAGGCCCCCGCAGGTGAGCAGCAGCGGGGCCAGCGACCCCTCGCAGGCGCTGATGCTGTCCAAGATTGAGGACCTTCTCAAGAACGTTCGTAGCATGCCGGCGAAGTCGGAGCGGCAGCAACCAAAATAAGAGCGGCAGCTTTACTCATAATTCATATCGGTGACTGTAGGTGTTGTCGTGCTGATGTATGCTGATTCCTGCAGTGTTAAGTGTTAGTAGAAGCGTAATGGGTTTTGTCCTGAGAAAATCAAATGCTTTTGAAGCTGTGGTCGTCATGTTATTGGGGATATTGGGGCCAATGATGCACCCTTGTAGGCTACGTATTTTATAATTTGGTCATTACATTTGAGCATAGTATGCTTTACTCCCGTTAAACTTAAAATTCAGCCGATCTGAAATTGCTGAAGCAAAGTGATTGTGCTTGACCAGAAATATTCTCCTATGTATACAATCTTGTATTCTTGTTTGATACTGGTAGATTGGGTGATGCATATCACTTTACTGCCCCATATTTGGTTGGGTGAGCTGAATTTTGCCACTGACGTAAAGCTGACCCTGACCAAGAAGTATATTTCTGCAGAAGCTTGAGCAGGTGAATATCACTGGCACAGAGGATGGAAAGTGACTGGCTCCGCTCGTTTCGGCTTCTGATTTCTAGCTTATTTTTCACTATTTATAAATTTCGTCTTTTTTTAAACTTTTGGCTTTTTGTTGAGCTTTTTTGCCGATTTTTTCCCGTATTTGTTTGTATTATACGTAATGGGCTAACATATTTTTTAATTTTTTAAAATTTAATTATGCTAAATAAGTCTTTGTCAACTACAGTGTTTTTTCAGTCAACTACTGTGCTTTTCAGCCATAAGCCACAAAAAAGCCCAAGATCACCACCAAAACCTATGTGCTGTGCCTGTATTGAGTCGGCATGGGAACTTGTCCAGGCTGGCAATGATCCAACAGACAAGCAGTGCTACACACTGCATGGCAACCTCCAGACTAGTCAAGACGATCTTAAGAAGGAATGGTACAGGAACACTACCAGCATAATCCGTATACCGTGCCGTACGATCCTCGAGATAGAATCTAACGGTTGAATCCAAATATTACAGCGACTTTAAGAACTGTTTGTGAGCTGGAGAAGTGCTTGGGGCTATGGCGAGAGCTGGCGACGACATCCTGAGTGAACTCGGTGGTGAGCTGTAGGCAAAGTAGGCATGGCAGCGAGGTGGATAGCATGCTTGGAGCTGATGCGGGAGTGGACTAATGCTGGGTGAGCCACAGGCCACGATGGCGAGCTAAGGATGCGACGCAAGCGTGCTCTCAGTCCAAAGCCCAAAATTTGCTTAGAACTTGTGAAATGTACCTGGATTTTTTGCCTTGTTAAACTTGTAATATACTTGCTTGAATTTGGTTGATATTTTTCTAAAACTTGTTGAATATTGATATTTCTCTAAAACTTGTTGAATATTTTTTAACTTCTCTTTTTTCTAGGGAACTTAGCTGAAACTCTCAAAACTTCCAAGAAAAGAAGATTAGTAGCCTTACTCCAAACGACTTTTGGCTTCTAGGTTTTGGAATGCGTCGGTTTCTTAATTTCAACTTTTTTGGCTTTTCGTTTTTTAACCTTTTCTTTTCCCCCCTTATTTCTTTGCATTGTTTGTGAAAATATGACAATGTTTTTCTTTTTTTCTTAACTTCCCGCTAACAACTACTAACGTGCATTTTTAGCTATTACAGTGTGTTTTAAGCTAAAAGTCAACAACTAAAAGCTAGTTAGAGCATACACACACACACACTTCCTCATCTTTACTGGTTCTCAAGTTTTTTTGAGTGGCACCCCACCTCCCTCCACCCATGATTGGCATGTGTGATGGCCGTCATGGCTTGTGCAAGTGTGAAGCTATGAAATTATACATCCTCTTCCATTTGACAGGTAATTAATTATCTCCCACTATCTATCCTCCATGTTCTCAGCCTTCCATTACTCCTTTTTGACACTCTTTATCGGCATGTTTTTTTAGCTGCAGCTGATGAATTTTAATCATAACGTAAGTGTTTGTGCGAATGAACCAAATATTGATAAGCTGATAAACCGTTTTGAAACGGCGACGGAAAAATTGTCCTATTTGTTTATTCGAGAAAAGCCATAAGCTATAAGCCACATATTCTTTTCAGCTTATGTCTTATGACTTTTCTCAAACAAACAAATAGGACAGCTTCTCCACTGCCGTTTTGAACTGGCTTATCGAGATAGCCTTTTAGAAACGGTTTATTGATTTTCAGTTCATTCGCACGAGCACTCGCACTTAGTGGCGAAGCCAATCGCTGGTGGGAGCCTGGGTAGAGTGCAGGAGCCAAGGCAGAGCTAGGTGCTGGCTGGTGGAGGAGCTCACCACGGAGCTTGGACAATGGTGGGGCTGCTCGCCAGTGAGCCCAAGCAGCAGCCCAGGGTCGTTGGGTGGTGACTTCACTCCTGCTCATACTACGATCAAAAGTCATAAGCCATAGTTATAAGTCATAAATCGTAGCCCAAAAGTTCATCTATCCTTCAATGTGGCAGTGCCTATCTCTAGTGGTGAAGCCACGAATGAAATTGAGGGTGGGCTGAATTATTTATAGGACTAAACTAAGTTGACACAAATTTAGTCTTTTACTTTTATGAAATTTCAAATTCATACAGAAATTACACAATTGGATGAAGACAAATAATAAAAAATAGAGAAATATAAAGTAGGTACCTCGATAATAGAAAACGCATATCCAAAAATATATAATTATTCTATCATGAGTGCAGAGTAATGATAAGTCACCTATGTATGAAATATATCAAAATTAGTGATGTAATAGAAAAATATGAATGGTAATGAAAATTTAGATCATATAAAACATACCAGAATTAAACTAATTTGAATCACGAGACAAATTTGAATTACGGGGAAAATGTATTCTACGAGACTTCATGCCTTGGAAGTGGTTTATGATTTTATCATCATCAATACTTCTAAAGATCTCTCGCTCGGTGTAGTGCACCATCAAGTCATTGAGTCACTCATCCGCTACCTTATTGCACAAATCTATTTTGATAATATTCATCACCGAAAATATTTTCTCAACAGATGCCATTGCCACCGGAAGTATCAATGTCAACTCGATGAGGTGATATACCAACTGGAAAGTCCTATATTTTCTTGTTTGAAAAATCAATTGAGCAAGTTTTGATATATCACGACATTCATTGAATTCTTCACTTCTTCTAATATTGAGAATGAAGGTTTCAAACTAATTTCTTAACAAGAACCAATCAACATCCGTGAAATCATCAGCATAAATTTCAGCAAGTCGAACAAGTTTATCAACATCAAACCTAGAGAATGAGTTACTTGGATCTATATAAGACATGCATACCAATAACTCTGAGGAAACTTCATTGAATCGATGATCATCTCATTTATAATTGCATCAATAGATATATTGAAAATGCCAACTTTGTAATAATGATGTTGAGTCACTTTATGTTTCCGATGAACTGATTTACCCATAACTCTAATAGGATCTTCCATATTTGGCATATCAATATCATGTGTTTCACAAAAACTTTTGACTTGGTCGAACAATGGCTCTCACCCATTGTCTCTCATATCTTGAAAGTGTTGTTTCATATCTTGTAACAAGCTTATAGCTTCAACAATATCTTGATGCTTCCTTTGCAAAGCAAGTGATAGCTTATTTATAATACACAATATGGTTATTAAGAAATACATGATGAATACAAATTCAAAGCATTTCATTTTTTTTAGCAAATCTGCAGCTCCACCATGACTTGAGTTTTGACAAGCATCTTCACTTATAAGCTCAAGCACGTTCACAACTGCCTCCCACATTTGGTATATGCAAAGCAAGATTTCGAGATATGACCCCTACAGAGTATCTCTAGGTCTAGCAAGTCCAGATTCCTAATGTTGTCCTATCCCAGCTGAAATCAAACCATTCTCTAGCTTCTTCAACAAGACCTCATGATGTTTTTTAATCAACACATCTTTTTTTTACAAGATGAACTCACAACAGTCACCTTTAGGAGAACATAGTTAAAAAAATCTGCAATAGCTCTACTACAACTTGCCACAGTGACAACTACCAACTGTAACTAGTGGGCAAAGCAATGAATATAGAAAGCATTTGGATTATCATACCGAATAAATTTTTACAATACATTAAATTCACCTCTCATATTTGAAGTGCCATCATAGCCCTGCCCATGCAACCTTGAAATAGGCAAGCCATGTCGAGTAAGCAATCCAACCAAAACTTCTATCAATGCCACAAATGTGCAATTTGTGATATGCTCAATACCAAAAAAATCTTTCCATCACTTTCCCTTGATTGTTCACAAATATGCATAAATGATACGATTGTAAAAATGTAAAGGTAGAACAAAACAATAATGCATAAATGATAGGATGGTAAAATTAGATGTAGAACTACAACTAACCTCACAGTCACTGCCATTTGCTCCTTTAATGATACATCCTTGGACTCATCAATAAGGATTGCAAAATTTCTATCTCCAACCTCACATTTAATCACTTCTGTGACTTCTTGTGCACAACATTTAGAAAGTTCTTTTTGAATATCTGGAGAAATCATAACTGTGTGCCCTGGAGCTGTATCAAATACCACCTTTACTTCCACCTTTTTATCTTTGTACCAATCTAATAACTCTTTGAAATTTCCCTTGTTGATGGAAGTAAAGAATTCATCATGTCCTCGAAAAGGTTCACCTTGAGCACAATCTATAGATGCAGTTAACTGAATTTTGTATGCAATTTTGGCCTCTTTAATATAAATATTGATTTTGCCAGACACACTTGACCTTTGATACTTGAAATCGTCATAATGACCCCTTGCAATATGGTGAAAACTATTTGTACCACCAACATATTTATTAAAAGCATATAAAGCAATCTTCCAACGAGAGAACCCAACCTTTGTAAATACAATACTTCCAAATGTATTGAGTTGTGCTAGTTTCTTGAAAAGAAAACAATAGAAACAAAATACAACATCTTTTTTCACACTATATTCCAGCCAATTGAACTTATTATACCATGATTCTTGAAAGGACCACGATTGTTTGCCATCAAATGTCTGTGGAAATGAATGTCCAATTACTCGAGTAGGGCCATTTAATAAATATGCCCTTCTCACTTGATCTCTAATGTCGTTAGCATAATCTTCAATTGGTATACGAAGTGCTGGATCATTAATAATTTCATTAGGATTGAATTCTAGTTGAACCTTCTTTGGTTGGTACACTCATTGGTTGGACGAGAACTACTTGAATTGCTTGCAAAATAGTTACACAAAGTTCGTTTCTCCATTATAGAAAAATCTATAAATAAATTATTAATTTCTGTCAATACAAAGCTATAAATCTATGAATAAATTATAAGGACTAAACTATCTATAAACACTGGATCTGAAAGTCTAAAGTCTAAACTATAAAATACTAAATCGAGAAGGAAGGAACTAGGGAAAATTACTCATTGTCACTGTGGCTCACTCGATCTGTCAGTCAGTCCACCAGTCCCGATCTGGCCGATTGGCTCACTGGCTCAGTATTTCCTCATGACCTCACTCCCTATTTTGAGTCTCCACTCCCTCACACGATCAGACCTCAGTCTCTCTCAATTTCTCAAACTCCACTGGCTGACTCCATTGTCTTCGTGTCTTTGTTGTCTTCTCCAGGCAGCGCAGGGCGCGGTCGCGCAGCCGGCACGGTGCTCCTGCTGTGGCGCCACTCACACTCGCCGACGGCGGCTCGACCCTTGTCGTCCTGGTCCAGCTCCCCCACCCTGGCTCGGCTTCAGCCCCCTCGCCCCCGGTCCGGCTCCATTGCGGCCCTGCCTCTAGATCAGCCTCCCCTTGGTCGGCTCACCGCCAGATCTAGCTCCCCCAGCTCCAGTCTAGCGGTCCCGCCTTCTGCTCAATCCCTTGCCCGGTCGCCCTCAGGCCCAGCCCCCTCTACATTGTGCTTGTGTGCCGTCTGAAATCCAATTGCTAATTTACTAGATTTGTTAGTTAGAGTTGGTGTCTTGGTAGGCCGGTGAGATGAATTTGTTGAGCCTCTTAAGGGCAGTGGACTGACCACTGACCCGATGTTTCTTATTTTTATTTTTCTTTGCAGCTAGTTCTCTCCATCTTCATAGGTCGATCGTCGACGTCACTAGTCTTTTCTGGTCGTTGGCTGGTCTTGCCACTAGGGTAGGGGGGCTCAAGCCTTACTAAAGGAAGGAAGACTTGTCCTGATCCTAGTGGTGGTAGCCCTCCTGTCTGCGTTAGCAAACGACACATTGCTCTTCGTGATTTATCGGTTTCAGAATTCCAAGGCAAGATCGATCCATTGGATCTTGACTGCGAATCCTACATCATCGGTTTTAGGATCAGCCATCTTTGCAAGTTTGTTACATTTCTTTTGTTTTTGACTTCAGTTTGTGGCTTTCACACGAAATAAAAGGATGATTTCTCTTAATGGTTTTTTTTGAAATTATTGGATACATACACCGTTTATGTTAATATTTTTGCCATCCGCCAATATCTTGGAAAACACAGTTAAAAGTCATCAGCTACAGTAAAAGGCTATCAACCACAACTAAAAACTATCAACCGTAGCTCAAAAGAACATAGCCATATTCTAGTCTTGATCTTCTGTGCTTTTGGTTTTCACATCCTACCTACTTGTCAGGGTATCCCCTATGTGAAAAAAGAAAACGAAGCTAACGAGGAGGGGAGTTTGGAACCCAATCGTTTTCAACCAATAAACATAAAAATTGTAGCTAATAAGGTAGAGTTTTTTTTACCATCTTTAGAAGGTACCAGTACCTCACTACCAAATTACATATAAATTCTTGTTACCTCTTGGTATCTAGGTACCATAAAGTACTAAAAATTTATATATAATTTGGTAATAAGGTATTGGAGTAACCTTCTAAAGATGGTAGGGGGCATGACATGTGAACCCATTTTCTCCAAAATTATTCTTGTTGGCAAAAGAACTGAGCCCCTCTCTAACTTTCTAGTGATGATGGCAATAGAGATCGGAACTAAAGCCAGTGCCACAAAGGATCCCACGTACCGCAAAGCGGTAGAAGCTTCCCTTCTATAAAATGGACACATGGATGGAGGCATGGAGCCATCACTCACGTGAACCTTCGCGCGCACCCCCCCCCCCCCTCTGGTGATTACTGTACGACCACCATGGCCATGGTTTTGGAGAGGAAGGTGAAGGTGGCAGAGGTGGTGCTGAGGGGCCTTATCTGTGGGCTCGGAGCCCTGGCAGCAGCGCTCGTGGCCACCGACAGCCAGACGAGGAGCTTCTTCTCCCTCGAGAGGAAGGCCAAGTTCACGGACATGAAGGCCCTGGTGCTCCTGGTGGCCGCCAACGGCGTTGCCGCCGGGTACAGCCTGCTGCAGGGGGCGAGGTGCGCCGTGGCCGTGGCGAGGGGCGGCGGCGTGCTCCGGAGCAGGGCCCTGGCCTGGTCCATCTTCTCCTGCGACCAGGCGCTGGCGTACGTGATGATGGCCGCGGTGGCTGCGGCGGTGCAGTCGTCGGTGTTCGGCAAGCGCGGGCAGCCGGAGCTGCAGTGGATGGAGATCTGCAGCCTCTACGGTGCCTTCTGCCGGCAGGTTGGCGAGGGCATCGCCAGCGCCGTCGCCGCCGGCGTCGCCGCCGTGCTCCTCGCCTCCGTCTCCGCGTTCAACCTGTTCCGGCTCTACGAGCGAGGAGAATAGGAGATGGCAAAAGCAGTAGGGATGATGCGACGTTGTCTCTTAGTGAAGCGCACTGCTGCTAAGTTTTTTTTTTCTTTTTTCGGTGTAACCTCTCGTCTTTTTTTTAAGCCATAAAACGAGAATATCTCGAAGGAATTACTATTTTCTTAGTTAAGAAAATAGACATATAAATTCAAGCCAAAAATATCTCACACGTTTTTCATCAAACTAGCTAGACCCAGTCCCATATGACCTCTTGTGTATTGGATGTATTGGAATTTCAACATCACAGAAAGTCACGGCTCTCGTAAAAGGCACTGCTGTCGCCCTATCATGTAGGTCATATATTTTGGCCTCAATTTTTTTTGTGGCTTCTGGTTTACGGATTATATTTCAGTAACCAGCTTTTAAACGGAGTATTTTTTTGTTAGACTATGTAGCTAGATTTAGAATATTTATGATGATAAATAATTGACAATGTTGCTTATTGATATTATTTGAGGCGCGTGTGGACTCACGTCAGTCAAGTTAAAAAGAATTTCTACTGGAAAAATGTTGCTTTGGTCTTTGCATACGTAGGGTAACTCGAAGGTGATTATGGTTTACGACGAGGGCCGGAAGATGGTTTGGTGTTAAGTTGTGGTCTAGAGAGTCAAGGATACTGGAGGAGACGATCGTGCTCGAATTGGGGCGCGTGAAGATTAAGATGGACGATGCATGTTGGAGCTACGGAGGTGCAATACGGAGGCTATGACATATGATAATTTTGAAGTGTCCAAAGTTAGGTAGTATGATAAAAGTTGAAAAACACATACTACGTAAGTGTTTTGGGTCCTTTATTTGTTGGAATTGGATAAGAACTTATGGTCTTAGGGATAAGATCATGGTTTGGACTCTAGACTATAAATAGAGTTGGGGCTAGGAGCTAACAAAAAAAGGCTGGATAGATACAATTTTCATGTTAAGGTTTGAAAAGTGCAGGGAGGGCACTTTATACCCACAAACATGATGATCTAGCAATAAAAAAAAATTAGATATGAAAAAGGAGGACGACACATCTTGCTTACTTCGCTTCGTCCCGCACTAATCACTGAGCCTGAAGAAATCCCACAAGGCATCCTGCTTCGAGTAGCACACGACGCCATCACTTGTATCCTTGATTTCGGTTTGCGTGCATCAAACTCAGCACGCACGGCAACGTCGTTGACCTTACGCATCCGCGCAGTGTTGTTGAGTCAAGGGGTAGCAGCATCTGCTCCCTCGTTCCATGTGCGCATGAAGGATTTCTCGGTTTGGTCCACGTGTAACACCATCAATACCAGCTAGAGAAGTTAGGAGAGAGAGCAGAGATCAACCGGCATCTTTGTTTTTTAACATGCTACAGTACCACAACAGTAAAAATACTACAGCTACAGTACTAATAAAATACAGATTTTTCCCTTTTTGCCGCCTTTTTGTTCTTTTGTTTTTGCTGTATTGATAGGTTGGACAAGCAGAAGACAATGTACTTGAGAGAGAGAGAGAGAGAGAGAAAAGGCTATAGCTATGGATTATAATTATTCACCTTTCTGATTGCCATCGACGATTCTACAAGTGGTATCAGAGCAGGTTAAAATGGCATCAGTTCGAGATCATTTTTCAGGTAAGCCATCATTTTTCGACGGGTCAGATTATATCTATTGGAAAACATGTTGGAGGTTTTTCTATAAACACAAGGTAATGCTATTTGGTAAAAAGTTGAAAGTCCATATATAGTGCCTCTTGTTATTACTACTGTAAATACTACTGATGTTGAAGCTAATGCTAAGATTAGAAATATTTTGTTGCAAGGTCTAAGTAGAAACGAGTTTGTTAGAATTGCTTATATTAAAGCTGCTAATAAAGTTTGGATTAATCTAACTGATTATCATGAATGTTCTAAGTTTGTTAAAGGTGTTCGTCGGAACTAATTTAAAAAGGACTACTCTAAATTTGAAATGAAACTTAGAGAATCAGTAGATACACTTTTTGATCGTTTCAATAAAACTATTAGTGATTTGCAATCTGTTGATGTCATATACTCTGATTCTGCTAATGTTCATCAAATTTTAAATATTTTGGATATGTCTATTTGGAACGTGTTAGTCACTACTATTAATCATTTTGTTAATATGAAAACACTCACTTTGAATGATCTTTATTCTAAAATAAAAACATGAGGTTGACGTTTTGGCTAGGATAAACAAATTTAATTTTTTTGGATTTAATGACTAACCAAGTTCATAGTTCTTCTATTTCCTCTATTGTTTCTTTGTCTGCATTGTGTTCTATTTTAGATGAATAGTTAAAAGAGATCCCAAAAGAGTTGCTTGTACTTTTCTCCAACAGGGTGACCAATGCAATTAACAACACCAGATCAAGGCGGAGAGGAGGTCCAATCAGATGCTATGAATGTGATGACTTAAACCACATTAAGATGAATTGCCCTAAACTGAGGAGTAAGGAGGTCAAGGATGACAAGGCACCAACTTGTCGCTCTCAATTCAAGATTAACCTAAGCAAGAAGCGCAATTATCGCAGGACGATAAACAAAGTACTTTCAGCACTTGATGAGATTGATTTGAGTGATATTGATTCTGGAAGAGATGATGAGGACAATGGCAAGAAAGCAAACGAGGTGGACTTCACAGGGATGTGTTTTTATGGCAAGCAGTGAGGAGCTCAACACTGATAATCTCTACATTGATTCTGATGAGGTAGAACCTTGTTATACAGATTTATTTCATGGTGCCTCAAAAACTATAAAAAGAAAATTAAGAACCATGATATTTTTTTTGAGAGTTTAAATTCTGAAATTAATAGACTTATAGCTTCTATTCCTGATGATGAATCTTGTGAATATTGTTAAGTTTTATATTCTGAGTTGAAGTCTGCTATAATAATTAATACATCAAACTTGGTTCAACTTAGTGATGTAACTGCTAAACTTGATGATTTAAGATTAGCACATGAGTCTTGTAATAAAATTTAAAACTTGCCAATGATGAAATTGAAAAGTTTAAGTCTAATTCTTCTACATGTTTAGAGTTAACTATTTCAAATGCTCAATCTAAAGGGTTGCTCTAATTATGAATTACTGAAAGTTAGACTTAATTCTTTTCAGAAATTAATTTAACACAAATGCTTTATCATAAGATATCTTCTTACTTTAACTATTATAAACTTAGTACGAAAATAGAAGTTTTGACTAAACAACTTAATGGTTTTGCTGAAAAAGAAATATTGGTTCAGTCTAGCGCTTCTAAGAATCTTGTGAATGAACTTGTTAAATGCACAACTTATCCCACTTTAACTAAAGAAAATGAGTACCTTGAGGACACTTTAGAGGGATTTTCTTTTGGCAAAAAAATTGAATATGATTCTAGACAAGTCAAAACTAAGTGTCGAAAATACTGGTATAGGTTTAATGCGGCTAATTATGCCAAGAATAATCCACTAAAGGTTGTTAAGGTCATTGGAAGTGAGCTAATTGAAACAAAAAGGTGAGTCTCATAAAACTGTGTTTAAATCTGTTAGTTTTGTGCAAAGTTCATTGAATAATGTTGTAGGTGCTAGCTTATCATCTCAAGAGAACTCTAATTGTGTTAAATTTCATTGCACCTACTATGGAAGAGATGGACATTTGCAAAAATTTTGCTTTAGGCGTGCTAAGAAAGAGAAGAAGGAAAGATTGAATTTTTTAAGACAAAAATATGTAACCTATATTATTCCTAGAACTAATATGAAAATTAGGTTTTAAAATAACTATTATGATAGTTTTAAATCCATTTACGTGCTGGTTTAGGATATAATTCAAATAATTCACATTCTTTTTGGCATTCTGATTGTCCACGCGTAAGTGATTTTGGTTCTAGTTTTATTGTTGTTCCATCACGTCATGATCTTAGTACTGGATTATTAGAATTTATTTCACTAACTACAGTATCGTGACACCGATGTTTTCTGTGATGTAGGTACAACCGATGAGGAATGGGAATATGTGGCTAGTGGATTTAGGTTATTCCAACACATGATTGATGATTCAAGATAGTTCTTCTCTATCACTAAGGCATCCAGTGATGAGTTAGTCACTTTTGGGATGCTTGAACATGTACTATGATGCCTAAAAGTACAATGTGTGTTAATGATAAATTCATTCTAAAGGACGCTGCCTTGGTAAGTAAATTGAAGCATGATTTACTTTCAATTTCATAGTTATTAGACGATAACCTTGAGGCGAGCTTTAAGAAACATGCATGTAGATTTTTAGATGTTTTTGGGGATCTTAATTTTAATATATCTCTATTGAGGAAGGTCTTTAGAGCTGATTTTAACAATTCTTTTTAACTGATGTTAAATGTTTGGTAGCTTCTGAATCTAGAGATCTATTCTTTTGGCACCGTCGATTAGAATACATTAGTTTTGATCACCTTACACGGATTAGTGTGGTTGAACTCATTAGGGGTTTATCTAAGCTTAAGGGTGGAAAAGATTTGGTTTGTTTCCCTTGTAGACATAACAAGATGGTAGCTGCTTCACACCCACCTTTTTCTATTATCATCACAGGTGGCCCTGGTCAATTGTTGTACATAGACACTTTAGGTCTTTCTAGGGTTCAATCTGTTGGAGACAAATGGTACATACCTGTAATTGTTGATGATTACTCCAGATATTCTTTGGGTTTATTTTATGTTGTCTAAGGATGAGGCTTTTAGCTCAAAAAGGTCATTATAAATATGCTAAAATTAATTTGGGCTAAAGCTCAGGAGGCCATTGTAGATAGCTCCCAGTTTAGAACGTGCTTTACTGAGATAAGTCAAAATCAAGCGTTAATAATAAAGTACTATGGGCTAAGTTATGTAAATTTATGTTAAGCTTTGTGCTTCAGTTTGACACTTGTGGCTCACTTATTTCTTGATTCTAGCATATAGATTTAAATCTGTATTTTTAGATGATTATCTTCTTTAGTGAGAACTTTAGCTTAACTGATCATTTTTGTGAAGGTCTGCCATGCACATTAATTTGCTTAATCACATTATAAGTTTCTTTTGGGATTGAGCAAGTTTTATAAGAGCATGATTTTATACACATAAATTCAATTGGTTTAAATAATCTTTTAAGTTTTTATGATGTATTTTTTTAAAAAAAAATTAGATCATTGATATTTTTAATGTGAATTATCTCTTTGCTGTCTTTTCCTTTTGTGCCTTAATGCTCACATTGCCAAAGGGGGAGATATTTGGGTGAGTTTTATGTGTTATGTGTAGCTCAAAATGCTAAGTGCTTTTCAATGTGCTTTGTGAGAGATTGTGGCTTGTGATTTAAAATGCCTTTTTAGTTTCAGTTCTTCACTTAGACTTGTTTGAAGTCACGTTATCTTGAGGTGTTCTCAATGTATTAATCAAGGGGGAGATTGTTAAATCATATGGCTAGGTCTACTAGTCGATTGTAGTAAACACTATACCAACTTCAAGTATACTGACAAAAATTACATATGACTGTCCCTCTCCGTACTCTTTCGTGAATAGTCAAAATTCAAAAGCCATAAGTTTAAAAACAAAAGCCGCAGCAAAAAAGAAGTACCCTTTATTTAGCACGGTAAACACATCTTTTTTCGGCACCGTGGATGAAAATTTTCCTTTAGAGTGGGAAAAATTGGAGTCAACGATAAACTGAAAGTCGAGTCATAAGAGTAGTTGTACATAAAACAGTGCAAGAACTGCCATGCATGCTCCGTAAGTACCCTCAAACAGATGGATGAATATGTTTTCAGATTCTCACATGCATTTCTCTCGACTATTTCAGAATGTAAAATGGATCATCCCTGAAGATGATTCACTTTTTCTTCCCTCCCAGAATAACAAACTGAACTCCTCAGCAATCGATCCTGACGCTGTGAAGGAATGTTGCTTCAAGTTACGACCTCAATTTGCCCTGAGTTAGAGCATCTCCAAGAGTGCTCCTAACTAGTCTCCTAAATTTAAATTTAGGTATTTAGGAGGAAAAAAAGTTCTCCAACAATACTCCTAAATAAACTCTTATCCTAAATGAGCTCCTAAATCATCCTTCAAAACTCTCAAAAGTAGGAGCACTCCCACCACCCCTAAATTTCTTCGCGCGTAATTTTTCTCCCCTACGCGCGCACTCTACCCTTTCTCCCACTATCCTGCGCTCGTTCCCCCTCCAAAATATCCCCTCGTCCAACGCCGCCCCCGTCGTTCTCGTCCTCCCGCATCGCCCGCGCCTCCCCCGTCCTCCGGCGCCGCCCCCGTCGTCCTCGTCCTCCCGCATCGCCCGCGCCTCCCCCGTCCTCCGGCGCCGCTCCCGTCGTCCGACGCCGCCCCCGTCGTCCTCGTCCTCCCGCATCGCCCGCGCCTCCCCCGTCCTCCGGCGCCGCTCCCGTCGTCCGACGCCGCCCCCGTCGTCCTCGTCCTCCCGCATCGCCCGCGCCTCCCCCGTCCTCCGGCGCCGCTCCCGTCGTCCGACGCCGCCCCCGTCGTCCTCGTCCTCCCGCATCGCGCCCGCGCCTCCCCTGTCCTCCCGCATCGCAGAGGTTTGTCCTGTGTTGATGTTTAGGCTAATCTCTGTTAGAACTATACTAATCTCTGTTGTTTCTATAATCCTGTGCACAAATATCGTAGCTTATAAGATCTAATATGAGCAGACAAATTAAACAAGGCTAAGCTTTTCAGACAGCATCTTTAGTAGCATCAACCACTATTATGTTGAATGACAACGGCTGCCAGCCTGAAGAGTGGGGCACAAACCACCTTTTTTTCTCAGTTATGATATACGAAATCTGAAGAACTTCACCAAGGGAAAGACGTTTCAAACATGTTTTCTTTAAGAGAGTTGCAGCTTGATACCTTGAAATAAAAAAAAGAATTAGAGGAAAAATATAGATATAGTTAACACATATGGCCTGGTATCGGGCCTCACCTAGATTGAGAACTGTTTATCGCTGAACAGCCAGAGGCAGAAGATACGAGCCTATGAACAGCATCTAAAGTCTCATTTGGGTATTTTGCATCTGTATCCATTATATTCACACATTTCCAGATATTTTCATTTTTCCATAGAAAGAATGACATACGTGCTAACTTTTTAATGACGATGGCTTGATGCTGAATGGCAAGTTCAAGGGCCTGCTTAACATCAAAATTTGGTAGATGAAGTAAATGAAAACGCGGAGCAGTTCAGTCAGCGGCAAAATACTGTTGTGTGTCATTTTTCTGTTTTTCGTTCTTCAGTTTCAGAATAGCGTCGAGTTTTCAGGCTTAAGGCTGACAATCTCTTACAGGGCATATGGAAGGAGATGGATATTTTACTAATTTGTTGAATGATGGGAGTAATCCGTTGCTTTGGGATGGACTGGGTAGCAATCCTGAAGAGCTAAATGTGGAAGATACTCCCAGTGTGAAAACTAGCCAAAAAAGAACACTGAATTTTAGCATGAAGGAAGATGAACTATAGGTGTCGGCATGGCTCAATGTGAGTATGGATCCTATTCAAGGCAACAATCAAAATAGATCGACATATTGGAATCGAATACACGAGTACTTCCACTCGAACAAGGACTTCTCCTCAGATCGCAACACAAATTCTCTCACGCATCGTTGGGTGTTATTCAAGAAAATGTTAATAAGTTTACTGGATGTGTAGCCCAGATTGAGGGTAGAAGGCAAAGCGGTGTGACAGCCCAAGACAAGGTAACGCCAACACCTATATGCTCTCGTTTTTTTATCTGGTTGTACAAACACATTTTTTCATCTGGTGAATTGTACAGATTGTGCAGGCAAAAGTTTTGTTCAAGGCCCAAGATCCTAAACATAGAAATTTTCAATTCCTGCATTGTTGGAATATGTTGGAACATCAGCCAAAGTGGATTGCAAAGCAAAAACAATTGTCAGCTCAAAATCGCTCTCATAAAAAGCAGAAGGCTACCATTGATTCAAGTCCCACAGATTGTACTCCTACTAATCCTGATGACAGCGATTCTATAAGTCCAACATGTCATGTCCTAAAGAGGCCAATGGGAAGGAAAAGGGCAAAAGAAGCAGCACATCAAGGAGGAGGTCATGTGTACATCGAGGCGTTAGAATATTTGTGGTCCAAGAAGAAAGAAGCCGATGATGAGAAAGAGCGCAAGAAAGAGGAGAGATATGCACAAGCACATGCACTAGAACAAGAATTGTTTGCGCTTAAGAAACAAGAGTTCAACTTCAAGAGAACACTAGAGGAAGAGCGGATTATGACAGTGGATATTAGCGGCATGGATGTCCAGCAGCAGCAGTACTATAGGCTCCTTCGGGATGAGATCATCGCTAGACGTAGTACAAATTAGTTGCTTAATTTATTTTTTTTCATTCTTCTTGGTTTGCATTAAAATCCTGAACTTGTCTCTATGCTCAAAGTATCTTGCTTGTCAGTATGAACTGCTACACATTATGCATGCACTTTTTCAGTCAGTATCTTGATTGTCAGTATGAACTGCTACACATTGTTAAGCATGGCCATAGGTAGGTTGATCAGAGAAATTTGCAGAACAGAGAGAGATCGGTGCTGGCGGAGCTAGAACGTTGCGGCAGGATCAGCACCTTGACTTGGCTCTTGTGATGGCTAACGTTGTATGGTGATTGGGAGTTGGGCATGCAGGATCATCGGCGGAATTCTATTGGCGCATGGTGGAAATCTGTTGGCGTTCCGCGGGAGAGGGCCCAACAAGAATTCTGTTACCTGCAAGTGGGCCAAATTGATGACATGGCAAGTTCAAAATTTTAGGAGATGGAGATATAGGGGAACTGCTGTTGGAGATCAGGATTTTAGGGAGAGTTGGAGTTTAGGATAGCTCCTATTTAAGACTATAGGGGATCAATTATAGGAGCACTCTTGGAGATGCTCTTACATAGTTTCCTCTGCAATCATAGTCCTTTTTTTCAAACCTGCTCCAATTAGCTTAATTTTTTTGGCTTTCGGATGTGACTATTGGCTTTTGATTAAAATTGCATGTAGCGTCTGTTAACTTTTTCAGGGTCATTCAATTAACAAAAAATAAAAAAAACAAGAAAAACACTGTTATATTTTTACAGACAATACAAAAAAAATAAGAGACAAAAAGTCAAAATTAAGAAACTGATAAGTTCTAAGTAGATTCTGAAAACCAAAAGTCGAAGCCACTTATAGTGGCCCCAAAATAAGGCTAAGCAACTTCACCAAGTTGATCATTCAGACAATTTTTTTTGTTGTCCTCGACTGCATTTCTCTCTCTGCGACGACTAAACTGCTTTTCCCAGGTGCTAGATACGTACATGTTTGTTCCTTTTGCCTTTTTTTTGTAACTTTTGATTTCGTTTTCTCTAGAAACCGAAATAAATATGACTCTTGAAGCCGCTCTTCTAAACAATTTTTCAAGCCTAAAATTATATATACTATCTATTTATTATTTTAAAAAATACAGATAAAATTTAGCAATCGTGGCCAACAGCTATCTGCTGTTGTCCAAAAGAACCGGGTTTATATCCATCCATCAAGAAGGTGAGCGTTGGGATGCATGAGCTGTGGGGATCCACCGAAAATAGAGCCGGTGAAGCAGCTGCGCAAGACGCCATTCATACGTTCCTTGGCTTGTGGGCGGGTGCAATGACCCTTTTCTCGGGCGAGCGCACGAGCCACCAGGCACGCGTGCAGCTAGTCCACTGGCATCAACATCTCCTCAATTAAATGGAAGAAGAGGGTGGATCAAGATGGTTGTTTCGGGATACGACAATTTTTTTTGTCAGAATTAAACTGTTTTCTATGTTTTATTTGCAAAATTTTCCCGTTTCAGATAGAGCCGCCGGGTGTTTTGTTCCAATCGTGCGAAAAACCATCTTCGGACGTGAAAGGGCATGCCTTTCTCCGCCCAGGTCATGCCGTTACAGATAACACGTCATGGTCTTAACCGTGCCCAGATACTAGGGGTGGAAAACGGTAATGAATAATTCGTTTTATCCGATATTTGTATCTAAGAAAACACGAATATAGTAAGTAAAATTCGTATTTGAAAATATTCGTATTTGAGAATATTCGTATCCGTATTTGAGAGTATTCGTATTCGCATTCGAGAATATTCGTATCCGTATTCGTATTCGAGACTACTCGATTCGTATTCGATCCGTTTCTAAAAACCCATGAAAAATCCATACAAATTTTGTGATTCAAAATTTGAATTTAGGTGGTTTCAAACCGGTAACCGGTGAAAATCGACAAAATCGCTAGGAATCCGTTTTATCCGATATTCGTATCCGAGAAAATCCGTATTCAAAAATCACCGTATTCGTATTCAAGAATATTCGTATTCGTATTTGAGAATATTCGAATTCGTATTCGTTTTTAAAAAAATGGATTCATATTCGTATTTGAGACTATTCGACCGTATCCGATCCGTTTCCACCCCTACCAGATACAGATACAGTTAGTTATCTAAAGGAGGAGGAAAAGAACGGAAGAAGAGGATGGCCTATTCATCCGTTCTGTTTAATTTATAATTTACTAGCTGAATACCTATGCGTTGCTATGAATTTTTAAAATTTATCATATTACATGTTTTAAAACTCACGGTTAGTAAAAATTTTTAGAATATGCATAAAAATATGTTCTAAAAGTTTTTAAATCCATCAAGTAAGTCGGAAGCCGTTGATCACACCTCATGGTCATAAGTCGGAAGACATCGACCACATTTTGTGGTCATAGGTCGGGAGCCCTCGAGCACACCTCATCGTCGTAAGTCGGAAGTCGTCGACCATCGCGCGTGATCGTAGGTCAGGAGTGGTCGACCATCGCTGGTGGTCGTAAGTTGGCAGTGGTCAACGATCGATCGTGATTCTAAATCAGGAGCCTTCGACAATGGCTCATGGTCGTACATCGGAAGTCGACACCATCGTTCGTGGTTGTAAGTCAGAAGCCATCGAGGATACCTTGTGGTCGTAAATTGGAACACATCGACCAACGCTCGTAGTCGTAAGTCAAAAGACATCGACCACACCTCGTGGTCATAAGTCGAAACACATCGACCAGTGCTCTCCGCTCATTTCAGTTTCAGCTTCTGGGTTCTGGCTTATTTTTCACTATTCACAAATTTCGTCTTTTTCTGAACTTTGGTTTTTTTGAGTTTTTTTACCGGTTCTTTTTTTCGTATTCGTTCGCGTTGTCCGTAATGAGCTAGTATATTTTTTCCTTTTTTTAAATTTTTTAAATTTAATTACACTAAATAAGTCACCTTCAGCTACAGTAAAATTTCAGTCGCTACAGTGCAATTTTAGCCTATGGCCCTGTTCTTATCAGCTTCTAAAAGCTACTTTTCGGCTTTTCTACAGTAACTAGGTTTTAAACGGAGTATTTTTTTCAAGATAGGGTCTACTAGTTAATTGTAGTACATACTTTACTGATTTCATTTATATCGACAAAAACCGCATGTGAGTTTCTGCTACTCTGTAATCTCTCATACAAACAATCCAAAAGCCACAAGCCGCAGCCAAAAGCTATATGCCCCAACCAAAAAGAACAGGCCTTTTAGCCACAGCTTTTCAGCCCAACCGAGTGGAGAAGCCGTCGATCACACCTCGTGGGCGTAAGTTAGAAGCCGTCGACCATCCCACGTGATCGTTGGTCGGGAGCGGTCGACCATCACTAGTGGTCGTATGTTGGCAGGCCTCCGCTGCACTTGTGCCCTGTCGCCCGATTGCCGGCGCCACTTGCTTGGCCCCGACTTTGACCACGGCCTCGACTTTGACCACTGCCCCTTCGACCACTGCCTCCTTCAACCACTGTCCCCTTCGACCACGACCCTTCAACGTCGACCACTTCCCCCTTCGACCACGGCCCCCTTCGACTATGGCTTCGACTTCGACCACCTTATGGGTCTTGCCATCGAGGGTGGGGAGCTCGATCTCGGGGGTGACCTGGGGGTATGCGACGGAGATGTCCAACTGGAGGGGGAACTCGTAACGGTGGAGGTTGTGGACGAACCAGCAGGTGCCCTCCAGGTTGGCGCTACGACTACGACCATGACCACTACAACCACATCCACAGGCGCTACAACTACGACCATGACTGTGACTTCGAGCATTGCCCCATTCGACTTCGAGCACTGCTCCCTTCGACTTCGAGCACCGCCCCCTTCAACCACTGTCCCCTTCGACCACAGTCCTTCGACGTTGACCACTTCCCTTTTCGACCATAGCTTCGACGACCATGGATATTTGACTTTGACCATTGTCCCCCTCGACCACTGTCCCTTTCGACCATGGCCCTTCGACGACCACAACCCTTCGACGCCGACCACTTCCCTCTTCGACCACGGCCCCCTTCGACCACGGATTTAACTTCGACCATGGACCCTCGACTTTGATCACAGATTTTCAATTTTGACCACTGCTCCCTTCGACCACTGTCCCCTTCGACCACGGCCCTTCAACGTCGACCACTTCTCCCTTCGACCATGGCCCCCCTTCAACCACGGATCTTTGACTTCAACCACAGATCTGTGACTTCGACCACTACCCCCTTCGACCACTATCCCCTTAGACCACGGCCCTTCGGCGACCATGGCCCTTCGACGTCGACCACGTCCCCCTTCGACCACCGCCCCCTTCGACTACTGTCTCCTTCGACCATGGCCCCTCAACGTCGACACTTTCCTTTTCAAGCACGGCCCCTTTCGACCATGGCTTCAACTTTGATCACGGATCTTCGACTTCAGCCACTGTCCCCTTCGACCACAGCCCTTCGACGACCATAGCCCTTCGACGTCGACTACTCGCCCTTTGACCACCGACCCCTTCGACCACTGTCACATCCCAGCTGTTTTATTTCAAATTTTTGAGTGAAAAAAATTATTAAATTAGATTAATTTGGTTTAAAATAAAAATATGTGTTTTGGTGCCTAAATTTTAATTTTGATTTGCCCTGAATTTCTGTTTTAAAAAGGATGGATTTGAAAAGTATTTTAAGTAAAAACACCTAAAAATATTATTAAAATGATATTTTGATTTTCTATAAAAATCCTAATTCAAATTAATTACTTGGATTTATTTGGCTTTTATTTGGATTTTCTGAGTTTTTCTGGAGTTTAAAATCTATTTTGAAATTAAAGAGCATTTTAAGCATGAAAATTAATACCAACTTTAGTTGGTGATAATTTTAATAAGTCCAAAATATCTCTAGAAACTTCTGTAAATTTTTTTGGAATCTTTGGAATTTATTTCATATTTTTCTGAGCTTTATTGATTTTCCTCGGGTTTTCTGAAAATCCAAAATCAGAAATATCAAATTTAAATCCCAACCCCACCCTCCGGCCGACGCGTGGACGGCTGGGATCTGTGCATGTCGCCGCCATCTTGACCGCCCGCTCCATCCCGCCTTCCTCTCCTCTCGGGCCAACAATCCCTGGCCTTTTCCCTCTCTCCCGCATGTGCGCTGCCCATTCCCCCACTTTCCCATCTCCTTCCTCCCCGCAAGTTGCGCGCCCACTCTCCCCACCTCCACCCACAACCGCCGCCGCCTCCGCTAACCTTCCGCGAAAAATTCCCGCCGCCGCACTTCCCTCGGCTCCATCTCCTCCCGCACCACCTCCTTCCGCTCTCCCCTCCCTTCCCGAGCTCCCGAGCGCCCCCGCCACCGCTACTCTCCACTTGCCGCCGACCTATCTCCGGCCGCCCCCGATCTTCGCCGACACCGCCCTCGGCTTCACCGCGTCACCCCCGACCCCGCTCGCCCCTCGGTCGGGCCTCAACACTACCGGAGCGCCGCCGCACCGAGAGTCGCCTGCCGCCGCCTCTGCCTCCTCGTCGCCAGCCGCTGCGAAGCCCCGCTGAGCCTCGAGACAAGGTGAAACCGGTTTCCCTCAGCCTCCTCTCCCTCCTCCGGCCATCGCCGCTCGCTACTGGCCACTGGAGCGCCGCTGCTGCTGCAGTGCCCGAACTCCTCCCCGGTCGGCCTGGCCACGTCAGTGGCCGAGCCGACACGGCGGGTGAGGTGGCCACCATTCGGTGCCACGCGGGCGCCACCCAAGCGCCGGTTGGCACATCCCACCACCCGTGCCACCTCAACGCTCCCTTCAGTCCATGAACCCAGTCCATAGACCCGGGCCCACTGTCAGCTGCCTATCTGAAAAACCGACCACGGTTGACGTCATGCCGACATCATAATTCCTATTTTCCTTTAGAAAAATAATTCCAAAAATCTAGTTTATTCATTTCCTCTGATTTTAAACTTCTAAGAACCCGTTCTCCTCTATCCTAACTCCGATTGAGCCTATTCGAATTTCTAAATTCATAAAAAAATTTCCCTCTACCCATTTCTGCCCTCAATTTAATATTTGGAGTTCATTTGAATTTATTTGAGTTTGGTGGGTTATTTTCACGTGTAGACTACGACGATTCTGGAGAATTCCTCGTCGAAGATTTACACCCAACTGAAGAGCAAGGCAAGTCACACTCCTTGATCGTGTTAATCCCAAATTTCAAAATAAAAGTTATGTTGTTTTAAATTATTTTTATTCAACGTATTTCAATTCAGTTTTAAATTTAGTTATTGCCTATTTGTTATCACCTCCATTGACATTGAATTTCCTTGATATCTTGTTACCCTAGATTAAAATCTCCAGTTAGTACACTAGTGTGATCAAATGCTTAGACTTGCGTAGACTTAATCTTTGTTTTGGGAAATATTTTCACATAAAATGGTAAGCTTTTAAAATATGTTCTTGACTTCGGTGAGTCAAGAAAGTGTATGAAATATTTTGAAACAAATTATAAAACCTGGTTTAGACCTAGGCTAATGGTTAAGTGGTGGGTGCATGCATACACTGTTGTTTGGAGACACAGTGTTGATTGTCGTGCACAGGGGGTATGTGGTTGAGCATAAGTCAATTGAGGACCGGTCTGTGAGCTACTGTTGCAAAGCCCTATCATACTAACACATGGCTGGTATGGGATAATCCTGGCTAAATAATTTGTGAGTCCTAACCTGAGTCATGTTGTAGGTTGAAAGTGAGCGTGGCATGTGCCATGTGAAGTCTCACTCGGCTCAAGAGGGGGTCCCGGTCTGGTGGATTCCTTACTGGGGTGAAACCTTAGAGTAGGCTTGGCCAGGTTGAAGGCTTAGCATTGTAAAGGCCTTGTCATGATCTCCTCGTCGCACACCTAAGGAAGTGTGTAACTCGCATGGCAATACGGGACGATCATGTATTGTGGGTAAAATTGTACAACCTCTGCAGAGTTTATAATCTATCCTGGATAGCCGTGCCCACGGTCACGGACATGTTGAGTAAAGTTTTTTCACGGATTAGACTTTGTTGTTCAAAACGATTTACGAAAACCTTGTGGATGGGTGGAATCCATGAGAGATTGAAAATGTGTGGATGGATGACATCCATACGTGTTTTTGAAAAGCTTGTGGATGGATGGAATCCATGAGTGGATGGAAGCGTGTGGATGGATGGAATCCATGCGATATGTTTTTGAAGAAGATGGTCCGGGTGGGATGCCCGTGAATAGGTTGGTGTTTGGTCAGAGCCTACACTAATGATATTATTTTCAATTACAAATTCTGTTTTTACTTATAGTATTAAATTCAGCATTTACAATCTAACTACTGTATTTTTTAAATGTTATTTTATGCAAACTAACCCTGTAAGCCTTCAATTGATGCCTTTATCATTATATTGCATTTCTCCGTGTGATTTGTGGAGTACAAATTTGTACTCACCTTGCTAACTCTATACAGAGGAAGATGCCTTCAACTTCGGTGAGGACCTGGACGAGTAGGACATGTCTTACTATCGTTTGCCTGTGGGTAAGCTTGGGCTTCACTGTTTATCAGTTTGCTTCTGCAGTTATTTGCTTTATTTATTGCTGCCTATGTGCATTGATGTAAGACTTGGCCATAAGGTCGTACTCTTTTATTCAATATAGTTGGTCAATTGCGCTTGATATGTATCTTTGTTCTGATGTGTGCACTAGCTGTTCCTGGATTAGTGCGATTTACACAGAGGGTTTCGGAGTCGTTGCTCTGGGATCTGATACAGGTGGTATCAGAGGCAGGTTGATCCTAAGACGTGACCGTAGGTAGAATAGAATGGCCAGATCCTAAGGACTTATTTTAAATAAAAAATAATTTCAAATATATATATATATATAATGCTTACTGTTACCCCTCAATCCTTGCTTTCTCTCATCCCTCAATCCTTCTTCATCTTTAATGTTATCATTCAAAAACATATTCCTAACTTCTCTCTTCTTCAAACAATTGTGAATGAACGCTTATGAAGTTGCGCCAAGTGATGGATGGAGTATGTGCCTTCATCGACTATTTCGTCGTTTGGGTTTCCAACGCCGAGCTATCTACCTGCATAAAGAAGACCGCCATGGAGACCAGACGATGGGACATCGTTTCACTCTACTCATCACCAAGCAAACTGGACAAGGAAGTCTTCATTACTGCTTCAAGGGAAATGGATACTTGTTTGAAAGAGCCAGACAAGAAGCCGCTCGTAAAGCAGTCCTTCGTCTCTACCGCCATTTCAGTCTTCGCATCAAGGGATCACGTTTTGTGCCTCGAGAGCCACGAAGGATGACTCCAAGACGACCCTTACCCCTTTAGAATGAGTTGTCAGGCTAGCTAATAAGACGTTGTTATGAGCTGTCAGCTTTCTCTTTTGTCGGCAGCCGTAACTGTTACTTAATTATGGGATTAATAAAGTCTTTGCTAAGTTGGTATTTTTCTTTGGGTTGTGCAAAATGACCCCTATTTCCCCTTTGCCTTTAGTCTCCTCTCTCCTAATTCTTAAAAGCAACGAGCAGATGGTGAACACGAGGAACAACAACAACGGCAACATTAATGGAATACAAGGAAGTCAGTCCGTCCCTACTTCCCCTCCAGCAAATGAACCTGATTGGGCTCAGATGATGGCAAACCAGAATCAACTTATTTAGCTACTAGCGTAGACCATCAACAACTCTGCACAATCTGCCCCATTAGTACCAGCTCAAGCTCCACAATCAAGACTATCAGAGTTTATGAGGTTGCGTCCCCCGACCTTCTCCAACAGCACTGACCCTATGGACGCAAACGACTAGCTCAGAGTCATAGAAAAGAAGCTGGACATTATCCAATGTAGTGATCGGGAAAGAGTTTTATTTGCTTCGCATTAGTTGCACGGACCAGCATCAGAATGGTGGGACACCTACACTGCCGCACATGCCAATGTTCAAGCTATCACTTGGAATGAGTTTGTGCAGAATTTCCGCAAAGCTCATGTTCCCACTGGCACCGTCACTCTTAAGAAAAGGGAATTTCGAGCACTGCGCCAAGGAGGCCGCTCCATGAACGAGTACTTACAGAAGTTCAACCAGTTGACACGCTATGCACCTGAAGACGTCGCTACAGATGAAGCCAAACAGGAAAGGTTCCTAGAATGACTCAACGATGACCTTTCGGTTCAGCTCCTCTCCAATGATTACGCTGATTTCACCAGCTTGTTAGCAAGGTGATTCGCCAGGAGTCCAAGCACCAGGAGATAGAGAACCGGAAGAGACGGATGCATGCTTAGCATATGAACACCGGAAGCTTTCCCAAAGCTAGAAGGGCTCCACCACAAGCAATAGATTCCAGCCATCGTTGTCAACAGGAGAGCCAGTCCCCGCCAACACTTCTCCCATTGACAAAGACAACCAACTCTTGAAGGACTCAAACCCTGCAGTAGCAGACACTTGCTTCAATTGTCATGAGATGGGACATTACGCCAACAAACTGCCCCAAGAAGCAACAGGTAGCGAAGAATGGTACACCTGGAGCACCGAATGCCAACCACCTTCAGGCAGCAAATAGAAGGTCAAAGAAGCTCATGAAAGAACGCCTGAATCAGATGTCAACTCAAGCCATACAGAGTATGACCCAAACCCATTTCTTTGCTAGCCAACCCGAATCTCAGGGATGAGATTCTTTTTAAGGGGGTAGTTTGTTACAGCCCAGCTGTTTTATTTCAAATTTTTGAGTGAAAAAATTATTAAATTAGATTAATTTGGTTTAAAATAAAAACATGTGTTTTGGTGCCTATATTTTAATTTTGATTTGCCCTAAATTTATGTTTTAAAAAGGATGGATTTGAAAAGTATTTTAAGTAAAAACCTAAAAATATTATTAAGGTGATATTTTGATTTTCTATAAAAATCCTAATTCAAATTAATTACTTTTATTTATTTGGCTTTTATTTGGATTTTCTGGAGTTTAAAATCTATTTTGAAATTAAAAGAGCATTTTAAGTATGAAAATTAATACCAACTTTAGTTGGAAATAATTTCAATAAGTACAAAATATCTCCAGGAACTTTTGTGAATTTTTTTGGAATCTTTGAAATTTATTTTATATTTTTCTGAGCTTTATTGAATTTCCTCGGGTTTTTTTTTCTGAAAATCCAAAATCAGAAAAATCAAATTTAAATCCCCACCCCTCCCTCTGGCTAACACGTGGACGGCTGGGATCCGTGCACGTCACCGCCATCCCGATCGCCTGCTCGATCCCGCCTCCCTCTCCTCTCGGGCCGACAAGTGGCTGGCCCAGATCGGTCATGCAGACCGTCCCGGCCCATCTCCCCCGTTCACCTCCTCTCCTCTCTCGGCCACCCGATATTCCCCTGGCCACATGGCTTATTCTCCTCCGCCCGCTCCTCCTCTCTCTCTTACTGCACGTGGACCCCACCTGTCAACCACCGCTTCCTTTTCCTCCCCCGTCTTCTTCCTCCCGCGCCCGCCGCCGAAGTCGCCGCCGCCATCCCTGGCCTTCTCCCTCTCTCCCGCACGCACGCTGCCCACTCCCCCACTTTCCCATCTCCTTCCTCCCCACAAGTCGCGTGCCCACCTCCCCTCTCTCCGCGCCCACTCTCCCCACCTCCACCCGCAACCGCCGCCGGCTCCGCTAACCTCCGGCGAGAAATTCCCGCCGCAGCACTCCCCCTGCCCCTATAAATACCCCCCTCGGCTCCGTCTCCTCCCGCACCACCTCCCTCCGCTCTCCCCCTCCCTTCCCGAGCTCCCGAGCACCCCCGCCACCGCTACTCTCTACTCGCCGCCAACCTACCTCCGACCGCCCCCGTGCTTCGCCGACGCCGCCCTCGGCTTCACCGTGTCGCCCCTGATCCCGCTCGCCCCTCGGCCGGGCCTCAACCCCACCAAAGCGTCGCCGTACCGAGAGTCGCCTGCCGCCGCCTCTGCCTCCTCGTCGCTGCCCGCCGCCAAGCCCCGCCGAGCCTCGAGACAAGGTGAAACTGGTTTCCCTCGGCCTCCTTTCCCTCCTCCGCCCATCGCTGCTCGCTGCTGGCCACTGGAGTGCCGCCGCCACTGCCGTGCTCGAACTCCTCCCTGGCCGGCCTGGCCACGTCGGCGCCCGAGCCGACGTGGCGGGTGAGGTGGCCACCATTTGGTGCCACGCGGGCGCCACGCAAGTGCCAGTTGGCACACCCCACCACCCGTGCCACCTCAACGCTCCCTTCGGTCCATGAACCTGGTCCATAGACCTGGGCCCACTGTCAGCAGCCTGTCTGAAAAACCGACTAGGGCTGACGTCATACCGACGTCATAATTCAGATTTTCCAATAGAAAAATAATTCAACCGAAAAAGATATTCCAGGTTTGGCGTCATAATCCCTATTTTCCTTTAGAAAAATAATTTCAAAAATCCAGTTTATTCATTTCCTCTGATTTTAAACTTCTAAGAACCCATTCTCCTCCATCCTAACTCCGATTGAGCCCATTTAAATTTCTAAATTCATCAAAAATTCCCCTTTACCCATTTCTACCCTCAATTTAATATTGGAGTTCATTTGAATTTTATTTGAGTTTGGTGGGTTATTTTCACGTGTAGACTGCGACGATTCGATATCGACCACTTCCCCCTTCGATCACTACCCTCTTTGACCACAGCATCAACTTCGACCACAGATCTTCAACTTCGGCCATGACCCCTCTACCACGGCCCCCTTTAACCACAACCCCGACATCGACCACGACCCCCTTCGACCACGGCCCTGACGTCGACCACGGCCCTTCGACTTCGACTGTGAACTGACTTTGACCACTTCCCCTTCGACCACTATCCCTTTCGACCATAGCTTGGACTTCGACCACGACCCTTCAGCTTCGACTATGTCCCTTCGACTTCGACCACTATCCCCTTTGACCACGGTTTGGACTTCGACCATGACCCTTCAACTTCAACCACAACCCTTCAACTTCGACCGTGGACTGACTTCGTCCATAGCCCTTCGACTTCGACCACTGCCCCTTTGACCATTGCCCTCTTCAACCACGGTTTGGACTTCGACCACGGCCCTTCGACTTCGACCACGGATCTGTGACTTTGATCACGGCCCCCTTCAATCATGGCTTTTACTTCGACCACGGCCCCTCGACTTCGGCCATGGCTCTTCAACCACAGTCCCATTCGACTACGACACCGATTTCGATGACCAGCTTGGGAAAACAAAATCACTAGATAGCGCGATCGGCTCCGAGTGAAGAGCAGGAGAAGGTAGTGAGGCTCACCGGGCGAGCGACCGTTGGGCGATGGTGGTGGGGGGAGCCATGTGGGCAGGCATAGTAAGAGAAAGCCGCCGCTATCGCCGAGTGCCCTTCTCTCTTATCTACTAGCCACTGTCGTCAAGCGCCATTATCTCTGATCCACCGGTCGCTATCGCCGAGCGTCGTGCCGTTGGTTGGAGGGGCGATGGGAGATGGAATTGGTGGCGGCGCCCTGGGGAAAGTTGGGGGACTACGACCAGACGCTGCCGTGCGGGGAAGGATTTGGTGGTGGCGCCGAGGAGGCGCAATTTGAGGGTTCAGGGGAGAAGGAAGCGGCGGTTGCTGGAGGTGGTGGTGGGGAGGTGGCAGTGGGCAGATGGGAGAGGAGGCGGTGGGCAAATGCATTGGGGAGGCGGCGACGAAGGGATGCGACGCTGCTGGGGGAAGTTGGGGGACTACGATCAGATGCTGCCGTATGGGGAGGAATTGGTGGCGGCATTGAGGATGAGGAGGCGCAGCACGAGGGTTCGAGGGAGAGGAGGCGGCGGTTGCGGAAGGTGGAGTGGTTACAGGAGGCGGAGGATGCGGGGGAAGAGAAGAGCAGGAGCGCGGCCCACTCATCGGCCCGACCTTTTCTATGAGGAGCAGAAGAACTACCTACATGTGGATCTAGACGGCTGGTCTTTGATTGGACGGCTGAGAAGAGAGAAGTGAGAACAGACCGACGACCACCAACTCACATTTTTATAATAGTAAAGATAACTTATAGTTTTTTGAATAAAATAAATATGATGGTTTTCTCGTTGTCTTTTCAAAATGGCTTATCGAACTACTTTTTAAAAACGACTTATTGATTTATAAATATTTAATTTATTTATATAAATATTTATGTTAAAATTAAAAGCTATAAATAGCAAGATCTGTTACCCATTCTGGAACAGACAGCAGCTGAAGCTTGTCGGCCCGTGCCAAATTTGGGCCGGGTCCAGTTCCCGACAGGGCCTATTCTACCAAGTCCATCAGAACGTGCCTTCCACGTCTCGCTGCGGGCGTACGCTGAGCCCATAGACCGGTAGTGTCCTTGCGTGGTTGCCTGCGACTACCGTACGAATCTCGAGGTGTATGGACGGTAGAGATCTCATAAAGTCTATGGATCAGGTCCACGCAGCGGGCCAACGCAGAAACACGCATCCTTCCACGCCTGGTGGCTGGTAGTGAAGGAGTAGTTTTGTATATAACCCCCTCTCTTTCGCCCCAAATTCCGCATCTCCCCCGCTCCTTCTTCTCCGACGCGGTCATCGACGCCGTCTCCGCCTACGTCATCTCCGGCGAGCTCACCATCGCCGGCACGCGAACATGGTAAGAGGACCAAAACCCTGTCCCTTCCTCGTGTAGACGTCCGCTCGCATCTCAAGGATTCGCGCAGAGCTCACGCCTCTTTTTTTTTTGCCCTCTTGTGATCTATGATATGCATGCGTGTCCGCTCGGTTTGATCGCGGAGAAAAACCTGTTTTGATCGACCCGTCCAAGATTCGCTGCCTCGGCGGCGGAATTTGGCGGATCCGTGTGGCTTCCTGCTTGCTTCAACTGCCCGGCGGCCGGGGGGGGGGGGGGGGGGGGGGGGGGGGCGTTGATTGGTAGGTTGAACTGCGAGTTTTGGTTGCGTGTTCCCGCGATTTGTCCATGCTATTGGGACTTGGCGACTTACTTGAGCCGTGATTTGTTCTCGCGACTTCATGGCTAGTTCTTGATGCAGAGATGGGCTGGGTAATTTAAATTGCCGGTGGATCCGTGGATGGTTTGGCGATTTTTCGATCGACAGATATCTGCTCTGATTGTTGCACTTGATTGCACATGCATAATTTTTATTCCCAAGCTGGTCATCGATAGATTAAGGATGGTGCCTTATAGATTAAGGATGGTGAAGAGGAGGCGTGCTTTCTAACTGCGCGCGTGGCAAAAAAAAAAAGAAGAAGGATTAAGCTCCGACGGATGTAATGATGCTGATGGTTTTGAAATTCGAACCGTATAGCTACTGAAAATGATAAGAAAATGGAAAATTTTGCACAGAAGAATAGAGTGGATTGCCTTGTTTTTAAGGGGCATGTGGCAAGTTAGAAATATGGGGCTCTCGCCCTGTATCAGCAATTAAGCTTAAGGGATTGGAAATGGCATGGATTTTGTGCTTGCATTGCAGTGGTTTAACTACAGCATTTCAGGCTTGTTACTAGCATGTGTAGCTCATTATTGTACGATAGATGTTCATGTAAGCCTTGAAAATTTTTGCGGGCAATGTTATTTACAGTCAGGAACCAGGTAGCCTTGAATGGAATTAGAAACTAGGAGTTTTTTCATTGTTTTAGGGCTTATTTAGTTAATATCAATATGTACTTGTTGGTTAGCTAGCTTTGCCAATCTAGAAAGGACGGTGATGAAGGGCGACAAGGATAAAGGTTGGTCAATCTTTCATATGCTGTGCATTGTGTTTGGCTATTCTTGTTCTTGGACATAATTGAGTGCTATGTGGCTGTCGATGTTTGTATCTTCAATTCTAATGCTTACTGCTGTCTGCTTTATTGATGGTGTGTTGCAATGGTATAATATAATGCTAATCAGTATCCTTCTTGGTTTCAGTTATTGTCTGCGGCTGACATTGTAGTTGCTGTTTCTGGTTGTTCAACTACCATCATTATAATTAGATTGATTTGTGATAATGAGACAATTTTTAGGTGTTCAACAGGTGCGATGTACAATTGAGTAGTTAGATTAGAGGGAATTAGTAAATTTTATTGTGTGCTGTCAGTTGTCATTATCAGAGAGGGGGGGGGGGGTGCTTACCAAATACTCCTAGTTGATATCATTATTAATCCGGGAAGTGAATAGAAATAAGATTTGACATGATTCAGCTGTGGCCTCAGGACTCCGGTGGTCATTTTCTTTTCCACAGAATATGTTTTTAGTCTTTTCTCTTGTGATATCAAAGAATAAAAAAGATGTCTTGTCCATAACATGTCAACATACTTCTGTTATCTTTGTCCACTTCCAAAAAAAATATATAGCTTTGATTCTATATCCTAAATTGGTTTCATTTGCATTCACAGACTACATCAAGGCGACTTGCTGACCGGAAGAGTGCAAAGTTCCAGAAGAACATCACGAAGAGGGGCTCAGTGCCTGAAACTACTGTGAAGAAGGGGAATGACTATCCTGTTGGACCTATTGTGCTTGGATTCTTCGTTTTTGTGGTCATTGGATCATGTAAGCTTCCTACCTAGCCTGTGCTAATCCCCCCCCCCCCCCCCCCCCGTTATATTTGATCCTTTTAGGTATCTTTATGTTTTATTTCTTTTGAATGCACAAATACTGAAATACAACATAATATTTCCCTATTTAACTTTCTAAAGACAATTGACTAACTTTGTGACTGTTGAGAATTTAGTATTTTGCATTCATGAACTACATTTAAATATGTAATAATAGGCCGACTGATTCTTTTTTTAGCACACTTTTTTAGTGAGGTTTCTCTTGCCCTACTTATGTTTGCCCTGTGTGACTTTTGAGTCGTTAAGGTGCTCCAAACATAGTTGGACAAGACTACCTCTGAGCATACCTGACAATGATCTAATCTACTGGATAGTGCATGTTGATTCTCTTAATATTATTACACTCTGCACTTTGACATGCTGTCTGATTTTCTAAATTTTGTCAGCATTTGTTGACTGTAGTGCTTAATGTAGCTTCTGGCTGAAAAACACTGTAGTGGCTGTTAACTTTTTCTGAGTAATTAAATTAAAAATAAAAAATTATATACTTATATCATCACGGATAATGTAAAGAAATAAGGAGGAAAAAAGAAAAAGTAAGAAAGCCCAAAAAAGCCAAAAACCAAAAAATGACGAAATTAAGAAGCTGATGCGTTCCAGAAGCTAGAAGCAGAAGTCGTTTGGAGCAGGGCCATAACTCAAGATAAATGGAAAGTGCATCCAGCTTTGAAAGCACGGTGCTTTTTTGTTGATCTATATTTTCAGTACATATAAGTATACAACTATTATTCACTCCACTGTACGTCTTAATAGTCAAGCCGCCATGTTAATTCCCTCTATGCAAATTCCCATGTCTAATTTATAAATATTACATGTGTATTACATGCTTCAAATGCTAAGTTGTTGACAAGTTTATGCATTCTTGCAAGTGATTGTTAAATATAATGGAGACTTTCATTAGTGTTTCCCCCTGTTAGGATAATTTGATTGACAATGGAGTGAAACTGCAACTTTAAAAAGAATAGGCAATTAGGAAGTATGAGGCTGTTGCACACACCGAACATCGTAGAAGTTTACTTCATCCAAGTGTCAGTTCTGTTTTTCCTCTAAAACTTCATATCAATTTTGCTTAATATATGTGTCTATTCTGTTCATCTGTTGAACATTTGTAAGTTAGATAATTAATCGTCTTACTTACATTTTTCAGCAATATGCATTTCTTTAGTTGAGAAGGTAGTGATCTAAACAAAATGAAATCTGACAGCCCCTTCGGTTCTTTGCAGCCTTGTTTCAGATAATCAGGACGGCAACTAGTGGTGGGATGACCTAAATCGAGCTAAAATCAGATGCTTGTCCATGTGTTTGGGAGGCAGTATCTACACCTGTACCGAAGTTGTTCCTGGATGCTGTTATGTAGAGAGTGAACGTTGAGTCAGTTTCCTGTTACTGATATTAAGTCTAAACTGATGTTGGAATCGTGCACAGATTGAAATTTTAAATGGATAGATACTTTAATCTGTTTGCTGGATTGATGATTTCTTGATCACCATCGATGGTGTCGACTTTCGCTTGCATCACCCAGATCTCGGTGCTTGTTTAAAAGGCTTCAGTGAACTGAATTTTCTGTGGATTGCATGACCCTGTGCGATGATTTTTCAATCGCTCAGACTTTGGATGGTGAATGCCTATCTAATGCATATCCACGGCTTCATCTTTAAATAGGGTTACTAGTTGTTATTACTGTTTTAAAGTTGTTATTATTGTTTCGACGTCTTCGCATCACATTGACCAATACGGACCCAACGTGTCATCTTTGTGCGGTGATGTGACCTAACGAGGCAGCTGTACATGGTGATATGATCCAATGAGGCAGCTTTGTGAACAGACGTGATCCAACGAAGTCACTTTGTGCAGTGACATGACCCAACGAGTCAGGTTCGCATGCAATGCTGCAGCAAGATTCCTCCTCGGAGTCGCTGTCTCGCGGACACGAACTTGAATCAACCCAATTGGACATTTGCCATGTTCATCGCACCAACTCGGCGTACAAGTACCACTCCTTTCACAACGGGCTTTCATACAATAAGAGTACCACATTACCTCACGAAGAAGCAATGGGACAAGATCAGCCAACTAGCAAGAGCTATTACAACCCGCGATGAGCAAAGCGACCATGCCAAGAGACCACCTCCCTACAACGACACCCTCCGTATCTCCAACCCCTATCATGACATTCCTACCAAACATTCGCCGCAAGACCCACCGAGAGGGAGACGCCACCCCTCAACTAGTGTGGGGATACGTGTAAGTTTTTCAAGTCCAAGCAGCGGTTGAGTTTGGGCATATGTTACTGGAGTTACTCTAACTATACCTGGTACTACTCCGACTAGCGTGGGACACCGGGTGCTACCGCCAGTCGGTAATGACCGGTTATAGTATATTCCCATGCCATTTCTCTTTGAAATCACACACTAACAACCTCTTTAATCTACTCGTAGTTTTCAAATCCGCTATGTGCATTCTGCAAACGTATCGACTAAGAGATGCACCCACACGACCAGTGGCATTTTACCTATGAGGAGTGTGATGCCCAGACGGACTGCGAGAGGAGGGAGGAGCGGCACCGTAAGGAAGAGCACAACGAGCGTATTTGACGGGAGACGTAAGCTCATTTGGAAGCGTGCAGGCGCAGGGCATGCGATGCTCACGAGGAGGAGCACGAGAGAAAGCGCGAAAGGGCGATCAAGGCCAGGGCGGTGGGCGAGGACTACAATGCCAAAATTGCAAGGAAGGGCCATCAGATTCAAAATTGCAAAAATGATACTGGCACGGGGAGAAAAACAAAAAACCTGACATGGACCAAAAGAAAACAAAAATGATGCTTGCACGGGGCTGTCTACTCCTTGGGTAACTAAGAAAACATCTAGATATATTCTAGATCTTCTTTCTTGACTATATATTTATCTATTTTAACAAATTCAATATTCAATATTGAAAAAACTCTAACTTTCTCTTATGTATTAATGTGTATCTATCTGTAAAATTTTCGATTATTATGGATTTCGAGAAATTTGCACACTATCTCATTTCATTCGCGAGGAGTTGGATGAGAAGAAACTCTCATGTCCAGTTTTGCAGTATAGATGGAACTAAAAAAGAACCATCGACTATAACCCCAAAAGAACTAAATTTCATAAACGACATAGAGGAAGATTGAAGGGAAAATCCTGCCAAGGCAATCATATTTGTTTTTGGTAGATATGCTCTTCAAGCACTTGAATCCACTTGGATCACGTGGAGACAGCTATAAGCGCGACAAAGAGCAATGACACGATACACACGCCGTGGTGGAAAACTATGGGCACGTATATTTCCCGACAAACCGGTTACACTAAGACCAATGTAAACACGTATGGGCTCAGGAAAGCGATCCCTCGAATATTAGGTAGTCATTGTTAAACCAGGTCGAATACTTTATGAAATGGGTGGAGTATCGGAAACTGTAGCTAGAGTAGCTATCTCCATAGCTGCCGGTAAAATGCCTATACGAAGTGATCAACTTCTTCCATTATAGATATAGAACCCAAAAAAGGAGTATTGAACATAAAAAACCAGGTTTTTTCTTTCCACAAAGACAATGCAATCCTTTCGCATTGAAACAACAAATATAAATCAAAATAACTAGGGGTAGCGCTGTGCACTTCATGCAGTTGAGCCCAATGGGAGGCTCCGATTCATGCGGCACCTGGGCGCGGGAAGCAACCAGCCACCTCCTACGACACGGTGGCGCGGAAAGCCGATGCCCGCGCGCCAAGGAAGAGCCCTATGGTCGGCTGGTGCAGGGCCACCTCATGTGCCCGAGTGGCACGAAAGTGGGCGGGCCCCACCACTGGCCGTGCCCGGGCTTGCCCTCCTATGCTCGGGGACTCTCTGTGCTCACTGCAAAGTTTCTACGCCCCGGGGCCACAGGATGCCACACATGTCAGGTTTGCAAAAAAGGGCCACGAGGGCCAGATTTGCAAAAAGAGAGTGTATAGATATCACTCAGATGTTATTTCCTAATCATCATTCAAATTTATGACCTTTAGATTAGAGATCAAAGGACCCCTTGTTTTTAAAGGGAGGGGATTTTTTCAAGGGAGAATGGGTAGAATTTAAGAGGGAGGAGAATTCAAGGTCATTGGATCTCTAATCCAATGGTCTTAAATATGGATGATAGTTAGGAAGAAAATATCCAGATGACGTTTAACAAAACCCTTGCAAAAAATGCCACAAGGGGGCCAAATCAGTACAAAATTCCCTCAGCACCCTCCCTGAGGTGAGGTAACTCACACTTCCTCAATGTTGTGCTACTTCGAAATTTGTGCAATTTACGTCGAATTTCACGGATACAGTTCCATTCTTGCAAGAATCTGGGAAAGTTCATACGTTAATTACGAGTACCAGATGATTGATTCTTTTGTGATAATGTTTTTTTTCTGAAGATTTTTATCAACAGTGGAGTGATGCTGAGCTACGTGTCCAACTTCGCCTTCTCAGCGTTGCCGGTGCACCTGCTGTGGCAGCTGATGTTTGCGGCAGGGTTGGTGCCCACCCTTTTCCTGGCGACCAGCGTGCTCACCATGCCGGAGTCACCACGGTGGCTGGCGATGAAGGGCTGGCTTGATGAGGCGAAGGTCGTGCTGACCGGATGTCGGACACGCTCGTGGAGGCCAAGCAGCGGCTGCTGGAGATCGAGGAGGTCGTCGCCGGCGGCAATGACCCCAGTGGCTAGGTGGGAGCGGGAGCATGTGGTAGGTGGAGGCAACCAATGCCGGCGTGCGGCGGGTGCTGGCCATCGTGCTGACGCTGCAATTCTTCCAGCAGGCGTCGAGCATCGACTCGGTGGTGCTGTACAACCCGCGTGTGCTCGCCAGGACCGGCGTCACGCTGAACACCCTCCTCCTGGGCCTCAACATCCTCTTCGGCGTGGCCAAGGCCGGCTCGATCCTCATTGGCATGGCGCTCGCCAATCGTGTCGGTTGGCGCCCGCTCCTCCTTGTCAGCACCGGCGGCATGATGGCATTGCTGCTCGTGCTGGGCTCCGTGTTTGTCGCATTCGCCCGTGCCAAGGACAACGCGATGGCGGCTGCGGTGGCAGTGGAGGCCGTGGTGGCGTTCGTGTGCACCTTCTCCGGCGGGTTCGGGCCCCTGGCGTGGGTGTACAGCTCTGAGATCTTACCGCTGTGACTGCGCGAGCTCGGCACCGTCATGAACCGCGTGATGAGCGGCACTGTCACCATGACCTTCATCTCGCTCTACAGGGCCATCACTGAAACAAACCAAATTTTGGCCTAATTCAAATTCTTTCCCAATTTGGCTTTTCCCTAGCGCTTTTCGCTTTCCTTGCCCATCTCTCTGTCTTTGCTGGCCTTTGACGCTATCCCTGCAGCCACCTCCTCCCCTGTTCCCAACCGCCTTCGCCACTGTTCCTCGTCCGACAACCACCAACACCCAATGCGCCGCCACCACGACTAACCGGTGCACCACCGTTTCCAGCGAATGCCCCTCGGCGTTCACACCTATCCCCTCCATCACTGCCTCGCCTCCGCCAACCCACGCCACTGCGCCAGAGACCATAATCCTTGCTTGCCGATTCGCCGTCCAACTCTGCTCGTCGATGCGACCGGTCGTCCCTGCACTGGTAAGGCTGTTCGGCCATTTTTCCGCCTTAGTGAATAGAAGTTCGATTCCCTGCGACTGTAGCTTCCATGAGCCACGTGGAATCCGTAGGCAACATCCCCGGACCCCTTGCTAAGCCCAATCATGCCAGCACCGTGAATCACCACCGGCCATGTCACCCTCTCTGTGGATAGCCAATTCGAGACCACCTGAGCCTAAACCACCACCTATTCTAACCTTCCCACTCCCTGTAGATGCTCTCTCACCCTTGTGTTTCACCAGAAAGCCGTCGGAGTCGTTCTGTGCCTTGGTCTCGTGCCGTGAGGCCTCCCCGGCCGTCAGTCGATACGAGTGAGATTCGGTTGCCTTGAAACCCAAAAATGGAGCCCTAGGTATTCTTTTTGCCCTTGCGTGCCATCACTTGCCGTCGATGAGCTTCACTGGAGCCCTGTCATACCGCAGTCGCGACCCTCTGTTCCGCCAAGGCGCCCGACCGGAGGTGGAAGAAGAGCCAAACCAGGCCAAGGCCTAGCAGCAAAATTCGTAGGCCAGGCCATGTCAGCCCAAAAATTAAACTGGTTAAACCACAGCAAGGAAAAACAGTGAAAGCCCAAAACTAAAAACCCAAGTCAGACCAAGCCTTCACTGTTCATAACCCGACCCATTCCTCCATACCCGGCCCGGAACTATTTAAAATATGACCCATTACTATTTAAATCGAACCTTTACTGTTTCAACAGACCCGATACTGTTCACTAACTGGACCCATCATGATAGTACCAATCCGTCACTGTTTAACTGAGGCCGACAGTGTTCATACCATCCGTTACTGTTCACTAGAAGGCCCAGTGGCATGTCTATATCCAATTTGACCACACAAAACCCATTTCCAGCTCTATTTACCCTAACAAGACTTTAATAAAACCCTAGCCATCTAAGATATTATTTTGAACCATGTCCAGTACTGTTCTGGTTGTTACTATTCATAAAAACCTAATAACATATACAATCATTTCGACTGTCTTGAACCCACCTAGCTCATACCCAACTCCGTTCAGCCAAACTAAGCACCATTTAAATTCTATCCACCGAAACCTATTTTCTTGGTGTCTTTTTGATTATTTTATTGCATTTTATTCCTATCTTGCATTCTACAAAACATGAACTTATTTGCATTCATTTTCCGTACTAGTATCTGGATTCAACTAGCTGGTCAATGGAAGAGCTATAGGAGCCATGAAGTAGTTGGCATAAATCTGGAGACTACAGCCATAAAGTAAAATAATCAGAGACTATAAATAAAGAGGCAAGTCACATATTCTTGATCATGTTGAACCTACACCTTTTATTTATTTAATTATCAGTACTTTCATTATTCTTTATTTAGGCAATGTTATTTATTTAAAAATAAATGTTTAGAATGCAATGGAAAATTAGTTATGTCCTACCACCAGAAAATGCGATGTTTAATTTGAGGCCATATTCATCTTGGCAACCCTAGTAATATTTAATTACTGTATAATTTAGAATAGTTGAACCAAAATATTTGTACCACTAAGTAAATTTGGTATTTTGCCGATAGATTTACTTAACCAGTTCTAGGGTTAAAGATGTATCGTGAAAAGCCACTAGCTAGTTGGAGTCCTCAACCTCACCCTAGGAAGGAGGCTTAGGATGGATTGGTGGCAGTGTCGTAGAGCACTGGGGATTTGGTTGTGGATGATTGCCTCATGGTGAAGAGTAAGGACTGGAACCTTATTCTGAGTAAAAGACATAGAAATCGCTCAATCACAAGTGTTGACTTATCAAACCTAGTGTTGAGGTGGGTTCCTGGCGCGGGAATGGCCCAAGGGGAGTGGTATGGGAATGGTATTTCGCGTTGGCCAGTGGGTACCCAATAATATGTAGTCCATAACCTGCCAGGTAGAGACTAGAAAGAGGAGAGTAGTGAAAGACCTTATTTTTTCAACTCAGTCGCATGTTACTTGTTACATGTCTGGACATTGAGAGTTCGAAAAATCTTGTGGGTAAAATTGGGCAACTCTATAGAGTATAATAAATGGCATTCGAACATGACGTGCTTCCGATAAATAAAGCCGTGCTTCCGATAAATAAAGCTGCATTTAATGGGTGATTCTAACAGTAAGGCATAAGTAGATTTTGAGAATTTGGTAATGGAAAGTATGGTTAACAAACCCTTTTTTATGTTAATTAAATATTATTTTACTTTTTTTAAAATATAAAGTTCTTTACCAACAAATTTGCATCCACCAATAAAATAATATGGAACCCAACTCATTCCATCTCTTGAAATACTAGCAAGTAGTTAAATAGCATATCTCCATGTGGCTTACTGAGTACCTAGTGTACTCAATCTTGCTCAATCCCATCAGAACAGATACCAGAAGAGGAAAGGGTGCTTCAAGCTTTTGTATTAGGGTTATGACCTTACTCTGTGTTCTTGTGGAGATTTCTTCGATTCTTCTTAATGTAAGTTAAGTTTTGGGATTAGATACCCATATTATTGTTAAAGTTGACCGTTAGGTCTTATTTTAATCAAAATAACCCCTTTTAAATATTTGTGAGCAAGCATGATACTCTTTCTGTCCACAACTAAACTCTTGGGCTATTGCGGGATGTACGACGGCCCTATTTCCAAAATGAGACTATAACAACCACCATGGCCGGCGCATTCTACCTCTACACTGCCGTCGTAACCGCGACATTTGTGTTCATCTACGCTTGCCTACCGGAGACCATGGGCCGGAGCCTTGAGGACATGGAGCAGCTCTTCCACACCAAGTGATCCATACATCCATGTATCCATCACATTGGCATTGACTACCACTGTTGGGGGCCTTGATCTTGATCATTGCCACATATATAATTGCAATACTGGAAAGTTGATTCATTTTTACATGATTATCATTTATCAAAAAGATTTTGCATTTCATCAAGCTGTTGCATTGGGAGATTACATGCCAAATTTTGGGTAATGAGTACTATTGGAACCTGGAACTGTAATGTAAAAAGAAGAGTGGGACAATACATATATATTGGTCAGTGTACATGGGGGGAATTGGCTCCTCAAGAAATCCTTAGATTTCATATAAGTACCATCTCTTGTTCTTATATATGATATGTAGTTTTCTTGTTTGAGAAAAAAAATCTCTTATAGTTCTTGGAAAAAATAAAATATTATGATCAATTGAGATAATAATGTGCTAGCTAAGGTTTATTAGTGTAGAGTTGATGTGCGTTATCATTACTAAATATAGTATGGTGGCCCAAAGAGTTGGGCATGGGTCAGGGTGGTTTGACCCGAATCTGCCCCTTGTAGTCCAAGTCCCTGGGCGTGGATAACCAACCGATCCATTGACTCAAGCACGAAATGACTCACTAGTCCATTGGTTCATAAGGGTCACACCACTCCAATGACTTGAGAATCAGATCGACAAGGTTGGCCCAGAGACAAGTGAATAGATTAGTGCACAAATTAGAGCTCTTATTAGGCCTATTGTATACCTATGTGTATGCCACAAATATAAAAGAACTTTGACACAATTGTATAGCACAAATATCTGAACAGATTAATTCACAAAATATGTGGATAATAAAATAAAAAAAACTTAGAAACAACATAATTTAAATAGGATAAATCATAACTTGCTGGCTTTTTTTTGCAACATCCACCAAGTCGATGACTCATAAATGGGCAATATGACAAACCACAACCAAACAATTCATGTTACCTGGCTATTCTCATTAGCATTACATCAAAAGGTGGCATAAGATGAGTTAACTAGCTATGTTCCTGTCCTTATATCTAAATTGCATCAAAAGGTCTTCAACAGGGGAATCAGTCAAGGTATGCTAAGTGAAAATGGGATAGCCAAGCTTGCCTCCTGTAAAGGAACAATAGAAAATATTAAATAATTAATTTGCACAAAGTCCAGTTAAAACATGAGAGATTAGAGTAATCGATTTGCACAAAGAAAGGTATTCGGACTATTCTAGCAATAACATATGTGTTAACAGGATGAAGGAATATAGTGCTCCATCCAAGAACCTAACACTATGCACTGATTTTGTATATATTTTACACTAATCCAACAAGCACAATCCAGTAAAAAGGTAGCATAAATCATTACATAAATTGAAAAGGTTCACACTTTGCAATACCATGTCAAGAAAAACACTCTCTGATGCTCAGACAACACAAGGCCTATATAGTTAGCAGTTGGTACCAACCAATTTTGCAATTTAGCATCTCAGGACATTGAACAACTCTGCAAGATGGAGGGATGTCAAGCATTAAACAACTCAGCTTCAAAAGATTAGTTCAGCTAGATGGAAACTATAACCAGAAAACTATCTCATGTAAGAACTACAACCTACATGTAAGAAGTAGTAACAAAAACCCAATTTAGTAATTTTCATTACACTACAACCTTGATGTAATTCCCAGTAATGCAGCGGTTTGCATTACACTAAGGAATTGCATCAAGTCTGGCAGCTGCTACTAGCACAACAATACTTTGATTCTGCTTCAATAGTTTGATTATTGAACTAACTGCTTTATAGACAAGGGGCCATTTAGAGCTTCAGACAAATGGACTACAGCTTAATGGGATTGATCAAATTCTTCTAGCATCCCAGACCAAATAACATCCAATTTACAAAGAGTACTTGTTAAATTGATAACACCAAAACTAGGAAATAGTAAGCATGGTCATGGATTTACAACTAACAAAAATATGGGCATACACTCCTCTCAGACTCATCTCAAGAAAAAAGTAGTAAGTAGTTAGGACATGGACAGAAGTGGTTAGAACAACAATACTAGCACAAGAGGGCAGCCGCTGATTAGAAGCATCGACTGATTTAGAATAGATGCTAGCATTCTTCTGCAATATAGACAGAGAAGGCCTTCGTGTATTCCTTTGTATCTTAGTCCGATAAGATCATTGGGCTCCAATATGGAACAAACACTTGAAGAATGTATTCACTTGTAAACAATATAACATATGCAATTCGGTTAGAAGTAGGGGTGAAAACGGATCGGATACATATTAGATAGTGCCCAAACCACATTCGTATTCATATTTTTAAACGAATATGAATATGAATCTGGATATTCTTGAAAACGAATATGAATCAAATATTATAATGAATATGAATTCGAATCAAATATCTACTCAATTCGGTCAGATCCGAATATCCTCATAACTTATGTAGTATGAAGACATTAATGATATTGTATCCTCGTACATTCATGCTTAATCATTTTAATTCATTTACTTCACCTAAAGAAACATGAATTCACATTCAATTAAAAAAACTTGTCCAACTAATTAGTCATATTGTAATAAAATATTTATACTGCTTCATTGAATACGAATACGGATAGTCTGGACAAAATAATATTTCAGATGTTAAAAGTCCATACCATAGTCGCATCCATATTTTTTATGCGAATTTGAATACGAATATGATATAAATTGTTAATCAGATGGGAAAATCTATACCATGTTCACATTTTGTCGAATACAATAACCGAATAATATGGATAATTCGTATCCACTTTTCACCCTAGGTTAGAAGTATCTAAATCATAGCATCCATCCAGTGTAGCCTCAGTCTGGACACACATACTGGAGTTTGAGGTACCACAAAATCAAAACTTTTGAACAATCTAACACTTGTTGACCCATCACACTTAAGATTTAGACCAACAATATCTATCACAAGCCACAGAAACCTAAAGAATCACACTTCAATCACAATGCAATTAAAGAACTAAGAAAGATGAAGAGGGGTTGGAGAATAGAGAGAAAATGCAGAAATCTCACCATGAGGGGTAATGACAAGGGCAATCGGTGTCTCTGAAGACCTCATCGTGTCAGAGAACTTTGCCACTAGTGATGGTGAAGAACCTTGCTGCCCTTCTTCTTGAATCTAGATCTACTCCATCCCACGAAGAAGATGAGCATCCCTACCACTGCCCTCCTCCTTGATTATGAATTGCCACCCTTCAAAATCACCCCCACTGCCAACCACCACCCTCTTCCTCTCTCGTTGCTCAGACAACACACCATCTTGGCTCGGCTGCTTCATGGCATTGGAGGTCATGGTGCATCGGGGTGAAGGATTGAGGCAATGATAGTGGCACGTAGGGATGGATGCGGTGACACGTCAGGGTAGGAGATCAAGGAGATGAGCAGCGGCAAGGCATTAGAGGTGAGCAACGGTGGCGTGTTGGAGTTGGACGTGTTTGCTTGGGACATCAGAGAATCAGGGTAGAGCGGCGGTGACCGACAAGAGGAAGTTAGGGTCACCCCATTCGATCCTAAAGAGCAATGGGTTATTGGACCTTTTGCCCCATTTTTTGTTGGGTCGCACCTATGGGCCATTCTACTAGAAATTTAGAGTCGGATCTGTTAACCATTGGGTTGAGCTGAACCATTCCCACCCCTAGTGGCCCAACAAATCATAGGAGGCAAGTAAAACTTCTAACTAGGGGTGCAAACGGGTTGGGTAAATCCCGACAAATCTAGTGCTGAATCCGATCAGGATCAAATTCGGGAGGGGAATTGAATATCCTACTGGATTTGGTATTAGTATCAGATAGTTTACATCGGAGTTAGTAACAAAATCACAAATGCTACTATTTGAATGAATAGTATTGGTTAGCGGATATCAGGTTATTATCCGGCTGGATATCTGGATACATTCCATTGCCCCTAGACCCCCAACACATGAAATGCCTGTGGTGTGACCTACTTCCTTCACTCATTGCCATGGCCTGCCTCTGCTGTCAAGAAATAGGAGGTGAGGGTGACCTCACACGGTAATGCTCGGGCAATGGACGGGCTGTGAGGGAGGCCACAGTGGTGAGGGAGTGAACAAGGTTGGCGGCGGCCCTATCTGAATCCCTTCCCTTCCCTCCTCTCTCTCTCTCTCTCTATCTCTTTGAGTTTCTTTGAACTCGAGCTCTCTCGATTTGGATCTGGATGGATGCCTAATTCTAGTTTTTAGTGGTGGTGTGCCCTACTGTCATGACTCTTGAGGAGTCATGGAACCGTGGTGGCCTAGCAAGGCCACAAGGAGATGGGTTGCCTCTTGGTGGGGCTAGGCTGGGCTAATCAATCATCCCTACTTTTTTGCTTGATTCTTAGTCTGTACTAGTCAGAAGAAGCTAACTAGTTCATTGCTCTATGTTAAATAGTTGAAGACTTGAAGTGAAGGTGGTACAATTTAATATATATTTCTTTCTATATGCATGCACTATCCGCACGTATTATTCGTTTTCAACTCGAATCCATCACATATTTGTCTTGATGATACCGTATCCGAAACACCAAATACTCTGAATTCATATTTGTACCTAGCCTAATCGTATCTGACTCTAAATCTAGGAAAATATAGGATAGGATATGATATAAGCAATATCCATCTGAAACTAACCCGATTTCACACCTACTTCTAACCCATATGTCCTAGTCTTTTGAGTTAGGTCTGTTTGGATCACATATGTCAACGATCGAGCCATCAATCTTATGAAATAATATGAGGAAAATGACTAAAAATCCTTGAGAGAGAACAGGGATGCTCTTTACTACTTATGAACTGGTTACATAGGTGCCTTTTAACAAGGCACGAGACTAGCCCTATTACACTAAATTGAATGAGATTGAATCCATTGTATCCATTGTTTAATGTCATCATCATCTAGCCTTAAATACCAATGAAGGGACGCCAATTATCCACCATGGAAGATGCCTTATGGAAGCAACGCGTCTGGTCAAGGAATCAATTATTGTCAGAGGGAGACGCTTGATTGTTGGTTGTTATCAACGGGAGATGAATGCGGGCAACAATTGCATTTCAATTGTTGTCAATGACTTAGGGCCAAAAATGTCATGTTGTTTGGAGTGGATAAAGCATGTGTTTATCCACTGCATAGAAGGAATATACCTGGAATCAGGTCCAGATATCAATTCAAATATTCTCCGAGCAGTCATCTGGTTATGCAATACACAAAGTGTCTCTGACCAGGACACTCAGGGAGCAACATCTGGAGGTTTATGACCACAGGGGCCACATGGCTTTAATTAAATATAAGAGCCATATTTAGGGATTTATTTAATCGTCATCAGTTAACCCTTGAGCTTTTAAGTGAATTTATGATACAAATTTCTTCGATCAAATCTTAATAAGGAAACTACTCCTTTAATATTTGTAGGACCGTATGGCACTATCAGAGGGGGGGGGGGAGGAGTGAATGATCACCTCCACTTCTTCCGCTTCACTCGATCTCTTTGTGGTCGACAACAACCGCTCGAACGATTACTCATCACACAAATGTGCTAGTCGTTTGATCGCATACTCGATTGCTTTGCTATGATCGCCTCTGTACATGGTCGAGCTCGTTTGTAAACTTCAGCCGCGTACGTGGTCGTACTCGCTCGTAGACTTTAGTCACTCGGAAACCTTCGACCGCTTCCGCTCAAATGAGTACCAGTCGAAGACAACTACATGCTCATATCGCACTTGAATGAGGTCTGTTAGCACACCGCCGACGACGCAAGAGGAACGATGCTCAGAAAAACATCATGCCAATCAACTTCTTTTGGAATAAATCTGATCTATTCTTTCTGCAACAAGTTTTTAGCTATAAGTGCCCTCACAGCGCCCCTAAAAACTTCCTCGACAAAATCCCTAAAGATTGGTACTTAGCCTAAGCCTCTCCCTGCTTTTATAGACCAACGTCCCTAATCGTGTCCAATTTAAACATGAACACAACACCTAGTCTCTTCCTGAAACCAAGGGACCCGAAACCCTTTCCTAACACGAGTTTATTCAAACTCTACCTCTTCCAGCCCATGGACTCTATCCTTAACACTCCAAACTCAACACGCGACAAAGCCTCCAGGATATCCCCTCCCGTAGCTCTGTCTCACTTTCACCATCCTTAATCTCTACGTGCTCCAGCGTTAGCTCAATCACTTCGCATGACATTCTCAACCGTCTAGACTTCAAATCTTCCTATCCTAGTCCCGGTCATTCTTGTCATGGACCGTGATCGTCTCCACGCTCTCCTGCACATGCAAAGACCAAAAAAATATTTTTTCCAGCACAGGCTCTTTCCAGCTTGACCATCATCAGCACAACAACTCACACCACCCTTGTCCATCCATAAACAAGAACAAAACAATCCACGACCATCAACTTGGTCATACACGACCAATCATCTCATCGCTATCTAGAAAATAATCTTAGACCACTGAGTATGACTGCTAAAAACTATCGCTTTCCGAAACTCACTCTTACAACCACTCAACATGACCACTAGCTCAACAAGTACTCATAACCGACAACCGACCGCAACACTCACGACTATCACTCACCGACCATCGAGTACATAGTCGCTCTAACTACTGAGTACTAACACCATTCCATCAAGCACCAGCCAAACACCTCGCTGGCAAAATACGAGTACTCAAAATACTCGAAGATCATAAAGAGTGAAGCACTCGTTTTGACAATGAAGTCTACGAGTACCAACCAAGAAGCCTATGATGACCGATCATAAAGCCTTCAACTACCGAAGACAATGACAGCAAACTGCTTCGTCTATGACTATCTACAAGACTCCAAAATATACGACTATAAGAGCAGTCAGTAAAATCTATAACCATCGATTACAAAGTCACTGACTATCGACCAGTAAATATCGAGTACGACTAGTAAAGTCCATAACTATCAAAAGCACTGAAGCTACGACCATGTAAAAGTACTGTAGCTATGATTACCTTCAGTGGTCGATATGTCGTGGTCGTAGTCGAGTTGCCATGGTCGAAGTCATGCATGGCCAAAGTCAAATTGTTGTGGTCAAAGATGTATTGCCATGGTCGAAGTCGTGTTATACAATCATGGTCGTAAAGCTGTGCGTGGTCGTAAATGACAACGTGGTCATAAAGCCATGTGTGGTCGTAAATGACAGTCGTGGTCATAAAGCCGTGTGACAGCCATGGTCGTAAAGCAAGCCGAAACACTTGAAGAAGGCAAAAACCACTTGGAAATAATCAAAACCACTTGTAAACGGCCAAGGCCACTTGAACCCAAAATCTTCGACTATGATCACCCGATACTTTCACAAACGCAAATTGCAATGCAATTCAAATGTAAATTATTCATCATCATTTTTAATCACGACCATCCACTTGGTCTAACAACATTGAAAGTACAGAAGCGGTTTGTATTCACTTAAAGTTGAGAAACTAACCAACAAACTAAAGGTTTTGTGTCCATTGGGCTTTGGGTAACTTCCTTTTGTAGTCAGAGAGAAACCCTTAGCTCGTCGCCTTGGGTTTTAGCGCTCCAGAAAAACTTTTAGTCTTTCTCTCCGCCCTTGCGCTCTTCTACTGTAGCCTTGAACCCTTTTGATCCCCTTTTCATTCTTCCACTATCCAACCAAAATGTTAGATCTCATCACCAACTAGCTAGTGTCGGAACTAGGGAGGAAGAAGCTCGAGGGCATGGAGAAGGGAGGAATGCTTCCCGATAGGGCTTTGATCTCTTGGAGATTAGTGGCCAGGGAACAATTTTCAAGCAGAAATGAGGGCAAGATTCCAGTTTTCTTGGCATACAGTGAGTGCAGGTTTCGATTGCCAGCACACCTATTCCTCTCCCAGGTCCTGGAGTATTATGGGATTGAGCTGGTAAACCTTGCCCCAACTCGATTGCTAATCTTAGCATCCTCGTCTATCTCTGTGAAGCATATTTGGGGATTTCGCCAAACTTGGCACTCCTCAGATATTTCTACAAGATGATGTGGTCAGGAAAATCAACGGTGTCACCCAAAGAATGCGCTTTGCATGTCCACAATGGGACAACTAAAGAATACATTCGAATGTATTCTAAGTCATCGTGACCGTCATGGAAGAAACATTGCTTCTACATGATGCTCTGTAAGGATGACAACCTCTTCTTCACCGGTCGGGTGTCCGTAAAACTCTAAGATGGCAATCCTCCTGGAAGAAGGAAAGGTGGGGCGATGGGTCTATGCCATCCACCACCTCAGTATAAGAGGTCTTACTTCATGGCACATGGTGAAGGATTTCTTCATGCGCCAGATAAGTCCTCTAAAATTGCACGATCATACCATGCTTTGGTACGTGGGTAGGGATGGCCTAACTAGGGATTCTCTGGTTTTTGTTTGGTTAAATCTTATTAACCTTAAAGTCTTCTTTGGTTTCATATCCCTATCCTCTGAGGAGGTAAGAGAGCGGATCAAGATGATCTGTGTAGGGGAGCCTAGCCAGATAGCAGATGTGTCCCTGGTCTTGGTAGCTACCTCTAAAGAAGAGAGGATTAAAAGGCCCAAGGTAAAATGATAACCATTTTCACCACTTGTATATTTTTTTATTGGTATGTTGTAACACTCTCTTATGATATGCAGATAGTTGGGTTGGAGGGCGATGAGCTATCTGAGAGCTCGAGAGATGCTCCTCCAACCCCAAAGAGGTGAAAGAACTGAGGAAGTTGTATGGGGCTTTTATGAAAACTCTACCATTCGTGTAAAATCACCGAGCATTGTCCACAACTAGGGACACGGCTATACGAATAATTATATACTTTGTAGAGGTTGCACAACTTTACCCACACGATGTGATCATCTCCACGTTAGAGAAAATTACCACAAGGCTTTTATAATGCGCAACCACAAACTCAATTTCACCCGCTCAGGTTGCCGCTGAGTAGGTTAACCACCTAGTTGATATCTGTCCCCTCTTGCGCCTCATGGAAATCAACATCTATGTTCATCACAATGGTGAAATCAAAATTGAAATATCATAAATTAATCAGCCAGGTTTATCCCATACTAGACATATGGTTGCATGGTAAGGCTCAGATCAATGTCGTACAAAATTAAGTCCTTAGACATTACCCAGGTGAGACATTTACATCCCTCGAAGTGCTAACCACACTCCCCCTTTGCTGCATGATCACTCGCCCAAATGAAAACCAGTTTTGTATAACCAACACCAATAACACACCCATGTCATGGTACACAAATTTTATAACTATGGCTACAACCACGATTCAATATCTCATTCAGTCAAGATTAGTTAATTAATCACATGTGATGATGAACCCAACGTAACTATAAGCATGACTAAACATATTAAATGTACAATCCAAATGACAACTAGTATTGCATCACTAGATAACTTCTCATACTATGGTAACAATGGAATCAGGGCATTCAAATTATCAAGTGAGTGATTAATCGAATTGGACGATAATTACCAAATACAAAGGTTTGCATTAAAATAGCAATGCATCATAATTTAAAACAAAGTAATAAATAAATAGATTTAAAAACTAGATTTAACATGATCAAAGAACACAACTTGCTTTGGCCTTGCTCAGTTAATGACTTTTGATCTTCAAATCTTGCTTCAGCTCCTTCGAAGATGTGATCTAACGAGGAAAAAACAAAATGAAACACAAATAAAATCAAAATGAAATTTAAATAAGCTCCAAAAACTTCAAATCTAGAACCAAAAGATAGGGATCAATTTTAGATAAATTTAGAAAAAAGAATTAGGTCAAACGAAGGTAAGACGGAGAAGAACGAGCTCTTGAAAAATTTAACCCTACGGAAAATATTGGAAATTAAGAAATTCTACAGTGCTGTGGACCTGGTGCATATAATAGCATGTCTACGGTGGACCCGGCATATGGAATAGTGTATCGTGCATGGCTTGGATGACATGGCAGCTGACTCAGCATCTAGGGCTGATGTGGTAGGGTGACGCGGCACGTGGGTGGCTCAGGTGGCTGACGTGGCACCCACGTGGCATGACACGTGGTGGACACATGGACCTAGGGCTGAGGTGGCTGCTGACTCAGCTCAGCTTGGCTTACAGGTTCAAGGCACTATATATCTGACATGGGGGACCCATGGGTCGTTGACTCTGTGCACGGTAGATGGGGTTCATGGAGAAGGCGAAGGGACACGCGATGCTGGTGTGGGATGAGTCATTGTTAACGTCGGCTGGCACGCGAACTGGGGTGACACTTCGTTCAGCCAAAGTGATGGGCATGATGACCGAGGGGGCGAGCGGCAGGCAGACTCACTGATTGCGGTGCTCGAGATGGCGGACGACTGGTGGGGTGGAGCGGCTCAGCGGCGGAGGCTGGACATCGAGGAGTCCGAGGCACGTATGGGCGAGAGTCCGTGATGGGGTTGGCACAGACGTCGAAGTGTGTCCGGCTTGAAGATGGTGGTAGGAGTCCAGGAGGACGACGATGAACAGTGCTCGGATGTGTGGATGCACAGCACGTGTCGATCGGGCGGTCAGCACGCGGGATGGCCGGATTGCTGACGCGTGGCAGTGGGGAGGTCAGACGGCTGATGCAAGGTGGGCCAGATGGTAGGTGTGCCAGGATTAGGGTTTCAGCCCAAACGGCTTTAAGGGATTTTCTGGATATTTTCTACTTTCAGAAATTGGATTAAGCTAAATTAAGCTATAGGAAATAGCAAATAAATCCCAAAAAGTTAAAAAAAATCTAGAAAAATCCTTGAAACACAAGGAAACCAAATAAAATACTTTCAATAAATGTTAATATTTAATTTAGTCAAATTAAATTCTTTTAATTAATAAAAATTTTATTTTAAGCTTAAATTAATTCTAGAAAAATCCAAATTGGTGAATTTTAATTTCGAAAGCTTCAAATAACTTTGAAAAATAGGATGTTACACCTACCCAGAGTGGGAAAGAGATACCACTAGTGGATTTAAGGTGGAAGGCTTAATTCGTGGAGCCGGTCCAATTCATTTGGTCTTACCTCAACATGGACTAGGGGAAACCGGCAAGTCTCTGAACACTATGGTAAAAAGGACCCGAGTCAATTATGGTTTATTTTCTTGTGCTCAATTTATATTCATAAAATTAAATTGATTACTTGTCATCCTAGGATTGCAAAACTTGATATAGCCTTAGAAGTTTTGGTGCAATTAGGTGAACATAATTGATTTAGATATTATTGGGGCTAAACTAATTTGAATTAAGTTTTAGCATTATATACTTAGTCTCAGGCAAATAATTGATAGAAACACAAAATTTTAAAACAGTCTATTCACCCCCCCTCTAGTCGGCCTACTTGATATTCATCGGTATAGTTTGCCAAATTGAACCAATTCTCATCATTTCATATCCCTGTCATGATCGCATGAGTGATGACAACAGGGATCAGAGAAGAATAAGAATTGCTAAAAGAAAAGGAACTTCTAGGATTCAACACCTTCCTCCCCATGGACAACACCACCTGTCGACGATCAAGTCACTGATGTTATGAAATAATATGAGGAAAATAGCTAAAATCCTTGAGAGAGAACATGGATGCTCTTTATTGCGTATGAACTGGTTACAAGGGTGCCTTTAACAAGGCAGGAGACTAACCCTATTGCACTGAATTGAATAAGATTGAATTCGTTGCATCCATTGTTGAATGTCATTATCGTCCAGCCTTAAATAGCAACGAAGGGACACCAGTTATCCATCGAGGAAGATGCCTTATGGAAGCAGCGCACCTAATCGAGGAAGCATTTATTGTCAAGGGAAGAACACCTAATTATTGGTTGTTGTCAGCGGGAGACAAACGTGGGCAACAACCACATGACTGTTGTTGTCAGTGACTTAGGGCGAAAACGTCGTGCCGTTTGGAGTGGATAAGGCACATGTTTATCCACCGCACAGAAGAAATATACTTAGAATCAGGTCCAGGTACCAGTTCAAAGAATCTCCAAGCAGTTATTTGGTCAGGCAATACACAAAGTGTTTTTCCGACCAAGATACTCAGGGAGCAATCTCTACAGGTTTACGATCACAGGGGCCACGTGATTTTAATTAAATATTATAGCCGTATTTAAAGATTTATTTAATTCTCATCAACATAAATTTCATAAAACAGTTCAATTCTCGGATTCAGAAAATATCCGCGAGTTCAAGCGGTACCTTAATGATAACATTTCAGGAGTGGCTTTTGCATTCCACGTTGGATCCGGATTGACTGCAATGTTTCAATGACTAAGTATTTTTGGGCCGTTAGATGGAAAATTAATGCTCTGGATCAACCACGACAGAGAGATGGAGTGGTTTCTTCTTTCTTACAAACCTATGATCCGACCCATCAAACCTACAATCGGACAACCTCAATTCCTCAAACCTACGTAGTCAGTCACATACGACAATCGTTGTTGGCCAATCTAGCATACATTTTTCAACTTTACTCCTTTTTTTTTTGAGATTTTTCAACGATTCTTGACATGTTACGCTATGGCACAAAATTTTCTTACAATAGCCTTAGGCTCCATCGAGTGGCACAAAATTTTCTTACAATAGCTCTCAACTTCCTTAAAAATAAGGTTTTTCTGAAAAAGATCTTAAATGAGCATACAGTCTCTAAGTTTTATTTATACAAAACTCAAATTGCATTTGATTGGGTTTTAATCATCGTCATCACGATGGCTATCGTCGTTTGCTCCTTGACCCAATCGGGCTGAGCCAACTCTTGGGCCAGACCGGGGCCTTCAAACTTTTGTCTAAACTGGGACCAAATCCTGGCCCAAACAACTCTTAGTTTTTCTATGCTTGCTTCGAACTGTAAAAAGGGTTCTTTTTTTTTTAAAGAATGTAAAAGGGATTCTCTCTCTAAGAAAAAGAACTGTATCGCCCTTTTTCATGAGCTGGTATCGGGCCTAATTCCGGCCCATCCCACAATAATTTAACCGTATAAAAAAACAGAGGACAGTGTGTTTGGAACGACAGCTGCGTGTTTATGGCATTTGGCTTCCTCTCTTGGTTTTCGATCTGACTAACAATTGTAGGAGCAAGGTAGCGCTAACAAACCTTGATCTCTGACAGGATGTGCATAGTGATAAAGCAAGCATGGTATCCGAGAAATCTAAAATCTGTTTTTCTATAGTAAATAATTTTTCTATGGTATATATGTTTTAAACGAAATATCTTTTTAAGACAAGGTCTACTAGTTTATTGTAAAATATACTGCAATGATTTTATTTTTATTGGCTAAAATCGTATATAAATATCTCTATATAAACTTCTTTATAAATTATTACTATTTATAAATTAAACTCTAAAACCAAAAGCTAACATGTAGGCTGAGAACTCATGTAGGCAGCTGGCACATGGGACGAAGAAAAGACTGGGATCCAGGGATCACCTACCTGCATCCTATGGCCCATTTGCCGTACTTAAGTAGGCCCCGTTTGCGACATTAGTATTTTACCGACTCCTCCGTACAAAATGAACCGTTTACCGTGAGATTTTTGTGCTTCAAGCGAGCCATTAGGCCTTAACCCTCTTGTGTATAATAACAACTACATTTGGGGGGACTCCGGCCCCCGCGCTATCCACGTCGCCCCCGCCCGCGCGGCCGGCCGGCGCGTGGCAGGGGAATTTCGGTACGGCCGGCCGACGCACTTTCCTCATATTTTCCGAAAATTACGTAAAGGTCATTTTTCCTCGCGAAAAGGTCCTTGGCAGTTTTTTTCACCCAAATTTTTTCAGGATAGCGCCCCGCGGTTTTCTAAATTACGTGCGGGTCCTCGTTTATTACGTACAGACCCTCGGTTTTTTACGAAAAAAACCTTTGACTTTCCCATTTATTACGTACAGGCCCTCGGTTTTTTGCGAAAAAGATCTTTGACTTTTTCGAAAATACACATGTGCCCTCGATTTTTTTAATTTTTTTTACAAACTCCTTACGGATTATCGCCTCTTTTACTTCGGTACACACGGTGGCTGGCGCGGCGTGACGCCACGCCTATGAGGCTAGTAGTATAGTATCCTATGTAAACAACCTTTGTACTTGTTGCCATCCTCATTTCCGCATCTCCTTTGGTCCATACACACACTGGCTACCCATAGGCTGGATTCTTTTAGATTGTGTTTTATAGCTTTTTGTCTTATGTCTTTTGAATTCTGACTGTTTGTGAGAGAGATTATAAAGAGAGATAATCGCATGTGATTTTGGTAAGTACAATTGAAGTCGGTATAGTGTCTACTACAATCAACTTGTAGACCATGCCTTAACAAACACACTGTTAAAAAGCAAGTTACTGTAACACCGTACATAATCCATAGACATGAGTGGATTCGAACCCACCCATAAGCTCGAAAGTAGAGAGGGACATATGGCCGAGATGGAGGGAGGGAGCATCAAGCACCATTGTAGCATCCCGATTTTTTCTTTAAAATTTATTTTCAAATTAATTATTTCAAGCATTATGATTTCATTTGGATTTTTTCTAGTTTTCTATGACATTCCAAGATTCAAAATTTACTTCCAGCAAAATCCTTTCAAATATCAAATTCTAGTTTCAATTACAAATCTCAAATTCAAATTACCAATTCCAATTCCCTAGGCCAAATCCCATTTTCTCCTTCCCCTTTTCTCTCTTTCAGCCCATTCCCTCTTTTTAGTCCATCGGCCCATCTTCCTCCTTTTTTCTTGCTTTCACTCTCTCTGCTCTCCCCTATCGAGTGCCATGCGCCAACCTGAGCCAGTTGCCTGCGTCACCCGAGCTGTATCTCTGTTGGATTTCCCGTGTTGTGTCCACATCCAGAAACGCCCTCATCACTGCATCATTACTCCTTCACTCCAATCACTACTCCTTCAAATGCATAATCAAATCTTCCGTTCAAATTCCAGCCAAAATCGACAACTTGATCACAGGTTATCATGCGCTTGCTCCACTCCCTCACTGAGCTTATAAATTGGACTCTCTGGATCGCGTTCAATCCCTTTGCACTACCCCAAGGTCTCATTGTCTCATGTGCCCTCACCACCGCCGTGCGCATCATCTTCCCCGAAAACAACCAACACCCCGCCTCGTCGTTCCGCCCTCTCCGATGAAGATCTCCCAAATCCGTTCGCATCACTTTGTGTTCTCAGACATCTTGAATCTATTTCCAAAGTTAATTACTTTTCCCTAGCCTTTCACCAAATTTTCTTCGCCTTCCCCATCGCTGGCCGAACCACCTCTCACTATCGATTCATTGTCCTCGGCGAGTCATTCATCAATTAATTGTACCCATAGCATCACCTCCATTCTCTCTACATTTTTTACCCCTCCAATTTGGCTGTTACACTACCATGGAGTGCCACCACACTGGTCACTCACCACCACCAGCCCATATCTGGCCACCCTGAGCTTCCTAACCTCACCGAAGGACTCCACCCACCCACTCTGTGCTCGTGCACGTGCTAAATCTAGGTGGGCATTGCCGGAGTACCACCATCACTGTCGACTTGCACCTCGATCACCGCCCACCCCGCTTCTCACCATCACTGGCGATGCCCAGACCATTGCTACCCCTCGTCTGTTTTTCCCTGTCTTACTCCTTCTCCATTCATCTATCTCACTGACAAGCATGGCCCAATGGTCAATATTTCTCTTTTTATTCATTGTCAGTCGAATGGAATATTTTTGGGGAATATTCCCTTTTCTTTCTCAATTTCAGCATTTTCTTTTCTGACAATTATTCTGATACCTGTTCTCTATTGTCCGAACCCCAAATTAAGTGATTCATGTTCCTAAATTCATAATCTATCTCCCAATACCTAGTTTATAATTTTATGATTTTTATTTGTATTATTTATTATTTTATTTTGTTCTTGTTTTGCACGTATAGATACCGACACTGTTGAGTTGATCCAAGACCACCTAGAAGAAACCCCAATTGTCGCCAATGAAGCAAATCTTTCTTGACCATGTTAATCTTAATGTTTCTATTTTTTATATCTTTTAAAAACTATTATGCATTGCTATTTTTATTCAATATTAATTCAAGAATTAAGAATCAATTAACTCCTACTTGAAACTACTTTCACTGGTATTTGAAATTGATGTACATTTGTCACCCTAGTATAGATTATCATTGATAATGAGTATATTATTATGATTAGTTTAGAACAATAAATTTACTTAGACAAGCTAGTCGGTTAATATCATTCTTTGGACAAAAATATTAAATACAAATATTCTTAAATGTGTGCAACGGAGGGTCCATCAGCCAGCCGACGGTCCTCTGGGAGACCGGATCCACCGACAGGCATGTGCTGATGCACTGCAGGTGGGCCCCACTCGCCATCGGTCGAACCAATGTGGCCAGTACCGTCCTTGTTGGCACCCCTCTGCCACATGTACAGTGCGTGTACGACGTGTTTCTCTGCTACATGCGGACAGCTCACCCAGCTGCCTCCTACCCTCCATCGGTTTCTCCATCGCGATTGCGCTTGTTTGGTTGCTTGCTTGTAACTGTTGAAGTCTAGTTAATCAGTAGGTCAATTTAGTAGCTGAATGTCTGTGCTGTAGTTTTAGAGTGGAAAGCCTCGTCTGGATCGTAGGTATTTTATAGCAAGTAAACAAACAAGACCCCTGTCGACGACGCACTTCTCTGCTCTAGAAATCATGTAAAAATTCTACACTTCGCTATGTTAATTGGATCGACATTCGTTGCCTCTAGGATAGATTCCACGCAGTTTTCAATCTTCATCTCGAGCTAGCATGACATAGGATCAGACTGTCCAATCGAATCAATAAATAGGTGAATAAGTAGATTCGACGCAAGCTAGAGAATTTACCTGTGTGAGATCATGTAATGGTGGTACATATTATTGATGATGAATAATTGATATTTGATTTATTAAAATTTGTATTTGTGTAAGTTCTGGTCGAATGTGTTACTGTGTTTGAGTTTTCAGGATGAATTTTTGACCACAATTAGATTCAATCACGTTTGGTAGTCACTGATCTGAACGGCCTTGTATAGTTGGTCCGAACAACTCTATGCTGGATGGTTCGAATAGCTTTGTCTGATGAGCAGACTTCAACCATGTTCAGTTTTCGATGATGGCAGACTTTGACCATAGTAAGTCGAGCACTGTAGATTTTGACCACGTCCGATTTTGACCACGTCTAGCTTCAACCACGTCCGACTTCAACCACGTCTGACTTCGACCACGTTCTATGGAGTTTTCGACCACAGCAGAACAACCACGCTAGGTAATCGGTAAGTTTCGATCTCGACCAGCGAACTGGTCATAGCTATAGTACTTTTACATGGTCATAGCTACAATTCCTTGTCTATAATCGTAGCTATAGTAACTGATCGATAGTTGAAGTCTTCACTGGTCAATACTCGTAGACTTTTTTGGTCGTACTCGATAGTCATAGAATTTATCGTTGGTAGTCGTAAACTTTACTAGTCGGTGGTCTTACATTTTGTGATCGGTAGTCGTAGACTTTACTGGTCGGTGGTCTTAGACTTATTGATCAGTAGTTGTAGACTTTGCGGTCGAAAGTCGAAGACTTTGTGATCGGTAATCGTAGACTTTGCAGTCAGAAGTCGAAGACTTTGTGATCGGTTGTCGTAGGTTTCATGGTCGATACTCGAAGACATCATGGTCGGTAGCGTTGTAGATGTTTTTCTGAGTATTTTGAGTAGAGTGATGGTTATTCATGAGTGTTGTAGGGGTGGCCCCCACCTAAACCCAGCAGGCCTGATAGGAGGTTATAAGGCCCAGAATAGGCCATGTGTAATGACATAAGTGCCCCTGGAGGGGATGACCAGATGTAAGGGTATAACTGTAAAAGCACTCCTCATGTGTACATATATATGGATACAGGCCATGGGGAGAAGCCGGGCCATTCACTCATCTCCCTCACTCTCCACTACCATCTCTCTCTCTGTTTGGTCTGTAACCACAACAGTTGGCGCCGTCCATGGGGAGGACAGGAGTAAGCCCGAAACCTGAAAAAGGATGGCACCGAAAAAAGCTTCGTCAACGGCGGCGAGGGGAAAGAAGGCGGCCGGGTCAGAGCGTCGCATGGGTACCAGGGCTTCGGCATCGGCTGCGGCGAGCGCGGGTGGCGGCGCAGGCGCGGTGGCCGAGGACGTCGACGTTCGCGCTGCGACGACCAAACCCGTCACCGGCACTGCGACGACCAACCCCGTCGCCGGCACTGCGACGACCAACCCCACCACCGGCACCGCGGCGACTAACCCCGTCACCGGCACTGCGACGACCAACCCCGTCACCGGCACCGCGACGACCAACCCCATCACCGGCACCGCGACGACCAACCCCGTGGTCGAAGACGTCGACGCTAGCGCGGCGACGACCGACCCCGCCGACGCGACGGCAGCCGACCTCGCCGCAACCCTCGCCGGTAGCGCGGACCGGGCAGTTCGAGGTAGCCACAACGGAGCGACCGGCAGCTCGGGAGCTCGCGACGCGGTCGTGCCCACGCCGATCCGTCCGTTGGGTGTGCCGGCGGCCCCGGCCGCACAGGCGGTGGAAAGCGCCCTGCTGGCGGCCCTCAAAGCGTTCCAGCAGGAGCTGGGGGATCTTCGCAGGGTTGTCCGAGACATACAAGAGGCTCGGAGCCAACAGGCCGCGCCAGTGGTCGCGCCAGAGCCCACGCCGGAAAGGGCGGACAGCCGCGACGCCCCCACATCCAGCCGCGTCCCGCTACGGCGCGTCGATCCAGAGTCCCCGCTTTCGGCAGGACTACAGCACGTGGCGTGGCCCGAAGACTTCAAATTCCCCAGTGTCATCGAGCCATACAAAGGCGACACGGACCCCCGCGAGTTCGTGCGCGTGTACGAAACCGCAATCGAGGCCGCGGGCGGAGATGACACCACAAAGGCGAAGGGACTCCCCCTCGCGTTGCAAGGAGTGGCGCTCTCCTGGTTTTTTACCATAGAGCCGAGCTCTATCTACGCGTGGGAGCAGATCTGCGACCGCCTTCACAACAACTTTCAAGGAAACTATGTCGAGCGGGTCGACGCGGACCAGCTCTTCGCTGTAAAGCAGAAACCTTCGGAGAAGCTCCAGGACTACTTCAAGCGCTTTGCGAAGATACGTTGTCAAGTCAAAGATGTTAATGAAACCACCGTTGCCTTCGCCCGGGCCCGATGGCCGAGTACAACGCACGGAAGCCAATTAAGACAGTGACGAAGCTCTTTGACAAAATGGAGGAATACGCCAGGGCGGAAGAGGACGCGCGGCGAAGGCAAGGTGACGACTCCGACACCAACCAGGCCGGCGCCTCGCCAAAAGCCGAAGACCCGCCGAAGGTCGGTTCTTCGAAGGGAAAACGTAAGCAGGAGTCGTCCAGGGATGCGCCCGACCGCAGGGACGCCCCGCACAAGGAGTCGTCCGATAGGCCCAAGCGTGGCCAGCAGAAGTCGCGGCGAGGCCGGTACGTCCTCGACATCGAAGGCAGTTCCGACGAAGGCGCTCCCGCGGGCCGGGGCGGTCGAGGGCGCCGAGGCCGGGGGCGCGGCCGTGGCCGGGGCCGCGACGATAAAGGCCATGGAGATTACGACGACCAACACCAGGGGCTGTGGTGCGCAGTCCACGGTCGTGGCAACCACGACACCCGCACGTGCACCTCTGTCGCGGCGCTCCGCGAGAGCGTCGCCAGGGACAGGAACCTGGAAGCACGCCCGCCCGTGGTGGCCCACGTACAGCACCCATACGAAGCCCCCGTGCACATTCAGGCACAAGGGACGCAGCCCCATGAGGGTCCTCTGCGGATTCAGGCCCACGTGCAGCAGCCTTAGGAGGGCTTTCTGCAGCTACAGGCTCCGGAGGCTCCGCGTTGGAGTTTGCCTTGGCACGGCAGCGGAAGGCCTACGCGCGGAGGCTACACCACGTGGCGGCATATCCAGCACAGGCACTGCCGGACTGGGCACAGCATGAGGTCACGTTCACCCCCGCCGATGCCGAAGGCGTGGAGCTTCCCCACCACGACCCCTTGGTCGTCCGAGTCGTTATAGCGGGGTGCGACGTGGGACGTGCCCTGGTTGATGGCGGCAGTTCCACGAACATTCTGTTCGCGGCAGCCTTCGACCAGATGGGGATCCCCCGAAGTCGCCTCGGCCCATCGGGAGTCCCGCTACAAGGCTTCGGAGGACAACCTCTACGGGCACTCGGCCAAATATGTCTGCAGGTCTCCTTCGGCCAGGGCGACAATGAAAGGGTCGAAGACGCCACCTTCGACGTCGTCGACCTCCCATACCCATACAACGCCATATTGGGGCGTCCAATCCTCAACTCCTTCGGGGCGGTACCGCACCACAGCTATTTATGCATGAAGCTCCCGGGGCCGCGAGCCATCATTACCGTTCGGGGCGACCAGGACATCGCCCGGCGCATCGAGCACGACACCAGATGTCCCCGTCGCGGCGGGCAGCAGCACACCTAGGATCGGCACCGACGTGCGAAGGCCCACGGTGCCATCCGGGGGCGACTCCGCAAGCCCTGCCGATAGTGCAACTACTAGAGGCTCCGGCCGCGCTGAGCGCAAGCGGTTAGTACCCCCCGTCGTATGAAATCGCCTACCCGTGCAAACGGGAATGTAATAAAGTTCCGTTTGTCGCCAACATATTACCGCTGTGCAAAAATACGCGGCGAGCACACGCAGAGGCCTCACCTACGCACGCGCTCCCGCAGTATAAACCAAAGACGCACGTTCGCGTGTGCACTCTCCGTAGCCAGGGGTACGGGTATGAGTATAAACCAAAGACGCACGTTCGCGTGTGCACTCTCCGTAGCCAGGGGTACGGGTATGAGTATAAACCAAAGACGCACGTTCGCATGTGCACTCTCCGTAGCCAGGGGTGCGGGTATGAGTATAAACCAAAGACGCACGTCCGCGTGTGCACTCTCCGTCAAATACACGGGCATGAGTATAAACGAAGACGCACGTTCGCGTGTGCACTCTCCATCAAAGACACGGGCATGAGTATAAACGAAGACGCACGTTCGCGTGTGCACTCTCCGTCAAAGACACAGGCATGAGTATAAACGAAGACGCACGTTCGCGTGTGCACTCTCCGTCGAAGACACGGGCATGAGTATAAACAAAGACGTGTGGGGGGACGCCTCTGCACGCACTCTACGGAGTATAAATAAGACGCGGATGTTTTCCCTGCGCACTCTACTGAGTATAAACAAGACGCGAACCCCGCGCACACCAGGGACTTCGTCCTTGTGCGTACTCCCCGGAGTATAAATCAGACGTGGACGCCAATCCCACGCGAATCTTGCGCGGCCGCCAATCGCGCACCCTAGCGTGTTGAGGCTCGCCTTCGCACATCATGGGAGGTGTACGCAGGGGGTACTGTGGAAACCAATTCCGGGAGTTCCAGAGTACCGACGTTGCGTGCCAGAGGCTGGCCCCAGCGTCGGCGCGCACGTGGAATATGCGATACACCAGAGGCTGCCCCCACCTCGGGGTGGAGGGGACGGAGGTCCGCCTTCGCACACGCCAGTCCACGAGACTTTAAATAGGTCGTCGTGCGGAGGTCTGCCTTCGCACACGCCAGTCTACGGACCCTAAACAGGTCGTAGTGCGGAGGTCCGCCTACGCACGCGCCAGTCCATGAGACTCTAAACAGGTCGTCGTGCGGAGGTCTGCCTTCGCACGCGCCAGTCTACGGACTCTAAACAGGTCGTAGTGCGGAGGTCCGCCTACGCACGCGCCAGTCCATGAGACTCTAAACACATCGTGGTGCGGAGGTCCGCCTTCGCACTCGCCAGTCTACGGACTCTAAACAGGTCGTAGTGCGGAGGTCTGCCTACGCACGCGCCAGTCCATGAGACTCTAAACAGGTCGTGGTGCGGAGGTCCGCCTTCGCACACGCCAGTCTACGGACTCTAAACAGGTCGTAGTGCGGAGGTCCGCCTACGCACGCGCCAGTCCATGAGACTCTAAACAGGTCATGGTGCGGAGGTCCGCCTTCGCACACGCCAGTCTACGGACTCTAAACAGGTCGTAGTGCGGAGGCCCGCCTTCGCACGCGCCAGTCTACGGACTCTAAACAGGTTGTGGTGCGGAGGTCCGCCTTCGCACGCGCCAATCTACGGACTCTGAACAGGTCGTGGTGCGGAGGTCCGCCTTCGCATACGCCAGTCCACGAGACTTTAAATAGGTCGTCGTGCGGAGGTCTGCCTTCGCACGCGCCAGTCTATGGACTATAAACAGGTCTGCCTTCGCACGCGCCAGTCTACGGACTTTCAGCAGGTCGTAGTGTCAACAACTGCCCCCGCACGCGCTAGCTCCACGGAGTACTCAACGCGCGAACCCCGCGGGCGCATTGGCCCCCGGGCGACGAGCAGGAGGCAGCACTCGCACGGTTCACACCAACGGCGAACTTGGAATGTGGGGATCTCGGCTCCGTACAGCACGACTGCGCATGTCCTAATTATCAGGAGATCTATATATCGGGAAAATCTTTCAAGAACAGAGGCCCGCCAACATCCCTGCCGCTCTAAGTAGCTATTCGGCAGGCTCGTCCTTAACACGCGATAAGGACGGGGTTCCGCCGGAAGAAAGTCGGCCCGCCCAAAAGTCCAGCGACTCTTCGGCCCTTCGCCAGCGTCGAAGGCGTCACCGGGTCGCAAGGTCGGCCGCAAGAAGTCGGCCCCAGCAAGGAAGCTGCCCGGGACATAGGCGAAAGTCAGAATTTGTGAAGCAAGCGCGTACTTCATTCACAAAAAGAGGGGGCATTACAACGCACGCCTACACTTAGGCACCACGGCGTCACACCTGCGAGTTCCCGGCGCCTTCGGAGGCCCCAGCGCCGCCCTCGTCGCGTCGAGGGACCCTGTCCAGGAATCGGTCGAGGCTCCCCTCCCCGTAAAGTGACTTTCGGAGTTCGACCCGCGCAGCGTCTGCCCCGACGTAATCCCAGATCTGTTCATAGAAGAGCTTGATGGCGCGGCGAGCGGAGCAGATGACGCCGGACATTACTCCGGCCCCGCCGGGCATCTCCAGCTGGGGGTCCTCTAGCCCGGCGACGTGCGTGCAACCGCGGTGCTGCAGGAGCGCGCACACCAGGCATGCCGATGTGTACGCGCAGTGGTTGCCGAAGGTCGTCGCAGCGCCGCGCGCGACGTTGGCGGCATCTCCGACCCAGCGGAGGGTCCGCAACAGCTCCTCCGGGCCGAAGGCGTGGTCCGGCACTTTGGCCACAAGCCCTTGGAGATGGCTTTCCAGCGCTTGCATGGCATCCCATGCAACCACCGAAGCCTCGCCAAGCGTCCGATCACGCTCCGCTAGAGTCAGGGCGAGTTCGCCTTTTTCCTTCTCTAGCGAGGCGACCTGTTGCAGAAAGTCACCCCGCTCTGCCGCAAACTCCTGTTGCGCAGCCTCCGCGGCCGACTCCCGCGTCGACGCAGCAAGTCCTTCGGCGTGCGCCTTCGCTTCGGCGCACTCCGCTTCCAGCTGGCGGATGCGGGCATCCTGGGCAGGGCGGGCTCCCGAGGCTTCGCGTAGCTCCTCCTCGGCGGCCCGCAGCCTGTCCTCAAGCGCCCTTTGGGCACGAGCATAGGCCTTTTGCATGGCCTGCCCCAGCACAAGTGTCTGCAGAATGGAAAGACTTAGCAAGCTTAGCCAGCCCAGGCGTTGTCGTATGAGTACTTACCCTCACCCCAGACACCTCGAAGGTGTCCCCGAGGCGCCCCGCCCCGTAGGCCTGCAGCGCTTGCTGGTCGACGCTGGCAGCCGCGTCATCCACAATCCCGTGCCACGCCTCAGCGTCTCCGGGGGAGGCACGAAGTCCGCGGGGCTCACACGCGCTGAGGTCCCGTGTTCCACCAAGCGCTCCTCCGGAATGAGCGACACTGCAAATAGGGATGCAGGTGAGCACCGCAAGACATAAAAGAATACACCAGGGTAAGCTAAGCCACCCTACCTTCGGTAGCAGAAGGAGGGCTTCGGGGGCCCGCCCCCTATTCCCAGACGAGGCTGCGGTGGCGTAAGCCCCCGCAGAAAGCATGGTCCCACAGCGAGCAGAAGCCTCTGCGTTCGGGGCCGGCGGCGACCGTTCCTGCACGGTGGGCGGCGTGGCCAGGGGGGCAGAGGGGGCGCACGCCGCAGGGTCTTCGGCATCGGCATCGGAGTCCCACAAGCTTCTGATGCCCGTCGCCACGACGAACCCCCGCGGCGTCCGGTGGAGCTCCGGCCGTACACACGGCCGCTTAGCCGGGGCAGGCAGCAGCGACACCGCCCCAGCAGTCGCTGCCGGAGAGGCCCCCGCGGCTGCAGCACCCGGGGCGAAGGTTCCACTGTGGCAGTTTTCGCAGGGGGCACCTCGATTTCTGCTGATGCTGTCGGTGAAGGCAGCATGGCTCCGTGCGCCCCCACGGAGGGCGTCTTCGGCACCACAGCGGCCACGGTCGAAGGCTTCACCACAGCATCGCCGGTCCGCACGGATTCTATCTCGGCGACTTCGGCGGGCGGCGAGACTTCCCCTCTCCGGCTGCTCGCGGCAAGCCCGCCGTCCAGGGCACTCGCCGAAGATCCCTCGCCTCCGGCGTCCACGCCATCCAAGCCTGAATCGGCATACTTCGCCGAATCCGACTCTGCGTGTGCCGCGCCCTCGGGAGCGCCAGCAGCCGCCGCACTAAGCACGGCAGACGCCCCGCTTCGGCCCCTCTTCCGAGACGGCGCCTTCTTCCTCGCTGCACCGTCGTCCGGAGCGGCACGGTCCGGCACGGCAAGGCCCAGGGCCTCGCACACGCGGTTTATTCGCCCCAGCCCCTCCTCGGCGATAGCAGACGCGCGCTGCTCGTGCTCCCTGCTGGTATACGGCCCCAGGAATACACGCGCGGCCTGCTCCGCCTCCTCCAAGAAAATCCCTGAAGCAAAGGGGATAACATTAGCATATAACGCATTTTGTGTGAACAAAGGAGAGACACGGTCGAGGCTTACGAAGACCGGAGGGCGCCGGTAGCAAGCAGATCGACGGCGAAACATTGTCGTCTCGACGCCTCTCGGCGGCAAGACGCCAGTCGCGGGCAAGCGGCGCCACGCCGTACATCACATACTCTTCAGCGAGGTCGCGCATGTTGAAGCGGGCGGCCACGCCTACGAGCCGCCGGGCCCTCGGCCTGTCCTCATCACCGAGCGTCCGGCCGGGCGAGGGCTTGAACGCGATCAGTCGGCCCGTGCACTCAAGACCGCTCCCGCTCTCCACACGGTGGTAGAACCACCGCTTCATCTAGTGAGACTCCCACTTCCCGCGAGTGGAGTTCGCAGGGAAGAGCTTGTTGCAAGTCGAACGAAGAATAAAGGTGACGCTGCCGAAGCTCGACAGCGTCCCGTCCTTCCGATCCTTGGGCTGGCACCGTGCCTCGTGAAGGTAGGCGAACAACGAGGCGCTGGGCTAGCATGCCCCCGAGCACAAGGCCCAGCTGTACACAGCGAGCCGGGCCACGGCGTTCGGAGTCAGTTACGCCAGCTCCAGCCCGAAGGTCCGCAGCACGTCGCCCACGATCGCCGCCGCCGGGATGTGGAGCCCCGCGTCGAAAAAGGCAACGAATACGACCGCCTCCGACCCCTCGGGGTGCGGTTCTGTCTCATTGGCGGTGGGCAATCGTACCGCCTGGCGCTCGGACAGCTTCCCCGCGCGCAGAAGCACTTGGATCGTCTTCTCGGTCACGAGCGAGGGGCCCAGTTTGTCGGAGAACGCGCCTTCCTTTTCCGCCGCCAGCCACCGCTTGTCCGCCACCGCCGGGTCGCGCTCTTTGAGCATGTACTTCACCTCTAGCGGTGAAGATCGCCGGCGAATGCCGCAGCCACTAGCCGCCCGATCACGCTTGTCGCCAGATGCCATTGCTTCCCGCAAAAGGAGAATAGCGGCGAAGAATACTACGGGAGTGTGGAAAGCGATGCGCGCAAGAAGGGGGCGTACAACTGCGGGAGCGCGGTCACGAGCACTACTTCAAGCCACCCCGCCCCAATACCGAAGCGTCGCGACGGTCCGCATACGGGACGCGACCGTAGTCGTACAAAGGCTCGTCCAGCACAATTCCCCATAGCCAAAGGCGAAGGGCCACGACCACAGCGCCAAGGGCCATCACAGCACGACGCTCTCTAGCCGCCATTAAAGGCGCACTAATGGGCCAGGGGATCACAACAGCTTCGACACTGCACCATTCATCGCCCGCCCCGTGTCCCCCTCCCCTAGGGAAGAGGCGAGCAGTCGTGAGCACGCAACTGTCCACATCCCGCCGCGCACCAGTTATAAGCCGCCGCGTGCCCCGTGCGCGCCGAGGCGGGTCGCACGGTACGGGAACCTAACCCTGGCAGACCGGGGGCCGGCGTGATTCCAGGAACCTTTACAGCACAGGACCGCATCGTGAGATCTCAATCACCGCGGTGTTCGCAATGCGAGGTCGCCAGCTCCGCTGCCACCCGTCCGAAGGGTGGGGACGGAGCGCGCGCATCTACTTCGGCTAGGCGCCAGCTCCGCTGCCACCCGTTCGAAGGGTAGGGGACGGAGCGCGCGCGTCTACTTCGTCCTAGGCGCCAGCTCCGCTGCCACCCGTTCGAGGGGTAGGGGACGGAACGTGCGCGTCTACTTCGGCTAGGCGCCAACTCCGCTGCCACCCGTTCGCGGGGTAGCGGACGGAGCACGCGCGTCTACTCCGACTTGGCGCCATTTCTGCCGCGTCGATGTCGGTAGCTTGATACCGGCGGATCCCCGCTTTAGCTGAGGTGCTTTGCCATCCGCCTCGACCCTGCGTCGGGGAATAACGGCAAGCCGCAGCGGGCCAAGCAACCTCGGCGGCAGCCTCGACATGACTTAAACCATCGGGGATTCAGGCCTCTGGGTTTTCCATGTTTTGGGAGCGCAGCGGCTGGTGTGCGGCAGGTTTTGACAGGTTCTCGTAGACAGATAAGCTTCAGTACATCAATGTTCCTTGACGATGGCCCCAGTTGGCACAGTCAGCGGACGCAGATGACCTCAAGCATATCTGTCTACGAGAACAAGTCAAACCTTGCCATCTTCATACGAAAGCGCGGCGCGCGCGTAGGAGGCCGTCTTCTCGATCGCCACACCAGCCTGGCCGCGGCCTCGGCCTGGATCTTGATTTCGAGAAACGGACCCGCGCGCGAACGGCAAAGGCGAGGGTCATGTCCCGCAAAGACTGCCTCGTTCTCCTTAACAGGCCACCTACAGCGCATCAGCATTTTTCAAAGTGATGCGGGCGGGCTCCATCAGGAACACCGACTGTAGGTAGGTCTGTTAAGGAGAACAGGGCAAACCTTGCCGTCGTGTGCAGAAACGCAGCGCGAGGGCAGGAAGCGCGGCTGGCTACCGATAACCGACGCTGACCAAGCTCCCGAGAAAAATGGACCTCCATCAGTACATCAACATTCCCCAAGCCGCTCAGCGTCGCTAGGGAATGTCCATGCACGGAAGGGGCCCATTTTAGGGGAGCAGCTTCTATCAAAATACATGCAGGAACAACGCCGCACCAGCGCCGTATATATACCCCATCAGCAAGGGAGCCAACCGGCGGAAGTGCAATCGGCAGGAGTCCAACCGGCGGAAGTCCGACCGTCGAAAGTCCGCCGTTACATTAATGGTCACGACGCCTCAAGGCCCGCACCGTGCCAAGCACGCTTCACCACGTGGACAGCCAGAAGAACGAGCGTCGCAGCGCGTCCCTTATTACTTAAGGCATACGCGGCGGCTCAGGGGCCCGCTACGCTTACCTGTGCCGGCGCAACGCCCCCGACGCACCTCGACTAGGCGCCAGCTCCGCTGCCACCCGTTCGAAGGGTAGGGGACGGAGCGCGCGCGTCTACTTCGGCTAGGCGCCAGCTCCGCTGCCACCCGTTCGAAGGGTAGGGGACGGAGCGCGCGCGTCTGCTTCGGCTAGGCGCCAACTCCGCTGCCACCCGTTCGAAGGGTAGGGGATGGAGCGCGCGCGTCTACTTCAGCCTAGGCGCCAGCTCCGCTGCCACCCGTTCGAAGGGTAGGGGACGGAGCGCGTGCGTCTACTTCGGCCTAGGCGCCAGCTCCGCTGCCACCCGTTCGAAGGGTAGGGGACGGAGCGCGTGCGTCTACTTCGGCCTAGGCGTCAGCTCCGCTGCCACGGCCGTAGCCCCTGGTCAAGTTCAGAAAAGTTCACAGGCCGCAGGGACGGAGGGGGCCAAAGGACTCGGCAACATGGCTTCGGCCCTGTGAAGCCCTTCTCCATGAGAGGCTCCTATTGTAGGGGTGGCCCCCAGCTAAACCCAGCAGGCCTGATAGGAGGTTATAAGACCCAGAATAGGCCATGTGTAATGACATAAGTGCCCCTGGAGGGGATGACCAGATGTAAGGGTATAACTGTAAAAGCACTCCTCATGTGTACATATATATGGATACAGGCCATGGGGAGAAGCCGGGTCATTCACTCATCTCCCTCACTCTCCACTACCATCTCTCTCTCTCTGTTTGGTCTGTAACCACAACAATGAGTAATTGTTGTTTTCGAGTATTTGATGAGCTAGCGGTCATATTGATTGGTCCAAGCTTGAGTTTTGGACAGTGATGAGTTGGTGGTTGTAATGAGTTGTCTGAAGTAGATTTCTGGATAGCGATGGGATGTGTGGTAATGGATGACCTGTGTGATGCTAATGGATGGTTAACGATGTGGTTTATGTGAGTGGACTGATGACGGTCAAGATGTGAAGAACTTGTGTCGAGAAAACTTTCTTCGGTCTTTGATGTGCAAGTTAGCATGGGGGCGGTCATGGTCGATGACGAGAAGAATGAAGACTAGGATAGGGAAATCTGAGGTCCAAGCAGTCGAGGATATCACGCAAGGTGGTCGGGCTTACACTGGAGTACGTGAAGATCAAATGTGGTGATTCGTGGAGAAGCTACGAGCAGTGCGGTCCAGGAGGCTTTGACACGAGTGATGATAATGCGTGATGAAGATATAGGAGGAGCTATCCTGGAGGCTTCATCACGTGTTGGGTTAGCAGTTGTGGATGGAATCCATAATTGAGGATTTGCGTGAAGTACACTGGTGATTACTGGTTGTTTGAATCGTTCGACGACGAGCAAAGCGATCGGATGAAGTGGTCAAACAGATCGATCGGTTGAGCGAAGAGGTCAAATAGATCGGTTGATCAAGCAGTTATACGCTGGGCATCTGATTGGGCGATTGATCTCCGAGTAGTTGAAAGCATTATCAATCGTCTAGACACTTCAAAAAGGCGGCAACAATCATTCACCCCTCTAAATGTAGTAATCGATCCTACAAGTGATATCAGAGCAAGATAGAGATGGAATCAGAGAGGTATGTGAATTGTCCCCCCATGCTAGGTGGTATGGATTTTTCCTTTTGGAAGTGTCACATGCAATCTTACATTGAGGCTCAGGGTAATGATGTCTGAAAAAAGGTTTCTCAAATTTATGTGGTTACTACTGATGTAACTGCCGAAAATAAAATAGATGTAGGTTTGAATGCACATGCTCGTAACTTGCTTTTTCAAGAAATTTGTTATAAAGAATTTGATCGTGTAGCTTACATTGCTTTTGCCCACTTAATCGGGAAAACTCTTTGTGATTATCATGAAGGAACAACTAAGATTAGGAAAGTGCATAGCAATCTTTATCAAAAAGTGTACTCGAATTTTGCTACGAAACCTGGTAAATCTATAGATAATCTTTTTGCTCGTTTTGAAAAGATTTTGAGTAATTTACGCGGAGTTGGTGTTATTCCTGCGGATGGAGATAATGCAACTAAAATTTTAAGGTCTCTAGGTTTTCGAGTGGTTGATGGTCATTATGACTATTAATCAAACTGTCGATCTAGATACTCTGACCATAGACAATCTGTACTCTAGATTGAAAAGCTATGAGGTGGAAGCTTTTCATCTAAGACTGATAAATCTTCAACTTTAGCACTTGTGTCTAACCCCATGCAGGCTATTTCGTCGAGTACAATGTCTTGTGTTTCCTTGTCTGCTTTGACTTCCTTTTCAGAAGAGTAATTCAAACAGCTACGAAAAGAGAATTTGGTGCCGATCTCCTCACGAGCACTCAACAACGTGAGGATGAGGAAGCGTGGTAGCACTCCAGATCTGATTAGATGCTTTGAGTGTGGCGAGTCTGGCCATATCAGGATGGATTGCCCCCAAGCTCAAAGGGAAAGTGGTCAAGGAAGACAAGACTTATCATCCTCGACCATTCAAGAGTAACACTAAGGGTGGATCCTTCCGTTGTAAGGTTCTAGCAGCCATCGAGCATCATGATATGAGCGATGAGGATTTTGAAGGCTGCGATGATGACGACCAAGACGACAGTAATGCCAAAGGCAAGAAGAAGAGCACTAACGGCTTCACGGGCATGTGTTTCATGGCGAACAACAACGACAATGATGACAATTATAGTGATCCTGATGAGGTAAGACCGTCATACGATTAGCTTGGAGATGGGTGAGTTAAACTTGCTCTTGAATTAAAAAAGACTAAAAGGAAATTAAAAGAAAATGATTTGGTACTCGAAAGCTTGAATTCTAAAATTAATAGGCTTAGAGCATCTATTCTTAAAGATGATTCTTGTGAAGCATGTCAAGTCCTACATCTGAGTTGGAAACTACTAGATCTGTTAATTCAACAAGCCTAGTTCAACATAGAGATGCAACTGATAAAGTTGATCAATTAAGAATACTGCATGACTCATGTGATAGAAGACATCAACTTGCTAATGATGAAATTGAAAAGCTTAACTCCTCTAAAGTATGCTCTAAATGTGATTTGCTCCAAGCTAGACTTAACTCCCCTCAGAAATCAATTCAATAGTTGCTCTATCATGAGACTTTCTCTTGCTCTAACTATCCTAAACCTATCTCTGAAATAGAAAATTTGACTGGGCAACTTAATGGATTTTTTTAAAAAGAGAAGTCGACTCAGTCTAGTGCTTTTAAGGGTCTTGCTAATAAATATATTGAGTGCTTGTCATGTTCCTCCCTGGCTAAAGAAAACTAGTACCTTCAAAACACTTTAGAGAGGTTTTCTTTTAGCAAAAAGAATTTGACTATAATTCTGGATCAATCAAAAATAAACGTGAAGAAATATGGTCTAGAATTTAAGTTTATTGAGTATGCCAGGAATAATCCTCCTAAGATTTGTTAAACTTCTTGAACCTAGAAAATTTGAAGTAGAATCTGAACTGAAACAAATTATTTTTAAATCTGCTAGTATAGCAAAAGATGGTTATTTGTTTCAATTCTGCTTTAGAAAAGTAAAGAAAGAGAAGGACATGTTGAGGAAATATTTTCGACCAGCTGCTTCCCGTAGTCAAATGAGCGAGGCTGGACCAGATGTTCGACCAATTATGTCTCGTGGTCGGACCAACTTCTCAAGAGATTTTCGACCAGTGCTTTCTGCTCGATTAGTCCAGCCGAGAGGTAGACTAGCTTCTCGTAAGGGGTCAGATCATTTTCAGTTTCACAGTTGATAGACGATAATCTTAAGGTGAACTTTAAAAAGCATTCATGTTATATTATAGATTCAATTGGTGATCTTGTATGTAAAATCAATCGAGTTAGTCATTTGTTTAATGGTGACGTTATGCATTCAACATCTTCTAATCTTAGGTGTCTTATTTCTTCAGATTCTAAGGATTTGTTCTTTTGGCACCGTAGATTAGGTCATATTAGTTTTAATCATCTTGCTAGGCTTAGTAATATAAATTTGGTTAGAGGAATTACTAGTCTTAAGATTGATAAGTCAATGGATTTAATATGTTCACCCTGTCGACATGGTAAAATTGTCATGTCATCACATTCTCCACTCACTTTGTCATGACAGACTCCCCTAGTCAATTGTTGCATATGGACACAGTAGGTCCTGCTAGGGTTTAGTCGGCTGGATGATTTCTCTAGATACTCCTGAATGTATTTCATGGCCTCTGAGGACAAAGCCTTCAGTCCCTTTCAAGAGCTAGCCCTTAAACTTACTAATGAACTACTAGGAGCACTTGGAGCAATTAAAAGTGATAATGGAACTGAATTCAAAAACACTTCATTTGCTTCCTTTTGTACGGAAAAGGTTTAGACCACCAGTTCTCATCAACTCGAGTGCCTCAATAAAACGGTGTAGTTGAACGCAAGAATAGAACCTTGGTCAAAATGACTAGAACTATGTTAGATGAATATTCAACTCGTAGGAAGTATTGGGCAGAAGCTATTTTGACTGCCTGCTACATTTCTAATAGAGTTTTCTTATGAGTAAAACTACATAAGACTTGCTATGAGCTTAGGTTTGGTTGTTCTCCCAGTGTTTCTCATTTGAGGGTGTATGGATATCGATGCTTCATACTTAAACATGGCAATATTGATAAATTTGAATCTATATCATCAGATGGCATCTTTCTTGGTTATGCAGTTCACACTCGAGGCTACCGTGTACTCAACTTAGAGACTAACAAAATTGTTGAGACCTGCGAGGTCACTTTCGATGAGGCTAGTCCTGGTACTAGATTTGACAATTGAGGTATATAGGTCTTTGATGAACTCGAAGACATTTTCTATGACTCCGATGACAACAACAGAGAGTTCCCGGGCCACTCTGCGACACCTAAGACCACTCCCATGATAATTCCATCAGAGGTGACACCCACGACCACTCCCACGACAATTCTGTCAGAGGTGATACCTACAACCACTCATGAGGTAGAGACCACTACTACCACTATGTCCTCGCTGACTACATCTACGATTACTCATGCGACCACTTCTCAGGCACCTCTACATATTCAACGGAGACATCCTCCAAAGCAAGTGATCAATGAGTTAAACGAGAGAGTTCTACAAAATAAGTATAACTCCAATGCCTCATATGATTATTCTATATTTGTCTCCTCTTTTGAACCCCAAGATATAAGTCACGCTTTATCTGATGAGTCTTAGATTAATGCCATGCATGAGGAATTATAGAACTTTGAGCACAATAAAGTTTGGACTTTGGTTTCACCCTTTCATGGTCATAATGTTATTGGAACTAAATGTGTCTTTAAGAACAAACAAAGTGAGGATAGTATTGTTGTTTGAAATAAGGCTAGACTTGTGGCTCAATGATTCACCCAGATAGAAGGTCTTGACTTTGGTGAAACATTTGGTCCTGTTGCTCAATTAGATGCTATTAGATTTTGTTAGCATTTGCTGCATCAAAGGGTTTTAGACTATATCAAATAGATGCGAAAAGTCTTTTCTTAATGGCTATATTGAGGAGGAGGTGTATATTAGACAACCACCTGGTTTTGAAAATCCTAAATATCCTGATTATGTCTTCAAATTGTCCAAAGCTTTATATGGTCTAAAGCAAGCACCGAGAGCATGGTATGATAGGCTTAAATCATATTTGCTAAAAAAATAACTTTTAGATGAGCAATGTAGATAAGACTTTGTTTACTCTCAAGCATGGCAATGATCTTTTACTCTATAGATATATGTAGATGATATAATTTTTGGTGATTTCTCTCATGCTCTTATTTTCAAGTTTTCAAATACTATGAGCAGGAAATTCGAGATGAGCATGATGGGTGAGCTCACATTCTTTCTAGACTTCCAAATCAAGCAATCAAAGTTAGATACTTTTGTTCATCAGACTAAGTATACCAAGGATCTACTTCGTCGTTTTGACATGGGGTTAGTCAAGCCAATTTCAACACCCATGGGGCTACGGCTATGTTGGATCCTGACGAGGATGGAGAACCTGTTGATCAAAAGGAATACATAAGCATAAATGGTTCACTTTTGTATCTCACTGCTTTGAGCCCAGACATACATTTTGCTGTGTGTTTGTGTGCTCGCTTTCAAGCCTCCCCGCATGCCTCACATCGTCAAGCCATGAAATGAATTTCCATGTATCTTCAGTCAATTTTGAAATTTGGCTTATGGTACTCTTCTTCCTCATGTCTTACCCTTAGAGCTTTTTTGGATGCAGATTTAGGGGTTGTCGAATTGATAGGAAAAGTGCTTCTGGCACATGTCACATTTTAGGCACATATCTTATTTCATGGGCTTCTAGGAAACAGGTGTCTGTTGCACTTTCTACGGCTGAGGTTGAATATGTGGCTGCTGCTTCCTGTGCTCTCAATTGCTTTGGATGACAGCTACTTTTAAGGATTTTGGTTTAGATTTGGATAGTGTTATACTTTTCTGTGATAACACTAGTGCTATTAGTATTACTAAAAATCATGTGCAATATTCAAGAACAAAGCACATTGACATTCGCTATCATTTTCTTAGAGACCATGTGGAAAAGGGAGATGTTGTCTTACATTTCATTGATTCCGATTCTCAAGTTACTGATGTTTTTATCAAACCGCTTGATTCTTCTCATTTTGCTCGATTGCGAAGCAAGTTGGGTGTGTTGCATCCTATGAAATTATTCTGAGGGGGAGCTTTGTGTTTAAAATTTCGGAAGCTGTGTTTATTATACCTGTCAAGAAATACATCAAGTCCAAATCTTTAAAATCAAATAATGAGTAGTAGAGTTGTCTTTATCATATTCATTCATATACTTTCTAGCTTTGGTCATGATTGGTTTTGATAAATTTGCTACGTTTGAATTAAAGCATGACATGGCGGAATATCTTGATTAGATTAATTATAGATAGTACTTTACGATATTCATATAAAAGGATTAGCTAGATTTTGAGTCTTATTTTAAATCGTGGGTATGAGGCTAGTCTGTTTCATATTGCAATCTTTTTATGATTACTCAATTGGTGTGTCATTATTAAAAAATGCATAAATGAAAAGAAGTGTGCTTCAAGCATGACATCGTTAATAAAAAGAAAAAGGTACAAAAAAAGTGTATAAATCAAAAGAAGTATGCTTTAAGCATGCCACCATTTAATAATAAAAAATTGCTATAAAGATGGCACTGTGAAAAGAATTATGCTACAAGTATGCCACATGCTAAAAGATTTGAGTATGGAACATGTTGCTATACAAGATTGTTAGCTCATTTAGATTTAAGGTTTGCTTCACTTTTAGACTTTGACTTTCAATTGTAATATCTCATTGTGCTTACTGTAATTGGTTTGGTCAATGTTGAAATGCCTGTCATTAGTCTAATTTGCTTAATCATGTTAAAGACTAGTTTTTGACATGCTACATGGTCTATGACTTCATATGATTTAGGGAGCTCTACTCAAAAGGAGGGCTTGTGTACACTCTTAAATCAATGCAAAGTGACTTGGATAATCTACAAACTTTTTGGATATTTATTCAATTGCTCCTTCTTAGAATTATTCTTGCTGGAGCCTTTGATGATTTCATTGCCAAAGGAGGAGAAATTCGAGAAAGGGTGAGAATTGGAGAATTTCTGAGAGTTTGGGAGAAGGAAAATTTTCTGGAGGTGAGGGGGAGTTTTCTTAAGTTTTCTGTGCTTTTTGCTATGGCCTGTGCCCTCTTTTGGCTGTGGTCAATTTCTTTAAATTCTCTCATTGAAGAGTTTTTTAGGTGTTATCGATGTATTCATTAAGGGGAAGATTGTGAGATCATGTGATAGTCGTACATGTTGTTGATGATAAATAATTGATATTTGATTTATTGGAATTTACATTTGTATAAGTTCTGGTCGATGCGCTTCTGTGCTTGAGTTTTCAGGATGGCTTTTCGACCACAACTGGATTTGATCACGTTTGGTAGTCAGTGATTTGAACGGCCTTGTATAGTTGGTCCGAACAACTCTATGCTGGGTGGTCCGAACGGTTTTGTCCGATCAGCAGACTTCAACCACGTTCGGTTTTTGACCACGATAAACTTCGACCATGGTAAGTCGAGCACTATAGATTTCAATCACATCCGACTTTGACCACGTTTGACTTCGATCACGTCCGGCTTCAACCATAATAGCCTTCGACTACGAACTTTTTGACCACGGCAGAACGACCATGCCAGATAATCGATAAGCTTTGATCTCAACTAATGAACTGGTCATAGCTACAATACTTTTCCATGGTTGTAGCTACATTAACCGGTCGATAATCGAAGACTTTACTGGTTGATACTTGTAGACTTTTTTGGATGTACTCGATAGTTGTAGATTTTACTGGTCGGTAGTTGTTGACTTTATTGGTCGGTGGTCTTAAATTTTGTGATCGGTAGTTGTAGACTTTACTAGTTGGTGGTCTTAGACTTTTTGGTCAGTAGTCATAGACTTTACGATCGAAAGTTGAAAACTTTGTGATCGGTTGCCGTAGGCTTCACGGTCTATACTCGTAGACTTCATGGCCGGTAGCGTTGATGATGTTTTCTTGAGTGTTTTGAGCGGAGCGATGGTAATTCCCGAGTACTTGTTTTCGAGTACTTGATGAGCAAGCGATCGTATTGAGTGGTCTAAAACTGAATTTTGGATAGCGATAATGTTGGTGGTCGTAATGAGTTGTCTGAAGTGGATTTATGGATAGCAATGGGATGTGTGGTCGTGGACGACCTGTGCGATGTTGATGGATGGTTAACGGTATGGTTTGTATGTGTGAACTGATGACAGTCAAGTTGTGAAGAACTTGTGTCAGGAACACTTTCTTCGGTTTTTAATGTGTAGGTTGGTATGGAGGCAGTCATGGTTAGTGACGAGGAGAACCTGGACTAGGATGGGGAAAATCTAAGGTCCAGGCGGTCGAGGATGTCACACGAGGTGGTCGGGCTCACGCTAAAGTATGTGAAGATCAAAGGTGATGATTCGTGGAGAAGTTATGGGCGATACGGTCCAGGAGGCTTCAACACGAGCGATGATAGTGATGAAGATACAGGAGGTGCTGTCTTGGAGACTTCGTCATGTGTTAGGTTAGGAGTTGTGGATAGAGTCCATAACTGAGAAAATTGAGAGAGTTACAGATAGAGTCCGTAACGTGGAAGAGATAGAGATTTGAATAAAACCCGTATTAGAAAGAGTTTTAGGTTCTTTGATTTGAGAAAGAGATAGAGTTTTGTGTTCGTGTTTGAGGCGGATCCGGTTTGGACATTAGCCTATAAAAGCAGGGGAGACTAAGGGCTAATGTGCGGCTTTGGAGAAAGTTTTAGTGCGGTTCTGAGAGGGCTTTCATCGAGAAGTTTTTAGGGGTACTTGTGAGGGCACTTTGTAAATTCACAAAATTCCAACAATAAATATAGTTTTTAATCAATCTGGTTCTTGATTTGCATGAAGTACACTGGTGATTATTGGTTGTTTGGATCGTTCGACGACGAGCAAAGCGATTGGACGAGGCGGTCGAACAGATCGATCATTTGAGCAAAGAGGTCGAATATATCAGTTGACCAAGCGGTCGTACGTTGGGCATCTGATCGGAAGATTGATCTCCGAGTAGTCGAAAGCATCATCAATAGTCTGAAGACTTCGAAAAGGTGGCAATAATTATTCACCCTCTTCTGATTGCAGTAATCTATCCTACAACTTGCCTCATGTTCCCTCTTTCATCCTCCACCTACCGTTCGTTCTCGCCCGATCCAACACTCGTCGTAGACGGTCAGTAATCTGTTTGCATTGCACCACAAGCTAGCTAGCTAGCTAGCCAAAAGATGCGATTATGCTAAGTTTGGTTTGTAAGTTTCTGCCTCAAAGTCCAAAAGCCATTATCCACTGAGAGCAACCAATGCAGGTAGCCGACCACATCAGTACAATGTTAGCATCTTTCTATTTCGCACTACACCCGCTTAGTTTTCAGATCAGACCGAGCTAGATGAGCTGATTGGATGATAAAGCAGCTGCACGCATCCATACAGGCAGATCGTAGCAAAACTAAACACTTCGTTATCTCACCACTCGTATAGCTTCCTAAAAATAATAAATTAGTTTATGATAGTCTGTCTTTTTTATAAGGTGACGGTTGCCTTATAAAGGAGTCCCTCCAAACACACGCATAATGGGTTTGAACCCGACTCCTATTCTATTCGGTCATTGAAACCGATTTAAATCCTAAAACAATTCAGAATTGAACACTAATTAATTACATGGCTGAATTCACAAAATAGAAAACATAAGTTTACAAAAGTATAAACATTTGCATTTCTCTCATATTGAGCCATGGGCTGGCCGAATAAAGCTTTGGACGGTTTCCTCCCGTGTTTGTGACATCCCTTCCTTCCTCACCTCCCTCTGATTTACCATTTGTAGCATCAAACAATTCTAGATAGCAACATCTTTATCTTCATTCTCTCTTGATTCAAACCTTTGGGATGTCCTTGGGGATCGATTAAATTAGCCAGCTACATCTTCCCTAGGCGCAAGCACGAGCTTACATGCAGCAAGCAAACTGATCAATTACTACAAAATTAAAGCTAACAAGACAATAACATATCGCTTCCAACGACTGGACAGACGAGGAGACGACGAGCACGATCGAGATGCGTCGACGCGGACGCGGCGAGGGCTTCCGGCCATATGCGCTCGCTCGCTCGCGCGCGCGCGCCAAAACATGCACTGCTAACCATACCTGACCGGCTGGCCCCACTTGGCATACGCACCGCCTGACCGGTGCGTCCCACATGGCCTAATCAATTAGCTGCCGTGGGATTAAGAGTTGACTAACCAGCAGCCGCGCGCACGATGGATTTGGATCGATGTAGGCCACGGCTACGTTAATCACGTACGTGAATTTACTTATGCACGGTACATGAGCTGTGCATGGCGTGTCCGTATCGGTTTTGTTCCTGTACTTTTTAGTTTATGATTTTTTTTAACAAATAATAAGATGAGTTTTTCATTATTATTTCAAAATAGCTTGTTAAAAAAATCTTTTAAAATAATTTATCGATATTCGATTTATTCATACAACCGCTCACGCTAGAGCTAAAAGCTATCCGCCGTAGCCATAAGGCATAAATCGTAGCTGAAAAAATGTATCCTTTTTCTGATGGCTTTTGACTGAAAATGAATAATAGTGGCTGAAAGATATGGTTTTTAGAAGGAGAGAGAGAATGGTAAAAAATGATGGAGAAATGCGTACGCGTGATAGGAACGAGAGGAGTGATATACATGATATACTTATGACTTCATGTCTTATTTCCAGAGCGAGACGGTAACCAGAAGAGTGGAGAAGCCGTTTTAAAAAATTAAGTATTCGTACTAGTTTTTTATTTTTCTAAATAAAAAATAGAAACAGAAACGATAACAAATATAAACAGATTCTAACTCTAATGTCCTTATCATTTATAGTCCAGCTAGCCAGTGCTCCCTCTTCCTCCTCGAGGGATAAGGGAGGCTGTTAGAAACAACAATGGAGATGAAGCAGGAGGACCTCGAGGGGGCGCTGCTTGCCGGCGACGAGGCGGCGGGGAGCACCTTCGCACTCGTCTGCGCCGTCGTCGCCTCCGTCACCTCCGTCATCTACGGCTACAGTAAGTGCTGTTACATGTGCTAGCGCGTGCACTGCATGCAAGTCTGTTTTGCACGTACAGTTTGGATTTTGGCACTATGATCGCGTTAGTAGATCAAGAGATTTTTTTACCTGAGTTCAGGGTGATGGTCAATTTGGTGTGTGATTTGTGCGGTTGCAGATCGAGGTGTGATGAGCGGCGCGCAGAAGTTCGTGCAGGACGACCTCGGGATCAGCGACGGGCAGATCGAGGTGCTGATCGGCGCCACGAGCATCTACTCCCTCGTCGGCTCGCTGGCAGCGGGCTGGGCGTGCGACCGCGCCGGCCGCCGCCGCACCATCGCGCTGTCCGCGGCCATGTTCTTCGCCGGCTCCGCCGTCACCAGCGCCGCCAACGGCTACGCCGCTCTCATGGCCGGCCAGCTCGTCGCCGGCGTCGCCTGCGGCTTCGGCCTCGTCGTCGCGCCCGTCTACATCACCGAGATCGCGCCCGCCTCCTCCCGCGGCTTCCTCGCCTCCATCCCCGAGGTCGGTCGGTCTCTCCGATTAACCATAAGTGGCTACTAGAAGATCAGAGCTCCTAGGTTATTTACGTGGTTAAAAAGACAGAGAGATAGATGAAGAATTAATAATTAACTGAAAGATAAAAAATAGAGGTTAGTTGGATCAAATCGATCGGCGTCTAAATGCGAAATCGGATCGGGCTTCTCTGACGCTACGTTGAATTGCTATTTCATTTATTATTGTTAATTGATTATACATTTGTCGGTACTAAGTAGTCAGCACACGAGCCATGCTTCCTGTTAGTTAATTATTTACCTGGCTGTTTCTGTACTGCCACGTCAGATCGCCGTCAACTCCGGCATCCTGCTGAGCTACGTCGCCGACTTCGCCCTCGCCGGCCTCCCAAAGTCCCTCAGCTGGCGCCTCATGATCGGCATCGGTGCCGTCCCGCCGCTCTTCCTCGCCGCCGCCGCGCTGCTCGTCATGCCGGAGACCCCGCGCTGGCTCGTCCTCCACGGTCACTACGATGACGCCCGCCGCATCCTAGCCCGCACCACCGGCGACGACGCCCTCGCCAACCACCGTCTCCAGGAGATCGTGTCCTCCGTCCACGAGAGCTCCAAGAAGGAGGGGGCGCCGTCGTCGACGAGCGTGTGGCGGGACATCCTGGTCCGGCCGACGCCGTCCGTCCGCCGCGTGCTGCTCGCCATCCTCGGCCTTCAGTTTTTCCAGCAGGCGTCCGGCGTGGCGGCGCTCGTGCTGTATGCGCCGCGGGTGTTCAACCACGTTGGCGTTACCTCCCAGCGCGCGGTGCTCGGCGCCACCATCCTCCTCGGCGTCGCCAAGACGGTGCCCATCGTCATCCCGCTCTTTCTCGCTGACCGCCTCGGCCGCCGCCCGATGCTACTCGCCAGCGCGGGCGGCATGGCGGTGTCGCTGTTGGTCCTTGGCTTCTCGCTGCGCGCCTCTCCGGCCGCGGCGGGCACGGACGCCGCGTGGTGGGCGACGGCGACTAGTGTAGCGGCGGCGGTGGCCTTCATGGTGACGTTCTCGCTGGGGTTCGGGCCGGTGATCAGTATGTACGGGTCGGAGATCCTGCCGCTGCGGTTGCGCGCGCAGGGCACCGGCATCGGGACGGCGCTGAACCGGGTCATGAGCGCGGCGGTGGGGATGACGTTTATCTCCATGTACGAGGCGGTGGGCATGGCCGGGAGCTTCTACACCTTCGCGGCGTGCGCGGCAGCGGCGTGGGTGTTCGTCTACGCCTGCCTGCCGGAGACCAAGGGAAGGAGCCTCGAGGAGATGGAGGTGCTCTTCGACGCCGCCAACAAGTCGCCGCCGCTGACGGCGTCGTGATCGAGAACGCACGCATGTTCGCTTGGGAAGAGGCTGCGAGGTAATTAAGGTGGTAATAAGATGTCAGGGACGTAATACTGGTCAAACATGTATTAAGAGGAGGGATTGGTAAATTTTGTTGATGTGATTTAATTTTTGACTGCAAGGATGAGTCGATCGTAGGATATATGCTTTGTTTATTCGCTTGTACATCTAGGTGTACATTTCTTAAAATGGAATTGCTACGCGTCTATCCTATGAAAATTTTGGGATTTGAGACTAACTTCTCAGTCGTGATAGCGGCGGAACTAGTAATTTTTTTTTGGAGCCTAAGCAGGCTAAATTACGATGAGCGTTTGCCTGAGACAATACTATCTTCAACCTTCCGATTATAGAGAAGTTTCACTGCGTTTTTGTCGGCGAATCCGGACACCCGGCGTCGCTGTGGTGGCTCCGCCTCAGCTCGTGGGTGTGCTCCAAGATTTGATCCTGCCCTGCCCTGTCCTAAGAACGCCGTATAAGTACAATACAATCATTTTACTTCTGCATCTTCGAAGAAGCACGAGGGTTTAATTCATCAGCTGTGTCCTGTATTGCTCAACTCGATGAAGTCACACGAACAACGGCCTGTGAAATCAATTGAACCCAGCAGGCCATCACTTGCCCATTTAACCTACGCACGGCCCAGTCATGCCCAGCTAAGGTTCATGCTGAGGACGCTCGGTTGACATGCTTCGCCCTCGTGCGAGCTGATCGGATCGGCTTTGGGCGCCTGATATCACACACGTATATGTGTTTAGTGAGAAGACATATATCCATACTTTGTAAGATACTAAATAAAGTTAGAATTTATCCAGCGATCTTCGCTTAAAGTCCTAGCGTGTGTTTTTGTACGAGTGTGCGTGCTCTGTTGTAATCTAAAATAAGCTAAGGTTCATGCTAATCCTGATAACTTTTCAGGTTCAGGGGCCAGTGCCAGCAGCCGAAGAGCAAAATGCTCTGTTTTTGTGTGTTTTGCTGGCTCGTGAGCTACCCCTGTTCTGATCTCTCGCGGTCTCGCCTACTCTTCCCCTGGCCTCAGCTTGATGCAGGTCTTATAAAGCGACCTCACCTCTTGGATTATATCTGAATTGTCAGCCTCTTGTTAATTCCATAGTTGATGCAGTCATACACTCATACAGTCGGATCAAGCCTCTCCGAATGATTAGCACATTGCATTGCCAAATCCCAACATTGTTCACTCTCTGCTTCTTCTTACAACTGACATTGGGCAGGTTGCCGCCCAAGTCTCTGTTCTTCAGACATTTTTACATGCATGTATTAGCACACAAAAGAAAAAGGCATGCGTACACCTTAAGTACATCACATTATAACATACATATGCATCACTGGACAGCAACTACATATGTATAGCCACATTAAACAGTTTGACATACATACACACATTCCAACCACATGCTCACAAATTGCTCAAAAAGAAAAACAAGTGAAACTAGAACGTAATGAAGCGTGATGGGATGGCCTTGATTTCAGTTCAAGAATTATCAGTAGATCCAGCGCTGCTGCTCTGCCTGTCAGCGGCAATGGGGCTAGCGAGGGCCTCAGTCCACTGGTTGGAGATGTCGGTCGCGATTTTCGAGGCGTCGTACGAGGTCCCCATGAGACCCCTCTTGGTGAAGCCGGTGGCGTAGAGGCCGTTCTTGCCCCTCCAGCTGTGTGGGAATGCCTTCCTGGGGAACCCATCACTGTGGCTGAAGAACTCATCCTCCTACATATATATATACATACATATGTGTGTATACACAAATAATAATTACACTTTTTTTGTTTACAAGGAAGTCATTGCAATGAATATGCATCTTTATGTCCATCACAAAAAAAGAGTATGTATATTTATGTTCATGGCAAAAAAAAAAAAAGAATATGCAGATTTATGGATGAATGCATGTGAAGATCGAATGGGCTCTAGCATTTGGGACATACATATCACACATGCATCTTGGTCTTCGAGTTGAAATCGTATGTATACATGCATGGGTTGATTAAAGATATGTGCCATGACCAGCAAGATAGGTTTGAAGGTTGGACTGATCGAGCAACTGTGGCCAACCTGTTTAGTTTAATATATCTTTTAGTTAGGACGTATCATGTCAAATTAAGGCACATCGATCACAACCATCATTTAACACCAATTCCTTTTGCAAGCTAGGTGCAAAGAGAACAAAATCAGATTTGCTAGGTGCATATGTTGATGGCCTTCCTAACCATTATCAACTGAAAACGAAGCTGGTGGGCCAATGAAAAAGCTTGCACAATCTTATCTTTAAAAAAAAAACAATGCTGAGCTTTTCTCACATTGATCAACAATGCATTTATGCATGCACACACACACTGTTCAACTGCAGATCAGCTCAATGCCAAACACACTTGAGACCATCAAATCTTGTTAGACAGATGGGAGCCATCAAGCAAGTCATGCAGATGGGCCACCCTACAAAAGGTAGAGTGGGCAATGGGTGTGGTAGCACTTGCCATGCACATGATGACCAGATGGCCCCTCACCACATCATTATGGGCCAGCATGTGCTATCACCTAACTCAAAGGCAAAAAAAAAAAAAAAAAACCTTACAAAACACAATGGATGGGGTGGTTTTTGGCAAGACTTTATCCTCCCTTTCCCAACCCACAGGGGTGCATCTTCCTCCCTTTGCCTACTTGGAGGCAGGGAGGTGCGAATGGGGCAGCCTGTGCAAATCAATAGGTGCTATGTTCATATTGCGTAGCTGCAATGTGATGGATGCCTTGGTTATGGTTTTCTTGAAGCTAAACATGTTTTTTTTTGTTAGCATGTGGAACAACATGACTATACTTTGTATCTGAAGTTTGCAATTTCTGTATAAAAATGTGACAATGCCCAACAATCTATAGAATTGTTTATATATTTTTTTCGCGCCTTGTGGTCATTGTCACTCTTGGACCAGCTCACACAACAACAACAAAATAATAGCTACAAAGAAAACACACACACGCACGCATTCGAGTTGAGAGGAACATGCAAGCTAAGAGCTGCCCATGCATTCTCGATCCTTGATTATCTCCAGCTAGGTTGCGCGATCAAAACTTTGACGACTTGACATGACATCTACACACACGCAATGATGCAACTATGCAAGATGCAAGAAGATACAAGGAAATCAAGTACAAGACTAGTAGCTATCATCTCGATCACACCCCCAAAAACAAACCATATATAAATACACTCTCCTTTCTCTACCTAAATAAATTAATTTGTTTTTTCCCTCCCCACATTTCGAGAGGAGCTATAGCACAATTCATGCCTATCATTGCCCTTGATTGTCAATTTTTGGATGAATTTCTGTGTCCCCATCGGAGGGGATATCACCCTCTTGTTAGCATCATTATCATTGCCCATGCCTTGCTATCTAATACCTTGATTATATATATATATATATATATATATATATATATATATATATATATATATATATATACACACATACACATATACCCACATCAAACGTTGCGAATCTCAAAGCAAATCAACGGGTATTGATATAGGTGCCTAGGCACCAAGGTGCATGAAACACTCGTCCTATATATATATATATATATATATATATATATATATATATATATATATATATATATAATCATCCATGATCGAGAGTTAATTAATCTTCTGAGTATATCAAATGTTATATGCATCCTATATACGTTGCATGTAATAATTCATTAACACAATAGCAGTATCAATTAATGTTGATGCATGATAAGTACACATGCACGAACCTTGAGCCATGATGGCACGTTGCTTCTATATCCGGTGGCGAAGATGACGGCATCGAAGTCCTCCCTACGGCCGTCGATGAATTCAACCCCATTCACCGTGAATCGGTTTATTGCCGGGACCACCTGCAGAGAATCTCTTTCTAGATTCACTAGGACATGCAGTACATCATCGGCTATAGTACACTGACCACTACAAACAACTAAGATCTTCTGAACAGTCTTAATAGATGGGGCACAGACCGTAGGGCAACTGTAGTTACTAATGGTTGGATGTTAAAAGTCGCAAGAGTTTCACAGTGTTCAATTCTGTAGGAACCGAATTTTTTTTTTGTGCTAAATCACTAAGAAGAGAGCTTGGCTATGTTAAGATAATATATGCCATCTAGTTTTCCTCCGAATACACTGCTCTTTCGTTTAGTAGCATTTTATATAGCTAGAAGTTTACGTGTACGTGTATGTCCCTGTAGAAAAGTATTGAGCATGTTCGAGAAGATTCAGCGCTAGATTTGCGAGAGAAAAAGAAAAGAGAAGATCTACTGCTATGAATTACCGTACCTCTATTTCACCATCCTTGATCTTTCTGAGAGCTCCGATGTCAAGCACAGGGGTTTTCCCGGTTGAGTTCTTGATTTCGAGCGGACCAATCTTAGGTCGTCGAAGGCCTAATTTTTCGGTGTCTCCAAGTATCAATCTTGAGAAGAAGAGGAGCAAGGCATCAACCCATTTTATGGGGAACCACTTGAGAAGGAACACCGAGAGGCCAAATGTTGAGATGCCCAGTATCTCCCTAGGTAACACATGAAGCTACAGTGAAAAACCATAGCATAAGCATACATATTAGTTCAGTTAAGTCACAAGTAGTAAATATGGTGCATCCATGACATAAAATTATACGATTAATCGCTCAATTCTTTGTATGCATAGTTCAACATATATCCGGGATTGTCCTTTTTATTTATAAATTAAATGTTTCAGTAAAATGTAGAAATATGCATAATACATGGTTAAAATTTTGTCTTTTTTAAAAGGTGAAATTAAGTAATTGATAGTTTTTCACTCGTTTTGTTTTTTTACACCTATCTACAGTATTTTGAAAATGTGAAATTAAGCAAAATGTTTCTCCATTGCTTTTTACAGCATTTTGTTTGTGGTTTTTTTTCGATATTTCACTTAAATTACTAACAATTTCCTCAAACCATTCTGCAATTAACCAATTCTATGATGTCCAAGATTACCTATTCTGGAAAATTTCCCCTTCCAAACAAAAAACATGAACATGCTACATATATGCCGAGACAAGGAGCATATATTCTCGAGTGTTCTGAAATTCTAATCTTTTCCCCCTGTCACTTTTGTTGTTATTTTCCTTGTTCTTTCTCTGTCTCTCGGTCAGGTATGCAAGATAAGGAAAGGGAAGTCTACGGGTCACTTTAGCACCACATCAGTACATGTTTCTATGTAACAGCAGGTTACACACACACGTATACTATACAAATTCAGGATACATTTGAGAATAAGAAAATATCATCTACTAATATCTATGTAACATCAAGTTACAAGAAGCACAAACATATGGTCGATCGAACTGAGGATAAGAAATTGCCAGGGGAAAAAATCTGAATATTTAATTATATTCTAGCCGCAACGACTGATATTCTTGTGAATTCTTGAGAAAAATATGTATTCTTATGGTATTAATTCCTTGTGAAAGTGACAACAATATATGGAATTGACCACTCGAGAGAGCTCGTACACAGAATTACACCCTGAAATGAAAATTTGCTGAGGCACACTAAAAAAGGGGAAATGAATAGCAAACGTGTATTCTAGTTGTTACTGCTTTGTTTGAGCAAGTCTTGGCGCCAACAAGATGAAAATACGAGGGTAAATCGGTCTTTTTACCCTGCTAACGGCTGTCTCGGATATGACATGGTTATTTTAAACTGTAGTTTATGATATTTGGTTACAACTTATTAGTATAAAGAATAATAATTGTTAAAATATCTGAAATAAAAAACCGATTGAAAAGCTGAAGATAACGGACCTATATTTAAAATGTGACAGGGTGATTTCATTTGGTATAATTCTACATTCTTAGGATGTTAAAATCTATTTTAAGACAAACACGATGTTATTGAGCAAAGTTTCCGTATATTACAAATGTTGCTGAGCTAATTTTCGCTGTATAAAAATAGGAAAATAAATCTTCAGCTTAAAAGGCACCCCAATGTTGAACCCAACCTAGCTAGCTAGCCCATGCACAAGTGGCAAGTCAGTAAGTTTTTTTTTAAATATATATAGGGAAACAAGTCGCGGTAAATTTGTGAGTGCAAACTACTAGTGTACAACAGTACAAGTAAAAGAAAAACATTACGGATGAGTATCTAACGTGTACGTATGTACGTACGTACCTTGTCCCTGACGACCGTGGAGGCCTTGGCGCCATTGTTGCAGAGGTCGAGGCTGACCTCCATGCCGGAGTTGCCGCATCCGACGACGAGCACCTTCTTCCCGGTGAACTCGTCCGCTCTCTTGTAGCTGCTTGTGTGCATCACCGCGCCGCGGTAGCCGTCCATCCCCTCCAGGCCCTCTGGCCACGCCGGCTCCGCATTCTCGCCGGTGGCCACCACGAGCCACCGCGACAGGAACTCCGTCGTGGCCGTCGCGCCCCCGGAGGCGTCGTCCGTGGCGGTGACCCTCCAGAAACCGATTGCGGCGTCGTAGGCGGCGCTCCGGACGCGCGCGCCGAGGCGAGGCTCGACGGCGAAGGCGCGTGCGTAGGCGTCGAGGTAGGCGATGAACTGGTCCCGGGTCGGGTACGACGGCGTGCCGGGCGGGAACTGCGCGAGCGGGAGCTCGCAGAAGCAGCGCGGCAGGTGCAGCCGGAGCCGCTCGTACGTGCGGTGCCGCCACGACGCCGCCAAGCAGGCGTCCTTCTCCAGCACCAGCGACGGCACGCCGCGCGCCTTGAGGCACGCTGCCGTCGCCAGCCCCGACGGTCCCGCGCCCACGATCACTGGCCCCGGCACCCACACCTGCCTCGGCCCACTGCCGCTTCCTTCGTCCCCTCTTTCTCCGTCTCCGCCGCCATCGCTACCGCCGCCGTGTAGGATAGAGGGGTGGTGAATGTCTCGCGAGTTTCCTTGCGAGGTTGGCATGGCAAAGAGACAAGCGTATGTGTATATGCGCACACGCCAAGATCTTGTTGTGCTGTTGATGTGCCTCCCTAAGCGCGCCCTCATGAGCTTGTAGTGTACCTGTGCATGTAACTATGATATGGGATTGATTATTACATAGATGACTGTTTTTTTATCTTTAGTTATTTTTTTTATACTGTAATTTTAGGTGACTGAGAGTGTATCTTCAAAAAGGGTGAATTAATATACTGTAACTTTAGATGACTAAGAGATAAAAAGATTTCAGTTGACTGTGCAATAGCAAAACCGTATATCAATATATATATGTATATATGTACACACACTACACATTAAAGTATGATCCGAATCTTAGTCGGTTTGTTTCCATTTTCAACACAGAGTTCTATCCCTATATAAAGTCTCTTTGTAAATACTGTAAATATACCCCTGTAGACTATAGAGAAGGTAAAAGTCTTATTATAAATATCTCTTCGTATAATGAATTCCTTGTTTGTGTGTCTAAGATTTTTTCCTCAAGAATTTTCTATATTAAATTCATGTCTTTCATTTTCTATTTTTGCAGTGTGTTTTATAACAAAACATAGGAGCCCCCTGGGTTCAAGATCTCATATCAATTTTCAACTGCGTAGTTAAAATCTAGGCTAGGAGGAATGCGTCAGAGCCGAGGTCAGGCAAAAGGATACACTAGTTAGTGTTGCAGCTACAAGAGTGCAAGAGGAATGGGCGTATACATATACAGGTGTATGTGAACACTATGTCTCTGTGTATATATACAGTGCAATTGCGAGTAGGAGCAAGCTAGATAGATGAGAGAGAGAGAGAGAGAGAGAGAGAGAGAGAGAGAGAGTATGGATGCGTATGGAGTATGGACGTAGGTGCGTGCAGGGTAGTAAGGCCATGGGGCGGTGCATGAATCGATCGATCGGCGTACCAAAGAGGAGTGAAGTGAAGGGGAGTAGCGTACGTTCGTAGATCTAGCTAGAGGCGATGTAAGCTAGTAAGCTAGGAGTTAATGCGTGAGAGGTACGTGTCGTGGTGTAAGCGCGCGTAGCAACATGGAAACAATTGATGGGTGGGATTTTTTTCGCTGACTTATGGCTTATTATTTTTTATACTAGCACAAAAGTTTATATGAACCGAAGGAATACCGATAAGTTATTTTAAAAATGCTATCCTAATAAGTCGTTTCGAAAAAACGACGAAAAAACCGTACCATTTATTTACTTGAGAGAAATCATAGAGTATAACTCATAATTCATAAGTTAAAAAGAACTCAACCAATAAATAACCGGGCCAATCTAAGCTAGGAATCAAAATAAGAGGTTTTGTTTAGTGAGAACATGGAATCCTTAGTACATTTACCATTTGTAGCCATTTTTTTCCAGATCTGATCACAGGTGTCCGTTTTTACAAATCGTGCCTTATACCCGAGCTTGGTAGGAGGGCGTTGCCGTGGTAGCACCTATCGAGTTAGAGAAGCTCGCCGGGAGGATATGCGAAGCTACCACAATTCGGTAGCCATATACAGTAGCCGATCTGCCACTAATTAATCTGCTATACACAATTAAAATGCTTTACGCTAATTAAACTTCCTGCCGTGGTCAGCTTGCCCGGCATGTCTTCTTACCGAGCTAGAGGAGTTCAGCAGGTGACACGTGTTGTCTATAACTGCTCCTGTAGTTATGAAAGGGGCCAAATGAAAATTTATGCGTTGAAGGACCAGATTTGAGAAAAAAAAAGCTGCTACAATGCCATACATACGAAGGATTCGAGAATGTGTACCTGCACTCACAGCGGCCACTGATAGTGGGATGGGAACGGCCACACAAGGCTTTTGAGGCACTGTCGTTAAACGGTTAGAACAACCGGCGGCCCCCCTCTCCCTCCCGTCACCAACAAGCGAGGCTGCAGGGGGGCCTAATGCTAGTATAGATATTAGGAGAATATATTTTATGTGACCGGGTTTTGTTTTCTGATGTGGCTTTTGCAATCCTTTGCCTATGACGCAAGCGAAAAATGTTCGCATAAGATTAAGAGCCAACGCGATCATAAGGTTCCAGATTCCTGAAGTGGTGACAATAATATCGGCGATAGGAGAAGCCGGCCTCCAAACCTCCGTGTGCAAAACAGGAAGGAATTTTGGAGCCTTCGAGGGCGAGAATAAAGATAGACGAAAGCGAATATGCATGCAAATTGACGTATTAATTGACGGCTTGTGCATGAACAACGTGGTTGGTTCATGTGCGAGCCTCGTTTATTTTGGTTTAAGTTTCTAGATTCTAGTTTATTTTTCATTATTTCTAAATTTCATCTTTTCCTAGTTTTTTTGGTTTTTGAGCTTTTTGCCGGTTCTTTTTTGTATTCGTTTGCATTATCCATGATGGACTAAACTGTTTTTTCTATTTTAATTTTTTAAAATTTAGTTATGCCAAATAAATCACCATCAGTTACAATGTAATTTCAACCAGCTACGGTACAATTTCAGCCATAAACTAGCTTCTTTCAGTCCATCTGAGCGGCATCTAAGTGTGTCAATTGGGAGCATCTAATTGCAAAGCTGAGGTAAAGTTGTGGAGACTAGAGCCTTTTTTGTGTTGATGCATCGCACGTTGCTAGGGACGGGGGAATGATAATGGCTAGTTTTAAAGTAAAATGTGTGTGTGTGGAACAGCGTTTTTTCCCTCTTTTTCTGGAAACGCTCCTAAAATCACCACTCTCTCCCCGTAAAATTTGAATTTGAGTTTCAGTGTGTGATGTTTGAGGCATTTCTAGTAACTAGTAATATACACGTTCCATGAAAAACGGGGACAAAGGTGGTTTAGGGCCCGAACCGGTCAAGATATAGAAAACCGGTTTGGGACCGGTTCCGAGAAACTGTACTTTCCAAACCATGTTTATGAGTAGTCCAAATCTACGAAATTGTTATGAATTGCCATTAGCGTGGACTTCACTGTTACTTGGGCCTACTTGTGGGCGGCACTCTACACTGATATTGTTGAAGAATGTTGGTACATAGAGCACTTCCGTGTTGAATATCAAATTATGAGGTTTTTGTGCATGCCAGCGATCGAATGAATAGTCTAATGAACAGTGGATACTGAAAGAAGTGAAGTCAAAAGCCAGCTGAGGCTAAGCTGCCACTCTACACACATGATTTCTGTGCAAGCGTATATGAGGCTTCTCTCATGATTTCGCTTGATACACAAGCCGGCTGAAGCCACAAAAGAACTCTGTTGCAGATGCTGTCATGGAAAATACAGGCCCCTTTGGTTCTTCCTGCAGCTATTTGAGATGGCTTTATCTTGAAGACAAGTAGACAACTGAATCCATCTAGGACTAGGGGTAGGCAAGAAGATGAAGCTGGGGTGAAGTAATGAATACTAGCCGGTACTAAGCCTAACTTCCATGGCCCTTTAGCACAAGCTCGATCTAGCTTCCATGGTCCATGGACAGTTCTTGGGTTCATTAAAAAAGTTTAAAACCAAACTACAACACTTGCGTTCCATAGATGCTATCAACGTTTTTCCATAGACTTACGCAATGGAGTACGCACATGCTGTTTTACACACAAGATGATTCTGAAGATTGCCATCAACATCAATTTCTACTCCTACAAATGCACGAGAAGGCTAGGAAAATTAATATTCTGTCGCAGTGCTTCTTTTCCCCTGTCAAATCTGTTAGGCATGCATGGTGAAAGTCTGAAACACCCAAATTTGAGGTTTGACAAGGACAGTCATTTCAACTTGACTTCATAAGCCTCGGAGAATGGAAGTCCAAGTTCAATGCCTCTCTTCTAGCTTAGCCGAGTGTGCCAACCCAGGCCTAGATAAATGAATCTTTCATAGCTCTAGGAAATCAATCACCCAAACACTAACAATTTTCCATCAGTTTTGGTGATCTCATTCGCCACATGCGGGGACAGGACAACTCACAGTAAGAGACACTCGAGATGCCCCATGTAAGTTACAATTCAGCAATTCTTTTTCATTGACAGTATTATAAACATGCGCCAAGTAAGTTTCACTGTATGACTTGAAGCATCTGCACGACTGCACTGCTCTTTTAGATAGCAAATTTAGCATACATTGGGAAAAGAAAAAATGACTATACAGAGATCAGTTAATCTGGCTAGTTACATGTTAAAAGCACCAGGTATTGACGCAATGCAAGTCTGCAACCCTGAACCCTCAATGGCAATGGACTGGCAGAACACTTGCGAATCTGATTGACAGGTGGCCACATCCATCAGCTTGGAAATCCATCTTTAGCTTCAGGGCTAGGCCAATAATTAAGTTTCTGTATCAGGTCCCGCTCATTTCGACATGTTAAAAGCACCAGGTATTGACGCAATGCAAGTCTGCAACCCTGAACCCTCAATGGCAATGGACTGGCAGAACACTTGCGAATCTGATTGACAGATGGCCACATCCATCAGCCTGGAAATCCATCTTTAGCTTCAGGGCTAGGCCAATAATTAAGTTTCTGTATCAGGTTCCAATCATTTCGACTTGATCTTCTGATTTATTTTTCCACTATTCCTAAATTTCGTCTTTTTCGATCTTTTTAGCTTTTTTGAGCTTTTTTGCCGGTTCTTTTTTCCGTATTCGTTTGCATTATCCATGATGGACTAACCTATTTTTTCTATTTTTAAGTTTTTTAAAATTTAGTTATGCCAAATAAACCACCATCATCTATATTGTAATTTCAGTCAATTACAGTGCAATTTCAGCCATAAGCCAGCTTATTTCAATAGCGTCGAAGACTCTAAGTCACCATATGTTGGTTTCAATCAGCCTTAGACTCTTTGGATGATCGGGGAGTGAAATGATATAGATTGATATTGGCATTGTAATGAAATCGATACCCTTTTTATATACAGCAACCTCTGAATATGAGATACGACATAAGTGTGCATGGTATCAAGAATGAAGAAAATGAATATCTTAGAGAACCAAAATAATGACAATGAAGCAACCACCTCAAGAAAGAAAAGATTTGATGAAGCTGACCACAAATTCCTTAAGCACAACTTCAAAAGAGTACAAGGGATTGCCGCTCACTCATAATCCTCTCAAATCTTTTATGACTCTTGGATTCTTACCCTATACAAGAATCTAAGTGTTAAAGAATATCACAACCTTTGATTCTCTTATGTATCATTTGCTTTGGATGAGTAGGCTTGATTGCCTGATCGCTTAGTTTGGTTCTTCATGGTCACCTTCTATGGTTTATATAGTCTTTTATAGCCTTTATCTGATTTAGAGTAAAATCCTAATCCAAAAAGGAGTAGGAGTTTTAATCCTAGTAGAATTCATATAAGACTCTTTAAAGCACACCTTTTCAAATCCTAAAAAACTAGATATAGGGCATTCTAACTTAACAATCTCCACCTTAATTCTTATCTATTGAAGTCACTGTGCTCTTCTAAGAATTTGCTCCAAATTAGCTCCAACTTTTTTTTGTTTTTCCTCTCACCATTGGGAGTGCCCCTATCATAGAGATTTATGCACATCACCGCAATACAATATCAGAGCCAAAGGTCCTGAGTTCAAGACCTAATTGGCACAATATTAAGAAAAAAATTGCAACTCACTCGGAGTTCTCGTTATAGGTCTGAGGGAGCATACATGTAGAGGACGTTTAAAGTATGAGTATATTGCTTATCTTTGGTGAGCTGCTTAAGTTTTTGAGTAAATAGGTTGGTATATAAAACTCAATAAAGGGGAAATTCATAGTAGGAGAAATCGATGGTTTGAGTTTGGAATTGAATGTCTGATTCGCGTGTACAACAGATTAGATACTGAATTGTACTTACGGTTTTCTACGGCCAAAGCTATTTATAAAAAATATCATGTTTTAGTAAAATGAGATGTATGATCCTCGATTGTTTTTTGTTCTCTCTCTCTCTGTCTCTGCTATTGATATGCATTGGCCTATATAGAAAAAAGTTACCTGTGGCAAAGGAGAATTTTGTGTAATCTAAATAGTCTATAAATGCTATAGTCTAGTATTTTACTGACAAGAAAGGAGAATTTTGTGTAATCTAAATAGTCTATAAATGTTATAGTCTAGTATTTTACTGACAAGAATGGTAAGATTTATTTGAACTCTAGCAAGAATAAAGTAAAGAAATACATCAGTTTGTACTCTATGGCTATGCTGGAAGTTTTGGCACATATAGCGTGTTTTGTTTTCATATTTGTAAAAATAACCGTATGCGTGCGAGAATGACAAAAATGACACTTCTGCTGCATAGAGACCGGGCGGTAGTGCCCTGCAGCTGACACGTAGACTACCAGAGCCCACGCACCGTGCAGCAGGCGCCTACCACCTGGCCACCGTGTGGCTGGACGCCTGTCGCCTGGCAACAATGTGGCAGGTGGCCTGCCGCCCCTCTACCATCCGGCAGGTAATTAAGTCGGCTTAATTACATGCCTAAATTAGTATTTTATATATAATATTTATTTAAAATTTTAAATATAACAAATGAGATTAAAAAATTAAAAAATTTATATACAGTCTTCTGACATAATATTCTTCATTGTGTAAATTTTTTTGACAATTTTATCTATCTTGAATATTGCTCAAAAATTTATACGATTATAATATTTATAGGAGTTGTTATATATAGCAAACGAGCTCAAAAAATCATAAAATTTTATGTGCAGCCTCTTGATATAGTTGACCTAATTTTATAATTTTTTTGAGAATTTTATATGGTCTGAATTTTCCATGTAATTCATGTTAATTTAATAATGAAATGAGCATCACATATCACTAATTACGATTAAATTAACATGAATTAACATAGTAAAGTTAGAGCACATAAAATTCCTAATAAATTACACAATTAGGTCGACTGTGTTGGGAGGCTGCACATAGAATTTTGTAATTTTGGAGCTCATTTGTAATATGTAACAACTCCTATAAGTCATAGGTTTAGAATCTAACTAAACTATATTTTACAAATTGGCTTTATGCTAAAAGAGACATAAGACATTCACTTGGATAAGCCTTGCATATAGTTATACCTAGTTGCATTTTGCTATAGGAACTTGCTAAGTACCTTTGTACTCATTGTTACTTAATATGTTGTTTTAGATAATGAAAATGATGACCTGGTGTATGGGTTCACCCATGCCTTTGGCTATGACATTGGTTCACCCAGTTGATTGCCTGTGGCAAGATATGGAGGCCTTTTTGTTTACATACTATTCCACTACTTTACTCTGAACAATACTATCTGGCCGGTCGTCCTGTTATGTAAAACTTGTTTATAAGATCTATTTATGATTGCATATATAATATGAAGTACTCTTTTGATTGCTCGTGTGTATGAATGTGATATCGGCCGATGTTATTGTGTGAGCTAGCTATTGATCTAGGGACTAGCTCGGAATACACATGAGATTCAAATTGTCAAATTTAGGTCTCTACAGATATGGTATCAAAGCTGACGAGGCTTGAATAAATCGCTAAATATGGCTTTAATATATAATTAAGGCCAAGGGACCCCCGTGGTCATAAACCTCCAAAGGTTGCTCCCTGAGTAGCCTGGTTAAAGAAACACTGTGCGTGTTGTCCAACTAAACGTCTGCTTAAAGAATCTATGAACTAGTCCCTGGACCCGATTTCAGGATATTCCTTTTGTATGATGGATGGAACACGTGCCTTATCCACTGCAGATAACACGATGCTTTGGCCCTAAGTTTCTGACAACAACTGCCATGAGGTTATTACCCACGTTCATCTTTCACTGAAAACAACCGACGATAAGACGTTCTCTCTGACAATAATTGCCTCCCCAACTAGACGTGCTGGTTCCACAAGGCATTTTCCCTGCGGATAATTGGCATCTCTTCATTGGTATTTAAGGCTGATCGATGAAGACAATTCATATATCATTCAATTTAATATAATGAGGGTTAGTCTTATGCCTTGTTAAAGGCATTCTATAACTAGTTCATATAAATAAAGAGCACCCCAGTTGTCTCATAAGGATTTTAGCAATTTCTCATATTATTTCGTAAGATCAATGACTCGATCGTCGACAGCTAACATTGTCCATGGGGAAGAAGGCACTAAATTCTGGAAGTTCTTCATTTAGCAATTCTCATCCTTTTTTGTTCCCTATTATCATCGCTCATGCAATCACGGCAGGAATTTGGGACGAGAAGAACTAGTTTGTCTTGGCAAACTATGCCGACCTCGACATAGACACATGCATCCATGCTATGGAACATGATGCATTGTCATCATCCTCTTCCATCCCAGGCTCGCCGCTCACTGAAACCGCTGAGACCGACTGGATGGAAGAAGATTTGCTACCCCTGTCAGTGGCACTCCCAGAGGAATCGGTTGTTCCGACCATATCAGAATGCCCAAGTGCCTCTACAAGCTCGGTACTTTTGACCAGCAAAAATAGCAGCAAAAGCTCAATACTACAATCCGAGGGTGTAACATCCTATTTTTCAGTGCCTTTTTGAAGCTTTTCAAATAAAATTCACTATTTGGATTTTTGGAATTAATTAAAGCTTAATTTGAATTTTTAGAAACTAAAAAGACTTAATTTGAATAAATTAAACATCAATTGAATTTCTAGAAGTTCTGAAATTAGAAAATTATTAGAAATTCCACAAGCCGCTTGGGCCAAAACCCTAATCCCCAGCTTATTTCACCCTGCTATGCCACGTGTCGGCCCACTTCACGTCATGCGGTCGATCCTCTAGCTGCCATGTGTCACCCATCTGAGCTGGCAATCGTCTGACGTTGGTTGAGGTCGTCGTGCCATGTGTCATCCATCGGGACTGTTGGGTACTGCTAGGGGTGTAAACGGAGCGGATACAGACGGATATTGCTCATTCTATATCCTTTTCCATATTTTTTGTCAGAGTCAGAATCGGACACGGATAGTGCAGAATACGAATACGAATGCGGATATTCTCGGTCACGGATACAGAGCGAATACATGTCGCTCCAAATACAATTAGTTTCGGTCATGAATATTTAATCGGATAATGCGCAAAAGCAAATTTCACATGGTGACAGGGACAAGTTAAGCAACTAGTAAATTCTAGCTAGCAATGTAGCAAATAAATGATAGAAACTAGTTAAACAAGTAGTAGCTAACTAGCAACATGTCACATGGTTCAAAAGTACGAATTGCCCATAGCCAAGTAGTCAAGTACATCACTAGTTCATTTAACTTCATTACATTTAGCAAATAATTCCACAAGGCCTTCGTATCCGGTATTTGGTATCTGGAGAGGCTAGGTATCCGACTCCGTTTTCGTCTCCGGTAACTATCCGAAAAAATACCCGGATAGTTCCATATCCGTCGGATAATGCTTTTTCCGAATCCGTTTCCGTATCCGACAAAAATATCTGACTCCATTTCCGTATCCGACAAAACCTTTGGATATCCAAAAATTTGCTCCGAATTGTATCCGAATTAAAACAGATGGACGGTCAGTTGAGAAATATCCGCTCCATTTGCACCCCTAGGTACTGCTCTTCATCTCTGTGCGGAGTCTGCCTTACCGCCGCACTGGGGCCATCTCGGAGTCCGTGCTGTCACCATTTCAAACTCTCACCCATGCCCGTCCTGGCCTCCTCATCATCTGTGCCATAAAAGGGGTTGAGCCCTCTTGTTTTTTTGCAATCGAAGACACCGAGCTATCACCGTTGTTCTCGCACCGTGGTCGTCATCGTCGGAGTTTTTGTCACCATCATCGTCTTTGTCAAGCGCCACCCTTGTCTTTGACACCGAATCATCTTCGCTGTCTGGTGAGTCACCGAGCCGCGCCTCTGCTCTGCCGTCCAGCTTTTCACTGTTCAGCCCTCGCTGTCGATTAGACTTTGTCTCGCGTGCATGGTCGTCGTCTCACCTGGCCCGCCGCCCATGCTCATTCGGTCACTGAAGTGTCACTTCAGTCCATGCGCCATGATGACATCAGTGTCGACGCCAACACGCACCCGTCGTCTCTTTGGTTTCCCATAGACTCAGTCCATGTGAATCGAGCCTCTGACACATGGGTCCCACCTATCAGTAGTTACTGTTCCGTAGATCGTGAACCATGCCACATCACTGCCACCTCAGTAGCCATGTTAGCCCTAGATCCATCTATTTGCCATGTGTCACACCACGTCAACCCTAGTGCCACATCATCCAAGCGTCTATATGAACTGTTCTGTGCGCTGAGTCCATCGTAGACTAGCACTATTCCATAAACCTAGTCCACAGAATAGTATTCCCTTCATGACATCATAAATCTGATTTTTTTCAGAAAAATAGTTCGAGAAAAGGTCGATTTTCCATTTTCTTATATTCAAATCTTTCGAGAGCCCGTTCTTCTTCGTCCTAGCTTCGATTGACCTGATTATTCTTTCTAAATTCATCTAAAATTGAGTTCTATCTTTTGATTCTAGTTTTGTAGTTTTAAAGCTTATTTGGTTTTTATTTGATTTTATTTGTATTTCGTTTACTTTCTCTCTTGTTAGATAACGTCTTCAAAGGAGCAGAAGCCAGACCAGAAGATGAAGAGTTGGTAACTTAGGAAGGCCTAGGCAAGTTGTAACCTTTGATCATGTTTAACTTAGTTTCAAATCTATTTATCTATTATTTTATTTTAAATTATGATGCATTGCTCTTTTAATATAAACCTTTGTACCTGGTAGTTATTATCTACTTGATTAATTCCACCTTGATAATTTGAATGCCATGATTCCATTGTCACCAAAGGATGGGTACTTATCTAGTGATGCAATACTAGTATCCATATGGGTTCTATATTTAGTATGCTTAACCATACTTGTAGTATGTTTGTTCATTATCACATATTGATTAATTAATTAATTTTGAGTTAATGAGATATTGAACCGTGGTGATCAACCATAGTTATAAAATTTGAGTATCATGATATGAGTAGTATCATTGGTGTTGATTATACAAAATTGTTTTCACTTGGATAAGTGATCGTGCAGTAAAGAGGGAAGTGTGGTCAGCACTTTTGGGATGTGGATGTCTCGTCTGGGTAATGTCTAAGGAGTTAACTTTGTGTGCCATTGATATGAGCCTTATTATAAAACCACATATCTAGTATGGGATAGACCTGGGTAATTAATTTGTGATGTTTCAATTTTTGGTTTCACCATTGAGATGTCAATGAGTGTTGATTAGACATTCCCATGTGGCGCAAGAGGGGGCTATACGACTAGGTGATTAGCCTACTCAGCCATAAAACCTTAGTGGGCAAAACTGAGTTGAGGTTGAGCATTGTAAAAACCTTATTGTGATCTCCTTGGTTGACATGCCTAAGGAAGTGTGTTATACCGATGACATTACAAGATGGTCATATCATGTGGGTAATGTTGTACAACCTCTGCAGAGTGTAAAACTATTTGAATAGCCGTGTCGTTGGTTATGGACAATGCTTAATGATTTCACACAAGGGTTATGCTTTTCCTAAATTTTAGTTTGGTAAGAAAATAAGTTGGATGGGAAGTGAATGGTCAGTTCATTTGTGGTTTATTCATTCCTTGGTTTGTTACTTATTTATTTATGTTCTTTCCAAAGATGCATATTCAATCTATTTATTTATTGTTTTACTTCGAATTGATGTTTTCTACAAATTAACTACTCAGCCATCTTTTGATAAGCCTTGCATAATTATATTGCATCTTGTTACAAAAAACTTGCTGAGTACTCTATGTACTCATGGCCATATCTAAATTTGCTTAGTTGCTGAAGAAGAGTTATATCAGATAGAGGAATTCAAAGGAGATTTTTTTGATGACATCTCGGATTAGGATTTTGCTTCCTAGTGGATTGCTTATGGGCCTGTCGAATGGCTACTATGTTGTCATTGTTTTCTGCTGCTAGTTTCTTAAGTCCTTCAGGCAATTATTTGTAAGCTTGGCATAAGCTCGGAACTCTGATAAGTAATAATATTTGAGTCTTTTCTAGTTAATCATGATAATGATCGATATTTCTTCTATGTTTCCACTATATGCACTAGCGTGATCGTGGGCTAGTGCAGAATACACAAAGTGTCCATATTTGCACATTCGGGTGTCGATAGAGGTGGTACTAGAGCCATATCAACTGTAGGACAAAGCCCTAGTAAGAAAGGTCGAGTTAGCAAAATTTTCAAAAACTATTTTTTAAATCAAACCAACAAAATTAGATATTTAATAATTTCTCTATTATTTCCCCATTCTTAAGGTTCTCGCTCTTCGCCTTTTCTTATAAATTGGCTTCTAATTCTTAATTTGGCTTCTTTCCCTTATGATGCCATAGATGCCTCGAGTTTCCCATAACCAGAGTGGAGCTTGGCCCAGATGTAACGCCCCCATTTCCAGGGGCGCGTACGGACACGGCATTCCGCAACTATTCACGCATGAACAGTTATGGAGTGCCGTGCAAGAGTATACCATTGCATGCTTACAACAAAAGTCCAACATATATTTCACATATGGAATAACGTCCAGTTTTTCAACAGCGGGGCGTGCAAGCCCAAAGTATAATTACATCACAAAAACTCCAGAATCCGCTTGAGCGCGGCGAAGACCTAAAGCCACGGGTCCTCGTCGACGAAGAGATCCTCGAGGACGTCCTCGACGGGGAGACCTTCACCAGCGTCTTGATCCTCTAAAGAGGGGATTAAGCAAGCCGTGAGCCAAACAACCGGCTCAGCAAGCCCCAAAGGGACTCTATCTTACTACATGCACGGATTAACAATGGAAGGGAGTATACTTGGTTTATTACTTTGAGTGGATGCAGTTTTATTTGCAAACAATTTGATAAAACGGACCCAAAACTACTCCTTAAGATCTCAGGGATTTTCATGAAGAGTTAATTAACCAACTAATCAAGTTAAAACATTTACAAAACTACTTAAACTTTGCTGCTGGAATCACCCAAGTGACACAGCTCCATTAACCGGGAGCACGGCGTATTCGAATACCATTTATTTGACTCTGCAGAGTTTGCTCAGCTTTACCCACACGATCCCTTAACTCCCGCTAAAGAGTTAAGAAAGCCAGGTCGTTTCACTACTCAATTCTTTATATATGCTCTACCCGGTAGAATTCACTCGGGTCTGGCATAAGAAAACAAACGTCCGCTTCGAGTGAACTCTACCGTTGTTAGGCATTCGCAGCATGGCCTACCTAACCTCACTTCTCAACCTCCTCCTCCACGCCTGTAGAGTTTCAATCGAGTTGAGCAGCTACTAGACCAGTGTTGACAAGTCAACTCCTGTGGTTGAGCGATCACTATGACATTTGCTCAGCGTAAGGGTTTAGCCCTTATATTTTCACATGGTCCGCAACCTCGCCAGGCCCGCGACCCAACCTAGGGTAAGCGGTGGGCGTAGACCGTCTCGCGGTTTCCCACAACACCCTTACCCTAACTTCAACCTTAGGGTAAAAGATGGGCGGAGACTGTCTCGCGGCTCTTCCCCAACCTTTACCCTACCTTGTGCACGCCGGCACTCTCCGCTCTAAGATACGGTGTCCCATACCACCCTACCTTAGAGTCGGGTTTTCCAAAATTCTATTGGCCCGCAGCCACAACCTTATTAGTGTAAATACTTTGCATGATAATAATAACCTACAGTTATCTAGATTAACAAATAATTAATTCTAGGGTTACAAAGGCATGGCTACGAGTTTAACATGGCATTTGTCGGTGGTAGGTCTAACTACATAAGCAAGTCATTCTAATCATTTTATTTTGCTTTAAACTAACATTTCACAACTAGCATAATGCAAATAGCATAATAACATAATTAAACATCATGGGATACAATATGATCAAACGATTTGGGACTTGCCGTCAATTCGGATGATCTCAGCTAGCTCGAACGAAGAAACACCTGGATCCTGAGCCTGCACTTGAACCTCCGGGATCTCCGACACTAGCGTAAACACATAAAATAACTAAATCCAGCTTGAGACTAATCAAGCGAGGAAAAATAAACTAATTAAAAAGGAGTAAAATGCATAAATCTCCAAATGGGGAATTTTAGGAATTTATCTGGGATGAATCTGGAGGAATGAGGTCAAAAATGGGTCCAGGATATTATTTGGAGCAAAGTGGTGAAATTTGGGAATTTTTGGGATTTTCTGTGATTTTCTAGGATTTATTTGGATTTTTCTGGATTTTAGAAATTGATAAACCCTCTGGAAAATCGGTGAACAGTAGAAGGCCGGCCCGAGGCTACAGTGCGGCCTGGCCGAGTGAACGGCCCGCGCGGCCAACGGCCAGCGCGGCCCACAGGCGCGTGCGCGCTCGAGCGACGGGGCAGGCCGGCTCGGCCCATGCCAACGCGCGCCCGCGCGACTCGGATGAGCGACGTGTGGCTCGGGTGAACGGTGGAGATGGCGAGGGAGCGGGTGGATGGATTAGAGCGGGGTGGTGATCGGACGGCCAAGGAGGAAGGAGGGTGGGCGAAGCGGTACGGGGTGATCGGACGGTTGCGGTTATATGGCCACGGGGAGATGGACGGAGGAGGAGGGGCCACGTCGCGGGGAGGGAGTCTTCTTCCTCCTCCAGCCGCTACCGTAACCCTGCTGCGAGGCTACGGTGGTGATGGCGGCCTGGGCGCCAGGGGGCTCGTCGGCGGCAACCGAGGGCACCAGCGGGCGCGGCTTGACAAGGGGGTCCCATTTTTAGGGCTTGGGAGTTGCGGGAGGCAACAGTGGTGGCCGGAGGCAGAAGGGGGTGGTTCGGCTATTTGGCGGCGAGGGAGGTCACCGGCGGCGAGAGGGCCTAATCGGCGGTGGCTACACGTTCAGAGGGGCTGGGAGCTCACATTAGTGGTGGAGGTAGAAGCTGGGGAGTGGCGAGGTGAGCTGGCCACGGGAGGGGTGGTTTCGCCGGCAGGGAGCTTCGGTGTCAGGACTCCTCAGGCGATCACCTGTCCAAAAGAGCCCGCCAACATGATTAGCACACGGAGGAGAAGCTCAGATGAGGAGTAATTGAAGAATGAGGGAGGGAAGGGGGAGATTGGCTCCCGGGGGTCGCCGGCTCACAGGGCGGCAGTGGCGAAGCTACGGGCGGCGGGGCTTCAATCGGCGGCTCTGGGAGGTGGCTGGGAGCAGTGGGAGGTGAATGGGAGCGGTGGAGTGGCTCGGGAGGCAAAGGAGAAGGAGGGAGCCGAGGAATGGGGTTTTATACCCGGCGGAGGGGAGAGGAGCCTTAGAGGAGAAGGCAACGGGCGGGGCCTTGGGGTCAACAGGAGGGGACGGGGCTATTGAGGCGTCTCCTCCGCGCAGACGGGGTGTGACCGAGCGCTGACAGCCGTAATGGCGAGGCGACGACACGGGAGTGGGTGAGCAGCGGGCTTGGGCAGAGAGCGTCCGCGCGCGGGAGAGGGAGGAGGCTGCCGCTGCCAGGTGGGGTCGGGTGCAGAGATGGGGAGACGCGTGGCGTGGGGGTTCTGCCGGCTTCAGACCGGGTGGCGCCAGCGCGGCGGAGGCGGTCCAAAACCGGGGGCGCGAGGCGGTGCGGCCGTGGACGCTAGCGCGCACGCGTGCGCGAGGGAGGAGGCGGAGAGGGGGCGGCGCCAGCGGGAGAGAGGGAGCAGGGAGGGCACCGGGGAGCGGGAGAAGGTGGAAAGGGGCGGGGCGCCAAAGGAAGAGGGAGGCGGCCGCGCCCGAAAGGGAAAGCGGGGAAACCCGGGGACTTTCCAAAAAGGGAAGTTCCCAAAATCACTCAAAAATTCAGCAAAAAGCACAAAAATTTTTGGTTTTGAAATTTTGGGGCTTTTCACCAGACTTCTCTGAATTATGTTGTGAAATTTTAGATCAAAGAGGTAGCCAGTTTATTTCACAAAGGACGAGAAGGCAATGGGCCAACGTATTGGATTAATAACAAGATTGTACTTTACTATAAGGACAGATAGTCAAATTCTTCACCATAGCTTGAAATATACTAGTGCTCATGAAGACTTGTTTGTGCATGGACATGCATGCAAAGCTATTCGACACCTTTGCAAGCTATACAAAATTTGTTTATCAAAGCTTCTGGAAGTTTGAAGAGCAATACGTAATTGTGCCCAGTATTGCGGAGCAAGAGGAAGTTATGGAGGAACCATCAGCACGGTCACCAAAACCTCTACCTTTGCCTACGCCATCCAGTCCGGAAGAGAGATGGCGCATAATGGGCAATCAACAGGAATATATCCGATGCTTCATTCTAGTTAAGGCAAGAGAGCCATCGCCACAAGTTCACAATTCGTGGGTGTTCTACAATGATTCAGAGTCGGAGTCAGGCGAACCTTATTTGTCAGGACTTGAGTAGGAGCCATTAGATTAGAACCTTGTAAAGTTTAGCTACTTGTAAAATGTTTTGCTTTAATTTGTAGTTGCGCATGATGTGAGCTGAAGTTTTGCTTCTAGCATTATATTACAGTCATGTAAAACGCTTTTTCGTGGAGTTTATTGCTTGTTTTGTTAGCCTTTTTGGCTAAGTGAGTGTCATAGTTTAGAATTGCCATTAGAATATTTCCCTTAGACAAGCTTACCACTTACCTTTGCTTTTCCCTCTCTTCTTTGTAGACCTGTGGAACCAACTGTCAACCAAGGGAGCATCATCGTGAGCATTTGCAAGATGGTTGACACTCGAAATTCAACCGGTCGTAGCCAGTTGCATTCAGATCCAGGCAGTAGTGCTACATAGCCTTCAGTGCAAGGGTAACAATCAGTACCAGTGGGATTGGACCTAACTCTAAGTCAATTTATGGCAGCCCGAACTCAGCTGATGAACACCATGATGAAAAATTTGAACAATGTGATGAATTGGCAAAACCAGGAAGCCACTACTCAGCTAGCTCGACAACAATCAAGGTTTACTGAATTTATTAGAATGAGATCGCGTACCTACTCCCGTTCATTTGAGCCTTTGGAGGCAGATGATTGGATTCATTTCATAGAGAAGAAGTTGAATCTTGCTTAGTGCACGGATTGGAAAAAGGTTCTCTATAACACCCACCAACTAGAAGGTGTTGCAGCCGAGTAGTGGGAGAACTATTGTGCCACTCATGAGGATCAGGAGCGCATTACTTGGGCAAAGTTTACAGTAGCTTTTCATCATACCCATATCCTGGATGGGGTGATCGAGATGAAGAAATAAGAGTTCTGTAAGCTTCAGTAGAAAAATATGTCAACGAGTGAATATCTCAATAAGTTCACTCAGTTATCTCGATATGCTCCAAAAGATGTTTCCACTAACGATGCACATCAAAAGCACTTCATGAAGGATTTAAATCCTAGATTGAAGGTTCTAGTTGTGGGCAAAGACTATACCAGTTTTCAAAATATGGTGGATAAAGCTATACTCGTCGAGGAGAGTCACTGTGAGTTAGAGGAAGAGAACGATGATGCAGCAAGGAGCATAGATGCATCAGTCACAGAAAGCTCGCTTCAATGCGTACCAGCCTGCACGTGTGCATAGCAAACAAGATTCAAGACACAAGCACCCGTACCTTGATTCAATCTTTCAGGGCCATGCCCTATCAATGTCAGTAATCAGCCGCAGAGGAGTGCCAACCCTGCAGCAGCAATTACTTGTTTCAAGTGCCATGAACCTAGTCACTATGCTAACAAGTGTCCCCAGAAGCAAGCCCCTACACCAATTCGTTTTAATCTGGGAGCTGTGCCAGATAAAACTTCTATTTTTGGAGTAGTTCATGGAGCACCCCAAGCCCTGAGTCAAGCCAACAGGATTCTACAATCAATGGTTCGAGGCCAAGTGAACCATGTCACTACAGATAAGCCCCAAGTAGCTCAAGATGTTATGATGTGTAAGTTTCTAATAAATCCAGTACCTTGTACATTTTTATTCGATTATGGAGCTTCGCATTCTTTCGTTTCTCGAAGTTTTACTGTTAAGAAATAGTTGGAAATGGTTGTTCTTATATCTGTTCTTTTGGTTCAATCCCCTGGGCTAAAGTTGAGTATGAATCCAAGATGTGCCAGAGTTAACATAACCATCCAAGATGTAGTTTTTCCCGCTGATATCTTTGTATTAGATATCCAGTCTTTTGGTGTGATCCTAGGAATGGATTGGCTTAAGAAGCACCAACGCTGTCACTCTAGTCAGACTAGATGGGATTAAGGTGAAATTTGAAGCTATGTCAGAGCATCATAGAAAAGGGGTTTGTCAGTGTAAATGTGTCATGTTAAAGGATGTGTCGTTTATCAAAAAAATTTTGGATGTGTTTCCAGACCATCTTCCAGGAATGCCACCTAATAGAGATGTTGAGTTTACAATTGAGTTAGTACCTAGCACCTCACTGATATCTAAGAGACCGCATCGGATGCCTGCTAATAAGTTAGCCAAATTGAAGAAACAGATCCAGGAGTTGCAATACAAGGGTTATGTTAGGCCTAGTCCATCGCCATGGGGAGCTCCAGTGTTGTTTGTCAAGAAAAGGATGGTAGCGCGCTGGCTAATGTTTATTACCAAGCACTCAATGAGGTTACCATTAAGAATAAGTATCCTTTGCCTAGAATTGATGATTTATTTGATCAGCTTAAGAGAGTCGGAGTGTTTTTTAAGATTAATTTGAGGTCAGGATATCATCAGCTTAAAATTCGCCAAGATATGCCCAAGACAACGTTCTCTACTCGCTATGGTTTGTATGAGTTCACAGTGATATCTTTTGGTTTAACCAATGCCCCAGCCTATTTTATGTATTTAATGAACAAGGTATTCATGGAGTATTTGGACAAGTTTATCACTGTGTTCATCGATGATATTTTGATTTACTCCAAGAATGAGAAGGAACATGAACATCATTTGAGATTAGTGTTGCAGAAGCTCAGGGAGCATAAGCTTTATACTAAATTTAGCAAATGTGAGTTCCGGATTAAGAAAGTTGTTTTTCTAGGCCATGTCATGTCAGCACAAGGTGTGGCAGTTGATCCCAGAAAAGTCAAGAATATGCTTAATTAGATATCGCCTACTTTAGTGTCTCAAGTTAGCAGTTTCCTTGGTGTGGCAGGTTATTACCGTTGCTTCATTGAAGAATTTTCTAGTATAGCAAGGCCACTTACACAGTTATTGAAGAAATAAAAGAAGTTTGTTTGGACGTCAGAGTGTAAGAAGAGTTGTCAGAAATTGAAGGAGTGCCTGACTACTGCACCGGTGTTAGTGTTAGCAGACATTAACAATGATTTTGTGATTTATTGTGATGCTTTCTACAAAGATTTGGGATGTGTGTTGATGCAATATAGGAAGGTGGTAACCTATGCTTCACGTCAATTGAGACCGTATGAGCAAAATTATCCTATGCATGATTTGGAGTTAGGAGCCATTGCACATGTTTTAAAAATTTGGCACCATTATCTTATGGGTAATCATTGTGAGATCTATAGGGATCATAAGAGTTTGGAATATATTTTTACCTAAGCCGATCTTAATTTAAGGCAAAGAAGATAGTTGGAGTTGATAAAGAATTACAATATTTGGATTCTTTATCATTCAAGCAAGACCAACGTGGTAGCCGATGCCTTGAGCAAGAAGAATTATTGCAATACCGTGATGATTAAGGAAAGTTAGCTAGTTATAACACTCCCCTACTTTGGTCGCTCCCATTCATGCCCCCAAACTTGTGGGTCCTCATCATCGAAGGTTGTCACATTGAGTTGAATGAGAAATGCCAAGTCGGTGGCTCTGAGTGGATGAAGGTAAGCCGGATCCCTAATTGTCACATATCTCCAAAAGAACATGATAGGTATGCTATGTTTCCATGCTAACTTTTGCCTTCCCTAAGGGTATATTCAATAGTATCATATCAACTGTTTTTATCTATATTAAATAAATAAAATTCTATATGAAGGAGGGAGAAGATGAGGAGAGATAATATGATGTCTCTCATGTAGGAGATGGGACAAAAAGTTATAGTGAAAATATTATAAAATAATTAGAGAAATGATTTAATGTTAGAGATGTTTTCTTTAGTGTTATTTTTAGATGAGATGGAAGTCTTAAAGACAAAATAGACTATTATACATACCCTAATTTTATTCTTGCTCTTTTGCGATTAAGCCTCAATCACACGCCTAACATTTATGTGTATAATTTCAGATATTATTGACTCCACTGCATTTTAGATGGAAGCTCCTTTGTAGTTCTCGATGTGATTGATTGACGGTATGTGACGCAATCAAGAACCGGTTGACCAGATTCTATCGGGCCTTTACAAATGTACCATTACCATTCAGCTTTTGCCATTGCTAATCATCACTTCAAGTGCAGCATGAATAACAGTTTTTTTATTAGTTATCTGGATGGTGATTGATTGACGTATGTGACGCAATCAAACACCAGTTGACCTGATTCTCTTGGGTCTTTACAGATGTACCATTACAATTCACCTTTTGCCATTGCTATCGTCACGTCAAGTGCAGCATAAATAACAGTTTTTTTATTAGTTATCTGGATGCTTTCTGTAAATTCTGTAACCTATTGGTCTGTATGCATTCTATAATTTATAACTTTCTCATGCATACTCAAATCTATATTTTAATCCGTGCTACCTATCAGCAGGAAGAAATTTGTATTGACTATGCCTGCACAAGATTGCATCGATGGCTCTGGGAAACGGTTCTACCTCAGAAATTATGGATCAAAAGCACTGTTTATTCCAATGATCTTAAATTTCAGTCATTCATGAGAAGTCCTTGCTTCCTATAGGGCTTGGGCGTATTTGGTTCCCTTCTAGTGGAAGTGAGCAAGGAAATACGCACTCACCTTGACCACTAGAAAGGCTACGCTAGGGTGAGCAAAATAATCATGAAACATGCGCTGAGTATCTTTGGCCCTCGGCCATCTCTTCGCTTTACCCCATGTTTGCATGTCTGGATACATTGGGTGTTACTTATATTTTCTAGTGATTTTTTTTTCAGAGCGCCTGTATTTCCTAGTTAATCTGTTTGACGCTGTTTACATGTTTCTTCTCTCATCATTTACATTGTCACCTCTACCTTGTTTCAGCTTGTCTTCGGAGATTAGGATTCTTTACACAATGAGAGCGTATTGCCGTATTGCAACAAAATGGAGGCTGTGGAATACAATATGGCTGCTGGCTGCAAGGAGAGTAGTCACCAGAAAGAAAGAACCATTGTGGAAGGGCAGCAAAACTACAGTGGATAAGATTTTTGAATAAAAATGGTTGAAATACAAGCATATTACTTAGCTTGTTCGAATAGCTTAATCTTTGGGTGAACCGATTGGTATATGACTATTAATACAGTAAGCCAAAGGTCATGAGTTCAAGACCTGGTTAAGGCAATATTAAAAAAAAAGGAAATTTTACGGTACATTCTACTGGTAGTATGAGAGTGGTAATAGAAATTAAATATGATCATGATTTGTGAGGGTAAAATAAACTTTTTTGTAAATTTATTTTTTGTGATGGTATTGTGGACATTTCCTTTGAATCTATTATTAATCCTTTCCATTGCCAATGCCGCAGCCTCTCACCCATTCTCTGTGCCGCAGCAGCTATTTCTCGTACATGAGGTGCTGTGGTGCTTACAGAAATTACTCTTTTGCCATATGTTCCCTTTACAATTTTAACTCTCTTGGGATTCTACTACTAGTACTGCGAGTGGTAGAATCCTTACTAATGTGATTCATTAAATTAAAAAGAATAAATGGCTCACATTCATTTTAGGGTCCTGTGAAAGAGCACCAAAAAAATGCAACTCACTCGTAGTTCTCTTCATAGGTTTGAAGGAGCATAAATATGGAGGACTGTTGAAGTATGAGTATATTGCTTTTATTTGGTGAGCTGCTTCAGTTTCTAGGTAAATTGGTTGGTGCATGAAACTCAATAAAGAAAGAATTCATAGTAGGAGAAATCGATGGTTTGAGTTTGGAATTGATTATCACATTTGTGAGTATGATAGATAGGGGTGGAAACGAGCCGAGCCGGCTCGAGCCAGGCTCGGCTGAGCTCGTTCAGAGCTGCGGCTCGGCTCATTCAGAAAACGAGCTAAAAGCCTAGCTCGGCTTGGCTCATTTTCTGGCTCGAGCCGGCTCGAACGGCTCGCGAGCCGTACCATGATTACTTACCACAGGAGATGACATTCATCATCCTACCACTTCAAATAACCTTTACATCAGAAAAAGCGATTAACCGACCCATATTATCTCGAAAATACACACAAGTAACTTCTTTTCCAATGCAATCCTAACTCTAGTTGTCAATGTACATTCTAGCATAAGGTTACAATCAGGTGACATACAAAAATTGCAGAACCACTATTTTATCAAGCTTTGCTGATAGATCACACGATTCACACATTATACTCTACCATCATAGTTCAACATGAGTACATGATCCGTTCTTTTTACCTATGCGCCATGGAAAAACCAATGCACCCTGCTCCTCTCATAGATTGGTACAAGTATTTCTTCATAGTTCCCTTAATAAGTAGGCTGTAAAAAAGATTAATCAGCATGCAATACTATAATAATCTTTCATTCATACTACACCAAACACAAAGCAAGTCAAACATTGCTATGGTGGTCTACTACAAATTAACTCATGTTAAGCCATGCATACTGAAGATACTCACCAAGCAAATAATCGAGGGAAAGGGGGCGCAACGGCGGATCGGGACAGCGAGTGGCGACAGATCGGGGAATGTGCGATGACGGTGGGGGAGAAGGGGGCACAACGGAGGAGCCAGAGGTGGCATTGGGGTGGAGGAAGGTGGCAGCCGATGGCAGTCATCGTCTTCACCGAAGTCAGCGGCATCTTCTCCTAGCCGATGTCCTTCTCAACATCCCTAATGCCCGGCCATCAGATGTCGCCGACGGATCTCGTCGTCTCGAGGCCACCATCTACAAATCCACCGCATGGATGGTGCCGTTCCAGCCCACCACCACCAGATCCCGTCGCCCCAGCCCTTGGTTGCAACTAGAGCTCGCTGCCCCACCGGATCTTGTTGTGGCGGAGTAGAGCGGGGGTCGTTGTGTGTGGTCGGAGGTGGAGGGGAAGGATGTGAGGAGGAAGGGGATGAGGGGAGGGCTGCTGGAGTAGAGACAGCGTGGGAGGATGCGAGGAGGAAGGGGAGGGCCGCCGGAGTAGAGATGGCGGGGGAGGATGCGAGGAGGAAGGGGAGGGCGATGTGCGGAGGAAGCAAGGTTGAAGGGGCGATGTGCTGTCGAGTCTCGAGTGGAAGGGGGCGATGTGCTGTCGATGTCGAGTCTCGAGTGGAAGGGGCGGGCGTGCGAAGCGAGCTGCGAAGGCTTGCGACGCTTGCGAAGCGCCTGGGGCCTGGTTGGGCCGATTGCCAAATGCAGATGCGAGCCAAAAAAGCTCATGAGCCGGCTCGCGAGTGGCTCGAGCTTGGCTCGTTGTTTTGCGAGTTGCGAACGAGGCTTGGCTTGGCTCAAAAATTTACGAGCTCGAGCTGAGTCGGCTCGGCTCGTAACGAGCTCGAGCTGGCTCGCAAGCCTCGAGCTATTTTTTCACCCCTAATGACAGATTAGATACTGAGATGTACTTACGGTTTTCTACGGCCAAAGCTATGTATAAAAAAATCATGTTTTAGTAAAATGAGATGCTTGATCCTCGATTGCAAGTAAAATGAGATGCTTGATCCTCGATTGCCTTTTGTTCTCTTTTTTTTCTTGATATGCATTGGCCTAATTAGAAAAGGTTACTTGTGCCAAAATAGACTTGTGTGTAATTGAAAGTCTATAAATGCTCTAGTCTAGTATTTTACTGACAAGAATGGCAAGGGTTTATTTGAACTCTAACAGGATGTAGGACTAGATGGCAACAGAGAAAGGGTGAATGATGCCTTTAAATATTCCTCTAAGCATTCGACTATTCTTCACTCTAGTAGCTATGAGAAACTATGAAGATCAAGAAGCCAAAATTCTAAAAAATCGTGCTGCTATAGTAATTTCAGATCAGTGAATAGTAAAAACAACACTATTTTAAATCCAAAAAATCCAAGAAACTTTTGATCCGTAGATAAAAAGACTTGAAACTTAAACCAACTCTAGATCATGACCTTAAGAACTTATCCCAACTAAAAATCTAGAAAGAACTTAAGAGAATTGGGAGCTTTTGGTTTGTCAAGCTCTACTGCATCAAAACCGGGTCAAAATCTAAAATTAAGCTAACTCTCAAACGAAAGCTCTAAATCATATGAAATTTGGTATACACCTTCTTTAGGATGTCAGCAACCTATTCAAATCAACGATCAAAAACAATTTTGCCAAATTTTTGACCTTTTTCCATTTGAAGTAGCGTTGCATCAAAACCGGTCAAAAAACGAAAAATAGTGAATGTGACTTGCTCATAGGTGATTGATAGCCAAGATAGCTCTAGATATATTTTTCACATGTCACAGCAAGCAATAATACCAAAGAAATTTAGGTCAAAATAGCTGGATCAAGAAATCACTCGAAGATACCAAAAAGAACAGAAACTGGGTTTCTTTATGAACTTGCCAACCAAGTGCATAGATGGGTGGAGATTGATTTCTAGATGTTATGTCCATCTCTTATATGTTCTTGGCACAGTAAGATCAACAAATGGAGAGAGAAGAGCAAAAACCAACTAAGTCAAGAACAAATCAATCAATATAAGAGGGAACCATGGAGATGAACAAAGATTGATGTATTGCTACTTGAGCATGAAGATTTTATAGCCAATCTACTTGGATTACAAAAGACTACACCACAACACTCAATATCTCTTAAACCCTAACCCTAGAACACTTAGTCATAAGGAGAGGATGGTTGGATGGTTAACTGGCGAGTTTTCATCTCAACATGTTAAATAGATAGGCAACTAGCACCTATCTAGCTCTTAGTAGATATTATCCACTTAGCATATATGGGAAAAACTCGATAACCCCACACATGCAGGTTTTAACTCACACACTACACTTATGTACTTTTTTCAAAGTGCATAAGCTCAAATCCGCTAAGTCTTTAACCTTAATCCAACTTAATCTTCTCAGCTTCTCCTTAACCTAAACTGCTCTCCCAAGCAACGCTCAAGCACTGTGTTTTTCTTCCATGGCAATTTTTGGTATTTTGGTCAAACTACCAAAATACCCTTTCTTGACTTGGTCCTCTCCTTTCATTGCAAGTAATTGCCATGCTTGTCATGTGTAGGTGCACCACTGGCTTACCATGCATCGGCAAGTCTCTCCTATTTCGATTCCACTAGACCACGTCTCACTTGGACCGACTAAGCCACATGGTGCAACTTGTTGCTCGAACTTTCCTTCAACATTTCCCACCTTTCTCATGCCACGCTTGAGCTCAGCCATCTCATATGGCATCCTCGATCGTTCTAAGCCTCGGCTCCTCCATGAGCGTAGCTCCGATCCTCATCATTGACCATGGTTGACTCTAATTGATCCTGCACATCCCAAAACCAAAAAAATCATTTTCGGACATAAATTCTTCACAGCTCAACCCACGTTAACGGTAACATGCATCATGCAACATATATGAACTAACCTAGGTCAAACCAAATCATTATATGACTCATATTTCCCAAAATCATCTAGTTCTGCAAGCTATCTAGAACAAACTACAATTTGCAAATTCTAAATTTTCACTCCTCCAAAATGATAATGGTTCATCACAACAAAATCTTGGACCTGCTTACATAGTCCATTGATGAGTCCATTGGTAAATTCTCAAAAAATGCAAGTAGGAGTTTATTTTAGAATTTAGAAAGAAAATTTTGCAAATAAAGCTCAAAATAGTCATAAGAGAAATGCAAAGATTGAAAGTGACCATATGAGGTGGAAATAGATTGAAGCTACTGAAAATGAAATCTTTTCCACAAAAAGCTTCAAATCCAGCAAATGAATTAGGAAATCTCACTCTAGATCCATATGAAAGAACAATTATTCTATTTGACCTTGGTCATGGTGTAAAGAGAACAGAATAACAAGAGAATCACCGCAAAACATTAAAGCTCCAATATAGCAAGATTTTACACAAAAACTCTAAAGCGTGCTCTAGATATGCATTTTCACCAATCTTTCTCCCCTCTTTGACAATAGAATTATCAAGAAACATGGAAGAAGATAGAGTATGAATAAAATAAAGTGGATGCATTTTATTCATTTTTAGCATTAGGAGCTATGAAAATTATCAAAAATGACACTACAAGTATTACACCAAGCAATATTATGTAAAGTAGATTTTTACATCATGACAAACCATATACAATTAAACTAAAGCCAAATGAGCAATAATATGAAATTAAATAGATTTTTTTATCATGTTAGGTTACTCAAGATCATAGTTTAGTTGAGGGTATCCAAAAATGAGCCAAACCATATCAGTAAACTAAATTGAACCAAGATGCTGCAATTGAGTCAATTTAGAGTACTAAAACTTCAATGTTGAATTATTTTGTTCAAGCACTTGGAATTAGGCAAAATTAGCTCATTTAGCACTTTCTGAAATTCATTTATTTGTTTTATCTTAACAAAGCAAGTCCTAGACTAGGAGCTATCCAAAACTGCACCCTAAGCTTTAACTATTTTTCACATTTTTTTGTTTTCTTAGCCATGTGATAGATCGTAAGCCTTACTATGACCATCCCAAGCAAGAAGCTTAAAAGAGTAGTCTAGATCATCCAAAACTCCCATAAGTTCATGCCTAGTATAATGGCAAGCCGTCCCATGAGAAAGAATTGGTGAGATTAGTTTTTTCACACAAAAAAGATTATTTTTCAGATTTTATTTTTAGTCCAAGAACAATGAGTTAATCCTTAGTCCGTAAGCTATACCTAAATCGAGCCGCAAAAGTCTAGTAGAAGTAAACTCATGCTTCAATAAAGAACTAGCATATCTCAATTTAAAGTTCAATTTATGTTTAAAACACAACATATCCTATTTGACAGGTATGAATTATAAGAAGATCACTAGAGCAAAACTACTAACAGGATCCAACAAAACATGTTTTAATCCTTATTTCTCACATTTAATAGAGCTAGCATGTCAAAAACTAAGGTACACATAAAAAGACATGATAAATCTAGCAAACTAGCATAAAACATTGCAAGATGTAAAACAAGATATCATATCACATAATGATAATAGTCAAAGCTCCATGTAATTATATTAAATATGCAAGTTGCTAAAATTAAATATGCAGTATGATACAACGGATACAAAAGAGTCAAACTCCCCCTCCAAACAGGCCAAATGGACTAATAACCACTAACTCTCTTCACAAAGAAGCAAAATGAGATGAATTAAGAGCTTTAGTGAAATGTCCACAACTTGCTGCTTCGACTCTACAAAGTCTTCTGTACATGGTCTATAAGGAAATGATATATAATGTTAATGTGCTTGGTCCTAGAGTATTGAACTGGATTTTTAGCAATGTTTATGGCACTAGTGTTATTACAGAAGAGAGGAATACTTTCTAAGGCCAACCTATAGTCCAGTAGAGTAGATAAGATCTAGAGAATTTGAGAACAACTACTAGTAGCAGCTAAATACTCCACCTTAGTAGTGGAAAATATAACAGAGGACTGGCAAATAGACTTGTAAAGATGATTTGGGCATTACTGACCACGTGCCTACGGGTAGGGCTATTCATGGTTTGGGTCATACTGGCTAGCAACCCAACCCAAACCAAACCAATCCATAGAAATGGGTGTGGCACAGGGCAGGTTGGGTACGGTCTCAACCAATCTGAAAAAGAGAGACTACAGGTTGCATGCTGGGTCCAAACCGACATGGGGGTCCAAACTGGCAGCCCATCAACAATACGAATTCTTCATCATGTCCATGTAGGACAATACGCCAGACGTGGTGCCGAGCAGTTCATGTACCTAGCCATATGAGACATGGCAATAGCTGGCGCATTTGACACTGATTCGATTTTCTTCTCTGTTTGGGAGTCATCTCTCTCACCCTACATATGTACTCATGTAGTCCATAGAAAGAGCAAGAGTCTCATTGTAATATCTCCTCATATAGTGAATTCTTCCTTCATGCGTTTGTGTGGTTTTTTTTGCAAGGGTTTCCTCATTAAATTTGTATCTCCCATCCTTTTGATCATCTACTTTTGTCATGTGTTTTATAACAAGTGGTATTAGAGCTCTAGGTTTAATTTTGATCTGCTGCCCTAGGAAAAACGATCCTAACTCCTAGGGGCAGCACATAAGGCTGTTAGACCATGTGGATGGTCGTGATTAAAGTGATGATGAATAATTGACATCTGGATTGCTTTAAAATTTGTGTTTATTAAAGCTTCGGTAGATCACAGTCAAAAGTCTTGAGTCCAAGTAGCTTTGTTCTATGTCTGAGTGGTGTTCCTGAGCTCTGAGTAGGTTTGGTCTGCTCCGAGAAGTTTTGGTCTACTTTGAGTGGTTTTGCTAGAGTCCGAACGGTTTTCATCAGGTCCAAGTAGGATCGGATGGCATTCAAGTAACTTTGGCATATCAGATGACATCTAAGTAGCATCGGAAGATTGGACAATGTTTGAGCAGAATGATCGAAGCTGTTAAAACTGTAAGGTCGGATGAATAGTACTCAGAAGAGTGTTGTAGCAGGAGTTGGTACTTGAAACTCAAAGGTGATCAGTACTCAGAATTTGGTTCTTGTTAGTTGAAAGGACTCAGTACTCAGAGGTCATAGGTTCAGCGGTCGGTGATCTATAGTCATGGACTTCGCGGTTGGTTGTTGTAGGAGTTGCGATTAGTTCTTGAGTGGTCTGAGTGATGGTATTTTTCAAGTACTTATGTTCGAGTACTTGATGAGCTAGCGACCGGTCTTGCATAGCGGTTGTAACCAGTTGTAATGAGTGATCTGAAGTTGATTTCTGGTAAGCGACAAAATGTGTGGTTGTGGATGACCTGATTGATGTTCATGGATGGTTTGGTTCTTGTCTATGGATAGACAAGGGTGCGTTTGTGTGTGAACTAATGTCGATCAAGTTGGAAAGAACTTGTGCAGGTGAAAAACATTCTTTGGTCTTTGATGTGGATGTTGGCGTGGAGATGATCATGGTCGGTGACGAGGAGGACCAGGACTAGAATAGGAAAATCTGAGGTCCAGGCGATCGAGGATGTCATACAAGGTGGTAGGGCTCATGCTGCAGCGCATGAAGATCAAAGGTGGTGATTCGTGGAGAAGCTACGGGTGGTGCGGTCCAGGAGGCTTCGACACAGAGGTTGATGATGCGTGAAGAAAATACAGGAGGTGCATTCCCGGAGGCTTCAACACGTGGTGCTGGTGCATGATGAAGATACAGGAGGTGCTATCCTGGAGGCTTCGTCACATGGTGAGATTGGAAACGTTACGGAAGGAGTCCATAACAGGAAGGTTTAGAGATTGAATAAAACCCATATTAGAAAGGTTTCGGGTCCCTTGCCTTTCAGAAGAGATAGAGTTTTGTATCCGTGTTTGAGGTGGACACAGTCTGGGACGTGTAACAGCCTAGGTTTTATAAAAAAATAATAGTAAAAAATTAATTTAAAATAAAAATAAGTGTTTTGGTTGCTTGAGTTTTAAATTTGATTTACCCTGATTTTCTACTTTTAAAAATGCTGGATTTGAATAGTAATTTAAGTAAAAAACCTAAAAATATTACTAAATAAAAGGATATTTTGATTTCCTGTAAAAATACTAATTCAAATTAATTACTTGGATTTATTTGGCTTTTATCTAGATTTTCTGTGATTCTTTGGAGTGTAAAATCTAATTTTAAAATTAAAAAGTATTTTCTAGAATACAAATATAATACCAAAATATGTTTAAAATATTATACCTAAGTCCAAAATGGTTCCAAGAATTTCTGTAATTTTTTTTTGAATTTTTGAAATTTATTTGGTATATTTCTGAGCCTTTTTGAATTTCCTTGGCTTCTTTGAAAGTCAAAATCAAAAAATAAAATTTAAATTCTCCCACCCCTCTCTTCGAGCGATGCGTGGGCAGTCCAGATCTACCCACGTCACCACTCGCCTCATCCCCGTCTCACTCCTAGGCCGACTCGTGTTCGGTCCAAATTGTGCCACGTCGCCACCTGACCCATCTCTCCCGTCCACCGCCTCTTTCTCCTCTCAGCCATTGGATTCCTCCTCTTGGCCACACGGTCGCATCTCCCACACCTCACTCCCTCTCTCCTTGCCACTGGGCCCCCTCGTGAGACCCCGTTCTCCTCTCTCTCACTGCCCTCCTGGGCGCACACACTAGCCACTTTTCCTGCCTTCTTCTTCCTCCCCGTGCCTCCTTCTTCCCCGGCCGCACCGCTGCCATGGCCGTTGGCCCGCTCCACCTTTCTGGCCACCTCCCTCTCCCACACGTGCACCGCCGCACCTCTTTCTTCGTGTGCCACACTCCCCGCGCCCCACCTCCCCCACTCCTCCACTCCCGCACCTCCTCTCCGCAATGGCAATCACAGCTGCCATTTTTGCATGGTAGTTAGCTCACCAGTGCTGCCCCCTCCCCTATAAATACCCCACTTAGCATCGCTTCCCCTCACACCACCACCTCCCTGCCTTCTTCTCCTTTCCTCGTGCCAGAGTTCTCTCCATGCCACGTCCTCTCTCTCCAAGGTCCACCGCCAACTTCGGTGAGCTCCCCTCGCTGCTCTGACCTCCCTCGAGCTTCACTGACCCGTTCTCAGCTTCGCCGCGTCACCCCTGACCTCGCTTGCCCCTCAGTCGTGCCCCAGCCCCGCTGGAGCACTGCTGCACTGGAGACCCATGCGCCGCCACCACCTTTTCTCATCAACAGCCACCCACGACCCTGCTCGAGCTCCGCCTGTAGGTGAGATGAAATCCTCGCAGCCTCCTCTACCTCCTCCGCCCCTCACCGAACATTGCCATGCATGAGAACGCTGGCGACCATCAGTCCCCATGCACCTCCCCACCGGCAAGGCCCCGTTAGCAACCGAGCTGACGTGGCACGCCATGCAGTGCCATGTGCCGTGCCACGCAAGCATCTAGCCGCCCAGTCAACTCAACCATGCCACGTCAACATCTTTGCCTTGTCATCCGCCATGTGTCGGACACCTGTCGGCCACATCATCAAAATAGGCACAGTCACCTGCCACCTGGATGTCACACAATCCCCCTTGCCACCTCAGCCTCCAGTGGTCTATGGACCTGGTCTACGGTAGACCAGGCCCACTAATCAGTCTCAATCAAACCAAGGGCTGACATTAGCAAGACATCATAAATGCCTTTTCCACTAGAAAAATAAATCCATAAATTCTAGTTTATTCTTTTTCTTTGATTTCAAACTTCCAAGAGCTCGTTCTCCTTCGTCCTAACTATGATTGAATCCATTCAAATTCCTAAATTCATCAAAAAATTACAATCTATCCATTTCTATCCTCCTTTTAATTATTTAGAGTTTGTTTAAATTTATTTGGATTTTATTTAAGTATGCTTGGATATTTTCACACGTAGACTACGACGGTTCGGAAGAATTCTTCAACGACGACTCGCACCAGACTACAGAGCAAGGTAAGTCACACTCCTTGATCATGTTGATCCCAAATTACAAAATAAAATTATGTTGATTTAAATTATATTGCATGCATATGTTTATTCAAGTATTTCAATTCCAATTTTAAACTTTGTTAATTCCCAATTATTATTGATACCTTTGATCTTGTGCGACATTATATCTTGTCACCCTAGATAAAACTCTAGTTAGTACACTAGTATGGCTAGAGAACTTTTGTAGCAAATGCTTAGCCTTGCTTAGAATTAAAACTAGGCTTGGGTACCTTTGCACATAAAATGAGAAAGTTTTCAAATGTATTCTTGTCTTCGGTGAGTCAAAAAGGTTTATGAAATATTTTGAGATAAAATATAAAATCTAATTTAGACTTAGGCTAATGGTTAGGTGGTGGGTGCAGGCACACACTGTTGTTTAGTGACATAGTGTTGATTGTCGGATAGAAGGGGTATGTGGTTGAGCCTAAGTCAAGTTAAGGACCGGTCTATGAGCTACTGTTGCAAAGCCCTTCTCGTACTACCACAAGGCCAGTATGGGACAATCCTAGCTGACTAATTTGCAGATCCCAACCTGAGTCTCGTCGTAGGTTGAAAGTGAACGTGGCATAAGCCATGAAAAGTCTCACTCAGCTCAAGAGGGGGTCCAGTCTAGTGGATTCTTGGATAGCTATGCCCATGGTCATGGGCATGCTGAGTAAAGTTTTTCACAGATTAGACTTTGTTTTTCAAAATGGTTTATGAAAAGCTTATGGATAGAGGGAATCCATAAGAGATTGAAAGCGTATAGATGGATAGAATCCATATGAGATCTTTTGGAAAAGATGGTCCGGATGGGATACCCATGGTTAGGTTAGTGTGGGGAGGATGGACCTACACTAACGGTATTAATTTCATTTATAATTACTGTTTTCACTTACTATATTAAATTCAGCATTTTCAATCTATTTACTGTATTTATTTAAATGTTGTTTTGCGCACAAATAATCATATATGCCTTCCTTTGTTGCCTTTATCATTATATTGCATATCTTCGTGTGACTTGTGGAGTACAAGTTTGTATTCATTTTGCTATCTCCACACAGAGGAAGACGACTTCAACTACGATGATGATCTGGACGAGTAGGCCGCGTGTTACTGTCGTTTGCCTGTGGGCAGGCTTGTTGGATTTCTTCCGCTTCGGTGTTTATCTTCCGCTGCTTATGTTTAAATTTGGCCTATTAGCCATGGATGTAAACATTGGAAACCATACCTATATTTAGTTAATAAATATCATTATGGTTGATATTTATCTTTGTTATCAACTGTGTGCATTAGCTGATCTTGGACTAGTGCGATTTACACAGAGGATCCCGGAGTTGTTGCTCTGGGGTCCAACAGGACGTTAGCCTATAAAAAGCAGGGAAAAAGCTAAGGGTTAATGTGTGGTTTTGGCGAGGGCTTTCGGGGAGAATGCTTATGTTGGTTTGAGAGGGCTTTCGTCGAGAAGGTTTTTAGGGGTGCTTGTGAGGGCAATTTGTAAATTCATAAAATTCTAGCGATAAACATAATTCTGAATCAATCTGGTTCTTGATTTGCTTGAAGTGCACTGGTGATTGCAGGTGGTTTGGATCATACGATAGCAAGCAAAGTGGTCAAACAAGATCAGTTGATCGAGCGGGTGGTCGGGCGGAACGGTTGGCCAAGCGGTCATACGCTGGTTTTTTGACCAGGTGTTTGATCACTGAGTGGTCAAAAGAATCATCAATCGTTAGGAGACTTCAAAAGCGGTGACAATAATTCATGCCCCCCTGATTGCAGTAGTCGATCCTACAAAGGCACATCAAGGTAGCTTCGATGTCTTGTTTCTATGGTGTTTTCATCAAATCTGAGTCGTACTCAGTTGTACAACTCTAAGTCGAAGCTAGGTTCCTACAATAAAAGCCTAGGTCCTTCGATTCATAGCATCAGCGATGAATCCTGAGGCAGTAGCAGCACAAAAGCAGGTGACTCCCAAGAAGCACAAGAAACCTAGAGAAGCTAGACATCTCGAGGCAGGCATCCCACATGGTAGCGGAGAGAGAGAGAGAGAGAGAGAGAGAGAGAGAGAGTAGTCGACAACAATGCCAGGCCCTCGATTCTAGGTGAAATAGAAGCACAACAACAACAGGTTGACCTTTGCATATGTCCTAGCATAATCTTTGGTCTCTTCCCCTCGATCCGAGCGGCAATAGGACATGAGTAGCTGTCGGCTAATTATTGTTGGTGTGTTTCTTTTTGACAGAAATTGCTATGTGCACTCGAAGAAGGCTACCAAGAGATTTTAGCATCCTCAACTTGACTATCCGACTCGCCTCAACTCCGTTCAATATCTCAACTTCATATTGAGTGTCGACCCACGCTCTACTTTAGCAATTGTTCTAGTGCCAGATTTGCTAGCACCATAGTCCGTGCCACCCAATGCCATGCCCTGGCATCATACTGCACCATCTCTATCGAAGTTGTGTTGTCATCTCTATATGTTTTTTTATTGGAGATAGAGTTCATTGTAATTCAGGCCAATGTCATATTATTGGTGGCATCCATGTGAGATTAATCATTGGTTATTCTTCAATGATTCTTCGTATTCTACAGTTTAGTACGGTAAGATCCATAGATGAGAGGTTTAAAGGTAGAGTTGCAATTTTTCAACATAATTTGGGCTACACTTGAGGAGGCTTTAAAGAAAAATAATATCAGTTGTGGAGACAACTGAATTTGGTGTTTCAATCATCATTTGAATATATTGCAATTTGGATCGCCGACATGACTATTATGAGGCTTTGGCAACATTAATTCTCAAGAATTTGATAACACCCTGATAGTAGTCAGCATGATACACTTTAGAGTTTTACTGTTTGAAAGTGAAGTTTTTGCTCCAATTTTAGTTGAGATGAAGAATTTAAGTGAAAGAAGGAATTTATTTTTGCATAGATACTACAACATTCTCTAGTTGTTATAGCTCGATACGAGGGGTCTACTGCAGTTTGTACTCCATTAATGGCATAAGAATTATTTTCATCCAGACGTTTTACCAGAGCAATTTCAACCATGTCATGGAATTTAATTACCTTTGAAGTTGACAGTATGATGTATGTGATGCCACATGTGCAAGTTGCACTTTCAATGAGTATTTTTCTCGAGTTTTGTGTTTCAAGTGGGAGCATGCCATATTCCATGATACAACTTCTTCATTATCTATCCAGCACCACAGGTGGTGTTTTGGCTTATGTCATTCGACGATTGAGCATTTATTTCAGGACATCGGTTGCAGAGACGTAGACATTACCAAGGTTATGAACTATTCAAGAGCCATATTTGTTCGTTTGCTTTATTAATAGCTATGTGTTTGAACCTACTGATGATTTGCTTAATTTTGCTTCATGAGAAGCATTTAGACAAAACTGTTCTAGCCTTTCTTGTTGAACATTAGTTTGATGGACTTTTGAGGCACAAGGTCTAATGATGAAGATTTACTTTGAGAGATATTTTGCCTACAGGAGCGAATTCTTCTCAATGTGAAGATTGTTAAAGTGTCATTTGAATTTTTCATCATGACTATGTAGGTTATTATACCAAACGTGGCACCGAGCGATGCACGGGCCTAGCCGTGTTTGACATTGCAACGGCTGGCCCATCCGACTCTGATTTAGTTTTCTTCTCCATTTGGGAATCATCTCCCTCACCCTATATATGTACCCCTGTAGTCTATAGAAAGAGTAAAAGCTTTATTGCAATATCTCTTTATATAGTGAATTCTACTTTCGTGCATCTATGATTTTTTTTCTATAAGGATTTTCCACATGAAATCTGTGTCTCCTGTTATTTTTATCATCTATTCTTGCCATGCATTTTATAACACGGTACATGGTCAGAAGCCCTCGTGTTCCTTACTTGCTCATGTTCGTCTCTTGCGGTGGCACGGGCTTACTGGCAGGTGGTGGCCTCCTTGGCATCTTTGGCAGTTTCCTCGACACCAATGTTTGTAGCAAGTTCCCTAGCATCATCTTCTCCAATGGCTTCCCTAACAATGGTGTTGGTGGTGTATTCCAAGAAGGCAACAAGCCAGCAACAGCGGCTTCCCTCCCAAGCCTCTCTAAACTATACCACCCACCCAAATCCTGGCAAAATTAGTCACAATCTCAATCAGGATGATGCTCTCCATGCTCCCTAAAGCTTCCTCTTGCTGCTAGACAATTGCCACTAGACAATGTAATTTTCTCCTATTGTGGTGCTCCAGTGGTCTGGTGCTGCTGTCCTAGAGGCTATGAGGTTGATTGAGGCATGAGTGTAGTGGAAACGAGCTAGAGGTGCGAGCACATCGGTGAGACAGTCTGAGACATGAATGTGGTGGCAAGCACTACATACGGAATGGTGAGGATGTGGCTCATTGAGGTGAGTCGAGGACGGAGAACCATGTCATGCCAATGACCATGACAGCTCGACCATGCCCAAATTGTGTTGAATTTTGCTTGTTCATCTTCATTTGCCTTGGAATTTCTATTTGATTAGCTCTTGGATTTTTCACTGGTTTGCTCTCAAATTTACACTATGCTATTTGTATCTAATTTGCTCTCATATCCACACTGACTAGCTCTTGAATTTGCACAAATTTGTTCTGATTTACTCCAAAATTTGCACCGATTTGATCTTGAATTTACACAAATTTGTACTAGTTTGCACCCAAATTTGTCCCAATTTTCTCCCATGTCAGCTTCATTTTGCTCTTGAATTTCTCTCAGATTTGCTTTGGAAATGCCTTTTTATTTGATGCTGACATTTGTACGTATTTGCTCACAAATATGCAACAACTTGCTCCCCAAATTTTTACCAATTTTCTTTCAAAATCGCAATGATTTGCTATCACATTTATCCTGATTTGTTTATCAAATTATCCCATCTATATATAAACTAAGTTATGTTGTGGCAAGAAATGTGGGTTCATGATAATGGGAGCGTGTGCATATAGGTAGTTGATGTATTTAGGAAGCAATGGGTAATTATTTTGTAACCAAATATGGCAACAAAGGTGTGCGTATGGAATAGCAATCGACCAACCGTGCACCAGTTGTGCCCTTTTGTTTGGTGAGACACTACATTATTAATTAACATAAGAATTTATTTAACTAAGGATTATTAGTATTAATCATGGTGGGATTTGAGAAATTTAATCTTAAACTACCATACTTACGTGCACACACCACCACTAGCCCACCTCCTCTACCACCCCCTTCGTCGGTCCCTCTGTCCTTCCACCGCTGGCACAGCGCTGGACTCCCACCTCCTTCGCCGCTTGGCCTGCCCCCACCTCTACGGCGCTCCGCCCACCCCCACCTCGTCCAAGGCTCCACCCACCTCTCCGGTGCTCAGCCTACCGCCCATCTCTCTGGCGCTCCACCTACCCCCACCGAATCATGGTGGAATTTGAGAAATTTAATCTTAATCTTACACACACACAACTTTACAAAGTTTCTACTAAGGTGCACTCCTGTGTACATAAAGTTAGAGACTAGGATTTGAACTCTATTGGATAGAGCCACATACCTACATCTCCACTATCTTACAAGATGTGGTTTTCCCTCTCTGTCTTATTTATTTTTGCTCCAAGTGGGCAGGGCGCATTAGGTCACCTCTAGTGTGTGCTTTTTGGTATTGGTACCAAGTTGGGATGAGTATTGGAGGTGGGGGTGTCCAAGAAAAGATTCTCCAATATTGGTACCACGTGAAGTATCGTTTCCAAGCAAATAAAAAGCTGATGAGCTCACTTATCAATGAATTGAACAAGGGAGAAAATAGGTGCTAAACACCTTGAAGAGAAAATAGGTGGTAAACCCTGAAGTGAAAATATAAACTTAGCATATAAATGACGTGGAATTCATTGGCGCATACACATGTACAACACACTATGAATGCCATTAGTGTATGACATGTTGAGTGAAGTGCGTGGTGGATGGAGGAGCCCAAGACCTTAATAGTCCCATCAATGCTCCTTGAGGCAAACTGGGGAGGGGGAGGTGTGGGATAGTGGGAGTGGGCTAAAATCAATAGAGGTTACTTGGCATAGTTATTAGTATATATGTCTAGTACCTGTTAAATATTGGTATTAGTATATATGTCTAGTACCTGTTAAATATTGGTATTTCATAAGTCCAGTTGTCATTATATATGTCTAATGCCTATTAAATACTAGATATTTCACAAAAAAATTTGGGTGTTGGGTCCGCCCATACATTTTGGCATATGTGACGAATGTGCTACTTTCTCATGCACTCGCAGGTTTACTTGACAAACATACAGGCAAATGTGTTAGTATTCTTTTTCTCTCTTGAGGACAAATGTGCAAGTGAGGATGCTTGGTCAGACCAACACTAGATGTAAGGCCCCCTTTAGAACGCAATTTTTCCCCCATTTTTGCCAAAAAAAACTATTTCTTGTGAGATTTTTGTAAAATTCATATTTTCCAAACAGGGCTAAAAGGGTTGATGGGGAAACATCCACTAACAGATGCCCAGTTGAAGAAAAAAATCTATAGTAGAGGCTCTTTTGTGTAATTTGGCCTTTCTCTTACACCACCTATCCACACAAATGACATTGTAGCTATTTTTTTTAATTTGGCCTTAGGATCGTTTTTTTTTGCAAATCTAGCCTCTCTCATTGGACCTCCTGAGCCAGGGAAACTCGGCAGATACCTACCAAGCTACAGTCGGCATTTAATTAGTACTAATTGCATTTAATTAACATTGATCATATTTAATTAGCGCTAATTATGAGTTTTAATTAGTGCTATCATGCGCTATCGCTGTGGGGACTTGGCAGGTGCCTACCAAGTTTCTCTAGCTCAATAGATATCTGCTGAGCTTGATAGATACAATGAGAATGCCAAAACAACAACGACAACAATAAAACCTTTTATCCCAAACAAGTTAGAGTAGGCTAGGAATGAAACATTCTCAAGATCAAAGAGATGAGAGCTTTGAAATAAAAACCTACAATGTTAAAACCCTAAGCCGTACATACTATTATCTGAGCCGAGAGCCTAAAACACTGCCCCTAACTTTCTTATGGTTCCAGTATGTGGATCGCTAACTTCCATGTGCTCCTATTCAAAGCTAATTCTTTAGATACATTCCAATCCCTCAAGTCTCTTTTAACTGCTTCATCCCACATCAGTCTCGGTCGACCTCTGCTTCTTCTTACGTTTTTAGTATGCCTTAGAATTCCACTACGTACCGGTGCTTCAGGAGGCCTTCGTTGGATATGTCTAAACCATCTCAAGCGATGTTGGACAAGCTTCTCTTCAATTGGCGCTACCCTCACCCTATCACTATATCATCATTGCGGATGCGATCCCGCCTTGTGTCACCACAGATCCACCACACATCCTCATCTCCGCTACACTCATTTTCTATATTTGTTGTCTTTTGGTCGCCCAACATTCTGCTCCATATAGCATCGCGGGTCTGATCGCCGTCCTATAGAACTTATCCTTTAACTTTTGAGGGACTTTTTTGTCACACAGGACACTACATACTTGGCGCTATTTCACTCACCCCGCTCTTATACTATGGCTCACATCTTCATCAATCTCACCATCCCACTATAGCATCGATCCCAAATAATGAAACATGTCCTTCTTAGGCACTACTTGTCCGTTCGATCTAATAACTTCATCATCTGTCCAAGCACCACTGAAATCACACCTCATATACTCAGTTTTAGTCCTACTAAGTTTAAAGCTCTTCAATTCTAAGGTCTTCCTCCACAACTCGAGCTTCCTATCAACACCTATCTTACTCTCGTCAACCAGCACTACATCATCAGCGAAAAGCATACATCAAGAGATATCTCCTTGTATGCCCCGAGTGACCTCGTCTATCACTAGGGTAAAAATGTATGGGCTCAACGATGACCCTTGGTGTAGCCCTATTTTAATAGGAAAGTCATTAGTAACACTACCACATGTTCTGACATTAGTCACAATATTTTCGTACATGTTCTTAATTAGAGTAATATATTTTGTTAGGACTTTTTTCTTTTGAAGTGTCCACCACATGGCTTTTTTGCCACTTTATTATAGGCTTTCTCTAAGTCAATAGACAACATATGAAAATCCTTTTTTTGCTCCCTATACCTTTCCATCAACTGTCGTAGTAAGAAAATCGTCTCCGTGGTCGACCTTTCAAGCATAAAATCAAATTGGTTTATTGTCACGCTAGTCACTTTTCTTAAACGGTGTTTAATTACTCATTCCCAAAACATTATTGTGTGGTTCATGAGTCCAAATTTACAAAAGGGATGTTCAGAAGCTAATTTTTTTTTAAAAAAAATAGTTACAACACCTTATATATAAACAGTTCCCTGCCCACACGCCAGCAACGCCTTCTTTCCGTAGATCCTCCCTTCCCCTTCCAGACGACATCAGAAAATGGCGGAAGGAGCCATTGATTTTTCAGAGAAGCCGGATTATCTTTTTACAGCGAAATCAACAGCAGCGCTTGCCATCTCGTTGCTGGACAAAGCCTTCTCCCACTTGGATGGTGGCAACAAGGAGGATTACAAGGAGAAGCTGTTGCAAAATCTCCGAGGTGTCCAAGCAGTTGGATGAAGCTGAGCGTCGGCAGATCGAGGTGGGAAGCATAGGCACACGGATCGAATGCGTCATCTGGAAGTTTAGATACGCTGTTGCGGAGACCGAGGGCGCCATCGACGAGATCGACTACTGCAGGTTGGAGGAAGAGGTTAGTAATCCGATCTCCATGGGTTAGACAGAGCTGCGTCTGAACTCTGAACTATGCAGACTTTGTCTGGATCGAGTTGCTCACGGTGCTCTGGATGATGATGTCACATCCCCTGCCCCTCAGCATGAGCGCTACCTCAGTTGGACAGCCACTGAAGAGGTGTTTCTCCGAGGCAAGGAGAAGGAGCAAATAGTTCAGTGGTTGCCCGAGCCGAGGAATGGTTGCTCCAGAATGGTGCTTCCCTGCGTTCCATCGAAATAGGAGTTGCGGAATCCCTGCGTTCCCTGCCATCTCAGCTGGCAAAGCTTGGATCGCTACAGAGTTTGCATATAGAAAGAGCCCCGGCCTCTGATTCAGTCACTCCCACAACTGCCAGCCTCACTGAGCAAGCTGACAATCTGGGGCTGTGACCCAATGCTTCTGAAGCGCTATGAAAAGTATACTGGCCTGGAATGGGGCAGAATTGCCCGCATTGCTGACGTGGATATGAAGGCATATTCTGAAGGTGCACTTTCTTTCAGTTCTCCATTCTTATTTTGCTATGTGGCAACCAACTCTATGTTATCATCACTTTAATCATGTAGATATTTGTTTCTACTCATCTGTAAGCAGTATAGTTTGCACTTGTGCTCACACAACTTCTGTATAGTAAGGATTATGTGATTGACTTCATCCTATCAAAATCCCAAATGTTGTTCTGTTCCTACCTCTACTGTTTTGCGTGTGTCTGTAGCACTTGGAAATTTTTATACAAAGCTTTTTTGTTCCGGACCTATTACAATAAGATGATCATAATATCTGTTAATATATTTTTCGTTGTCCTACTCAGTTGCTTCTTCGGAAATTCCATATTTGGCTGTTCTGATATTTCAACCTTTGTACTGGTCACACTGTCATAGGAAATACTAATCTTCTTCCAACCTTTATAATGGAGAACAATCAACTGTAAAAATGCTTCTCCTGCAGAATTTTGGATGTCTTTGATATCTATTATAGCTGTTTATACTTTAAGTTCTGCTTACCTTAACATACAATTGTTCATGCACGCATGAACTACAGTGATGATTGGATTCAAGATTCCGACAACAGCACCAGTAATCCTTGCCGTCAATTTGTTGTCATAGACTTGTTGAACATTTTCTGCGAAAAGTACGTTCTTGTCAGGAGCATCTTAATCATTGTGATTCAAACCTTGCTAGTTGTAAGGTGCAACATCCAGAATGCACCTAATGCAATGGTTTTGGTTCCATACTTGTACGTTCTGGGAACCTGGGATGATATGAGCTTTCTAGGTAATACTCCCTTTTTTTTCCGAGAATACAGTAATACTTGCCTATTTAATTGCCTTATACATATTCCATATTTTCATTTTGAATTGGTAAGCTTTTAGTATTAATGGCGAACAACATTATTCTCATTCTAGCAGAGTAGAAGATAAACATTTGATCGCAAAGTTAGTGATGCAATACTCCAGAAAGACCTCACACTTTGTACCAAGATTGAGGTTGTTTTTTTTTGGCGTTCTCCTCTTTGAATTAGTCAGATAATAAAATCTGGAGTTCTTGGGTCTTGATTGTCGTAAGTTTTCCATAAAGTTAATCAAATTGCAATATTTTATTCAAAAATTAAAGCTTGCTATAGCCTTTTGACCACTGCAGTGCCCCTCACTGTGGGGACGATATTATCTTCTTTTTTTCCTTCATACAGAGCCCAACATTCCTGCTGCACAGTTGCTTCATGCTGCAAAGAATTGAATCCTACTACATTTAAATGATGTCTATCTCGAATTCTCGATTGTCCAATGAGGAAAGAATGTGATTATCCCTTTTTAGGGCCATGCCTGATGTATTGATGTGTCGCTTGCAGGACTGTATTCCGATGAGGTTGCATGCCAAATGGATTATGGAGTGTGGTGGCTACACCTGCGAAGGAATGCATCCTAGCAGCTGGTTCAGCCCAGAGTGCGAGTTCGGATGGGTAATCATCTGAAGTCTGGAACGTGAAGCCGGAAAGGGTCTGCGTTATTGAGCAGTTTGTGTACTGAATTCTACTAGGCCCTGTTTGGGGGAGCTTCGAATTCGGCTGGCTAACTGAAGAAGCCTTTTTTTCTACTCTCGGGTATAATTACTTTCTACGTCGTATCTTGAAAAGTAGAGAGTATTTCGTGCAATGAAGGATATATACGTGTAGTGTGTGTGCGCGCGCGCTAGGAGTGTACCTAAGTGCCTGGTATGGTGGTATGGTAGTTGTACTGGACATTGTTGTATAATTCTGGGCTGTCCTTGATTCATGACAAGGAACTCAGTGTGGATGTCCATACACGCCTTGAACGTCCTGTAATTTTACCATTTGAGTAGTGCATCTATTGTCACGCCTTGACCTCAGATTGTAGGGATGCGCTGCAGGAAGCCGTGAACTGGAGGAAGACGTGGGCGCCGTGCTGGAGATAGGGGAAACCTAGGGTTTCCCGACGAGATCAGGGGTAGCGGGGCGGCTGGACCACACGAGGATCCGACAGCCAGATAGACGGAAGGCAGGAATTGAAGAAGGAGAGATTCAGATTGAGGTAATACTTCTCTACCCCTTTATTGATATGATCCATCCTCTTTATATAATAGAGGAGAGGGCCGGTTAAGCCGGATACTTACACAATCCAATCAAACCGAATACAATTCTACTAAGTTACTGGAACCGAGTCCTATACGACTCGCTAATACGAATAACTTGGAAACCCAAACCCTAACCTGCGGTAGAGTCCAGAGGCGGTGCAGCTGCTGCTTCCTCGGTCGCATCTGGCTGCCTGGGACGACCTCTCCTCCCAAATACCTTGCCGAATCTGCCAGCCCTGACATTTCTCCCCTCCTCGACAAGAAGCTCGTCCTCGAGCTTGAAAAGAGGATAGCGACGACGGAACTGATCCAGGGGCTCCCAAGTGGCCTCAGCGGCTGACATTCCTTCCCAATGCACTAACACTTCCCGCTCTCCCTTAGTCGCCCGAGCGCGAACAACATGATGTGGAATTGGAGCAATCCGACCATGGAGCATCTGTGGTAATGCTGGAGGTTCATGTGGAGGTGTGCCATGGTATGGTTTGAGCAAATTGACATGGAAAACGTCATGGATTCGAGCACGGGCAGGTAATTGCAGGCGATATGCCACATCGCCAATCCGTTCCACGATCTGGTATGGACCATAATAGCGAGGCGCCAATTTGCGGTTCACATTGGAGGCTAGTGATAAAGCTTGGCGCTGATGGAGCCGGAGCCATACCCATTGTCCAATCTCAAAGGAGACGGCTCTATGCTTGGCATCATAAGCCTGTTTGTGGTGTTGCTGAGCCAACAGGAGGCGGTCCTTGATATCTGCAAGCAATTGATCCCTCTCCAAAAGAAGCTGATCAACGGCTTGTAAACGAGTTGTCATGGACGAATGTGGTCGGAGCGTTGGAGGGTCCCGACCGTAGACCACCTTGAAGGGAGTCTCTTGCAGCGATGTTTGGAAGGAAGTGTTATAACAATATTCTGCCCATGGCAACCAGCGAACCCACTGGCGTGGACGATCTCCTGTCAGGCAACGAAGGTACATAGCAATGATTTTGTTAGTCACCTCTGACTGGCCATCGGACTGCGGGTGGAAGGCGGAGCTCAAGTGTAGTTTAGTTCCCGTCAACCGAAAAAGCTCTGACCAAAAGTTACTGGTGAACACTGGATCGCGATCACTCACAATGGAGCAGGGAATTCCATGCAAGCGAACGATCTCATCGAAGAATATCCGGGCCACCGAACTTGCAGTATAGGGGTGAGCCAATGGGAGGAAGTGTGCATATTTGGAGAACCGGTCAATCACGGTGAGTATCACTGATTTGCCATTAACTCGCGGCAGTCCTTCAACAAAATCCATGGCAATGTCATCCCAAATGCGCGAGGGGATTTGTAAGGGCTGCAGAAGGCCGGCGGGATGAAGCTGCACCGGTTTGTTGCGTTGGCAAATTTGGCAAGAGCGGACAAAGTCCTCCACTAGCTGACGGTCCTTTGGCACATGGAAATCACTCCGAAGGCGATGTAATGTCTTCTGAACTCCCTCATGGCCTACTGCGTGGGCTGTGCGCAGAATTGATGGCAGGAGCGGCGACGAGGGGGGGACATGTACGCGGTCGTTGTGAAGTAGCAGACCGTCGGAGATTTGCCAAGGCGCACCGAGAGTTCCCTCCTGGACTTGTGTGTGCAGAGCCACCAACTCTGGATCGGATGCATTGGCCTGACGCAATTCGTGAAATAAAGCAAAATCCGGTCCGGAAATAGCAGTTAGTGATCCGGTTTCTTCCGCACAGCGAGACAATGCATCTGCCACGGTGTTTAGTCGCCCCGGCTTGAACTCGACCAGGAAATCATAGCCGAATAGCTTGCTGACCCAGCGGTGCTGCGGAATGGTTGAGAGCCTTTGATCGAGCAAGAACTTGAGGCTATAGTGATCGGTCTTGACTATAAATCGGCGTCCCCACAAGTACGGCCTCCAATGTCTGACTGCCATCACGAGTCCCATCAGCTCTCGTTCATATGCTGCGAGATGTGCATGCCGAGTAGCCAACACTCGACTGTAGAAGGCGATGGGGCCGTGGCCTTGGTGTAACACAGCCCCGATGCCAGATCCCGATGCATCGCACTCCACTATAAACTCAAGCTCAAAGTTCGGAAGTTGCAATACTGGCGCCGTGGTGAGAGCATCTTTGAGGGACTGGAATGCTGCTGCTGCCTCTGTCTTCCATGAAAACGCTTCCTTCTTGAGAAGGCGTGTGAGTGGTTCTGCTATCGTCCCGAAATTTTGAATGAACTTGCGGTAGTATCCTGCCAAGCCGAGGAATCCCCGAAGGGCTCGAACAGAGCGTGGGGATGGCCATTCTTGAACGGCTTGTACCTTGGTAGCATCCATGGCCACTCCATCGGCCGAAATAACATGACCCAAATATGCGACCGATGATTCGCCAAAGAAACACTTGGAGCGCTTGAGGTAAAGCTGGTGTTGTTGGAGGAGCCGAAAGACTGCTCGAACGTGGCGAAGATGCTCCACCCATGACGGACTGTAAATCAGGATGTCATCAAAGAAGACCAAGACAAATCGGCGCAAATATGGGCGGAGAATGCTATTCATGAGTGCTTGGAACGTGGCCGGTGCATTAGTTAGGCCGAAGGGCATGACCAGAAACTCAAAGAGGCCCTCGTGGGTACGAAAAGTCGTCTTTTCAATGTCTGGAGGATGCATCCGTACTTGATGATATCCCGAGCGAAGGTCCAATTTAGTGAAGAACTTGGCTCCTTTCAATTCATCAAGAAGTTCATCTACAACCGGAATCGGAAACTTGTCTTTAATTGTTTGGTTGTTGAGAGCCCGGTAGTCCACACAAAACCGCCAGGTGCCATCGTGCTTCTTCACTAGTAATACTGGCGAAGAGTAAGCAGAAGTGCTTGGGCGGATAATTCCTTGCTGTAGCATCTCTCCACATTGACGTTCTAGCTCATCCTTGAGGAGCTGAGGGTAGCGATAAGGACGAACAGAGACTGGTGCTGTCCCTGGCACAAGATGTATGTGGTGGTCCTGTGCTCGAGCCGGCGGTAGCCCTTGCGGTGATGCAAACAGGCCATCAAATTCCTGGAGCAATGTGTCCATCAATGTCGGTCCTGAAATGTTGCAGACCTGCGGCAACTCTTGTGCATGTTGAAGTCCACGCCATTGGACCTTGTGATCTCCCCTCCAGAACATCATGCTCAGTGTATCAAAGTCCCACAGTATGGGTCCCAACGTGCGGAGCCACTGTACGCCAAGGACTATGTCAAATCCATCCAATGGAAGAGAATAACAGTTGATGGAGAAGTGTTCTTGATCAATCTGTAACTTCACTGCCGGGTAAAATCCCGAACTTTGCACCCTGTCGCCGTTAGCAACCAGCACCTGCAACCCTCGTCGTGGTTGAACAGAGAGGTTGGCGCGCTCGGCCGCTGCTGCAGTAACGAAATTGTGTGTGGAGCCCGAGTCCAACAGGGCTAGCAGGGTTGCGCCGCCCACAACCACTTTGAGCTGCATGGTCTGCGCCGCTTTCGGTGTAATCCCAGTCGCCGCATATAGTGAAATACGCGGTTCGCCTTCTTCTGGAGTGACGTCCCAATCTGCGTCGTCGTCAGAGCCACCGCTGGGAGCAAATAGCATGAACAATCGCTTGCAACGGTGACCGGGTGTAAATTTCTCATCACAATTGAAACAGAGCCCTGCAGTTCTCCGTTGCTCCATCTCTTCTGCTGTGAGAAAACGGCGTTGAAGCGTCCGGCGGGGACGTACTGCACCCTGCGCGGCCCCTGTTGCGAGGTTAGGATTTGGTGCTGGGAGGGCGGGCAGGGCAGAGCGATTTGGTGGAGGCTGCCGAGCCGGTGCTGTTGCCGCTATCTGTGTTGGAGCTGGTGTTGAGATTGGCTGTGGTTTTCTCGGCAGGATGCTCATATCTTGTCCAGTAGCCTGCGCCCGCTTCTCGTAGGCCCGAGCAAGGGCCATTGCCATCTGCAAGTTGGCCGGATTTTGAAGTTCTACATCCGTGCGAATTGGTTCTCGCAGTCCTGGTGTGAATAATTGGACCTGCTGTCTTGATTGAAGGTGCTCAACCCGGCAGAGGATAGCGAGAAACTTCTGTTGGTATTCTTCCACTGTGCCGGTTTGAATCAGTTCCTTCAGCTCGCCCAGAGGGTTGTGACGGATTGACGGCCCAAACCTGAGATTGATATAATCCTTGAAACGCTGCCAATTGGGCTCTCCTTCATCCCTCTCCAGTTGATAATACCATTGTTGCGCCACTCCGAGCAGATGGTATGACGCCAGCCAAACTTTTTCACTTTCCAATGTTTTCTGCCCGCGAAAGAATTGTTCGCATCTTTGCAGCCAGCTCATTGGATCCCCTTGTCCGTCGTAGGAGGGAAATTCCAATCTGTGAAAACGCGGAGGTTTCTCAGTTGCTGGACCCCCTCCGTTCCCCAATTGGTTTGCTGCTGGCATGTTCCCTCCTGGAAGCGGCAGTAGCCCATCTCCTATGGTTTGCTTCTCTAATGCCATCAACCGATTCGCAACCTCTTCCCCTTTGTTCTGCTGACTTTCTACGATTTTCATCATCGCTTCAACCCTTTTGGTCAGACTGTCCAAATTTGCTGCCGTTGTTGCTAACTGCTCATATAGCGCTTCAGTCTTGTCGTCAGCCATGAGCTCTGATACCACGTTGTCACGCCTTGACCTCAGATTGTAGGGATGCGCTGCAGGAAGCCGTGAACTGGAGGAAGACGTGGGCGCCGTGCTGGAGATAGGGGAAACCTAGGGTTTCCCGACGAGATCAGGGGTAGCGGGGCGGCTGGACCACACGAGGATCCGACAGCCAGATAGACGGAAGGCAGGAATTGAAGAAGGAGAGATTCAGATTGAGGTAATACTTCTCTACCCCTTTATTGATATGATCCATCCTCTTTATATAATAGAGGAGAGGGCCGGTTAAGCCGGATACTTACACAATCCAATCAAACCGAATACAATTCTACTAAGTTACTGGAACCGAGTCCTATACGACTCGCTAATACGAATAACTTGGAAACCCAAACCCTAACCTGCGGTAGAGTCCAGAGGCGGTGCAGCTGCTGCTTCCTCGGTCGCATCTGGCTGCCTGGGACGACCTCTCCTCCCAAATACCTTGCCGAATCTGCCAGCCCTGACATCTATGCACTCCAAAAAACTGATTTAATTACATAACCGCAATATGATCAATAGCAGAGTAGTGTGGAGTACCGGATGGTTGCAATTAGAATCCTCAATTTGCTTAAAATTTTATGCTTTTCACTTTTTCAGATAGCACTAGAGATTACAGAAGTAAAACATGGGCATACTACATACACATATTGCCTGCCGTTCGGCAATCATTGTTTTCGCTAACTCACATATTTACAAATTTGAATGTGATGTATAGTCCATGGCTTAGTTTTTTGGGTTTATGCTTAGACTTTGGCAGTGTTATGAACATGTAACAAGTTTTATAGCATGAGTTGTAGCATTTGCATACCTTTAGAAAAAGAAAATTAAATATATAGAGATCAGTTAATCTGGTTAGTTACATGTATGTACTGCTTGATTAAATGTTAAAAGGAACAAGTATTGATGCGCTTCAAGCCTTCAACCCTCAATCGCAATAAACTGGCAGAACACTTAATGAATCTGTGTCAGATGGTCATATCCTTCAGTCTGGAAATCCATTTTTAGCTTCAAGACTAAGCCAATAACTAAGTTTCTGTAGCAGCAGTGTCGTACACTCAATCTCAGTATAGTTTCAGTCAGTCTTCGACTCTTTGGATGATTGGGGAAGGTTATACAAAATCAGGCCCGTCAGCAATACCAAGGTGCCTACGATGAAGGACCCACTTAACTTTGTGCCTTGAGGGATGTAGGGCAAAGGAATAGAAAGGATATAGATTGATATTGGCACTGCAATTAAAAACAAACAACATCAGCATGATCAAGCAGATACTCCTTCAGATTGGTCTATATAGCGGCTCAGACCAAAAAATGAAGATGCAAATACAGGAGGGGAAGGAAAGAGGGAGAAAAAGACCTGCTGAAGTTGATGTAAGTGAAGCAACCAGCGCAGATGACATCTTCACCAAATTAAGCAATGAGATATTGAAAGCCATATTTACCAACATAAACAGCAATGGTAGGAATGGAGCTCCTCCGCAATCTACAAAAAATGGTAGCACATGAGCAATACATGCATGTAGGTAAAATAAATTCCCCCCTATATAAAAAATCAGAAATCACAAGCACAACATAAATTTGAAAGGCATTGAGTCAATGTTTTCAAGTTGATTAATTGACAATTTAAAGAGTTCCACACAACAAGCCCAAAGAGAGCCATAGAAGCCCTCAGGAATCCCTCAATCATAAAGTGCACGTATTATGGGCAAGAAGGATTACCAATTGGACTTTCCCCGACATTTAAGAAGCATTCAGTACCACCATTTAGATAGGCGGGAAGCTCAGCAAACTTAATTCCCCTCAAATTAGAAAGAACTGGGAGAAGAAGGAAGACAAAAAGAGCCTGCAAATAAGAAGAAAGTAAATATAATATACGATATAAATACAGGTTTGTGGATAATTGGATATGCTAATGCAGTTAAGCAAAAAAAAAAATTACGTTGAATTTATAAAATCACCTGAAATCCAGATCCGAATGAATTGACCACAAAGATGTCTGGCCGCTTTCCCTGCACAAATGTATGGTTATGTGGTAATGTTTCCAAACAACTGGACACAAGGTCATAACATCAAATTCATAACCAATGACGAAACCATGAGATTACTGGATAGCCCCACCCTCTCATGAAAAAAGGGCCTCACCACTGAGCACACGGTCACATACACACACACACACACACAAAGATAGACAAGAGAGTGCGGGAGAGAACCTTGAGACGTTTTGCACCATCAATGAAAACAGACTCCTGCAATAAAGAATTTATATATTTGAGAGAATTGCCAGAAACTGCAAAAGGAGTAATACGAGATAGTCAAAGTGGCTAAACCTTCAAAATAGATGCACCGGCTTGAAATGCTGATGAAGCAACCATCAATACTGGCCAAATTAACTTGACTCCAGATAGAAGCCGACCCTCATTCGCTCCACTACAATAACACAGTGTTGAGATGATCAGTCATAATTTGGCAGTATGGCGGTAACTACACAGTGTAGAAAATAGCACGAGAACATTCTTTTAGTAAAGAAGTGTCCATGTTTTTTTTTTTTTGCGAGGGAAAAAAGAAGCGCCTGTGTTTATGAAAGAGACAACTGCATATCTAGCAAATTTTTATCCAAACAAAGATTTTGTGACATGAGTACTAGAAAATGTACCAGATGTTTCAAAGGACATACCTTGCAACAGCAAGAATCACACCAGAAGTTACAAGGATGCAACCGATGCTTTGTCTCATTGAGTACTTCCTTCCCAAAAGCAGGGCAGAGAAGATAAGCTGCCACACCAGGAAAGACTGCAGCACGCATTCAGAAGAATATCACTCCACAGAATTTAACAGAAGTAACAGATATCAAAACTAGCTATCAAATGGAATTGGTATTGTTAGGACAGCATAGGATCACCGATCGCCGAATGGTTATATTCAAATGGTGTTGTGACAGTTAAAAACAGAAATTACAGCACACGATGAAACATTTTAACCAAGGATTAGCGAAAACCGAGACAAAAGAACCACTGTATGTAACTGAACTTAACAGAGATAACGAACATGCTACAGCTGAAATTAACCGCACGGCATACCTGGGACAGTATAGGAATAGCAGGCCCAGGCAACACAGCTGCAAGTTTGAGAGATTACAACCAATTAGCGTGTACACAAAGAGCGTTTGTTGTACCAAGAACGACCGCTGCTTATGAAATTGAGAAGAAAGTTACCTCCCGCAGACATGCCGGAGGCGACTCCGAGAGCCTCCAGCAAGCCGATGGCGGCGAACCGGCGCTTGGGCAGCGCCAGCATGTCCCAGGTCACCACCCCCGCGCGGTACCTCGCGTAGAGTATCGAGAAGTACACGGCGACGTACCTGCCATGCTCGGATCACACCACAGGCAGGAAGTTAGAGCCCAGAATTAGCACGTCGTCCAACAAATTAAAACTCTTGCGCATTTCGTCGAACACGACGCAACCACCGCCACGAATTGGCTGGCTCGGGGAGAGGTGGCAAAGGCAGGGCGCCGCAACGCTTACCCGAAGGTTGTGAGCTGGGCGAGGAAGAAGGGGTAGGCCTTGAGGGGCACGAGGGCGAGCTTGTAGAGCACGCGGTTGGCGACGGCCAGCGCGACCACGGCCGCCGACGCGGCCGCGATCGCCGGCGAGGGGCCCATCGCCACGTACGGGCGTACGGCAAGCAAGAGCTCGCTAAGCTAGGCGAGGAAAGGCTGGTGGGCTAGGGTTAGCGTTTACGAGGAGGAAGGCCATGGAAGTGGAGATGGAATTGGGACTAGTATCGGGAATGGAATACCGTGGGGAGGACGGTGGTGGTGGCGGCGGCGGCGGGCGGCGCCAGGGTTGCTTTGCTTGCCGTGGGAGAATGGGACATAGTTTACGAACTTTTTCGATTTCACCCCTGGAGTTTCTACTTTTTAGGTACCGGGGGGGGATGGGGCTCGCGTGAGATTCTTCTTCAGTTAGGAGACGAAGGAAAAATGACATCAGGGACCTTGAGTGGTTCGCGATTTGGAGTCCCACCCTTTGACCTTTCTTCTGTTTTGGTCAGTGTGCTCTTTCTTCTCTTTCAGACTTTGACACGCAATTGTAATTAGGAGCAAATCGCACTAGTCTTCCCTTTTGAGTATAACTTAATTAAATTACCCCAACAAAAGGTTTAATTCAATTCGAATTTGCAGCTACAAAGTTACTCATAAGCAGTACTAGAGCTGTGATCACTATCCGAAGGTGACAAGAACATTCCTTCCTTCAGTCTCTAGTCCTCGATAATAATGAACTTTTGAAAAAGCAGAGCCAAGAACTTAGTTGACAAGCTATATGCATGCCTGCGATCTCCCCTTCGCATGGCATCATCAGCAAAATTACATCCTGGTCACCAGGCTTTACAGAGCTAATGATCTTCTGGCACCGTGTAACTTGTCTGAAGTTCATCGGGCATGGCGCCAAAAAGTAACTGCCATATACTCCGCCGCTGCAGTGCTACAACTCGGAAAGTGTCTCATGTTATAGGCCCAGTAACCGAATATGAATAGGCATTAAAATTTTAGGTTATAATTCATGCTACCAAGGCAACAAATTAAACTGATTTATTTATAGGAGGTGACCAGAGAACGGTAGCAATAAGTTTTATAATATTTAAAGAAGTTTATTTTGAAACCATTTTAGAAGTTTTAAGTTTCAATGTTTCGCATGTTTCTAGAAGTTTTCAGTAGATTCTAATAAGTTTTGGAATTTCAAACTCAAGTCTTAACAAGTTTCAGCTAAAAAGTTTAAAGAAGTTTCAATAGACTTTATCAAGAAGTTTCGATGAGCTTACCGTGGCCATGGCGGTGACGAGAGCGACGGTGATGGTGCCTACCCTGGGCAGCATTGGTGAGAGTAGCAACATGGAGAGGAGGGTGATGCAATGGTCAAAAAGCGGTGCTATTGAAGCTCATCCTATCCTTTGCGTCACCTTCCTTTTATCTTGTTCAGCGACAGCGGATCCCTTTGGGGGGAAGAGGATGGCAGCGACAGATTCGTCAGCGCCCCCTCCCTACTCACCGTTCACCCCTAACCATTAGCACCGCAAGTCGTGGTCCCTATACCGCAGTCAAGCTCATTCACTACCCACCTGGGCCACACACATCGCGCCACCGCATGCTGTCGCACTAGGTCACGGCCTCCCGCCTGCCTGTGGCAGCTTATGGTGTGGAGGGCCAGCCCACCGCCTACGTACAGTTGCTCCCCGCATGTCGCTTGAGGCCCCGTGGCCAATTGTTGCTTGCTCCACGCGAGCCCATCGCTGCTTACTGCCTACTACGGCTAGCAGCAACCCACTTCCTTCTTCTTGCTGCCACCATGGCCTACCACTACTAATGGCAATGAGGATGGATCTGGAGGAGAGAGAGTGTGTGTGTGGATGGGGATAGGGGAGAATAGGTGGTCACTGAGAGGTTCACGTGAGGTGTACACAATGGAGATGCGTGCGTGAAGGCAGAGGGGGAAGCAAATCCTCTGCCTTTGTGAACTATACTGCCAAATAGTAAAAATCAAGAGAGAACATTGGCAAAACACTGTTAATGTGCACTGCTTCGTAGAGGAGGAAGCAATGCAGGGTGCTCTTGATGCTCTACTGTAGCGAATGTATTGTTAATATGCATTGTTTTGTATTGTAACATTTTCTACTATGGCTATTAATCTGAGCTGCTCGCTTCAAATCTGACAGCCTGTATTAACCCTTAGGCACCAACACTATGATGCAGATATGCACATGATTAATTTGAATATTATGATGATTCCGGGGCCAAAGCAATGGAGAAGCAGGAGGTTAATCATATTTACTACCAAGAACAAAAAGCTCAAAACCCATAGTTATGGAAAGGAGAAATCCAAGCAGCCCATGCAGCTGATCAAGGAGGAAAGAAGCCCATGCAGTGGGAGAGCAAAAGGGGAGAAGCCCAAGGACTTAAACTACAAGTTTTGTATAAGATTTTCAAGCCAAATTCGGACTTCCCACTTGCTCAACTCAATTCAAACTCGGATTCAACTCAGAATTCAATTCGGATTCGGTTCAGGACAGCCTGACAGGCAGTTACTAAAAAGGCCATAACTTTCACAAACGGAGTCCGATTTAGGAGTTCTTGTACTCATTGGAAAGATAATTTCAAGGCCTACGCAATGGATCTGGTCCTACATTCAAATGCATCACAAATAAAAAGTTATGACCGAAACAATATGACAGGTGAAAAAAATATAGTTTCCTTTTTGTGAGAGTTCGTATCCAAAACCATATAGGGTTGAGTTGTACTTGGTTTGGGGACCATATGGACGTCCCAAGGGGATATATAAGCCTTGTATTAGCAGTATTTAGAGGGAGACCAACTTTATGCATAAGATTGAAACATATCTATTGCTTGTTCTTTCAACACCAGAGTTCATGCGAGGACTTTGAGAGAGAATTTGGCGATCCATTGTTCGTTCTACAATTCAAGGTCAAGCCGTCATTCCATTGGGAATTGGGGACTTGGCGTTCGTCGTTTGTGGTCTAGCGACGAACAATTATCCGGTGTGTTTTGGGCGTATTCCGAAGAGTTGAGGGTTCGTGCATTGGCGCGAGTGTTCAACTAGCGACATCGTCTACTTCGTATCAACTATCCAGGATTCCTCACTGAGAAGATCGAGACCCTTCCCCATATCATGTGGTATCAGATTCTCGGTTTACTCTATGAGAATTTCTTTACCCGTAGTTAGTAGATTGGTTTTTATGTCCTATAGTCCAGAAAAAATTGCCCTACAAAAAGAGTTAATTTCCGCTGTCCAAACCCCGTTGTGCCTTTCAATCTGTTAGTTTTGGTTTGCTAAATTGAATTTGTGTCCGTTCTTAGCATTGTCTAGTTGCTGGTCATATCTTTGTGCCATTAAAAATCCAAACAAAAAAAATTCCCCACCCCAAACCCTAACTCCAATTCGGCTGATTTTTCCTTTCTCTACAGCCGCCACCAAAACGCCACAACTTTTGATTCCGAGATTATTTTTGAGTGAGACCACCGCCATTAGATTCAAAACTTCATTGTCCATCTATATGTAAAATTTCACATCATTCCAGCAAAGCAGTTAAGAGATATATGCGGTAAAAGTTGGCCCAAATTTCTGAATTGAATCTGCAATAGTCGGCACTTGTGAATTTTGTGCGAATTTTTCAGTCGGTTTTCAAAACTTGGCCCCAAAACAAAAGTTGTAGAAAAATCCGTCAGAAAACTGAGAAAAAAAGAATCATTGAAAAAAAGGCAACTGAAAAAACGTTACGGCCGAAATACCGACGTGCTGTCCAGTACACAGAAATCCTCAGTTTTCAAGTTTTGGGTCAACCGTTGTGTTCTTCAATTCCAGGTTGCATTCGATTGAATTATCTTGTATTTACCACTCCCATACATTGACATACACTTATTTTAGCCTTCTTCCATCCTTGGTTGATCAGCAACATAGGTTAAGTGCTAGATACGAACTATAATTCAATTATGTGCAATTTCTGAAATTTATTGATTGTTTTCCCTTGCTACAAAATACATTACTGTCCAAGCTCCACCTACACCCGTTTGTGTACTTCCTTGCTCTTGGTTACGCTCATACATTACCGGGTTGATATCGTTCGTTGTCACAATTGTCGATTTGCCGTTCTTGATTCACTTTGGAACGGTAAGCTTGTTTTGTTTTCAGGACAGTGAGTTGTAAGCATAGAGAGAGCTTTTGTTTTACTAACCCGGATATAACCTCGTTTCTTGTTTGTGAGTCGTTCCCATGTTAGGTCATGAGGAGAATCCACCTAATCCGGAGGCGCCGGTTACGTGGACCAAGTACACTCGGTTGCGCGAGATGCGACAAAAACAACGTCATAATGGTGACAATGGCGTGCGCGATGAGCTCAGGGAAGTTCAGACTGGACTGAACACCCTCGGGGTGGAGGTCATACAATTGCGTACGACCATCAACAATAACTTTCGGGAGCTGCGTGCCATGTTCGCACACCACAATCTACGTGGGGGTGCACCAGCTGATGACACAAGTGTGCACGGCCCTCCGGTCGTTCTGCACAATGAGACCGAGGAGGACATGAGGGTTTCAAAATCATCTTCCTACACTCTCCGTACAGCACCTACAGGAGGTAAAACCACATCTCGTTTCAATTCGTTTAAAACTAATCCATCTTTTGGAAGTTTTACTCCAAGTGCACATGCTGCCCCATTGCTACAAACAACACTTGAGATGCATCAAAACCCATGTGAGAGTGAGAGTCGCATAGCCAAAGGGAAAGAGAGTATTAAAAAGAGTGAGTTGTGTGATTCCACCATATATGAATTTGAGAGCATCCCAATTGAGAGTGTGAGAGAAACACCAAAAGAGAAGAAAGATGTAGATGATGGACAAAGTGAGGTTGATTTTGAAACTAACACATTAATGTCTACTTCTAGTGTTGTTTCTCACATTGTGCAGGTTGAAATTGAAGATGAGGAATTAAACATTCAACAACCGGCATCATTGGAAGTCAAAGATGAGGAGATAACCATGGTTGAAGATGAAGTACTTGCTGTCCCGTTGTTACATCATGATGATTTAATACCTACAACACCTATATCAACTGAGGAGAACAATAAAGGTAACAATATTGGCGCTGGAATTAATTGTGGAACGGTGAGTACTTGTGAGAACTCATATGTGCGAATAAAATTCCATGTTCTGACATTTCTTTGCTCAATTTACATAATGTGGAATTGATTACTCATAAGGAAGTTCTTACTCGAATATCTCCTACAACACCTATATCAACTGAGGAGAACAATAAAGGTAACAATATTGGCGCTGGAATTAATTGTGGAATGGTGAGTACTTGTGAGAACTCACGCGCTGGAATTAATTATGGAACGGTGAGTACTTGTGAGAACTCATATGTGCGAATGAAAATTCCATGTTCTGACATTTCTTTGCTCAATTTACATAATGTGGAATTGATTACTCATAAGGAAGTTCTTACTCGAATATCTCCTAGTGATTCTTTGTGCTATATCATGTTTGATGATCCTAGAGAGCTATCTAGTGTGATTGAGAATGTTGCTGAAATTTCGTGTTTAAAATCACTAGTTAGTACCTATGCATATACATATAAGTTCAATTTGATTGGAAATTATGGTATAGATGATAAGTTTTATGTTTACCGAATATGCATTACATGTGATAAGCTTGCTGAATTGAAATTGCATATTTTGGATAAACAAACTTTTGTGCCATATCATGATCACAATGAGATGAGTTTCAACAATAGTGCTTCATGTTTTAAAAGATTTCTTAAGCCTACTTATTCATCCTTTAATGTACAATCATGTACAAATCATCAGAGTAGCGCAATTGAAGCATGGAAGGAACTAAAAATTTTCTCCCCCATATTTGAACAACTTAATTTGGTTTGGCCCATTAATGACTTGTCCATGTGCTTAGCAAAGTCGAGGACGACTTTTTCTCATGGGAGGGAGAATGATATGAAAGACGATATTGCAATGTATACATCTTATGGTTGTCGTTATATTAACTGGTTTGTGTGGAACAATGAGAATGACACAATAATTGATTCATACATATACCATGCATATGTGTTTTTCTTTTTATCTACTACGCCTTCAGATGTTCTTGATATGCTAAGCAAAAGAAGTGTTGATGACAAATATATATACCATGCATATACGTTGTATTCTTTGCTTAGTACAATTTCAGGCTACCAAAAGCCGAGGACGGCTTTTCTTGAAGAAGGGGAGGATGATGTGGATATGCACATGATTAATTTGAATATTATGATGATTCCGGGGCCAAAGCAATGGAGAAGCAGAAGGAGGTTAATCATATTTGCTACCAAGAACAAAAAGCTCAAAACCTATAGTTATGGAAAGGAGAAAGCCAAGCAGCTCATGCAGCTGATCAAGGAGGAAAGAAGCTCATGCAGTGGGAGAGCAAAAGGGAGAAGCCCAAGGACTTAAACTACAAGTTTTGGATAAGATTTTCAAGCCAAATTCGGACTTCCCACGTGCTCAACCCAATTCAAACTCGGATTCAACTCAAAATTCAATTCGGATTCGGTTCGGGACAGCCTGATAGGCAGTTACTAAAAAGGTCATAACTTTCACAAACGGAGTCCGATTTAGGAGTTCTTGTACTCGTTGGAAAGATAATTTCAAGGCCTAAGCAATGGATCTAATCCCACCTTCAAATTCATCACATATAAAAAGTTATATATATTTGTCGTACTTTAAATTCATCAATATGATGGGTGAAAAAATATAGTTTCCTTTTTGTGAGAGTTCGTATCCAAAACCATATAGAGTTGAGTTGTACTTGGTTTGGGGACCATATGGACGTCCCAAGGGGCTATATAAGCCTTGTATTAGTAGCCTTTAGAGGGAGACCAATTTTATGCATAAGATTGAAACATAGCTATTGCTTGTTCTTTCAACACCAGAGTTCATGCGAGGACTTTGAGAGAGAATTAGCGATCCATTGTTCGTTCTGCAATTCAAGGTCAAGCCGTCATTCCATTGGGAATTGGGGACTTGGCATTCGTCGTTTGTGGTCTTGCGACGAACAATTATCCGATGTGTTTTGGGCGTATTCCGAAGAGTTGAGGGTTCGTGCATTGGCGCGAGTGTTCAACTAACGACATCGTCTACTTCGTATCAACTATCCACGATTCCTCACTGAGAAGATCGGGACATGTAAATCAACAGCCATGTCACCCTACCCTCGTTAGGTTCAATCGGCTTCTTGCTTGTGATCGAGTTTTTAGTTGTGCATATCGGCATGCCTGCATGGGCCTCGCATGTAGGAGCCCTGACAAGATCAGCAGTTCAACACCATGTAGCTAGCTAGCCATGTAGGTCCAACCCTCAAATGCACTCCTTGGTTCCTCATCAACCGCGAATTGCAGTGCCATAATTCAGCTCTGAAACGGGTGGTAATTTGGGCCACGGTTTTGCAGTGCTCAATCAATCAAACACAAAACATTATGTACATGCATCAATGCATGTATGTCGGGACCCGGAGCAACAACTCCAAATCCCTCTGTGTTATTCGCACTATCCCAGGAAAAGCTAGTGCACACAGGATCACAGCGATGAATGTCTCACATTCAACCATAATTTATAATAGCAAAGGTTTAAGCCACATGGCTAAAGTTTACAATAATATCATAAGACTGAAAATAAATAACAGCGGAAGCATAAGATAGATGCAGCCCATCCAGCGTTCCCACAAGGCGAATTGGCTGTAAGACGCAGCCTAGTCGTAGTCCTCACCGCAATCGTCAGAAGCTATCTCTGAAAGAGTAAATTAGAGCAACATGAGTACAAACGTACTCCACAAGTTACACCAGGAAATTATAACAGAGTGATGCATGCATAAGGTATGGCAAAGGTTGGCATAATATGGTTGTTTTGCATGAAAGGCAATATTTGAAGTAAAATTATAAGTATACAAAAGCTAAACTTTGGTACAGTAAGTAAAAACAGCATTTGACAAGATATTAATATTAGTGCGGCTCCAACCAACACTAATCTAAACTCGGGCATCTCACCCGGACCAGATTGCCAAAAGATAACCAGATTTTTCCATAAACCAGATTTTAATAAAACCAAAGTCTAATCTGTGAAAAACCCTATCAGCATGTCCATAACCACGGACATGGTTATCCAGGATAGTTTTACTCTGCAGAGGTGTACAACTTTACCCACAAGATATGTTCTCCCGTTGTGCCACGCGATTACACACTGCCTAAGGTGTGCGGCCGAGAGTTTATGACAGAGCCTTTACAATGCTTAGTTGCTAACTAGATAACGCCGCCACTAAGGTTTCACCACAACATGAATCCACATGTTGGAACCCCCTCTTGTGCCATGCGAGACTTCCCGTGGCTTTCGCCACGCTCACATTCAACCTTTAGCGATATCTAGTTAGAACCTTACAAATTAGTTGGCTAGGTCCGTCCCATACCGGACTTGTGGTTGCACGGTGTGACTTTATAGAAGTAGTTCACAGACCGGTCCTTAACTTGACTTAGGCCCTACCTCGCACCCCTTGTGCCTGGCAATCGACGTCGAGTCGACAAACTACAACGCATGCCAGCAAGCACCATCCATCTTACCATTGCCTAAGTCTAAAACCATTTTATATTTTATTTTTTTGGAAATAATCCACCATCATTTCTGACTCACCCAAGTCAAAAATCCAGATTTTAAGTCTATCATTTTATGTGAAAGAATAACCCAAACTAGAATATTTTAAGCGTAGCTAAGCATGTCTTTAAAATTCCTAGTTAGTGCTAGTGAACCAACCAGGTTTTACCTAAGGATGGCAGGGCATTATGGCATTCAACTTCAAATTTGGCTTTACAAGAGTTTTAGGCATAACTACAGTTGAAACGGAATTAAACTAGACTTTACACAAAATTACGCATGCATAACAATTTAAAACAACATAAATAATTTCAAAATAATAGGGTCAACATGGTCAAAGGTGTAACTTTCCTTGTTGCTCGTCGGCGATCTCGTCGTCATAGTCGCTCACTCCGGAAACTTCGTAATCTATGCGTGAAAAACCAAATGGAAACCAAATAAAATTCAAAAATTTAAAAAAGAGTTTAAAATGGATAATTTAGATTTTTAGAAAAATTTAGAAATTTGAATGGTTAAATTTGGATTTAAATTGAAGAAGTTATGGCCTCTGAAAGTTTTAAAAGGAGGGAAAAAGAAAAGACAGATTTTCTCAATTTATTTTTATACTGAAAATTATCATTTATGACGTCAGCATTAATTAAATAAATAAATAAAAGAAATGGGCGGGAAAAGATTTAAATGACCGGTGGGCCCGGTCTACCGTGGACCGGGTCCACGGTTCACAGGCCCTGCCGAGGTGGCACACCGACCGATTGGGTTCCGCTTGGCGCCACGCGGGCACACGTGGCCGCCACGTCACCAAGACTTGGACCAAAGCGGGCCGACCGGAGGAGTTCGAACCCGTCGCGCTCGTCGGAGCGCGGGTGGCCGGCGGGGCGGCGGAGGTAAAGGGGGCGGTGGCGGTTGGAGTGGTACCGGCGGCGAGTCTCGGGAGGCCAGAGGGAGGGGGCGGTGGAGGAGAGAAGGTGGCGGCGGTGGAGTTCGGAAGAGAGGCTTCGGTGGCAGGGGGGTACAAGAGAGGAGGGGAGGAGGGGCGGTGAGAGTGGAGGTGCGGGGAGAGGAGCCCCCGGGGGGTTTATTGTGGGTGCTGGGGAGGGGAAGCGGCGGGCGGTTTAATGGTGGAGTGGCGCGGGGAGACTGGGAGCAGTGCATGGGGGAGGTGGACGGGCTGCGGCGGGTGGTTGGGAAGGCGCCTGAGGTGAGTCAAGGAGGCGGCGTCGTTGGGAAGAGGGGAGGAGACCCGTGGAGCTCGAGGGGGGTCAAGGCGTGCGACGGCGGCTCGAGAGGGTGCGAAAGACCGCGGGGCAGCACCAAGAAAGGGGTGGCAGCGTGCGGCGGAGGGGTTGGGAGGCCGAGGAGACGCTTCGGGCGCGGTGGGGGTGGTTGGCGGTTGCGGCGGGAATGAATGCACCAGTTGGAGAGAGGAGGGAGGGAGGAAGGAGGAGGAGGTAGAAGATGAATCTGCCATGTGGGGCCGGTGCGTCGGTGAGAGGAAGGAGGTGAAGGGGTAAGAGCCGTCGGATGATTGACAAGTGGCGAGGGAAAGGAAATCAAGCCGCCGGATTGATTGAAGAGGTAAGTGACTTCGAATGGCTAAGCTTAGATCAGAGGGAAGATGGATGCAATCCTAGAGCGCCACGTGGCAGCCTAGGATTAAAAAGGATTTAAATTTCGGATTGGTTTTTTAGAAAACTCTAGAAACAATATAATTGTTTAGAAAATAGTAGTTAGTGTCTAAAAATTCCAGAAAATTTATAGAAAATTGCTGGAACTATTTTAAACTTAGGAAAAATATTTTTAATCAAATTTTGGCCTTTAAAATTTTTATAAAATACTTTTTTGGCTTTAATATTGGTTTTTTAATTCCAAAAAATTCTCAAAAATTCTACAAAATTTAGGAAAGCTTTATAAAAGTGAAATAAATTCTTTTTGGTAGTAAATAATTATTTAAAATTCATTTTATTGCTCTAGACTTTGCAATGAATGCCAGAAAAATTCAAGTAACTCCCAGAAAATCAAATAAAAGGCGAATAAAAATTTGGGATGTTACAATGTAGGTACTCACAAAGTACACATAACATATATGTGTTGCATATCCAACCCAATGCATTGCAAGATGTATGCATTTGTGTCAATGTGCTTCTTGTTTAGCTAAGCTAAGCTGTAATCTTGGGAAGCCATGCATATGTTTAGTCCCTGGCCCTAACATATGAGCACATGATGGGAAGGTCAATTAGTAATGTCTTGAATAACCTACGAGGAAATGGAACAGTTGGCTTTTGTTACTACAGGCCAGCGAGGCAGCCATGGCTCCTAGCCTGATGGCCTCCCTCACCAAAAAAGTGAGTACATACACAAAAGGCAGCCATGGCTTACTCTCATGAACTCATAAGTCATAAACATCTTTTTTGTTTTGTTTCATATAAACATGCATGGTTTGGTAGAGATTGTACTTACTCGGCTGTATGATGTAAAAAAATTCTCCATGTCCCCATAGAATTTATAGTAACTCAGACATGGTAAAAATAATTTCTCAAATTGTAGATGCTAATTTATCACATGTAGAATTTATGCTCGCTAAGGTTATGAGCATCTTGTCTCATTTTGTCGTTTTGTCACCTATAGAATTTGTAGCAGACATGAACTCTTGGCATCTTGTCTCATTGGGATTGCCAAGAGAAGAAAGCCTCGATACGCACTCTATCACTCAAATTACTTCACCTCCTGAATAGTTAATTCATTGTGGTACCCCAGAAAAGAGTGGAAGCACTCCATTTGTAGTAAGTATCGTGTTGTATGCATGTGTTTTACTCCATCTATCAATTCATCATGCTTGACACATAATCATTTGCAGTACAGGGTTCTTCTTATACACCTTGTGTTGATGCAACTATCAAGCCATTTGAACGGATGGTTTTTGATGACTTGGCCGCTGCAGAGGAATTCTACAAGACACATGCACATTCAGTCGGATTTGGAGTCTGTGTTGGTTCGTATATAGTTTTCAATGATGTTATGAGATGAAAGCGATGGATGTGCTCCAAAGAAGGCTTCCGGTCTGAGAAAGGTAAGGACTATGTGGAGTCAAAGAAACAGAAATATGTTAGGAAGCTAAGTAGGTGTGGCTGCGAGGCAATTCTAGCTGTTAAACACACAGTCGACAATAAATTTAGGGTGAAAACATTTGTTGAATATCATACACATGAGTTGGTATCACCTGCCAAACAACAGCTGATAAGGTCTAATAGAAAAGTAAATGATAAGGCCAAGCATGCATTACTCACATGTCATAAAGGAGGCATCGGCACAAGCGGGGCATATAGATATCACCGTATTAGTGAGGGTGGATTTGAGAATGTAGGATGCATGAAGAGAGACTTGCAGAATTATCATAAAGAGCCGCAAAGCTATACTAAGTCATCAGATGCTTAGTGTTTGTTGACAACCTTTGTAAAAAGAATGATATAAATCCTTCATTCTACTTTGATTATGTTGTTGATGACAAAGGTAGGTTGGTACATGCATTTTAGGCGGATAGTACATGTCGGAAGAATTATGTCCATTTTGGAGATCTTGTCTCGTTTGATTCTACATATAACACCAACCATTGCAACATGATCTTCACACCATTCAATGGAGTAAATCACCATAAGGCATGTGTCTTGCTTGGCGCTGCATTATTAAGTAATGAGAAGACTGAGACATATGTATAGTTGTTTCATACATTTTTGAAAGCAATGGGAGGAGTTGCACCTAGGCTCATCATAACCAATTAAGATACTGACATGAAGACTGTAATTTCCACTGTATTCCCTACTAGCACGCATAGGTTATGTATGTGGCACATTTTGTAAAAGCTTCTAGTGAAGGTACCACCACATTCGAGGGAAAAACCTTTATTGTACCAACATGTTAACTCATGTGTATGGGCCTAAAAAACTTTGGAGGAATTTGAGGAACAATTTTCTTCCATTATTTCTGATTTTGGTTTGGAATCTAATGAATGGTTGGCTACTCGGTATACAATCCATGCATTATGGGTACCCGCTTACTTTAAAGATGTATTCTTGACGGGAATCCTTAAAACCACTTGAAGGTCAAAGAGTTCAAACTCTTTCTTCAATCGGTTTTTTGAATTCAAAAATACTTTAATGGAGTTTTGGATCATATTTGTCAGTGCAGTGGAAGAACAACGTCAAAATGAGTTGGAAGCTAACAATGCCACATTGCACACATTGCCTATGTTGTAGACCACTTGGGCAATAGATAAGCATGGCAGTGAGGTCTTTATATTTGTTGTCTTCACTGAGTTTAAAAAAGAAGTGTTTACTACTCAGAAGCATTACCATGTGGAGAACATAGAAACCATGGGAGAGTACAAAATTTCAATAGTTAGCGATAATTCAAGCAAGGTAAGAGAGATACACTGCAACCCTACAACAAAAAATGCCAAATGCTCGTGCATGTTCTTCGAGTCATTCGGAATTCCTTGCTGCCATATCGTCTGTGTGTTGCTGAGTCCATCACTTAAGGAGCTACCAAGCTCATTTATGTTAAAGAGGTGGACCAAAGTGGTAACTAAGGACGACATCTTCGGTGAAGAGGGCAATTTGTTGCAAGAAAAACTAAGGAACGCAATGGAAACATCTAAAGACAAGTTGGCATCAGGAATACATAGCCTGATGGAGGAATTAATTCACCGTGCTAGAGGAACAGATGAAGGCTTATAATTTCTTAGAGATCGGTTTGTCACATTTCAGGCAGAAGTAGCTCCTCTGATTCTTGAGAATGTGGTAAGTAGAGCTGAAGAGATTAAAGTATTTGCATGTTGTCCCATCCTACGAAAGTCAGCATAAAGCCACCAAACGATATTAACTCTAAGGGTAGGTGCAAGAGAATAAAGTCAAGATAGAAGGTAAAGACAGATGTGAAGAAAGTCAATAATGTGGAGAACAAAACAAGGGATACAAATGTGTAGGTCATGCAAGGAGATCGTGTACCATGATAACCGCAATTGCCATTCAAGGATGACCATACATTGACCAAGATAACGATAACAACATTTTTTCTCACAAATTTTCCAAAATATTTTTTTGTACTAACTCTCTTAATTTTCAATGTCAAGAAGATGAATTCAAAAAGCTGGAGGTAGGAACTAGTCTGAGTCTGAGTGCACTGTTGTGCAATATCTCATATATCTAGTCTGAGTGCTCCAATTCTTGTTTATGTTTTTTCCCTCCTTGAGTACTTTCTACATATGACTGTATTGGTGTTAAGACTTGCTTGCTTGCCTTGTTAATTAACAATTGAAAATTGGTGTATGCTATATAAGTAGCCCAAGTGATGAGTGATATATATGCATGAATTTTGTGTCAAGCAAGCAAATTGGGTGATTCTAAACATGGCTTCTGTTGTGCTTCAAGCTTGAGATTATTGTTTGCAGGTGACTTGGAGCAATGTATTTCTTTTAGTCTTTCCTACTATTGTTGCAAATTTGTGTTTTATCTCCCCAGAAATTAATAGTTACATAATTCAAATTAAGGTGCTTCAGTTTGTATGGTTTGGCTACGTTCTGAAAACTAGCAGGATCACAGTAGCCTGAAAAATATATTGCAATAGAAATGGATTTTGAGGCTGTGCCTGATGTCATTTATGCATCTATTGTCAGCCATGGATACTTGTAATGATTTTTCTCAACTAGAATGTTCAAAGGCAACTCATAAGCACAAAATATGATACTGTTCATTGTCCAGAATTTGGTATTGTTCATTGTCCAAGAATCTGATACTATTCATTGTCCAATAAAGCTTGATATGCCAACATATTTATTATAGCATCTTGTTGAGAGCTGGCAGGCATGCTTGTTACTACTGTATTCAAAGTGTAATCTTCAAGGGGAAATCAACAACTTCACATATAGTGGTCAACAAATAACACTGCATGTACAAGTCAAAACAGTATACATATGTACATGCAGACAGAGTCTAGAACACCAGTTAACTTTTAAGTCCTTTTGCCTCATTATTTTATATGCACTGGTGTTAAACTTCTTACGGTGGAACATGACATTTTGCAGTGGAACAAGACATCCATACATCAGCCAAGAAGTTATGAAAATATTCTCTATAACTTCTAGGGAATTTTGTACATATCATCTTTCAGAGCTGCACAATGTGGATCATGTTCTCTATAACTTAGCACAAGTTCTGAGTATATTGTAGTGTTGAGAATGGCAATGTTGACAACCAGAAACCAGATTCCTTAGGGTTGAGAATCTCCTCCATAGCATTGTTCTACTGAGTTGATGCTGCAGCTGCAACTTGCTTTTTGCTTTGCAGAGCATGGAAACTACAAATTCATTTTAGTTCAGACTGTACTAACAAACCCCAGATACTTTAGAAGCTTCTACTCAATTAATTCATTTTTAGTTCACAGACCACATATATATATCACAAATAGATTTTAGCTCAATTCCACATATACATTTCAATTCAACTAATATATAAAATTTAGGTCTCCACATTGACAAATTCATTGCAATTCGAAAGATATATTTCAATTCTATTCATGGATACAATTCAGGTTTTGACACTCAAAAGATACATTTTGGTTCTATTCAGTAAACCAAAATCAGCCACTTTTGCGTGTAAATTTAAATCTAGAAGAACATTTCTACCCTTCACATCTCTATGCACGATGCATATTCCAATCCTACATTGTGCTTGCATAATGCTGCATTGAGATGTGGCTGGGTGGGAGGCGATGGTGCTCAGGGAGGGAGGTGGCAGCGCTCGGGGAAGGAGGCAGCAATGCTCTACGGTTAGTTTCAAGGTGGCAGATGTAGTGACGCGTCACTTGGGGAGTAGCCCGGGATGTCGGCAGGTTCGCTCGGGGAGGAGCCTAGGAGATCAGCGGCAGCACTCCAAGGGGGCGGGTTTGCTCAGGGTGGAGCCTAGGGAGGAGCTCCAAGGGGGCGGGTTCGCCTAACCCTAGAGCTGCGCGGGGTGAGGGGGTCTTGTGACATGACGCAAAGCCACACGAGGGGTTTCTTGCAAATAAACATAAGTCAGCCGGTGGTTCCCCCGCTTGGATTGTGGCCATCCGGATGGGATCCGATTGTCCTGGGTATTGTTAGCATGTTATCACCCAAGTGGGCATTAGCACTATATATGCGCATCAGTGGCTATGTGCATAATAAGCGTGCGACCCTCCAAGCGACGTGATACGAAATGAGTCAATCACCCCACCATCCCCCACACAAACATTTAATAGCGAAGCGGAAGTATTTGTTAAGTATGGTAAAGGTACTATCGTATGCACATCAAGTTATCACCTATAATTTATGAAGTTACTTACTGTCTCATGCTCATTAGAAGTTATGATAGAAGTTACTATTGTATGCATATCAAGTTATCATTTGTAATTCATAAAGGTACATACAGTTCTCACTGTCTCACACGCATTAGAAGTTACTATCGTATGCACATCAAGTTATCACTTGTAATTTATGAAGTTACTTACAATTCTCATGCGTAGTAGGAGAGAGAAACATGCATGCATGAAGCAGAAGAGAGAAGAGAATAAGTACAGTTGACGTGGGAATTTTTATCTTGTGTGTAAGCTAAAAATAAAATAACTCTTTCACAGAAAGTCCGATCTGCGATCCATTTGCACTATTGTGTTCGAAATTACGAGCTTAATAAAACAAGATCCATGTTGAATATGTTTTGACATTGCAAAATGCATGTTTTTTATACCGGTCGTAAGTAACTTATGATAACTTCACGTGTAATAGATTATAACTTTCTATTACAGGAGTGATAACTTTTGGTATATCAGAACGTCTGTCAGTTTCTTCCTCACAAAAAATGTTTGGCCTAATTGGTGACAATAACTTCATGTTTGTCTAATGGTAACTTTTCAGATTGAACATTACATAAAGCTATTGCCGAATTTATCACCACGCACCGGGAAGCATGACTTGCCGTAGCATGCACGCACGCGCTGAATAGTGCAACAGTACACACACAGATATATATATATATATATGTATATATTATATGTATGTATGTATACGTATATATACATGTATATATGTGTGTGTGTACACATATGTATACAGAAGTACTATTCAGTAGCTACACGTAGAATAAACACGCGACCCACCAATCAACCAACCATGCACAAAAAGTTATCATCTCTAATTTATGAAGTTACTTACAGTTCGTAAAGATATCATTTAGTGGGGTTGTTAGTTACGGAAAAGTTACTATCTTCTTAATATAAAGTTATCATCTATAATCCATCAAGTTATTTACTGTTGTGGCTACAGGCCAAACAGGGAGAGAGATGGTAGTGGAGAGTGATGGAGATGAGTATAATGGCTTGCCCCCTCCCCATGGCCTGTATTCATATATATATACACATGAGGAGTGCTTTTACAATTATACCCTTACATCTGGTTATCCCCTCTGGGGGCAGTTATGTCATTACACATGGCCTATTCTAGGCCTTATAATCTCCTACCAGGCCTGCTGGGTTTAGGTGGGGGCCACCCCTACGACAGGAGCCTCTCATGGTAAAGGGCTTCACGGGGCCGAAGCCATGTTGCCGAGTCCTTTGGCCCCCTCCGTCCCTGCGACCTGTGAACTTTTCCAAACTTGACCCGGGGCTGCGCTGCAGCCGAAGCAGACGCGCGCGCTCCGTCCCTCACCCTTCAAACAGGCGGCGACGGAGGTGGCCCTAGCCGAAGTAGACGCGCGCCGGGGGCGTTGCACTGGCACAGGTCAGCGTAGCGGGCCCCTGAGCCGCCGTAGGAGCCTTAAGTGATAAGGGACGTGCTGCGACGCTCGGTCTTCCGGCCGTCCACGTGGTGAAGCGTGCTTGGCGCGGTGCGGGCGTTTGAGGCGTCGTGACCATTAATATGATGGCGGACTCCCGGCAGTTGGACTTCTGCTGATTGGCCTTCCGCCGGTTGGCTCCCCTGCTGATGGGGTATATATATGGCGCTGGTGCGGCGTTGCTCCTGCGTATATTGTGATAGAATCTGCTCCCCTAAAATGGGCCCCTGCCGTGCATCAACATTCCTGGGTGATGCTGAACGGCTTGGGGAATGTTGATGCACAGAAGGAGGTCCATTTTTCTTGGGAGCTTGGTCAGCGCCGGTTATCGACAGCCAGCCGCGCTTCCTGCCCTCACACCGCACTTCCGCAGGCGACAGCAAGGTCTGCCCTGTTTTTCTTAACAGGCCTACCTACAGTCGGCGTTCCTGATGGAGCCCGCCGGCATTGCCTTTTATGTTGATGCACTGTAGGTGGCCTGTTAAGGAAAACGAGGCAGACTTTGCGGGACAAGACCCCCACCTTTGCGGCGCCCCGCCGAAGTAGGCGCACACGCTCCGTCCCCCACCCTTCGAACGGGTGGCGGCGCAGCTGGCGCCCAGCCGAAGTAGACGCGCGCGCTCCGTCCCGTACCCTTCGAACGGGTGGCAGCGGAGCTGGCGCCCAGCCGAAGTAGATGCGCCCGCTCTGTCCCGTACCCTTCGAACGGGTGGCAGCGGAGCTGGCGACCAGCCGATGTAGACGCGCACGCTCCGTCCCGTACCCTTCGAACGGGTGGCAGCGGAGCTGGCGCCCAGCCGAAGTAGACGCGCACGCTTCGTCCCCGCCCTTCGAACGGGTGGCAGCGGAGCTGGCGCTCAGTCGAAGTAGACGCGCGCACGCTCCGTCCCGTACCCTTCGAATGGGTGGCAGCGGAGCTGGCGCCCAGCCGAAGTAGACGCGCACGCTCCGTCCCCGCCCTTCGAACGGGTGGCAGCGGAGCTGGCGCTCAGCCGAAGTAGACGCGCGCGCTCCGTCCCCTACCCTTCGAACGGGTGGCAGCGGAGCTGGCGCCCAGCCGAAGTAGACGCGCGCGCTCCGTTCCCTACCCTTCGAACGGGTGGCAGCGGAGCTGGCGCCCAACCGAAGTAGACACGCACGCTCCGTCCCCGCCCTTGGAACGGGTGGCAGCGGAGCTGGCGCTCAGCCGAAGTAGACGCGCGCGCTCCGTCCCCTACCCTTCGAACGGGTGGCAGCGGAGCTGGCGCCCAGCCGAAGTAGACGCGCGCGCTCCGTCCCCTACCCTTCGAACGGGTGGCAGCGGAGCTGGCGCCCAGCCGAAGTAGACACGCACGCTCCGTCCCCGCCCTTGGAACGGGTGGCAGCGGAGCTGGCGCTCAGCCGAAGTAGACGCGCGCGCTCCGTCCCCTACCCTTCGAACGGGTGGTAGCGGAGCTGGCGCCCAGCCGAAGTGGACGCACGCGCTCCATCCCCTACCCTTCGAACGGGTGGCAGCGGAGCTGGCGACCTTGCGTCGCGAACATCGCCACGCGTGCGGTGACTTGAGATCTCGCGATGCGGTCTTGCACTGTAAAGGTGCCTATACCGTGCGACCCGCCTCGGCGCGCACGGGGCACGTGGCGGCTTATGACTGGTGCGCGGCGGGATGTGGACGGTTGCGTGCTCGCGGCCGCTCGCCTCTTCCCTAGGCAAGGGGGACACAGGGCGGGCGACGAATGGCGCAGCGCCGATGCTGTTGTGATCCCCTGGCCCCTTAGTCCGCCTTTAATAGCGGCTAGGGAGCATCGTGCTGTGACGACCCTTGGCACTCGTGGTCGTGGCCTTTCAGCTTTGGGTATGGGGAACAGCGCTGGACAGGCGTTTGTACGACTGCGGTCGCGTCTCGCACGCGGGCCGTCGCGACGCTTCGGTACTGGGGCGAGGTGGCTTAAAGTAGCCCCCGCGACCGCGCACCCGCAGTTGTACGCCCCCTTCTTGCTTGCGCCGCCTTCCATACTCACGTAGTATTTTTTGCCACTGGCCTCCTTCCCGGAGAAGCAATGGCGTCTGATGGCAAGCGTGGTCAGGCGGGTGGTGTCTGCGGCATTCGTCGGCGGTCTTCGCTGTTGGAGGTGAAATACACGCTCCAAGAGCGCGACCCAGCGGCGGCGGACAAGGAGTGGTTGGTGGGGGAGGAGGAAGGCACGTTCTCCGGCGAGCTAGGCCCCTCGCTCGTGACAGAGAAGACGATCCAAGGGCTTCTGCGCGCGGGGAAGTTGTCCGAGCGCCAGGAGGTGCGATTGCCCGCCGCCGATGAGACGGAACCGCATCCCAAGAGGTCGGAGGCGGTCGTGTTCGTTGCCTTTTTTGACGCGGGGCTCCGCATCCCCGCGGCGGCTATCGTGGGCGACGTGCTGCGGACCTTCGGGCTGGAGCTGGCGCAACTAACTCCGAACGCCGTGGCCCGGCTTGTGGTGTACAGCTGGGCCTTGCGCTCGGGGGTGTGTTGGCCCAGCACCTCGCTGTTCGCCTATCTTCACGAGGCACGGTGCCAGTCCAAGGACTGGAAGGACGGGACGCTGTCGAGCTTCGGTAGCATCACTTTTATTCTTCGTCCGTTGTGCAAGAAGCTCTTCCCTGCGAACTCAACTCGCGGGAAGTGGGAGTCTTACTGGATGAAGCGGTGGTTCTACCACCGTGTGGAGAGCGGGAGCGGCCTTGAGTGCACAGGCCGACCGATCACGTTCAAGCCCTCGCCCGGCCGGACGCTCGGTGGCGAGGACAGGCGGAGGGCTCAGCGGCTCGTAGGCGTGGCCGCCCGCCTCAACATGCGCGACCTCGCCGAAGAGTACGTGATGTACGGCGTGGCCCCGCTTGCCCGCGACTGGCGTCTTACCGCCGAGAGGCGTCAAGAATGTTTCGCCATCGATCTGCTTGCTGCCGGCACCCTCCAGTCTTCGTAAGCCTCGACCGCGTCTCTCCTTTGTTCACGCAAAATGCGCTATATGCTGATGCTATCTCCGTTGCTTCAGGGATTTTCTTGGAGGAGGCGGAGCAAGCCGCGTGCGTATTCCTAGGGCCGTACACCGGCAGGGAGCACGAGCAGCGCGCGTCTGCTATCGCCGAGGCGGGGCTGGGGCAAATAAACCGCGTGTGCGAGGCCCTGGGCCTTGCCGTGCCGGACCGTGTCTCTCCAGACGACGGTGCGGCGAAGAAGAAGAAGAATGCGCCGTCTCAGAAGAGGCGCCGCAGCGGGGCGCCTGCCGCGCTTGGCGCGGCAGCTGCTACTGCTGCTGCTAGTGCTCCCGAGGGCGCGGCGGACGCGGAGTCGGACTCGGCGAGGTATGCCGATTCAGGCTTGGGTGGCGCGGACGCCGAAGGCGAGGTATCTTCGGCGAGCGCCCCGGATGGCAGGTTTGCTGCGAGCAGCCGGAGGGGGGAAGTCTTGCCACCCACCGAAGTCGCCGAGGCGGAACCCGTGCGGACCGGCGATGCTGAGGTGGAGCCTCCGACCGTGGCCGCTGTGGTGCCGGAGGCGCCCTCCACGGGGGCGCACGGAGCCATGCTGCCTTTACCGACAGCGGCAGAAACCGAGGTGCCCCCTGCGACAATTGCCACCGCGGAACCTTCGCCCCCGGGCGCTGCAACCGCGGGGGCTTCCCCAGCCGCGACTGCGGGGGCAGTATCGCTGCTGGCTGCCCCGGCTAAACGGCCGTGTGTGCGGCCGGAGCTCCACCGGACACCGTGGGGATTCGTCGTGGCCACGGGCGTCAGAAGCTTGTGGGACTCCAGTGCAAATGCCGGAGACCCTGCGGCATATGCGCCCTCCGCCCCTCTGGCCACGCCGCCCGTCGCGCAGGGACAGCCGTCACCTATCCCGAACGCGGAGGCTTCTGCCCGCGGCGGAACCATTCCTTCTGCGGGGGCTTACGCCACCGCCGCCCCGCCCGGGGATGAGGGGGCGTGTCCCCGAGACCCTCCTTCTGCTACCGAAGGTAGGGTGGCTTAGCTTACTCTGGTGTATTCTTTCATGCCTTGCGGTGCTCACCTACAGCCTTGTTTGCAGCGCTGCTCATTCCGAAGGGGGAGCACTTGGCGGACCATGGGACCTCCGCGCGCGTAAGCCCCGCGGACTTCGTGCCGCCCCCGGAGACGCTGAGGGCATGGCGCGGGGTTGTGAATGACGCGGCCACCAGCGTCGACCCGCAAGTGCTGCAGGCCTGTGGGGCAGGGCGCCTCGAAGACGCCTTCGAGGTGTCTGGGGTGAGGGTAAGTACTCATGCGACAACGCCTGTGCTGGCTGATCTTGCTAAGTCTTTCCCTTCTGCAGACACTTGTGCTGGGGCAGGCCTTGCAAACGGCCTATGCTCGTGGCCGAAAGGCGCTCGAGGATAGGCTGCGGGCCGCCGAGGAGGAGCTACGCGAAGCTTCTGGAGCCCGCTCTGCCCAGGACGCCCGCATCCGCCAGCTGGAAACGGAATGCGCCGAAGCGAGGGCACACGCCGAGGGACTTGTTGCGTCGGCGCGGGAGTCGACCGCGGAAGCTGCGCAACAGAAGTTTGCGGCGGAGCGCGACGGGCTCCTGGAACAGGTAGCCCCGCTAGAGAAGGAAAAAGGTGAGCTTACCTTGACTCTAGCGGAGCGTAACCAGACGCTTGGCGACGCCTCGGTGGTTGCGTGGGACACCCTGCAAATGCTGGAAGTCCACCTCCAAAGGCTTGTGGCTGGAGTGCCGGACCACGCCTTCGGCCCGGAGGAGTTGCTGCGGGCCCTTCGCTGGATCCATGACGCCGCCGATGTTGCGCGCGGGGCTGCGACGACCTTTGGCGACCACTGTGCCTATGTGGCGTCGTGCCTGGTGTGCGCCCTCCTTCGGCACCGTGGTTGCACGCACATCGCCGAGCTGGAGAACCCTCAGCTGGAGATGCCCGGCGGGGCCGGAGTGATGTCCGGTGAAGTCCGTGCCGTTCGCGGCCCCGTCCAATTCTTCTACGAGCGCATCTGGGACTACACCGGGATAGCCGCCACGGAGGTCGAGCTTCGGAAGTCCCTTCGTGGTGGGGGGAGCCTCGGCCAATTTCTGGATGAAGTCCCGCGGCGCAACGAGGGCGGCGCTGAGGTCCCGCGGCGCGACGAGGGTGTCGCGGAGGCCTCCGAAGATGCCGAAGGCTCACAGGTGTGGCGCCAACGTGGCTAGGTGTGGGCGTGCGTTGTAGCGTCTGCCCCTTAATTGAATGAATAAAGTGCGTGTTTGCTTCACTAACTGATTACTTGCCTTCGTCCCGGGCAGCTTCCTTGCTGGGGGCGACTGCTCGCGTCTGGCCTTGCGACCCGGCGACACCTTCGACGCTGGCAAAGGGCCGAGGAGTTGTTGAACTTTTGGGCAAGCCGGCCTTCTTCGAGCGAGGCCCCAGCTTTAGCGCGCGTTAAGGACGAGCCCGCGGGATAGCGGCTTAGAACGGCAAGGAAGCTGCCGGACCTTTGTACTTGTGTGATTTTTCCGATATGAAAATTTTCTGTCATCTTAAGATATGCGCTGTGTGTTGATGCCGCTTCGGGTTCACCGGTACGCCACATGCTGCGCGGGGACGGGCTCTCCACGCTCGACGCGCGCCGTTGGCGAAGTAGTCGCGCAAGGGTTCCTTAGAACGGCGCTTGCGGGGGCAGTCCTTGGCGCCTCACCTTTTTACCGTCCATAGACGGGTGGGTGCGGAGGCGGACCTCGACGCTTCGCCTTTTTATAGTCCGTAGACTGGCGTGTGCGGAGGTGGACCTCGACGCTTTGCCTTTTTATAGTCCGTAGACTGGCGTGTGCGGAGGCGGACCTCGACGCTTTGCCTTTTTATAGTCCGTAGACTGGCATGTGCGGAGGCGGACCTCGGCACTTCGCCTTTTTATAGTCCGTGGACTAGCGTGTGCGGAGGCGGACCTCGACGCCTCGCCTTTTTATAGTCCTTAGACTGGCGCGGGCGAGGGTGGAAGTGCGCGCACGTTCCGTTCCTCTTGCTCCTCATGGCGGGGGTAGCCTCTGGCGCGCTGTGTCTTCGTCAACGCGCGCTGCGCTCACCCCCCGCAGTACGCGAGGGTGAGCCTCGCTCCGCTGCGATTAATACTCGTGTCCTCCGCCCGCGTTGCGAAACGTGTGGGGGGCCTCCGTAGCCTTATTTATGCTCCGCAGAGTATGCACAGGGACGAGGTTCCCGGCATGCGCGGAATCCGCGTCTTGTTTAGACTCCGTAGAGTGCGCAGGGAGAACATCCGCGTCTTATTTAGAGTCCGTGGACTAGTGCGTGCGGAGGCGGACCTCGACGCTACGTCTTTCTTTATAGTCCGGAGACTCGCGCGTGCGGAGGCAGACCTCGACGCTACGTCTTATTTAGAGTCCGTGGACTAGCGCGTGCGGAGGCGTACCTCGACGCTACGACTTCCTTTATAGTCCGGAGATTCGCGCGTGCGGAGGCAGACATCGACGCTACGTCTTATTTAGAGTCCGTGGACTAGCGCGTGCGGAGGCGGACCTCGACGCTACGACTTCCTTTATAGTCCGGAGACTCGCGCGTGCGGAGGCAGACCTCGACGCTACGTCTTATTTAGAGTCCGTGGACAAGTGCGTGCGGAGGCGGACCTCGACGCTACGACTTCCTTTATAGTCCGGAGACTCGCGCGTGCGGAGGCAGACCTCGACGCTACATCTTATTTAGAGTCCGTGGACTGGTGCGTGCGGAGGCGGACCTCGACGCTACGACTTCTTTATAGTCCGAAGACTCGCGCGTGCGGAGGCAGACCTCGACGCTACGTCTTATTTAGAGTCCGTGGACTGGTGCGTGCGGAGGCGGACCTCGACGCTACGACTTCCTTTATAGTCCGGAGACTCGCGCGTGCGGAGGCAGACCTCGACGCTACGTCTTATTTAGAGTCCGTGGACTGGTGCGTGCGGAGGCGGACCTCGACGCTACGACTTCCTTTATAGTCCGGAGACTCGCGCGTGCGGAGGCAGACCTCGACGCTACGTCTTATTTAGAGTCCGTGGACTGGTGCGTGCGGAGGCGGACCTCGACGCTACGACTTCCTTTATAGTCCGTGGACTGGTGCGCGCGAGGGCGTCCCCCCGTTGCGTCTTTTGTTTATACTCAGGCCCGTCACCCTTGGCTACGGCGAGCGCACACGCGGACGTGCAACTTCGATTTATACTCAGTCCCGTACCCCTGGCTACGGCGAGTGCACACGCGAACGTGCGTCTTTGTTTATACTCAGGCCCGTCACCTTTGGCTACGGCGAGTGCACACGCGAACGTGCGACTTCGATTTATACTCAGTCCCGTACCCCTGGCTACGGCGAGTGCACACGCGAACGTGCGTCTTTGTTTATACTCAGGCCCGTCACCTTTGGCTACGGCGAGTGCACACGCGAACGTGCGACTTCGATTTATACTCAGTCCCGTACCCCTGGCTACGGCGAGTGCACACGCGAACGTGCGTCTTTGTTTATACTCAAGCCCGTCACCTTTGGCTACGGCGAGTGCACACGCGAACGTGCGACTTCGATTTATACTCAGTCCCGTACCCCTGGCTACGGCGAGTGCACACGCGAACGTGCGTCTTTGTTTATACTCAGGCCCGTCACCTTTGGCTACGGCGAGTGCACACGCGAACGTGCGACTTCGATTTATACTCAGTCCCGTACCCCTGGCTACGGCGAGTGCACACGCGAACGTGCGTCTTTGTTTATACTCAGGCCCGTCACCTTTGGCTACGGCGAGTGCACACGCGAACGTGCGACTTCGATTTATACTCAGTCCCGTACCCCTGGCTACGGCGAGTGCACACGCGAACGTGCGTCTTTGTTTATACTCAGGCCCGTCACCTTTGGCTACGGCGAGTGCACACGCGAACGTGCGACTTCGATTTATACTGCGGGAACGCGCGCGCTGGCCAAGCCTGCGCGCGCCTCCGCCGCGTACATGCGCGTGATGAAGAAAGATTGTTGGCAAACGGCGATCTTCATTACATCCCCGTTTGCGCGGGTAAGCAATTACAGGGGGTGGATATACTAACCGTTTGTCCTTGGTGCGGCCGAAGCCTCTAGTCGCTAGACATCTGCAGGGCCCGCCAAGGCGCCTCTGAATGGCCCCGTGGACCCCCGCGCTGTGACGCCAGCTCTAAGAGCGCCGCTGGGCTTCGTGACGCGGGTACCTGGTACCTGGCTCGATGCGCCGGGCCATATCCTGGTCGCCTCGGACGGTGATGATGGTCCGGGGACCCGGGATCTTCATGCATAGATAGCCGTGATGTGGTACCGCGCCGAAGGAGTTGAGGATTGGGCGCCCTAATATGGCATTGTAGGGGTACGGAAGGTCGACCACGTCGAAGGTGGCATCTTCGGCCCGCACATTGTTATCTTGGCCGAAGGAGACTTGAAGACCTATTTGGCCCAGCGCCCGCAGGGGCTGTCCCCCGAAGCCCTGCAGTGGGATTCCTGAGGGCCCTATGCGGCTTCGAGGGATCCCCATCTGGTCGAAGGCCGCCGCAAACAATATGTTCGCGGAGCTACCGCCGTCCACCAAGGCACGCCCCACGTCGCATCCCGCGATAGTGACCCGGATGACCAGGGGGTCCTGATGAGGGAAGTTCACGCCTTGGGCGTTGTCGGGTGTGAATGTGACTTCGTGCTGCGCCCAGTCCGGCGGTGCTTGCGCTGGGTATGCCGCCACGTGATGTAGTCTTCGCGCATAGGCCTTCTGCTGCCGTGCTAAGGCGAATTCCAGCGCAGAGCCTCCGGATATGACGTTAATGACCCTGCGGTGGGTTGCCTCCGGGGCCTGCAGCGACAGGAGGCCCTCCCGAGGCTGCTGTACGTGAGCTTGGATCCGTAAGGGGCCTTCCTGTGGTTGCATCCCTTGTGCCTGTACCTGCATGGGGGCCTCGTACGGGAATTGGACGTGGGCCACCGCAGGCGGACGTGTCTCTGGGTTCCTGTCCCTAGTGACGCTATCGCGGAGCGCCGCGATGGAGGTGCAGGTGCGGGTATCGTGGTTGCCGCGGTCGTGGACTACGCACCAGAGTCCCTGGTGCTGGTCGTTGTAATCTCCACGACTTTTATCGTCGCGGCCCCGGCCACGGCCGCGCCCCCGACCGCCTCGGCCCGCGGGAGCGCCCTCGTCGAAACCGCCTTCAATGTCGAGGACGTACCAGTTTCGCCTCGACCTCTGCTGGCCGCGCTTGGGCCGATCAGACGACTCCTTGTGCGAGGCGTCCCTGCGGTCGGGCGTATCCCTGGACGACTCCTGCTTACATTTTCCCTTCGAAGAACCGTCCTTCGGCGGATCTTCGGCTTTTGCCGAGGCTCCGGGCTGGTTGGTGTCGGAGTCGTCACCTTGCCTTCGCCGCGTGTCCTCTTCCGCCCTGGCGTATTCCTCCATTTTGTCGAAGAGCTTCGGCACCGTCTTGATTGGCTTTCGCGCATTGTACTCGGCCATCGGGCCCGGACGAAGGCCCTGTATGGCTGCATTAACGATGGTGGTTTCATTAACGTCCTTCACTTGGCATCGAATCTTGGCGAAGCGTTTGAAGTAGTCCCGGAGCTTCTCCGAGGGTTTTTGCTTCACAGCGAAGAGTTGGTCCGCGTCGACTCGCTCGACATAGTTTCCTTGGAAGTTGTTGTGAAGGCGGTCGCGAAGCTGCTCCCACGCGTAGATGGAGCCTGGCTCTATGGTAAAGAACCAAGAGAGCGCCACTCCTTGCAGCGCGAGAGGGAGTCCCTTCGCCTTCGTGGTGTCGTCTCCGCCCGCGGCTTCGATCGTGGTTTCGTACACGCTCACGAACTCGCGGGGGTCCGTGTCGCCTTTGTACGGGTCGATGGCGCTAGGAAACTTGAAGTCTTCAGGCCATGCCGCCTGCTGCAGCCCTGCCGAAAGCAGGGACTCCGGATCTACGCGCCGCAGCGGCGCACGGCTAGACGTGGGGGCTTCGCGACTGTCCGCCCTCTCCGGCGTGGGCTCGGGCGCGATTACTGGCGCGGCATGCTGGCTCCGAGCCTCTTGTATATCGCGAACGGCTCCGCGAAGGTCCCCTAGCTCCCGCTGGAACGCGTTGAGGGCTGCTAGTATGGCGCTTTCCACCGCAGGCGCTGTCGGGGCCGCCGGAACACCCAGCGGACGGGTCGGTGCAGGGACCATCGCTTCACGATCTCCAGATCCGCCGGATGCTTCATTGTGGCTACCCCCGGCCGCCTGATCCGCGCTGCCGGCAAGGGTGGCGGTCGTTGCAGTGCCAGCGACGGGGTTGGGTGTCGTTGTAGCGGCGCTGGCGGGGTCGGTCGTTGTGGTGCCGGCGACGGGGTTGGGTGTCATTGTAGCGGCGCTGGCGGGGTCGGTCGCTGTAGTGCGAGCGTCGACGTCCGCGACCACTACGCCTGCGCCACCGCCAGCTCCTTCGGCGGCCGATGCCGAAGCCCTGGTATTCACGCGCCGCTCCGACCCAGCCGTCTTCTTTCCCTTCGCCGCCGCTGATGAAGCTTTTTTCGGTGCCATCCTTCTTCTTCGGTCTTCGGGCTTGTCCTTGTCCTCCCCCACGGACGGCGCCAACTGTTGTGGCTACAGGCCAAACAGGGAGAGAGATGGTAGTGGAGAGTGATGGAGATGAGTATATTGGCTTGCCCCCTCCCCATGGCCTGTATTCATATATATATACACATGAGGAGTGCTTTTACAGTTATACCCTTACATCTGGTTATCCCCTCTGGGGGCAGTTATGTCATTACACATGGCCTATTCTGGGCCTTATAATCTCCTACCAGGCCTGCTGGGTTTAGGTGGGGGCCACCCCTACGACATTTACATTTAGCAATGTAAATATATCATGCACAAAAAGTTGTCATCTGTAATTTATGAAGTTACTTAGAGTTCATGAAGTTATCATTTAGTGGAGTTGTTGGTTATGGTAAAGTTACTATCTCCTGCACATAAAGTTATCATCTATAATTCATGAAGTTGTGTACATTTGTCAAGGTTACTATATCATGCACAAAAGTTACTGTCTATTATTCATAAAGTTAATTACAGTTCTAATGACACAAATCTCACAGCATCGAAATATATTCAACATGATTCTTATTTTGTTAAGCTAATAATTTCGAACACAATAGTGCAGACGGATCGCAGATCAGACTTTCGATGTAAGAGTTATTTTATTTTTTAGCTTGTAAACAAGATAAAAAAATAACAAGTCAAGTGCACTTATTCTCCTCTCTCCTGTTACATGCATGCATGTGTCAGACCATAACCACCCGGCGCAAGAGACCATGCATTCATGAAGTTATCATTTAGTGGGGTTGTTGGTTATGGTAAATTTACTATCTTCTGCACATAAACTTATTATCTATAATTTATCAAGTTAATATCTCATGCCCAAAAAAGTTATCATTTATAATTTATTAAGTTACTTATCAATTGAGTTAGCACGAACCGCACTAGCTGGCTAGTGACCCGCATGTAGCGTGTGTGCACGCGCTCAGTAGCTCAGCTGCATATGTATATACATCGATATATATGTATATGTATATGTATATGTATATGTATATGTATATGTATATGTATATGTATATGTATATGTATATGTATATGTATATGTATATGTATATGTATATGTATATGTATATGTATATGTATATGTATATGTATATGTATATGTATGTGCTTTGACTTGACAAAGGGTTTATGTGATAACCTAAGCACCATGATTTGTTGATTTTGATTTTGGTGGAGCTAGCAGGATAATGAACATAAGATGCATTTGATTAATTGGGAAAAGCTCACTTTGCTGAAGAAAGAGGGAGGGCTACGATTCAGAAATTTGTATGCCTTCAATACGGCTATGTTAGCTTTGCAAGCGTGGTGTTTACTTCAGAACCCAGAGTCCCTTTGTGCTCAATTGCTCAGAGCTAAGTAGTTTTCACACAATGAATGTTTTTCATGCTAAGCCGGTTGTTGAGATGTCATACATCTGGTGTAGCATCCTGAAGGGATTACAGGTAGGACTGTGCATTCGGTTAATTCGGTAAAATCGGTTCGGTATATACGATATATACGGTAAATACGGTATTGTTAGTTCGGTAGTATACGGTATTTTTGAAAATACGGTTCGGTATCGGTAAATCCCAATTTATTTCGGTGCGGTATCGGTAAATACCATATTTACCAAAGTTAACGCAAATTGCAAACAATATAGTAATTAGTGAGACAAGTAGACTAGATGGCATGGCACAAAAAATTCTAAACACTACAATACTACGGTGGCTATGCAGGAAAACGGAAGACTGCATGTAGCCATGCAATCGGCTGGTCTTACATGCTCTTTCACAACTAGAAAATAAGTTAACAAAACTAAAATGGCGATCCGCATGCCCACGCTACAAGCATACTCACTGCAAATCCAGACAAATTTTCATTAGCATGGGTCATGGCGTCAGAAATGATCAAAAGGAGGGGTCTGGATCTAGATTTCCTGAGGCAGATAGGCCAATATCATTGTTAATTTGGTGCCATGGAAAGATGATTAGGACGATGTTTACTGATAAACATTTTTATATATATGTATGTGGTGCATAATTCCGTCATGGTTGCTTGCGGTCCCTACCTTTGAGAGCAGAGACCGGAATGCATGCCCCTGATACATTCACTGCTATTCGGTTTTACGGTTTGTTCGGTTTTTTTCGGTTTTTCCCGAAAAAACCGAATACCAAAAAAACATAAAATACAAAAACCGAATCGAAAACCGAAAATCGGTCAAACCGAGTTGACCGGTTCGGTTCGGTTGAGATGTGCACAGCCCTAATTACAGGGTGTCATTTGGCGTATTGGCAAGGGTGAAGATATCAATATCAGGAGGGACTCAACCCCCGACACCATGGTTCATAGCCATGTGCTCTAATCCTCTGAGCTGCAGGGCCACCCAGTCTCCACTTGATCTCTTCCCAGGGTACCCTCAAAAGGAACCTTCCTCTCCTTACCATTTTATGTCGGGTTAAGAAGATAGGAAAGTGCCATTCTCTCTATAAGAATAGTGCATTTTGAGTTGTGAAGTGGGAGAGAGGGGATGTGATGATTGCAGTTTTGAATAAGATGACCTTTGCATTTTGGCTTTGGGTATTTTCCATATTTTAAAATAGTGAATAAGAGGTGTTAAGCTTTACCATTCTAGCATCCAGCTCTTTTGACGTAGAACCTCGCCTACATTATAGTCACCATAGCAGAGTTTAACCACCAAATTTAGGATGGATTGGTGTGGTTTCTCTACACCTAGGACACCATAATATTGAACTATGAGCAAGGAAATTGGCTAGTAATTGTGAAACCCCAATTCTTTATTGGAAGGGACACCAAAGGCCTTTGCCCTCCCTCTCTATCTATCCCAGAGATGGAAGGGCAGATCTTTTTTAGGTTTTTTCTATCTTTTCATCAAAGAGTTGAACAATGAAGATAGATTGCAAGTGCGTAATCAATTTGATCAGGTCGTGTAGGAACAAGGTTCAAATAATTTGTTCGTTAGGATGCCTCAGCTACATACATCACTGCACTTCCACTTGACACCTATTTAAACGCCTAGTCTCACTACTACCTTATCCTATTTCCATACTTTTGTTGCTCCATCCCCGTATGGGTGGAGAACCTGTCACTATCTCGATTGTGCTATTGGAGACTCTAGGAAAGTTGGGGGAGATATCACTCATCTTGCGGTAGGCTTACTACTTATATGCTTTTAGCGGTTATCCTCTCCGCACTTGGCTACCCAGAGAACTGGTACGCTAGAGGTGTGACCCTCCTGGTCCTCTCGTACTAGTGAAAGGTTCTCTCAATGCTCTAACGCCCACACCAGATATGGACCAAACTATCTCATGACGTTCTGAACCTAGCTCATGTTCTGTATTAATGGACAAATGGCCCAACCCTTGGAACCACCTACAGCTCCAGGTAGCAAAGGGCCGACATCAAGGTGTCAAACCTTCTCGTCAATGTGGAGTATTAGGGAAGATCATCCCATCAGCAGTTCTAGAGTTGTATCTCAATGATGGCTCTACCCCTCCCTCCCTCAGAATGGGCCTTCTTCGCCTTCCACCAAAGCTACACAGGAAAGGCACAAAGCCAATCCCAAGGAACAGTAAAGCTTTATAGGGTCTTTTTATCAAGGTGCAGGTAGCCCGCATCTTGACAGACATGTCTATTTCACCGAGCCTCTCTCTAAGATAGTGCCCAAATCGTTACGCCTTTCATGCGGGTTGGAACATACCTAATAAAGAATTTCTCTACCTTAGGACCATTATAGTTATGGCCAATGTTCATCTTGGCTTTAGTCGCCAACTTCCCTATCATCAGTTCATCAACTTCCTTGACCTTTCGACATTAGGCAGGCATCACCCCACATACATGATCTTACAACTTTGCGAAGACCTATCTTTTTAGTAAATAGTCGCCTAGGCTTGGTCACTGCGACCCCCTTTTGCGAGGGGGCACCCCTTCTTAAGAAGTTACGAGGCTATTTTGCCAAGTTCCTTAGAGAGTTGTCTTGCACCCTTAGGCATTCTTGACCTACCCACCCGTGTTGATTTTGGGTATAGTTACCCTTTTGTTGAAGGTTGTTTGAGATTTTCTTGGGAGTATGGCATGGGCTACATACTTTAGCGTTGTAACACCTAGTATGAGCCTCATGGAGAAGCAATGACTAGTCCATAGGGCTCATACTTCAGTGCTACAACACTTGGTACTTGGACCTCAGCTAAAGGCATTATCTTTACCCCTTCTTACCCTAAAAAAGCAGGGTCACCTTGTGTCCTTAAAACTATAACCATCTTTCGGCTAACTAGCCTCCTCCAACCCTCCGTACCAACAATGGGTAGTACATGAATATTGCCTGTTGTCCATCGACTACACCTTTTAGCTTGATCTTAGGCCTTGACTCACCCTCCATGGCCGAACCTTACGGAGGAAACCTTGGGTTTTCGAGGTATTGGATTCTTACCAATGTTTTTGTTACTCAGATTGACATTCTCACTTCCCCTTCGTCGACCCTCACTTTAGCGTTTGCTTCCCTCTAAGGTAGAATGCTCTCCTACCAATGCATTTTGACATCCCATAGCTTCAGTATATCGCTTAGCCCTGTTCATCTTCAGTGCAAGGGCACATGATCAGTGAACTATTATGCACTCTTTAAAGGGTGGGTACTTCTAGGCAAACCTCTTGGTTGTCTTTGCACCCCCCTCCCTTTATCATTGAAAAGTCATTTAGGGGGCATTAGCTAGTGATACAAGTTGTTTCCCTAGGTTTGGATCCATAAGCAGTGACAATCGCCCTATAAAGACTCGCTTTTGCTACAGCTCCAAGGATCACTTTCCCCTCCCACTACTTGGGAGCTCAACACATTTCACGTTCTATTTCACTACCCACTCAAGGTTCTTTTCACTTTTTTTCATGGTACTAATTGGCTCTCAGTCACCCAGGAGTATTTAGCCTTACAAGGTGATCCTTGCTGATTCACACGAGATTCCACGTGCCCTATGCTGCTGGGGTCAGAGTATAAGCTAGTGATGCTTTCAACTAATGGACTATTGCCATCTAGGGTGTGGCACTCAACTGCTTCACCTAGCAGCACAATGCTTGTATTACTCTCCCACAACCCTATTTTCACGATTTAGGCTAATCTCATTTTGCTCGCTGCTACTATGGGAATCGTTTTTGCTTACTTTTCCTCTGGTTACTAAGATGTTTCAATTTGTCGGGTTGTCTGTTTCTATCTCATGGATTCAGCAGGTAATTTAAAAGGTTGGCCTATTTGGGAATCTCTAGATCTATATTTATTTTTAACTCCCCGAAGCATTTTGTTGCTTGCTACGCTTTTCCTCATCTCTAGGTGGCTAGGTATCCACTGTAAGCCTTTCTTTTTTTTTGTACCTCATCACTAATGTTAAGGCCATAACATCCTAAGGTGCTACTAGATAGAAGGATCTTATCAACATCCATGAATGTGAAATCATAAATCGAACTGCCGAATTGCCAAAATTAGATGCTATCATAGTATTCGCTAAGTTCATAGGCTGAAGATAAGTGGACTCGAACCGCTGATATTTGCCACAGCATAAATCATGTTAGATCTACACCCAGGAATCATACACTCGATTCGCCCATGGAAACATACTACACGGGGAAGACAATGAATAGTAGGGTAATTTTTCGACGCGAGCTCGACTTGCGTTGATTTTCCACTTTTCTTTATTCTTTACAGACTGATTACAAAGATATGAATAAACACTGTGATCCGGTTTTACTAGCCATGACTCCATGACTTACGCACACCACAACTCCACGACTTGTGCACATCACACACTACCTGAAAGACCCGGCCAACTCATTGATTGCCGTTACTCAGACACCCAGCCTCGGCCACGGCTTCTCGACTAAGCTCCATCGACCACAGCTTCTGAGTACTCTTCCGAGTATGATCGAATCACTCGACTGCTACAGCACTCTCGGCTAATACAGTACTTTCGACTGCAACTAACTTTTCAACAACAGCCACTTCAACCATGGTCACTTCGACCACGGACACTTCGATCATGATCACTTCTACCACGGCCACTTCGACCACGATCACGGCTGCTGTTTCGACCATACCTTTGACTGTAGCTTCAACCATGCCTTCGACTGCAGCTTTAACCATGCCTTCGACTGCAGCTTCAACCACACTCAACACAATTAGCATGAGTCAAGATTAGTTCCAACAATCTTCCCCCTAATCTTGACTTGTTAAACTTCACAAGATGAAGTCCAATCTCCTGACGCATCTCTAAGGAGTTTTGTCTTCTTCTTGCTGATCATGTGGCTGGTGACACAACTAGCCAGTGTCTTTCACATCTCCACTGTCGATGACACACCTCGCTGATGACTTCTTCCTCAACTCCAATTGTCTTTCGCCGGCAACACAACTTGATGGCAATGGAAACTCTCATTAGAGCTTACACAAATCAAATCTTGAACACAACTACAAGAACTCACACACACTCACATGCATCATGCACTGACTCACCTACATACACAATCATGACACGACTATGCGCATGTATGTAACACACCTCCTACGTGCACGACCAAATAAATGACACATGCAACACTCATGCTATGCCATATACTCAAACGACTCAAAATGCAATCATGCACTAATACTCGTACACGGACTCAACTACATGCAACACAACACTTCGATGATGCCACTGTTGATTTAGACATCGTCGTGTTCGTGACACCTTACACCATGATGTTGTTGATGGTGGAAGAACGCCATTCGCCGCCAATGTCGCTCGCGCCTTGCAACCCACTTGTTCCATTCATCGTTGCCACACCACGGTGATCACGTCGCCGCCACTAGTGTGCATGTCATGTGAGATTCTGACAAACCGCATTGGCCTCGCCATGGCCATGCGGACCTTCACTGTCATGCTCCTGAGCGCACGGTGCTGCAGCCGACTTGTCGCCGGCACCTGTGCACCTCCGACGGATGCGCACCACTACGCATGCCATCACACCAACCAGTGAGTCATCGCCAGGCAGCTTCTCCTCGCACCTCACTCTAATACCAAATGTTAGATCTACACCTAGGAATCATATACTCGATTTGTCCATGGACGCATACTACACGAGGAAGACGATGAACAGTAGGGTAACTTTTCGACACGAACTCGACTTGCATCGATTTTCCACTTTTCTCTATTATTCACACCGCTCTTCACAGACTGATTACGAAGGTATAAATAGACACTGTGATCCGGTTTTACCGGCCACGACTCTATGACTTGCGCACACCGTGCACCACGACTCCCTGACTTGCACACATCGCGCATTACTCGAAAGACTTGGCCAACTCATTGACCGTCGTTACTCGGATGCCTAGCCTCGACCATGGCTTCTCGACTACGCTCCATCGACCACGGCTTCCGAGTATTCTTTCGAGTACGACCGAATTACTTGACTGCTACAGTACTCTCGACTGCTACAATGTTTTCAACTGTGACTAACTTTTCGACCACAGTCACTTCGACCATAGCCACTCCGACCATGGTCACTTCAACCACGGGCACTTTGACCATGATCACTTCAACCACAGTCACGACTGCTGTTTCGACCACTCCTTCGACTGCAGCTTCGACTACGCCTTCGACTACAGGTTTGACTACACTCAAAACAATTAGTATGAGTCAAGATTAATTCTAACAAATCACCACCTCTCTGGCCTCCTCAACGAGCTCTACCATAGAGGCCAACGAATAGACAATAACGCCTTATCTTTGGCTTCCGAGAGGTACGACAAGAAAACCCATCACACCAAGAGGTAGTACGCTCTTGACAAAAGTCCCTGAACTTATGGATCCAGTTGATGGTGGGTGGGATGCTGAATTAGTGAATCAAACCTTCTGGGAGGAAGATGCCAATGTTATTCTGAGCATTCCGGTATTCGACCATATGGATGATCTAGTTGCTTGGCACTTCTACATTAAAGGGCAATTTTCAGTAAAGTCTGCATATGAAGTGCATATGGAACAGTGTAAACTTGCTTCTACCATTGGGATAGCAGGGGGATCGGGGACTGGAGCTGACCAGCTACGGCTGGAGTGGGCAAGGTTGTCGCGTGTCAAATGTCCGGGGAAAGTTCATCACTTTTTATGGCGATTTGGCCATAATTCCCCAGTTGTTAGAATGAAACTCTCGAGAAGAGGAGCGACACTGATGAGACTATGTGCCCGGTCTGTAGGCGTCTTGATGAGGATGGTGGCCACGTTTTTTTTTTCCGCTGCAAAGAAGTGAAGAAGCGATGGAGAGCTATTCAGCTTGAACTGGCCCGGATCGGACTGGCAGATTGTAGGTCTGCGTCAAAAAGTGTTAGCAACAGCTTTGCAATGAAAGAAGAGGAAGCGATGAAGGTGTTTGACATGCTATGGTGGTGGCAGGATGACCGAAACAAGGCGAACAGAGGAGAAACCATGAGCAGTGTTGAGGAATTTCAGTTCTCTGTTGGTCGATTCATGATGGAGTTTGCTTCAGCTAACAGGAAGCCTGAGCAACTAGTGGTTCGTACCCTGCCGATTTGGTCGCCACCTCAAGACTCCATGCTAGAGACGAATGTGGATGCGGCGTTCTACGAAGAAACAGGGAAAGGAGGATGGGGGGTTATAATTAATCAGAGATCCCCGAGGTGAAGTAATGGCGGCATGTGCTGGACCGCTGGCGAACATGAGGGACGCACTTGATGCAGAAGCAGAAGCCTTTCTTCTAGGCATCAAAAAAGCAAGTGAATTTGGTACAGACACCCGTTCCCTTGTCCTTAAACTGGCTCTCACAAGCGATGCTTAGTTCCTTGTTCACATCATCAGAACTCCTCTTTCACCAAAAAAAAAACACTATATAGTTTCTTCCCTCCTGGCCCTTTCATCCCAATGGTTATAGAAGCATCTTCAGAGCTGTGCGTGCACAGGTTGATCTGATCCCATCATCTTTCAGTTGATGATCAACCAGCAGTGCAACTGCTCATTTCCGTTGAGCTTCTAATTTCTGATTTATTTTTTACTATTCATAAATTTCTTTTTTTCTGATTTTTTTTGCTTTTTAAGCTTTTTGTCAGTTCTTTTTTCCATATTCGTTTGCATTGTCCGTGATGAGTTAACATATTTTTTCCATTTTTAAATTTATTTAAATTTAGTTACGTAAAATAAACCAGTATCAGTTACAGTGTAATTTCAACCAATTATAGTGTAATTTTAGTTATAAAACAGATTATTTCAGCCCAAACGAGCGTCATCAAAACCTAGCATGTTCTGTATGTCATACAGTACCTACATAAGCTTAGCACTGTTACAGTACAAACGATCACTTCCTTCACGAAGTATATCTCACCGACCTTCGGTGGGGCCCACGTGTCAGTCAGTCGTAGTTGGTACAGTTTCGTGGAACGAATCGTTCGTACGCGTAGCAGCGCTTAACTAACTTCCAACTAACAGACACTCATGCACAACTGTTCATTAGCTCACTACTCATGAGCCATGACGTCCCCAGCATTTCTCGGCGTCCCTCCACTTGAGGTACTCGAGGCCGCCGAGGTAGTGCGCGTAGGCGCCGGCGACGACGAAGAGGTGGAACAGCTGGTGGCTGTGCCCGACGAGGTCGAACCGGCCGGGCGCCCACCGCTCCGGCACGCGCGCGGCGTAGACGGCGACGCCGAGCCCGTAGAGCGCGCCCATGAGCGCCTCGTAGCACGCGGACATGACGGCCTCCTGGCGCGCGCCGCCATAGAGCGCGAGCTTGTGCGCGATGGGGACGAGCCCGGACACGCCCATGCAGGAGAAGAGCGCGGCGCGGAGCGGGCGGAGCTCCGGCGCCTGGAATGCCGGCACCAGCGACGCCGACACGGCGGCGGCGCTGAACGCCGTGATGAAGCCCATGTAGAGCCGCCGGAGGCCGGGCTCGCAGACGAAGGAGTAGTAGACGAGCGGGTAGAAGGATGTGACGATCAGTGCGGCGATGCCGGTGTAGTCCAGCCGGAGCGTCACGTACGCCGCGCCGTCCGCTCCGAGTGGCACAGCACCAGGTGGCACACGCTGCTCGTCAGCAGGCACACCATCGCGCCGCCCAGGTAGGCGAACAGCGGCCACCGCGTGATCGGGTCGGCGGCGCCAGCCAGGTCGGCGTCCTGCTCCTGCATGCATGCACGTTCTTGCCGGATTTAGCACAGTAACACAAACCGCACAAACTGACAAACTGCAGTAACCGAAGCTTTGTTGGATTTAATTAGTAGCGCATTACAGTGATTTTATTAGGTGATTTAAGCGGAAGCTGTATAATTAGTGAAAATTTAATCAAGTTTATGAATAAAACAAAACAGATACTTAATGTTACTACAGTACAATAGTGTCCTTAAGGGCAAATAGACCATGGATTTGTGGTCCAGGATATGTACAAATCAGGGTGAACATCTAATTACTATTGCCTGCAGCTCTGCTCTTCTGTATGGATTGCCATTGTTTTTTCCTGCAAGGATCCTTTTTAGTTATAAAATGCACAAGCACGCGTGCATTTTAGGCCTTATGCGTCATCTCAACGAAAATCGAATGGTCGGGATGGAGGGGACGAGAAATTCATTCCTACTTCTCGAGATAGCATCCGTTCTTTTGTTGACGGATGTTATTTCTATGAGGTTTGCATGAACATTGCTTGCTTAGAGCATGTATATTCTTTAGCATCTACAATAGGTGCTAAGGTGAATGCATCATCTCTCTCTACGGTATTACTTTAGCTACTTTTATTTCAAACTTAGCACATATTGTGGATGTAAAGAAGGAGAGAGAAAGATAGGTGGGGAGAAAAGGTTGCAGTTGTTTAGCTGAAGAAACGTTCAAATTCACGACCTAGCATCGGCTGTCAGAGAATGCGTCGGTGCCATGCAAATCGGCCCTAGCAACGATTGCCACTCGGTTAAGTTTGACACCATCTTTTGGACATGTTCTTTTTGACTGCGGCTTATGGCTTTTGGCTGAAATTTTTAAATTTTGACTGCTTACGGTACAGATTACGGAGAAATCGATACTCACTTGCGATTTTGACTGGTACAGATGTTGGGCTTTTAACGTATACTACGTTTAACTTGTAGACCCCGTCTTGAAAAAATACTCCGTTTAAAAGTTAGGTACTGTAACGGCTGCGAAAAGCCGGCCGGCTTGTGGCCAGCTGAACAGGCCCTTTTTCTCTTTCCTGTGGCTTCTGCATATGCTCTTATACAACTGCATGGCGGAGGATACCCTTGTACAACTGTGTGGCAGAGGATACGAATCTTAAAGCAATTGCAATGTTGCTATCTTGGGTCCGCTCATTTGGATTTGAGCTTCTAGTTTCTGACTTATTTTTACTATTCCTAAATTTCTTCTTTTTATAACTTTTTGGCTTTTTTAGCTTTTTTATCGGTTCTTTTTTTCCTGTATTCATTTGTATTGTTCGTGATGGGCTAATCTGTTTTTCTATTTTTAAAATTTTAAATTTAGTTATGCCAAATAAGTCACCATCAGCTACAGTATAATTTCAGCCAGCTACAGTGCAATTCAGCCATAAGTCAATTTATTTCAACCTAATCGAGCGACACCAAGGCTTGCACAACCAATTAAGTAGTTGTCCATCGCATCAAAAAGCAGAGTTGCACTACTCTGGCTGAGACACAATGATAAACTCCAGCTGGTTCAGCCAGCTTTACATCAACACTGGCACTAATCAATCTGTTGGCAAGAAGCCATAACTATCCTAGTACTCCAAAACCACCTTTGGGAAACATTATGGTTGGCACAACATAAAAAGACAACCAAAAGAAGAGCCGTTCATGCAAACAGCACTGTTGCTATTTTTTTTAAAAAAATTAGTCTCCAAACATCTGTCTTTATAAATATTAATCTCTTCATGGATCTATCAAACTCGCCAGGTAAATACCGAGCTAGGCTTGCAGTGTAAATGCGGTGCAGATGCAGCCATGAGCAAGCCCTGTCATCACCGAATTGAGATCCTCTGCCTTCAAAGGCAGTGACTTTGGGTCACTGACGCGTGGGCCCCACGAGCCGTGGGGCCCACGTGTCAGTGACCCAAAGTCACTGCCTTTGAAGGCAGAGGATACGCGTCCGTCATCACCACCCCATTAAAACATGCCAACCAACGCAAAATTAATTCGAAATCCACCTACCTGAGATCAGTACCTTGACAGGCACAATTAGCTAGGACACATAGGCTCCGCTCTAAATGATATCTGCTTCAGGTTTCTAGGACACCGTCTTTTTAATTTCGTCTTTTTAGACCTTTTGTTTTTCTTTTTATTTATTTGTATTATTCGTAATGATATAATATTTTTAATTTTTTTCTAAATTTAATTACTCGGAAAAAGTCAACATCTGCTACAGTATATTTTTAGTTGTTACAGTACTTTTCAGCCAAAAGTTACTTTAAGCATATGACATTAACAAGCTACTCCTCATACTACCCTACTAAGACTAATTAACAAAGCAATGCAAATTAATAAACAAGCAAAGTAGTAGTAGTAGTAGTAAAACAGTTCACACAAATAGTAGCCATTTTTTAAAATTTAGTGTACAGACAGTCATTTAGACAAATTTCACTTTCTCTTTGAACCTGCTAAGCTCAATAGGTACCTACCAAGCTATGGTAGCTAGGTAGACACCTGCCAAACTCCTCTAATTTGGTAAGTTGTAGTACTAGTTTCATTTAATTAACGCTAATCATGAGTTTTGAATTAGCACTAATCATGATGTCGCTGTGCCGAGCTCAGCAAGTATAAGGAGGAGATCAGATTTACAAAAACCAATGTTCAAATGCTATATTTGGGAAAAAAAAGTAGTTACAATATTATTTATGGGAAGTGCTAAACAACACTCGAGTGTTTTTTTGGATTGGAGCATTCAGATTTTTCTCATATGTATGCACCCCTTAAAAAAGTGAGTACTCCAAACCATAAAAAGGCAATCGAATTCCTATTTTTCCATGTATGCACATCTCTAAAAAAATGTGAGTACTCTGAACCATAAAAAAACACTCGAATCTTCTTCTCCCATGTATACACTCTCTTTAAAAAATTTGAGTGCTTTAAACTATAAAAAACATTCGAGTGCTCTCTAGACACCTTCATTATTTATATGACACCTTCATTATTTATATGAACAGTTCGTAGTATAGTACCTGGATGGCACGATGATGAGAGAGTGAGGAGGAGGAGGATGCGTTGGTTGGGCAGCTGGTTGGGATCTCATCTTCAGACACATGATCTGCAGCAGCAGCTAGAGGCAGCAGGAGACAGGCTGCAACTGCTTCGTGCCTCAGCACTCTTGTCATGTTGGCCATCACCATCAGATCTCCCCAGTAGTCTCTCATTGATGCATTGTTCCTACTAATGCTGATGCTGCCATCCCTTGGCATCACCATTGCTGTGAAGGTTGTCAGGCACAGGAACATCAGGAACCCTATGAAATGCCTGCAGAAATGAAGTTCAGATTCCAGAATTTCGGCAAGAAGAGCGCTTCTGTGCTACTCTGGAAGAAAGAAAATTGACTAGATCCTAAAGTAAGTATATATATTGAGGGACAGTACATATACAAGGGGCTTACGACCAAACGTTGAGGGTCTCATTGTGGATGGAGAAGATGCTGAGGACGGTCTCCTTCATCGGCCACTCGCACCGGTAGTAGCCATGGATGAACTCGTTGTCCTTGAGCCACTCCGGCAACGCGTTGTAGCCGATCAGCTCGCACTTCTTGTTGTTGGTGGTGTTGCCATCAGCACCTTTGCATGTAGCACAGGAAGTAGTAGGAGAAGCCGTTGGTTCCTCCTCCAAGTTCATCACCCTTCTCTCCTCCATGCTCTCAATTCTTGGATGCACTCAAGACCTTTTAGGTACAGGCTTGCCTTGTGAAGTGACCTGACCTTTATTGCCCATGACTAGAACAACAATGCTCAATTCGACAAGACAAGGAAAATATGAAACAGAAGCAAGCAATGCTGGCAATTGTGGTTGGTTGTTCAAAGGAGGAGAGAGGGGTAGGAAGAGAGGAGTTTTTGTGTGTGTCCAGAGAAATGCACACCTTTGTCCTTATATATAGGTCCGTTCTTTTCAATTTATGATTTCTCAAATAAACAAAGCGGATAACTTCTCTATCGTTGTTTCGAAGCGGCTTATCGGCTTTCGGTTCGTTTGCATGAGCACTACGTTAAGACCAAAAACCATAATTTGTAATTGAAAAGAACGCAACCGTCTCTACTAGTCATGCTCCCTTGTGCTTGGTGCCATTAGGGGGTGAAAACGGATCAAATACGGATCAGATAATGTTCAAACTATATTCGCATTTATATTTTTTTTCTCGGATTTAAATACGAATCGAACAACGTCGGGTGCAAATACAAACCGGATAAATGCCGAATATGAATTTGAATCAAATATCTGCTCAATTCAGTTATATCTAGATATTCTCATGACCTATGTAGTATGAAGATATTAATGTCATTTTATCCTTATACAATCACACTTAATTATTCTAATTCATTTACTTCACCTAAAGAAACATGAATTTACGTTCAATTAAAAAACTTGTCCAATTAATTAGTCGTATTGTAATAAAATATGCATATTGTTTTGTCAAATATAAATACGGATATGAATAGTCCGGATAAAATAACATTTTGGGTGGTAAAAGTCTATATCATATTTACATCTATAATAGTCCAAGCTGATCCCTCCACTTAGATACGAAGATTCCAATGGCTTGTGGCATAGTAGTTATATGTTGATGTGAGAAAGGGGGAGGTGTGTAGTGGTTGATGGAAACGAATTTTACGGGGAGGGTTTTATGTGAGGCTCTTCCTTGTGAGCCGTTGGATCTGTTGAATTATGTTGATCCAATGGCTCACGGGAGAGGGGACTCATGTGAGGCTCTCCCCACTGAATTTTCTTCCGTGGTTGATAATTGATATTGCTTGTCCCCGTGTTCTTTTTTTTTGTTTTTGGTACACATAAGAGTAATAATTAAACTATGCAAGAGTTAGGGGTACTAGCTACGACTTTCTTGTAGGATTTAATTTGCGTGGAGTACTGAACATTGACGATGGTTTCTTTCAAGAAGTCAAATTTATCTAGATCGCCTATTTTGATTGGTGTTAGTTTGTTGGTGGCGATGGACTACCATCTAAAAAATTTGTTTTTTTAATGAAAATATATAACGTCGTATTGGATGGAAAATCAACCAAGAAAGGTTAGCCTCTAGGCACAAGAAACAAACAAAATTGGCATTATGAACCAAAACTTGGTTTTGTCTTTGGTGCCTTGGGAAGTTGGGAGTTTTTGTCATTTTGTTCCCCTTAATCACCTTGCCGTGTTCGCTAGCTTGTGCACAAAACCATTGTCATGTGTATATGGAGACAAAGGATTCATCATATTATGTTAGCAATTCATTTTCGTTTGGGGGAGAAAGGAAAAGAGAGGGTGATAACACAACATGTGCTCTTCAGATTGTACAGTTCAGAATGACTTGATGATTACATAATTAAGCAGGAATAATTTGACACTACATAACTAAGCAGGAATACTTCGTATATTATAACCGGCAGAGTTGGCGGCCTCTCCGCGCACCCACGTCATTGTTTTGCCCCTCCGTACAAGCGCTCCGGGTGACGCGTGTGCGCGAAACGCTCCCACTGAGCGGATAGTCAGCTTTTTTACAAAAAAAGTCCCTGTATTTTTCTGAAATTACGTAAAGGTCCTCCGTTCTCGCAAGAAGGTCCCTGTCGGGTTTTTTGGGAAAGAACCCTCCGCTTCACCGAAATTGCATATCCTTTGTTGGATAGCGCCCTGCGGTTTTCTACAATTACGTATAGGTCCTTTTTTAGTTACGTATAGGTCCTTACAGTCCTCGGTTTTTTGCGAAAAAGACCTTTGGTTTTTGCGAAATTACGCATACGTCCTCTCTTTTTTAAAAAAACTCCCCATGAATCATCGTCTCTTTTGCTTCAGTCCACACGGTAGCTAGCGCGGCGTGTCGCCGCGCTTACGCAGCTAGTAATTTGACACTACATAACTAAGCAGGAATAATTTGACTGAACCATGCATACAGGAAGAGCAACCAAACGGTCACTGGAAATGAGGATTCCGATGGCGACAGTACGTCGAAGCGATCGACGGATCAGCTAGGCAATATATTGAACGCCTCCTTGTTGCACGATCGGTGACGGCTAGCTGCTTAATCGATCTGCACCATGCCTGTACTGTACTATGCGCTTAATTATGCTGTTATGCAGGGAAGAACTCGATCAAATGAGACCGGCCGGTCAATCACGACTGACATCATCCGCCGGCGATGCAGGCCATGACTAGATAATTAGTCGCTAATTAACAATCTCATCGGTCTTGTTTGTTTCTAGCTGCCAACTGCTTCTCTTGACCAGCCACGAGAGAAGATACCGGGAAGTTCTGTATTTCTGTTGCTCTTTTAGCTTGATGTGTGAGGAGCACACATCTTCAGAAATTGATCGACCAATAAGCAGTGGACATTGTTATCTTTGTTTTTCCGAACATGTGCGGTTGGTTATCATAATTGTCTTTAAGGCTTAGCAATCTACAGATCGCATGATCAACTCCCAGAAAAACCCACAAATTAACCTACCAAACATGTAGTTAATGAAAGTTGAATAATAGCCGTTAGCATCAAGACATCGGTTGAGCTACCTGCGAGCTGGTGTTTTCTTCTTTTTCTCATAAATTGTGGTTTAGATTCTACTCCCTCCATTCAAATTTATAAGGTATGTTTTTTAATAGCTTTATCTATAAATATATGATATATTTTATATTCTAATGTAAAATTAGTGTGAGATTTCCACTATAGCCCTAATAAATATCCCGTTTTACTTTATATTTTCTACATGCATGTATTGAATATAGTATTTAGAGATAATAATTAGTGATACTTTAGTAATTTCTAATATCTTTTTGGTTTATGCGTCAAGAGAAAATACATCTTAGAGCAAGTTTAATAGTATAGATAGTTGCTACCTCTAATACATTTCCATGTCATCAAAAGATAATGATGCATCTAACTCATACAATAAGCTGGCTATAAGTTGTCTCCACAAGAGCTCTCAATCATTTAATACATACATGGGTATTGATAATTTAATACATGCATAGGTATAGCAGTTAGTTCTATTGGTACATGCATGGATAACACCTCTTTTCCTATGCTATAGCCTGACTCTTGCATGGGAGCCGGCTTGGCTCTCTCTCTCCTTTTCTCTCCCCTCCACATAGGACTATGCTGACATGGATTCTCTTGTAGCTAGCACAATCAGCCTTATTAAACTTGCTCTTATAAACTTGAACAGAGGGAGTAGAGTGCGATTTCTGTGGTCTAAAAGTGAGACTACCATGTTGCTTATCATATTTCAACTTTTCATGTTTGGATAGGGGACCTTTTTCGAACCCATAGGATTAATTTTGTTCAAATATGAGTTTCCCAAAAATTCCCCGAGGAATCCCCTCATCCAAACACCCCTAAACCACTTCACAAGATATGTGGCCTCCCACTGGTTATAGGCCACGGTCAATTCCTTAGCTCTCCAACCTCGCTGCCCTCCGCCATTCTCTGAGGCCAACGGCTGGCAAGGTCCGGCTGCTCGATGAACAGGGGCTAAGAGACCTTATGGACCTTGGATAGAAATGTGCACAACGTCGAGATGATCCAACGATGAAAGAGTTGCATGTATTACTCATGGGAATTGCTTTAGGGCTAGTGGCAGGTCTTTTGTTGAAACATGCTATCACATCTATGCAAGCTCTTTGTTGGCGGCAAGGGTTAGGGTTCCAATTCACCTGGATTCTAATATAGAATTTGGGGTGATGGCGGGACGAGGGTGCCACCGACTGTAGGCTCAGCAATGGGTGGGATTGGTGGGTTATTGGTGAACAGGTTGGGAGATGGATCAGATTTCGAAGGCTATGAGTAATGTGGTGTGGTGATTGGTGAGACAGCAAAGGCGTGTGAGACGGCGACAATGCTGGAAATCGTGAGGGAGGTGGGCTTTACAAGGCAGCATCAGAGTCGAAGTTGGCGGCTGGACAGAGTTGGACTTGGATCGCCGGAGGTGTGGTGGTCTACAAAACTACAGGTGGGTTCTTTTCGGTTGCGGTTTATGGCTTACGGCTGCGGTTAATGATTTTTGGCTCTAGCGCGAGCACTTACGAGAACGAACCGAACACTGATATGCCGATAAGACGCTTCAAAAAAGCTATATCAATAAATCACTTCAAAAGGACGACGGAAAAACCGTTCCGTTTGTTTGTTTAGAGGAAGCCATAAGTCGAAAAGAACTTATCGTGTATGTACCATGCACGTGTCCTTCCTTCAAACAGACATGTTTGCCTTCACCAGTATCAACCACGTTAGTGGCACTCCTAGCGCCATGTCACGACGCTCAATGCTACCGTTCTCTAGAACGAACTTGTGGTGGTCCCACCAACCTCACTCTCAACTTCCTCCTACGAGCACTCAAAGACAGGTGGCTATGTGAACCGCATGCCTATTGGGCCCACATGTTGGTAGGAGCTCGTGAGGACCTAGCCAAACCACTCGTCCACTCATCGAATCTAGGGTTTCTTTTTTTTATTTCTAAAACTATTTTTTGGCTTCTATACAGCAACTAGATTTCAAACAGAGTATCTTTTTGAAACGAGGTCTGTACATTGATTATAATATATACTGTAGCAACTTTATTTATATTAACTAAAATCACATACAAATTTTTGTTAATTCATACTTTCTCTTACTAATATATTAAAAATCATAAATCGCACCCAAAATCTCCATATGCTATAGAAAGCCCCTAAATTCTCCGCGAAAATTGATCATTTGCCACTTTGAAGAGTGGGCTTCGCAAAATTGCCACTTTCAAAATTGTCTTCGCAAAAATACCATATAGTACATTTACCTCTTGATTACCATGTCATTTGAGCCATTTAACTTATTTAATATTTTTTTCTAATTTTAAGGGCTGGAAAAGACCTTTCTACCATTGCTAAGTTTTGCACTACATGGGTTACCCAGCTTCTACTGCACGGACGTGATCCTCTGCAACGAGATGCAAATTGATTAAGCCATTGATTTTCCTTTCTGAGTGAGTGGAGTAGATCAAGATTTGATTAGTAGGTAGGTAGGTAGGATTAGCAAGGCAAGGGAGGACTGAACGAGATGGTCTTTCGGAAGTTCTTGGGGTCCTTGGGATCTTCGAAGGGGTAGGCGCCGACGAGCATGACGTAGAGCGTGACGGCGCAGGACCAGACGTCGGCGTGCTTGCCGTCGTACTCGCGCCTGGAGAGCACCTCGGGAGCGATGCAGGCGGGGGTGCCGACCGTTGACTTGGGGCGCGAGTGCAGCAGCGACGACTTGGAGTATCCGAAGTCACAGATCTTGAGCCTCGGCGCGGGGCTGCCGTCCAGCAGCGTGTTCTCCAGCTTGAGGTCGCGGTGGCAGATCTGCATGGCGTGGCAGTAGCTCACGCCGCACACCAGCTGCTGGAAGAAGTACCTGGCCTCGTCCTCGTGGAACCTCCCTGCCTCGCAGATGCGCTCGAACAGCTCCCCGCCCGCCGCGTACTCCATCACGATCGCCAGGTGCGTCGGCGTCAGCACCACCTCCTTGAAGCGGATGATGTTCGGGTGCCGGAGCGAACGGTGGTTCACGATCTCACGGAACACATTCTCGTCGATCTGCCAAGTTGTTGTCGTGCAGTTTTGACTCTTGAGAGCTCGCACGCACCAGCAACAAATAATTCTTGCAGAAAAAGAGACAAGGAAATCGATACCCTGTATCCTCTCTCGATGAACTTCATGGCGACGAGCTCGCGCGTCTCCTTGTTCCGCATGAGCTTGGCCACCCCGAAGTTGCCCGTGCCGATCTCCCGAACAGGCTCGTACTTGTCCATAGCTGTCTCTGCCAAATATCTCAAGCACTCTTAATCTCTGCAGCTTCCTATGGAGGCTTGTGTGCTGCTTCCTATATATCAAGCTTATCTCAGCTGTCGGGGTAGCCCATGCAGTGTAAAACTTAGCAAGGATAGAAAGGTCTTTTCCAACCCCTGAAATTAGAAAAAAAAATATATTAAATGAGTTAAATGGCTCAAATGGCATGGTAATCAAGAGGTAAATGTACTGCATGGTATTTTTACGAAATCAATTTTGAAAATGACAATTTTACGAAACCCACTCTTCAAAATGGTAAATATCAATTTTCTCAAATTCTCCTCGTCGTCTCTCTCTACTCCCACGCCTCCGACCACCGCCCATTTCCAAATGCCAACACACGCTGAGATCTCAATCTCATTACCGGCTCACCGCCTCAAAGGAAACCTTAACCCTAGATTCACCCTGGCGACTTCGCTGGCGGCGGCGGGGACGGCGCTGGAGGACCTGCCGGAGGACGCGCTGCTGGCGATCCTCGCCCTCCTCGCGCCGTCCGACGCCTCCGCCGCCGCCTGCGCCTGCCGCCGCCTCGCCTCCGCCGCCTCTTCCCCGGCGCTCCCGCTCGCCCTCGCGCTCCGCTTCGGCCTCCCGCCGCCCCGCCCCCTCCTCCCTTCCCCCGCCGCCGCGCCCCGCCTCCTCCGCTCCCTCCACCGCCTCCGCCGCCTCCTCGGCCTCTGGCGCCGCCTCCCCTCCCGCTCCGCCTCCTCCCCCAGCTCGCCCTCCCTCGCCGCCTTCGAGTGGGCCCCGCACGCCACGCTCGCCGCCTCCCTCCTCGCCCCCTCTTCCGCCCCTCACAGACTCGCCGTCTCCAAGTCCCCCTTCGTGACCCTCTCCATCGTGGAATCCGGTGACACGGTCGCGGCGCTCGGGGACGTGCCGGTCTGCGTCAATTTCGTCGGCGACAACCACATTGTGGTGGAGGCGGCAGCGGCGTCGGGGGAGGACGAGGAGGAGGGGATGGAGGGGGGTTCCCCGCCGGAGGATATGTACATGCATTTCGCGAACCGGAGGAGCCCCGGGGCGGGGAGGCGGAGGAGGGAGAGGCAGGGGAGCAGGAGAGGGGGCCGGATGGAGGCCGAGCACTTTGTGAGGATCGCGGATGCCGAGCCGACCGAGGCACGGCCGCTGCAGGGCCTGTGGAAGGTGCTTCCTTTGCACACAAAGCTTGCCCCTTTGGTGTTGCATAGCGTCCAAGACTCCAAGCACTATTTTTTCATCGGAATGGTTGATTATTTTACTATCATGGAGTGCTTGCGGAGTAGCTACTGTTGCGGGTATTGTGAAATGTGGTTGCTCGTGCGTGAAATTGCCTATAATTGAGATATCTCGTATAGCACAGATTGCCTGTTGTTGATTCCCGTCAAGCTGCCTTGCTCATTTTTTGGGAAGTTTACCCCATTCTGATGGCATAGCGTATAAGATCAGAATGTACCATGCACCCTTGTGGATATTGTGGAACATAGGTTTCTTCATGTGTGATGACGGCTCCTTTTTGAGAATCCATAGTTTGAAATGATTTGCATGCATTACGAGCAGAGCAGTTGATTGTTATATTGTAATTGCATGCTTAGGCGATCATAGCCGTTATGTGGATTTGGAAAGGATATTTATTTTGGATTGAAATAGCATGGCAGCATGATCAGTCAGAGATTGGTACTGAAAACTGGATGCATTAGTTAGTGTTTAAATCACTGGTGATTGGCTGCTACAATCAAATTGCATGCCCAATTGCCCATGGCACAGTTCCATGGAGTTTGAGATGTCCGCTCAGGTTGAAATTTTGCACATACAGATTTGCCCCAGTGTGTCTATGCTAACCTGCTTACCATGCACTTGCTTGACATGTTTGAAGTTGTATGCTTGCTATGGTGGACTACACCTAGGATTGTCAAAGGTGGTTGTTTGGAGTTGTTGCTGTCAAAAGAGAGCATGAGGCTGTTTTTAGAGTTGAACTATTGGTAATGTTCTAGCTTTTGACTTGTTAATTGTTAGGCTACAGTGCTACACTTATCTGCTCAAATAGTCATGGCCGTTTTAAGATCTTCCCCGCGGGGGGGGGGGGGGGGGGGGATTTGCTTTAGTGGTCCTATAGACTGTGAACTGTTATTAGAATATCTAGTCCTTGTCTCAGATAGTGCTAGTCAAATGGCAAGTGCACTACTATGAGAGGACGAGAGATGGTTTTCCCTTTTCCTTTGCCAGCATGCCAAGCTGTGTCTTGTTGCGTATTGCCTCATGCAACTTCACGCTCACAGCATTATGACTATTGTTGATTAAGGTAGAAGTGTGGACAGGAACGTCTTGTGCAGTTGTGCGTACTGTGATTCAACCTGAATTGATGTCAGCAGTAAGCATCTCTGTCCAATCATGATGTGCAAATGCATACCCAGAAAACCCTAGGGATTGGACATGCTAGTTTCAATGGGTTTTAGAAAAGTTCCATCTAGTGCTGCCCAAACAATTCTGGATACAAAATTCAGCACCTGACCAGTTCCTAGCCCTTACTGGATGTGTAGGATTTATCCTAAAAGCCCAAATAACATGGATTGCTGGCTTTGTTTTGTTAATGGAAGGTGGCAATGGCAAATTCAACTTTTCTGGTATTTATTCTATCATCAACCAATGATTTTAATGAAAAACCACTTTGAAGACCGTGTGGAATCGGTGGTGCCAGTAACTGCATATTATGGGGCTGAATGTTTCGATTTACATAATCGTGATCCTCAATGCGAAATTTGACATCTGGTTGCAGTTACTGTCTGTTTGTTCAACTTTTTGCACCCTATTTTGGTTCTGTGACTTGGAGCTTGTTGCTGGCTACAAAATTGAAGATGGTCTTCTACCATTTTAGAGGCTTTGGAAAGTATGGGTTAATAGGTTATTTCCTGCGGATATGTAGCAGGTGCTACTTGCTAGAATGTGAGATCTCAGACAAGGTTGTACATATCTCTGAACACTATTCATTTTTGCTTGATTCTCTCTATCTCATTGTCTTATGTGTAGCACTGTAGCTCACAAAATGATGGAGTTCCACAATTGTGATTTGTTGTTTTTTTTAAATCTTCGTTATTGGTTTTCTCCACAAGCAACTGTGTTCCATCTTAGCATTTCTATTTTCTAGAATGTTGTTTCGTTAGTATTCATAATTTCAGATATTGTCATCATCTTAAAACATTTTATCCAATTAGAGGGTTATTATAACATGGGTGTATGATTTATATCATCAGTTGATTTCTCAAACCACCTGTTATTTTAGTTTAAAAATAGATCTTTTGCCATTCACACAAAATGATTTTAACCTTTATTTTCCCCTAACAGGGTATATGCGAGAATAGGACTATGGAATTTTACCTTGTCACCTATGATGACATTGGTGGAGTAACTTGTCGACGAGTTAGTGAGACAAGAGGCCAAAACTCCGGCTACTCCCCCGTCTTTTGGACTACAAATGCTACATTTCTTGAACCACCATTCTCTGAACAGGAGCTGGATCATTATAGTTGCCGTGAGCACATCCCAGGTGTGGCTTCCAGCCATGCAGGTACTGAGAACAGGGCTGTCTCTCGGATATTGTGCATCAATTCCAGTTATGACGTGGTTGATCCTCATCTGTCAGTTCCTTTAGATGATATGAGGAATGTGGAGGGAAGGATTTGGCTGTACGAGGATGGAACATTTGGGTTTGGGTTCACTGGAAGTAATTCAATTATAGATCTGAGGCATGTCTCCTCGGATGGTTGTATTCTTGATACTTCATACTAAACCTGGGTCCTTCTGGCATGTAATTGTCGGTTGTCGCTAGGAAACCCTTTGTACAGTATTGTTAGGAAAAATTCCATAGTTGGCGTGAGGCATGTTGCCTCCGATTGTTGTACTTTTGATGACAATTCACTAAATGTGGGTCCCTTCTGGCATGCAATTCATGCAATTGTTGCTGGAATAACCATGTATCCTGATACCGCACTAAATGGTGCTCCCTTCTGGCATGAACTTGTTACCAGAATACCCTTAGTACATTATTATTGCTCAATTGAATTCGTAATAAACTGGAGTTGTTACTTCATTAATAGGGGCTTTTATGTCCTTTTTTTAGATGACTGCTATGTCCTTGTTGTCAACTTTACAATGTAATAACTAAGGGCACTCTTGTATGACTTTCCAACTTGTTATAAGTTGTCAGACCCGAATTTATAATCTGGAGCTAACTGTGATTCCATTGTACTATTTTTTTATCAGTAGATAGTGTTTACAGATATATTGTTGAATTATTTCATACATCGTATGAACCATGCTATACATTTATGTTATATATCAAAGTTTAAATATCCCATTACGGAAGGTTAACAATATGAGCCGATTGACCACATGATTACATCATACAAAAGTGGAAGTCTAAGCGAAAAGTAAAAGGTGAGGTCATCTTGCCACAGGCAAAGGATTATGGGTAAATGATGTCATACTATTCGCCAAGAAGTTTGGATAATAGATATATACATAGTCACTATCAAAGTCTACCTAACTGGATAAGATCTGTACTACTAGAGATCGTCCTATTCTTCATCTAGTCCAGGTGCATCATAATAGGCGTAGAGGCCTTGCTCCACAGGTTCTGAGTTCATTGAGTGACGAGGTTGAGCACAAATAACCGTTCTTGGCAAGCCAACACATATAATACAATTATATAAATGTATGACTTCACAAAGAAAGATTCGAGTTATTTTATTTGCTAAAGGCTGCAGTTGAAAGTTATCATACGTAGAAATTCCTAAGCCTTAGCATTTTCAAATAAACTACGTTTTAAAGAATATAAGAGTGTTCAATATTAATAGTAGTGTAGCTTCTATCCCTATATGCTATTTTTTGATACATGGGTTCTATCGACCCTTTATAACCATTGGGTTCTATTCACCTAGGAGAAATCAATACTCAGGGTTCTATCCACCCCTCATTTTTTTAATCCCACCCATAAAGATTATTTTTGTAAATAGATACTAACTCGAATAAGTTTTTATGCTTGCTTATGACCGTAAGCACGGCTATTCGAACATTTTTCACTCTGTAGAGATTCATATTTTACCCACAAGAGATAACCAACTTGTTATATTCTATATGTTTTCTTAGATATGCAAATCAAGAAGGTCATCATAAGGCCTTTAAAATATATCACCCAGCAAAGGTTATACCCGCTAAGGTTTCATCTTAGTGGGGTTACGTTCGACCTCACCAAGACCCCCTCTTGCGCCACCCAACGGCTTATATCCAGCGACACGACCCATGTTCACGGCGGCTTATATCCAGCGACATGACCCGTGAGTCACTCCAATGGTGCAACCCACACTGGTGGCTGCAAATTAGTTAGCTAGATCGTACCATTACAGTCTTGTGGTTACACTGTGTTATATTAGGATGTCATCACAAGATTCAGTCTTTATGGACTACCTAGGTGGCTCTACCACAAACTATATTTTCTCGTGCTCTATCCATACCAACCACTCTTACCATCCGCCCAGATATTTAAGCAGGTTTAGAACTTTAGGGATGAAAATATCCTTCTTTTCAAAATAATAGTAATTTCTATCCAATGACTCTCCAAATACTAGTTTCATGTTTAAAATGATGTCAGGGCAATTTAATGCCCCTGGGTATCTAAGCAAGACTAAGCATGGCGCTTAGATACAGACTTACTACCAGTATACTTTCCATTATATCTAGGGCAATAAGGTTTCTTATGCAATGCCAAGGATTGGCGTATTATTAATCAATTAATCCTGAGAAATTAACTATGAGCTAATGTGAATATCAATTTGCATAATAAAATAAATCATGTGATTTAATAATTTAAGTCAACAAAATTTGCATTCAAATGCCGGAACAAAATGACTGTTCAAAGTATTGATTCACCTTGCTTACAAGCTGTTTGCTCTTGAGGGTCTTAGCGTGTTTCGAACTACTACTCTTCTTGGGCTTTGTAGTCTATTCAATTGAATTTGTAATCAACTGGAGTTGTTACTTCATTCATAGGGGCTTTTTATGTCCTTTTTTCAGATGACTGCTGTGTCCTTGTTGCCAACTTTACAATGTAATAACTAAGGGCATCCTTGTATAACTTTTCAACTTGTTATAATTTGTCGGATCCTGAATTTGTAATCAAGAACCCTATGGGATTTCACCATACTATTCCTTGAATCAGTAAATAGTGCTTATAGATATATTGCTGAATTTCATACATCACAAGAACCATACCATACACTTATACTACATATCAGAGTTCAAATATCCCATTAAGGGTAAGGTTAACAGTATAGGCCAATCAGACCAAATGATTACTTCACACAAAAGCGAAAGCGGAAGCGAAAACCAAAAGATGAGGCCACCTGTCAGATCCCGGAGCAACAACTCCGAAACCCTCTGTGTTAATCGCACTAGTCTAGAATCAGCTAGTGCACATAGTGGATAATAAAAATAAATATCATGCATAATGACCAACTTTATTTAACTGAATATAGGCCTGATGGCCAAAGTTTACATCAATGGTCCATAAACCAAAATTTAATATAAGCAACAAAAGATAAAACCAAGTAGAAAAAGCCCACTAAGCCTGCCCACAGACAAACGACAGTAAGACGCGACCTATTCGTTCTGATCCTCACCGAAGTTGTCCTCTGAAAAATGATGAATTGAGCAACATGAGCACATAAAGTACTCCACAAGTTACACCAAGAGGTTTAACAGAGTTAATGCATGCATAAGGATTGACAAAGGAATGCATAATAATGTTATTTGAGCGTAAAACAACATTTAAGAAATACAGTAAATAGATTGAAATTGCTAGATTTAATATAGTAAATAAAAACAACATTATAAGCAAAATAGTTACTGTTAGTGCAGGTCCATCCCCCACACTAACCTAACCACGGGCATATCACCCAGACTATCTTTCCCAAAAAAGATCTTATATGGATTCCATCCATCTATACGCTTTTTAATCTCTTATGGATTTCATCCATCCATAAGTTTTTTTGTAAACCATTTTGAAATCAAAGTCTAATATGTGAAAAACTTTACTCAGCTTGCCTATGACCGTGGGCATGGCTATCCAAGATAGATTATACACTCTGTAGAGGTGGTACAGTTTTACCCACAAGATATGACAATCTCATAATATCAGCCATTACACGCTTCCGTAGGCGTGCGACTTCAAAATCATAACAAGGTCTTTACAATGCAAAGTTTTCAACCTGGCCAAGCAAACACTAAGGTTTCACCACAACTTGAATCCACATGTTGGATCCCACTCTTGTACCATGTGAGACTTCTCATGGCCTATGCCACGCTCACATTGAGCCTATAGCGAAACGAAGATGGAACTTCACAAATTACTTAGCCAGATCTGTCCCATACCAGATTTGTGGTAGTACGGTGTAACTTTATAATAGTAGCTCACAGACCGGTCCTTAACTGACTTAGGCACCAACCACATACCCCTTGTGCCTGGCAATCAACATTGTGTCACCAAACAAGTGAACAAAATGCATGCCAGTAAGCACCCACCATCTAACCAATTGCCTAAGTCTAAACCAAGTTTTTATATTTTGTTTTGAAATAACTCATAGTCTTTCTTGACTCACCGAAATCAATAGTACATTTCAAAAGCTTATCATTTTATGTGGAAGAGATTATCCCAAAATAAAAATTATGTCTAAGCAGATTTAAGCATTTGATACAAAATTTCTCTAGTCCATACTAGTGCATTTGATGTTCAATGTCAAATATGGCCATATAAAAAGGAATTTGGGTATAACTAGAATTTAAATCAGATTTAAACTAGGTTTGGATAAAAGTACGCATGCATAATAATTTAAAAACAACATAAATAATTTGAATTACTGGGAACAACATGATCAAAGGTGTAACTTGCCTTGCCCCGCGAATTGGTGAGAATTGCTGTCGAAATTGCTCTCTTCCGGGCGCCGCAATCTATACATGAAAAGCGACCAAAGAAAAATAAATTCAAATAAAATCCAAGAATATAAAATAAATACTGGGCGATAGATTATAAATTTAGGAATTTTAATCATTTGATTCGGAGTTCGGATGGTGGAGAATGAGCGATTAGAAGATTGCTAGATGGGAAAAATGCTAAAAATAAAAAAGGAGGGAATATTCCGAGGAATATTCCACTCGGATTTGAATTTCAACCGGGAACAGATAGAGGAGGCTGGCACCGGTGGGAGGAGGTACACAAGGTAAAGCCAATTAGCAAAATGAGTTGTCAGGGACCTGAGAAACACGTAGTAGGTGACATCACATCAAACGGAGCATGGTGACGGCGTGGCAGTGACAACGACAGGTTGGAGAGAGATAGTACCTGGGTATGGAATGTGGAGATGTAGGGAGAGCGCGGGGTAAAACACAGTATGGTGAAGCTAGGAAAATTATTGGCTAAGCTGAAAACTCATCGGAGACCATACAATCGATGTTTCAACGACGACTGTAGAGAAAAAACTTGATATCTTGATACTCGGTGAAGCGAATCTAAAACCACTTGGAAGGTAGCTACTTGCGATAGTTTGGCACATTTAGACACGAAGGGATTGGTGAAAACATCATCGGTTAGATGGGAACGTGAAATACCCTTGGCGGCCATGGTTAGGTGTTAGAGGCAAAACTTTGTGGATGGTTTTTGGAGGAAAGGAGGGAAGCACAACGTAGAACATGATGAGACAAGTCTTGTAGAGGTGATCATATAGGATAAAACTCTCCGAAGGCGACGAATTGACGTCGGGAAGTCAAAAACAACTGTTCCCACGAAAAGCTCAATTTCTATTGATTAGCTCCATGAAAAATTGAATAAAAATGGTAGACAAGTTGCTTAGAGGCTAGGACATGATATGAAACAAACAAAAATCATATAACTCACCGAAAAAGAAGTGTACGCGAAGAAACGGTTTTAGTGTCGTGGCTCGACAAGGTTGGTGAGAATTGGGGATCTTCAGGTGATGGCGACGGAAGCACGATGTAGAACACATTGAGGCAAACTCAATGGTATAGACGGCTCAGCCAAAGGATAACGGATGGTGGCGGAACGTGGTGGAGAAGACCTTCGGCAACCGGCTGGTTGACATTGACATTCCGGGCAAACAAAAAGGAGATAGTGGGTGGGGTTTGCGGCAAAATGAAGAGGGGAACACGAGAAACTCGATGCTCACCTCGGTGGTGGTAGAACATGCACGGTCGGTCAATGGCGACGGGAGAAGCGGCGGCGTGATTTGGCCCACAATGGCGTCGATGCCCCGGCGAATCTCTGGCGAAGGTGAGGGAAGCACCGTGTAGAACGCGCAAAGGCAAAGCCAGTGATATGGTCCATGGTGACGGGGATCCACTGTAGGTGGCGCAAATGGCCAAGGAACGGCGTTCGGTTGGTGAGAGAAAAATACCGATTGCGGAGAACAGGAAGGCAGGGAGGACTTGAGATTTTCGAGGATGGATGAGGATGAGAAGGGGGCTCATAGGGCATCATAGGGCTCTATTTTATAGGGGCTGAGGAGGACGGGGAAGGGAGATCAAGCAACAACATTAATTCGGGGAGATGGTTCATTCTCGCGTAACTGCGCATGAAAGAGGGGAGGAACCGTTGGGAATGGAGGAGTCTTGAAGAGACGGATTGGATGCTCTTGATTGCGCAAAGAATCGCGAAGGAATTCATATGTTTTGAAGAACTTCGAGAGAGCTCTAATGGCGGCTGTGCGGGACAGAGGAGATGCTCGAAGAAGAAAGAGAGAAGAGAGAAAAGGTAAGGAAGGAAAAATCTAGAAAATTC